>OY728142.1:336491994-337116994 GCA_963277665.1 Viscum album | reverse complement strand
AATAATCTTTGTTTGGAGAAAAGATTATTTTTTTGTAGAAACTTATTATACGATGAAATACTACATGAAAATAAGTATATTTTCTTATGTTGTAATTCTATGTAGTAAATGAATTCCTAAAATTTTGAAAAGGAACTTAAAACAAAACCATTGACCGTTTAGGTTTCCTACTCAGTTATCAATGACTACATTACACATCACAAGTTTGTGATTTTCTGGTGGTTAACTTTCTATTAATCATGTTTTCTATCACCCAACATCAAAACATGATGGTTTTTTTCACTTCAATATCCATGTTTTCCTACATGGAATCCTAGTATAGGTTATCTCACGTAACATTTTTGTGTGATTTCCATTCTTTTAATGTGTTAGTTTTATTGACTCTTTTTTTCATGTGGGACATTAAATGATGTTTCTAATCCCTATTTTAAAATTTCGGGGACACAATTCATAATAAAGAGAAGGATGTAACATCCCAGATAAATAAAGAACATGACATTTTTAATATTTGTTAAAAATTTTGAATTAAATATTATTTTTACTTTAAAGTGGATGATATGTTTGATAGCGTACCATATATGCAACAATGGGTTTTCTTTGAAATCATACGTTGCATACTAATAAAATAATATTATTATATTAAATTATTTTTAAATATTAGCCATTATAATGGAGGGAATAAATAGAACAAACTAAAATATTATTATACATGTTTATTAAATTTTATTACATTTATTTAATTAATGTTAGAGGATTAAAACACGAATGAATCTAAGCACAAATTCCCCAATATTCATTAAAAGGTCAATTTACCACCTTTTAATGGAAAACCATCAATAAATCTAGTATTATTCATTTTAATATTATCTATATGAAAAAATAAAATTCTTCTTTAGATTTGGGACATCAAAATTTACTTTGGGTAATTTTTGGTATTTTTCTGATAAAGTTCATTTTTTAATGAACTGTAAAAAATACTGTATTTTAATTTAAAAGGGCATTTTAATAAAATTTATTTATATGGTTCGATTATATTTTTAATTGGTTATAGAGTCTAATAAGAATATATTTTTACTAGGTAATCCAATTCTAAACATTGGAATTAATTTCACTTTGAAATTGGATATAAACAAGTGTCAATCTTTTGATAGTTATTATTTCTTAAAAAAACATGTTTTGTTTTGACAATTAGAATTAATTTTAAATTAATTTCTGGCACTTCTATGTTTTGAATTTAGAAAAATGGATTCTATATTTGGAGTTATTAGGACCAAATTGTGTAAACATGTATCTTTTAATTTTAAACATTTTAAATATTTACTTCATTAAATATTATATTTACCAGGATTAATAGATAAATATAGTAAATAAGAGTAAAATATAATATTATAATAATATTAAATTACCTAAAATGTGTCCTAATCCTATTGGATGATACATAGCCAACCATGGGCATATTTGGGTCAAATTGGGGACCCCAAAGAGGCACATGGAAGTAATAATGACACATTATATTAATTAATTTAAAGTAAAGAAAAAAATGACATAAACAAATATCTTTTAGTAAATCAATTTTTATCTCGGGTTATATATTTTCTCTTTTAAACTATAAATATTATTTGGAAATATAAAAATGTTGGTCGGAGTTGATACTCAAAAGGGGGGTTAATTGAGTACCAATTAAGAATTCTGTTAAAAATAATTCCCTTAATATCCCCTAATTTAAAAACAAAGTTAAAATGTAGTGAATCTATATAGAGTGTATAGGTTCAATTAGTTTCTCAAATATTGATTAGGTCTTAGTTAACATAATTTGAAGATTAAATTATCTTTTGAAACTAACTTAATGGTTTAAAATAAGTATAAACACTTTATAATTTAACTATCAAAGTAACTTTAAAATAGTTTTGTATTTCAATGTAATAAGCAGCAGAATGTAAAATATATATGCAATACTTATAGAAGTAAAATAAAAGCATAGTAAAGTTAACCAAGAGGTTCAGTCTCAAGACAAGACATAGTCCTCTCAAAAATTTATATAAATTGATCCACACCCTGGATCGAGGTTAAAATACAGTACAATACTTTTCAGGTACAAAGACCTCTACCACAGTTCATTGTGGGAAAAACAAACAACAGATCACAGTTGTCACAGCTGTCCAGGTCTAACTCGACCTATACCACCGTCCATAGTGGGAAATAAAATAGTTATGGAGTTTGAGTGAGGATTTAAGAATCCTCCAGTTTAGATTAGGAGATAGTGTCTGTGAAAAATAAACAGGGTACACACATAGCTCAAAAATTAAATGAAATAATCACTAAGAGAAGTATGATTGAGTTTAGAAATGCTTTAGTGATTAGCAGTGCAGCTCTGGACTCATTGGGTTTATCAGAAAAGCTTCTGAGTCCTTCTCTGGTTTTTCTCAGAAAATAGAGTGTCGTTTTATTCTTTGATTCTTGGTCCAGCTTAACATCCTGAGTGCATGAAATGTTTACTGTAGTTCTTCACTCAAGACGCAACTTGTGTTCTCCTCTAGTATAAGTTTCTTAGTGTCTGTCCAAGATTTGTGGATTATGGATGAAGACTAGTGAAAAATGCTCCAAATTTGAATGATGTTCATATCTTTTCTATTTCACCCTTTGTGTTTCTTATTAGTGCTTTCGGTGTCAAATACATCCATATATCCAGTGTTCTCTTTCCATCCCTTTATAGCTTTCAGCTTTGGCAGAAAAGAATAATCGCCTTTTGCATGGGTACTAGGTACGGTTCCCTGACATGCAACAGAAATCATTAAATAACATTAACTGCATTAAAACCATCGAATGTATCCATTAGCAAAATAAATAAATATTTTGAATAGTATAGGGTTTGACTGGTTGGTCAAGAATTAGTAGCGTTTTATTGGTAGACGTGCACGGTGGACTTTGTGTCGCAAAACCTTCCATCGGTAGCTCTTTTGAACTTGCATAGGTAGCTCAAATACCAGTGACTTTAGTTTCATCGGTTGCCCTTGTTATCAGTATCTCTTGTTATTGGTAGTTGTTGATCCATCAGTAGCTGTCTCTCCATAGGTAGCTCTTTGCATCAGTAGTCTATCGATAACTACTGGTAGACATACACCTCGATAGCTCGTCTGTTCTGTATCAGTAGACTGAATCTGTGAACTGGTTTTATCGGTAGACTTCTGTCTATCAGTAGCTCTGTTCTGTTTGTCTGTCAGTAGCTCTGTACATATCGGTGACCTTAATGTATCATTGAATATTTCTATCGGTAGACTAGTCTATTGGTAGACTGAGTACTGGTAGCTCTAGATAAACGCAGACCAGTGACTTAATACTTATCTGTTTTATACAAAACATATCTTAATGGGTTAGAATTACTTCAGAGCTTATATAAACAAGGATAAACAAAGATTAAAATATCTCAGGGATTATTTTAATATTATTATCATCTTGAGTAAAGATTGAAAGAATTAATATATAGAAAAATATTAGATTGAGATTATCAAATTATATGAAAGCATAATTGGGATTATGAAAATAGTTGAGGTCAACAATCTCCCCCTTTTGGATAATCACAACTTATGATATTGTCATTTAAAAAAAATTGTATCATAGGATATATAATTTAACTCATTTTTCTCAGATAAAACAGTATGTTATAAAACATAATTTATCAATGATAGAATTAAATGTATCGGAGATAAAAGAAAATGCCATGATATCAGAGGTAAAATTTAGTTGTATCAGAGAACTAAATGAAATGATATCAGAGGATGAGAGAAAATGAAATAGTATTAGAAGATGAAATTCAGAGGTATCAAAGGGGAAAAGCATGATAGATCTTAGATAAAATTTCTCCCCCAATCATTAATATCTCTCCCTCTTGTTGAATATGTCTTCATAATTAGATACATAGAGAGTATTTCTCCCCCTTTGTAAAATATTTCTCCCCCTTTGTGATAATCAAAAAGTGGAAAATAAAAAAGAGAAATGGAATAATATAAATAGAAGAAAATCACTTGTATTAAATGTTACAAAAAGGTACAAAAACAGAAAACAAAATAAATAGCATTCCTATCAAATAGTCAAGCCACTTGATCAATCCACATCCTCAATGTGAGATTTTCCGTTGGGATTAGAAGAGGATTCAGGTGGTGAGGATTCTGGTGAAGGCTTAGGAATTTCTGAAATGACCACAGGAGGCTGAGCAACTGACACTGTGCCTGGCCTTTATTGAGTAGTCCTTTGTGTGATCATAGGTGTGAGGCTTCGAATGGCTTGGGCATGAGTCAGCTAAATTGGAGAAGTAGTAGAGGCAAAGGCAGGCAAAGCAGGAGGGACAATTACTGGCCTGACATCAACATGCGGAAAAGGAAGGAACAGATTTCTGAAATCCATAATGATTCCTCCTCCTCTCTCCATAGCAGATATGAAGTCATCCTTGTTCTCCATAAACTTTTCCAATGCTGGAGTCAATTCTCTTAGCTTTCTAACTTGCTCTCTAAAGAATTGATTGACATGAGGCAGTTTCATATTCACAATTAGAATATTGAAATGACCGGTCATTTGTGTCATTGTGTAAATTTTGGAGAAATAGGAGTCCACCTTTTCTTTCAATTATTTTTGAGAAGCAGAGGCTTCTATCATGTAGTCTTGGACTATCTTTATAATTTCTCTGGATGAATAACTGGTAGAGAGAATAGCTATGCTCTGTTCAGTTGAGTCCAAAGAGCCACCGGCAGAGGCAGAACCAAGCTCCTCTTTCATCATAGCTCGAAACTGATTAAAATCCATCGAAGGTTTAGATGCAAGAGAACCAACATAAAAATATATAGTCTCTTTGATTATTTTGGTCAATCCAATAATAAGATTTCGATCTTGGAAATCCTGGATTGTAATATGATCTTTCATAGATTTTTTGAAACCTTCAAATACTGAAACCATCTGGCTTACAACAATTTTCACATAAGCTAAGTCCTTATCTACTTGGGATTTTGAGCTCATGTAAGAGTCTAAAGAAACAATAGATTCCTTTAGAGCTTCAAGATCTGCTTCAAGTCTAGAAACATGAGCTTGACATTATTTTACTTGTTCAACTATTTCTCCCATAAAGTTTGATAAATTACAGGAAAGAGATAGTTCAAAAGATCTTTCCAACATATTCATTTCTTCAGAAAAACAATGCTTCATCTCAGCAACTAAGTCACTAAAAGATTCTTTCATCTCATCCCTTATGATATTCATATCAGCCTTGGTAACCAAATCAGCAGGTGTAACTTCTACAAATGCTCTTTAAGAGGCCAAACAGACCACAGATTCATTCATAACTGATTGAATTGAAGATACCGTAGAAACTTCCATTTTCTTTACCTATTCCATAAAACATTCCTTAAGGTTGTTCTTTAGCTTATCCAGGTCATGTATTCTAACCACATCTTCATGAAATAATTCAGATTAAACATCATAAAGAATTTTTGGTCTATTTAGAGATGCTTCATTATCTGAATAAGGATAGTCTAAACCACAGACTACAAAACCAAGGTCTTCTGCCCAATCATTAAAACCAACATCCACTGTAACACTTCAAAACATAGATTGATGCTCCCCCTCAATGGGTGCATCCTCAATTTGGATAACAAAAATCTCAGCATCATGCTCTATAGTATTCTCAGCAGGTGTTTCGTCCTGAGGAGAATCTTCCACTATCATTTCCATCATTGTAGCAGGAGGAGGGTCTTTTGGATTAGGCAAGGGTATGTCATCTTCATTTTTCTCCTCAGTAGGTATTAATGATTGTCCAATCACTGGACTCAGGATGAAATCAGCTGACAGAGATGCTTCACTCTCATGAACATTTTTTTCATTTTCTACAGCAGCCACTTCAACAGCCTCTAAAGAAGCTTCTTTATTATCTGATTTATGTTGATCTAGATTTTCAAAATCTGGGCTAGGAGGCAAGTCAGGGTCTTCTCTTTCATCCGTAAAGGGATCTTCCTCTTCTGAATCATCACTATATTCTGTCTCCTCTTCATTAGGTCCCAGACCTGGATCCCTCACATCCTTTGGTCTTGAAGAATGATCCACAGGATTAAACTTGTCATACACCTTCTAGTCATCATTGACCCATTCTCCTCTCCAAGGGTTCCAATTTATTTTCATGTACTTACAAACTGTAGTTTTGATACAAAAATTAATCTTCACTACCACTGTATTATCTTGATACATAGAAACCCATTTACCTTGATCATCACAAAGATCAATGTAGCAAAGAATAGGAAATTTATCTTTGATTTCGGCCTTGTCATATATTCCATCTGGAGCATCAGCAATCTGCACAAATTAACCTTTACACAATGTCCTAAGAGGTGAAGGAGATAGATATCCTGATATCTCAAATTGGAAAATTATCCTCTCCACTATATCAAGACATGTTGAACAAATTTGAATAGAAATCGGTTCTCTCCATCCATTTCTGTAGCAACTACTTGTCTTTGACTTCCATCACCAGTCATCTCTTCCAAAGCAGCCTCATAATCGAAAATGTCACTGGTAGGTGGCATGGCTCTCACGACATATCCTGATACTTCTTTATGTGGATCTTTCAAGTACTCAGTCCATTCAACAGATGGAAATGACATCTCATTTCCATTCACAAAAGAGGTTACTCGATTTTCATTTTCCGATTCTTCAAAGGTTATAAAATCGTAAAACTATTTCAGTAATTTTTGAAAGTAAGGACCATTGTTGTCCGAAAAACACAATACCCATTTTTGATCTTCTAGAACATCAAGCACTAAGGACCTGCTAGGCATCATCCATTCTACTCACAGTTCCTTTTCAATCACAATAACTCGATTTAGTAGATTAGGATTCACTGGTCATTTCCCCAACCTAGTTTTATCAACACTTCCACTACCACATTATTCTTGCTCAGTCCTCTGCTTCTCTGTTTTCGGCTCAACAGAGTCATCTATAACAGTAGGAAGTTTGGTTTTTTCCATCACTGGTTCGAAGGATTTAGGGTTCTCTAAGGATTCGAGAGCTAAGGTTCGAGGGTTAAGGATTGAGGCTCAGTGGATTTAGAAGTAGCTCAGACATTAGTTTCATCATTTAGGCATCATAAAATAAATAAATAAAATGAAATAATTTATAAACGATTCAGATTCTGGCAGCATACAAAAGTTTTAAAACAGCGCACACATCGGTGAGAATTTCACATTGGTGAGATTTTCAAATCGGCGAGAATTTTACATCGGTGAGAATTTCACATCGGTGGGAATTTTACATCAGTGTGAATTTTACATCATTGAGAATTTTACATCGGTGAGGTTATCACATCGGTGAGAATATCTACATATTGAGGTTAAACATTCCTAACTAATGTCTAATGTGACTTAACCTATCCGAACTCAAAGGTTTAGTGAATATTTCAGCTAATTGATGTTTAGTGCCTATAAACTCAAGAGTAATATCACCATTTTGTTAATGATCTCTCATTAAATGGTTCCTTACATCAATGTGTTTGGTCCTACAGTGAGACACAGGGTTCTTCGAGATATTTATTGCACTAGTATTGTCACAGTTGATTGACACATGCCTAAGGTCATATCCATAGTCCAAAAGAGTGTGTTTCATCCACATAATTTGTGCACAGCAACTACCAGCAGCAATGTACTCTGCTTCAGCAGTGGATAATGCTACAGAATTCTGCTTCTTACTACACCAAGATACTATGGAAATTCCCAATAAATGACATGTTCCTGAAGTGATTTTTCTATCAAACTTTCAACCAGTAAAATCAGCATCTGAATAACTCATTAACTCAAAGGGTTGTCCTTTTGGGTAAAACAAACCAAAGTTTACTGTATGTTTAATATACTTAAAAATTCTTTTAACAGCAAGTAAATGAGATTATTTTGGATTAGCTTTAAATCTTGCACACATACACACACTAAACATTATATATGGTCGACTAGCAGTAAGGTAAAGTAATCTTCCAATCATACCTCTGTATTTGGTCTGATATACTGGTTTCTCAGTTTAATCTACATCCAATTTACAAACAGTACTCATAGGAGTTTCACATTCCTTAATACTATCCAAAACAAAATGTTTTAAAAGATCCTTTGTATATTTACTTTGATTCAAAACAATACCATTTTCATTTTGAAACACTTGACATCCATGAAAATATTTATGTTCTCCCATTAAACTCATTTCAAATTCATTTTTCATACTCTTTGAAAAATCAGTACATAAAGAATGTTTAGAAGATCCAAAAATAATATCATCAACATAGATTTAAACTATTAAAACATCTTTAGAAATTCTTCTAATAAAAAGAGTTGTATCAGAAATCCCTTTAGTAAAAAATTTTGAAATAAGAATATTACTAGGTCTATCATAACAAGCTCTTGGAGATTGTTTTAAACCATATAAAGCATTAGAATTTTTAAAAACCAGATTTGGAAAATGAGGATTAGTAAATCCAGGTGGTTGTTCAAAAAAAATATCTTCAACAGTAAAACCATTTAGAAAAGAACTTTTGACATCCATTTGATATAACTTGAAATTCAGATGAGCAGTATAAGCAAGTATGATCCTAATGGCTTCTGGTCTGGCTACAGGTGCAAAGGTTTCCTCATAGTCTATACCTTCTTCTTGACTATATCCTTATTCTACTAGTCTAGCTTTGTTTCTAACTATGTTTCCAGACTCATCAACTTTGTTTCTAAAAACCCATTTTGTGACTATTGTTAAATTTTCCTTAGGTCTGTCGACTAATTCCAAGACTTTGTTTCATTCAAATTGATTTAACTCTTCTTGCATAGCCATTACCCAAAATTAATCATTGATAGTATCATTGATATTTTTAGGTTCTAGTATTGAAATAAAGGCTTGATGTTCAACCTGATTTCTTAGAGAATCTCTAGTCTGTGTCCCTATATTAAGATTACCAACAACAACATCCAAAGGATGATTCTTTAGAATTCATACTGATCTAGTAAAGGTAGGACTAGAAATTTAAGGTTCATCTATAGGTTCGGGTTTCATAGCAGTAGATTCTAGAATATTTATAGAACTAGATGTTTTTACAGCAGGTTCTTTAGATTTATCATTAAGGTCCAGAACACTCAAATCTTCCTCAATATTTTCAAGGGATGTTTTATGCTCATGTGGATCAGTTTCATCAAACTTCATGTGAATAGATTCTTCCACACATATGGTTCTTTTATTAATGACTCGATAGGCTTTGATAGTTAAAGAATAACCAAGAAAAATTCCTTCATCACTCTTAGAAACAAACTTTTCCAGATTATCCTTTGTATTAAGAATAAAAACTTTGCAGCCGAAGACTCTAAAGTAACTAACTTTAAGTTTTCTATTATTCCATAACTCATAAGGGGTATTCTTAAGAGCTAGTCTAATTAAGACTCTATTAATGATATAAGAAGCTATATTCACAGCTTCAGCCCAAAAGTAAATAGGCAGGTCATATTCATTAAGCATGGTTCTAGCAATTTCTTGAAGGGTTTTATTCCTTCTTTCTACTACACCATTCCGCTAAGGTGTTCTAGGAGCAGATAATTTGTGACTATAGCCATTGTGTGAGCAATAAGATTCAGACTCTTGATTTTCAATCTCACGACCATGATCACTTCTTAGTGTTTTAATCTTAAGTCCACTAAGATTTTCTATAGATTTGGATTAGTTAACAAAGTAAGAACAAGCTTTACTTTTGTGAGCTAAGAAGTACACCCAAGTATATCTAGAAAAGTCATCTACTAAGACATAGACATAGTGCTTCCCATTTATGATAGAAACTCTAGATGGTCCAAACAAGTCCATGTGAACCAGCTCGAGAGGTAGAGAAGTTTAAACGTATTTATTTGATTTAAAAGAAACTTTATTTTGTTTTCCCTTTGGGTAGGGATTACAAACTTTTTCATTTGGGAATTCATGTTTAGGTAGGTCTCTAACTAAGTTCTTCATAATTAATTTTCTTAGTGAATAGATGTTTTAGTGTCCTAATCGTCTTTTACAAAGCCAAGACTCTTTATTAAAATCATTTAAACAAGTAACATTTTGGTTAGCTAAAGAATTTAAATCAACTGCATAAACATTTTCATTTTTCAAAGCAGAAAATACTATAACAATTTCAGAATTAAAAACATTACAAGAATATTTTTCAAATTTCACATTAAATCCATCATCACATAATTGAGAAATACATAATAGGTTATACTTAAGTCTATCAACAAATAAAACATTAGAAATTAAAACTGAATTAGAGTTACCAATCTGTCCTAGGTCGATGATCGTTCCTTTAGAATTATCACCAAAGGTGAAATAGCCTCCATCAACCTTTATTAAACTTTTGAAACGTGAATAATCTCTAGACATATGTCTTGATCATCCACTATCCAAGTACCATACCTTCTTGTGAGAAAACATCAACATGTTTCCTACAAAACAGATTTAGATAGGATATGATTTTGGTACCCAGATCGTCTTGGGTCCAGAAAGGTTAACAATCAAAGCTTTAGGTACCCATATTTGTCTTATGGGTCTCATATAATTTAAAAAATCAAAATATTTTGAAAGATAAACGTTATTTGACCTATAACCATATGAATAACAGGTTGATGCATAGGGATTTCCAGAAATAGAATAAGCAGAATTTTTTCCAGACTTAGGAATAAATCGAGTTTTAGTGAACTGTCTCTGTCCAGGTTGGTATCCCAAACCAGTAGTGTATTTAGGTGCAAATTGTTTACCTAAAATTTTATTTAGTGTATCCTTTCCAATTTTAAACTTCTCTAAGTCTTTTCTAATTTGCTCATTTGACCTTTTCAGTTCTGTATTTTCCTTTAACAGTTTAGCATTTTTCACTTTTTCAATAGTAAGTTCAGTTTTAACAGTAGTAGTGAGAGAATGTTGTTTATTTAATGATTTGTATTTGTCTTTAAGTTCATTGCATGTCTCTTCCAGCATATTATAGTATTCAAATAGGTCATCTTTAGACATTTTTTCATCATTGTATGAGTCCCTGTTATTTCCATAATAATAATCATTTAGTACAGGGGAAATAGGTACCTCAGAGGTATTGGTCATAAAGCACATGTTGGAATGATTCTTCTCATAATAAAAAACCTCGGATTCACTTGTGCTGTCTTCAGATGCACTCCAGGTAGCCTTCATAGCATTCTTGTACTTTTTTCTACATAATCATATTTCTTTTTGACTTTTAATTTTGGACAGTTAGCCTTGATGTGTCCTTTCCTTTTACACTTATAGCAGACTATTTCATTATCCTTGTCATCTTTCTTCCAATCCTTTTTCCAGTGTCCCTTGTTGTCATACTTTCCTTTGTAGTTAGATTTCCTGAATAATTTCATCTTCCTATAAAACTTATTGAATCTTCTGGCTATCTGAGCCATCTCAGCATCACTATCTGAATCAGAATCTTCACAAGTTGAACTCTCAGTAGGTATTTGCATTTTCTCCTTGTCTTTACTCTTAAAAGTAGTTGACTTTAAAGCTACGGATTTTCTCTTAGGTTCATCATCTTCCTCCTTATTCACCTAGAGTTCTTCCTCATACATGATTAATTTACCAATAATCTCTTTTATTGGCAGTGCTCCAATGTCACATGACTCTCTAATTGAGACATAGGTGACTCTCCATCATTCTGGCAGACATCTCAGTATCCTCATAATTTGTTCCCTGGCTAGAAAATATTTCCCAAGTGAACTCATTGTACTGACTATATCATTAAACCTGAGATACATGTCAGAAATAGGTTCATCAGTTTTCATTTTAAAATTTCCATAGTTAATAGTATAAGTATTCAATCTCATTTCTTTAACATTGGTCGTTCCTTCATGAGAAACACCGAAAGTATCCCATATTTCATAAGCACTTTTACAAGTAGAAATTCTATTAAACTCTCCATCTCCTAAAGAATAATACATGGAATTCATAGATTTACAATTATTATTGTATGCAATCATTTTAGGTTCATCCCAAGTTATTCTTTCTGTTTCTGGAATTTTATATTGAGATTCTATAGCAGTCCAAATATCAAAACCCATACTCCCTAGATGTATTTTCATTTTCAGTTTCCACTGGGAATAGTTTGTACCATTGAAGAAAGGTGGTCGGTTAGTAGCAGCGCCCTCTTGTCTATTATCCATAGATAGATTTTAGAGAATAGTTTTAGAGATATAAAATTTAGAACTAAAAGAAATTTAAGATATTTAATGATTCAACTAAAATCACAGTTGAAAAACTGAGTATTTCAAAAATCCTTTAACAAAAACAATCCTCTGAAACCAAATTTTGGTTGGAGTGGATACTCAAGAGGGGTTTGAACTGAGTACCAATTAAAAATTCTGTTATAAAAATTTATCTTAATTTCCCCCAATTTTAAAACAAAGTAAAACTGTAGTGAATCTATACAGAGTTTCAAGGTTCAATTAGTTTCTCAAAGATTGGTTAGGCCTCAGTTAACTTAATTTGAAGATTAAATTAACTTTTGAAACTAACTTACTAGTTTATAGTAAGTATAAACACATTCTTATTTAACTATAAAAGTATCTTTAAAATAGTTTTGTATTGAAAATTAATAATTGGCAGAATATAAAATATATGTGTAATACTTATAGACTTAAAATAAAAGCACATCAAAGTTATCGAAGTGGTTCAGTCTCAAGCTGAGACTTAGTCCTCTCAAAAATTTATATAAATTGATCCACACCTTGGATCGGGGTTAAACAATAGTACACTACTGTTCAGGTACAAAGACCTCTACCACAGTTCTTCGTGGGAAAAAAACAGCTCACAGCTGTCACAGCTGTCCAAGTCTTACTCGACCTCCACCACCATCCACAGTGGGAAAAAAGATTTATGGAGTTTGAGTGAGGATTTAAGAATCCTCCAGTTTAGCTTAGGAGACAGTGTGTGTGAAAAATAATCAGGGTATACGTACTGTTCAAAATGTAAATGAAAGAATCATTAGGAGAAGTATGATTGAGTTTAGAAATGGTTTAGTGATTAGCAGTACAGCTCTGGACTCGTTTGGTTTATCAGAATATCTTCTTAGTCCTTCTTTGGTTTTTCTCAGAAAATAGAGTGTCGTTTTCTTCTTTGATTCTTGGTCCATCTTAACAGCCTGAGTGCATGAATATTTTGTTTTAGTTCTTCTCTCAAGATGCATCTTGTGTTCTCCTCTAGAATAAGTTTCTTCGTGTATGTCCAGGATTCTTGGAGTATGGATGTAGACTAGTGAAAAATGCTCCACAATTGAATGTTGTTCAGCTTTTGTCTCTTTCATCCTTCGTGTGTCTTCTTAGAGCCTTTCGTGTCACATATATCCATATATCCAGTGTTATATTTCCCTCCCTTTATAGATTTCATCTTTGGAAGAAAAGAATAATTGCATTTTGCATGGGTACTAGGTATGGTTCCCTGACATGCAACTGAAATCCTTAAATAACATTAACTGCATTAATACCATAAAATGTAACTGTTAGCTAAATAAATAAAAAGTATGAAGAGTATAGGGTTTGACTGGTTGGTCAAGCATTAGTAGCCTTTTATTGGTAGACGTGCAAGGTGGACTTTGTGTCACAAAACCTTCCATCAGTAGCTCTTTTGAACTTGCATCGGTAGCTCATATACTTATGACTTTAGTTCTATCGGTAGCTATTGTTATTGATAGATTTTTTTATCGGTATCTTTTAATCCATCGGTAGCGGTATCTACATCAGTAGCTCTTTGCATAAGTATTCTTTCGGTAACTACTGGTAGACATGCACATCGGTAGCTCATTTGTTCTATATCGGTAGACTGAATCTGTGAACTGGTTCTATCGGTAGTTTTCTGTCTATCGGTAGCTCCAGTCTATTTGTCTGTCGGTAGCTCTGAACATATCGGTTACCTTAGTGTATTGGTGACTCTGCCTATCAGTAGACTACGTCTATCGGTGGACTGAGTACTGGTAGATCTAGCTAAACGCAGACCAGTGACTTAATACTTATCTGTTTTATACAAAACTTATCCAAATGGGTTAGAATTACTTCTGAGCTTATATAAACATGGATAAGCAATTATTAAACTATCTCAGGGATTATTTTATTATTATTATCATCTTGAGCACAGATTTAACGAATTAATATATAGAAAAATGTTAGATTGAGATTATCAAAGTATATGAAAGCATAATTGGGATTATCAAAACAGGTGAGGTTAACATACTACATCATGGTATTTTTTTATAATTTTTCTACATCAAATAAATTAAATTATTTTTGAAAAAATAATGATGTAATATTTACCCCATTAATTAATGATTTAAATAAATAATATTATAAATATTAAAACAATATACATAACATGTCCAATTATTATTGGATGATTTTATATTGACCATGAGTCATCTTAACTTCAAATTTAATGATTAATTTTCATTTTGAAACTGATGATGAGGTTATAAAAAAATAATTGTTTCATACTTTCCTAAAGAGCCCCTCCTTACCCTTATAAAAAGACTTCACTTCCTACCAATTTATAACACTTCTCAAGACATTGGATCATAATACCTATACCACAATAAGCTCCTAATTTCTCTATATTTATTATATAATCCTTACTTTAATCATAAAACACATCAATAAACCCTTTTGGTTCAATCCAAAGAGATTTACCTGATTTAAAAGAGATTAAAGAACGATCGAGTCAAGTCGGACACGATGTAAGGGATTTCTTATCTCACTTTTAATTCCATGAGATTTCCATTTTTCACTACATATTTATTGTATGTGGTGTATTTTGTACTGCCATTTGATATATATTATCATTATTCTATTTATATTCATGGTATTCTATGATTTATTTGGTGATTATTAACTTTTTATCATACAACTCGATTGATTACAACGTGGTAAGGGTTTTTCTTCTCACTTTTTATTCCCTTGTGACTCATGATATATTAGTCACTGTTTCCTTTTGTGTGGTCGATGTACTACCCATGATTGTATTCCTTATTTTATATACATTAATTTATGGTTATTCACATATTCATTGTGTGACCTTTCTTTCATGGGGTGTATGTTTCATAAGTTACCAAATCGGTAAGGAAACCTTTCACCCTCCTATTTTTAAAAAGACTATTTATTTTGTATTTTAATTTACATCTTATTTTTTAGGATATGATCTTATATATCCTTATTGATGTAAATTTTATGTCCAAGTGATGAGATATCCTTTTCTCGGTCTTCAACTTATTTAATGAATTTTAATGTGACGTCGTTAGGCTGTCGAATTTCTGTAAGAAAATATCTTAACCCAATTCTTATTTTTGGGTTAAACATCTACTTGTTGTTTATGTCATGATATAAATATGCGTGAATATCCTTTTATTGTTTTACACATAATATCCACTTATATTGGGGGTATTTATATTTGTCACACATAATTATGTAATTTATTTGTCCTTAATCTAAAGATATAATCTTTGTAAGGGACTTCGTCTCAATATCCTTTCATTAAGGAATATTTTGTTTTATTAAACACTTTTCTTTTATATTGATTATAAATCCCATTGAGTATTCATTTCATTCAATGAGAATATTTTTTACGAAGATTTTTACTCAACGAAAAAAAAGAATGTTTGCTTTTAATGTATGCGGTGACAATGACCTTTCTACCGCCACGATAATATTTTGATCATGGGCTTCTTTAACATGTCGTAATGTTTTTATAAGGAAAATAAATACCATATTCTCTTTTACGTATTTTTGTACTGAAAATGGTGTTGATAATGGATTTGTTATGTCAATATATTTAAATAATATATTGTTTTGAGACTGTGGAAATTTTATCTTTCCTTTATTTTTATTTTATGTGTGATGAATATGTTATGGTTCATGGGGATTGTTTACGTATATGGGTGGTTATGGGATAAACCTATGGCAGGTGAGCCCGAGATATCTCTAAAGTGTATTGGGTAATGTGATGGAGTTAAACGTGAATGTTTATACTAAGAGATTTAGGGAATATATAGTGATGGGAATTCCCTATGTGACTCCCTATGTAGTTGTGATAGATACAATGTAAGTTTAATATAGATTCCATAGGTTACCATTATGATTTATGATTTCTGTGTGTTATTCATAAATCAAATTATTTCCTGGGGTATTTTATGATTGAAAAGTATGGTTTCATTGTTTTTTATTTATTGATGGGATAATGTTTTCATTTCTTATTTTATATCTTATACTGAGATTTTTATAATCATCGCAAGTTTTAGAAATGTTTTACACATGACTTAAAGATGAATAAGGGTCCAGGATGGGATCCAGGAAATGTTATGATGTCTAAAACATGGAACTTGACATGAGTCTTTTTTTTAAGAGTTTTTATTTTATGAAAAAAATAGATACTGAGTACAATTGTCTACATGTAATATTCATTCTGTTATGTAAATGTTATGACCCAATTCTATAATACTATAAACTGGAAAAAATCCTCCATATTAATTATCCAGTTAATTCATGATCATGTAATGTGTAAGGATGGGTCCTTATGCTTAAATCCTTGATAAACATTTTTATGTTAGACTTATACTATTCCAAAGAATGTTCCACCTTCTACATTAATGTTAGTAAATTCCTCTCCATTTATGCTACCTAATCCCAGGAGAATTATTTCATGAATTATATTTCATTAAAAAGAATTCATTCCATGATTTCTAATTTTTCATCCACATTAGTTTTTTGGATCAATGACGACAATTTATCTCTATATACTTTCAAATAATACACATCATTACTATATTCTTCAACATCATTGTATTGTATGGAAGAAAATATATTTTCTAGGAACATAATCCATTATGTCGCTACAATCGTATTAGTTGTTCCATTAAAACATGGAGGATTCTATCAGATGAAGTGATACAAAATATGAAAGTCACTCTATATATAATCATTAGTTTATATATGAGACTGGTTCTTTGTTAAAAATTGAGTTGGATGCCTAAATATGGAAATGATATTCTAATTTCAAAAAGAAGTTGTACTTTCCTTTTCGGTAGGGAAATACCTATACCTACTATGGGTGTTGATTTCCTTTCATCTATTAAGAAAAATCAATAATTAATTAGACACATTGATTTATCTGATAACCTTAATGAATATCGATCTATAAAATAAAAATCTATATAATGATAAATATTCTTAAATACAATAATGGGTTATCATAATTCTAATTTTGGATTCATTCATTTAAAATCTATTTGTCAAGGTTCCTAATAAAAATTATAGAATACTAATTGTATCTACCAGCATCTAGTGTCCCATATTCATAGTTTGCATTACTAAATTGGTATATGATACAAGTGATCTGGCCATGTTGGATTGATCATTTTCTTATTCTTGGAAAACTAGTTACATTTTCAATTTCTGTATTACATTATGAATAAAATACATAATATAAATGTTATTATTTTTTCAAATTAATAATTTATAATACAATTAATTATATCCATTTTAATTAACTAAAAATAATAGTAGAATATATAATCTCAATAACGGTTACATATATTGGGTGTTTTCATGATTAAATAAGGTATATTCAACACAGTAATCAAAACATATTCCTTTTAATCATCAACATGAGTTCAATGATCACCATAGACTATATGAACATATCAATAAAATTATTAATATAAACTAAATTATAAAAAATAGAGATTCATAAATATATACATTTATTTTCATGTCCTCTCTTCCATGATATCATGAATATGTCTTCCATGACTTCTCAACCAAGACAAAATTTCTAATAAATTGGTATATGTATACTAAATACCCAACTAATTTGGTGTAAATAATTTTTGTCTCATGTGACATATAGATTCAAAATAGGGATATATATAACTATGCCCCAATTTTTACATGCACATATTTTAAATTACTCACATTTTGATTGATCAATAGTAGTGATTCTCATAATTTTTTAGTAGTTAACAAAAATTCATATAGAAATAGTTAAATGAATCATCTATAGTTCATAATCTTAAATCATCTATATGATGAATAATGTTGGTATCATAAAATCATATCCTTATTAACACAAATGGGTATTTTCAAAAATTGAAATACATTTAAAATATCACTCCTATATTAGTTGAGAAAAATAAAATTTTTAGTTTGAAAGTAAAAATCTAAAATCTAAAAATTTAATGAATATTAGAGAAAAAAAAGTTCATCTAAATAAATCTGAACATTTATTAGAATATTAAAAGTAAATATTTGTCTTTTTTGTGGTAAAATCAGTTTTTTAGCATTTGTTAAAAATTATTCCATTCACACATTTGGTAAAAATTACATAATCTGGAAATAAACCAGAAGAATATTTTCGGTGATTTTTTATAGAATGGAAAACATGGAAAAAATGACCTCAATAAATATTGGTTGATTAGTAAAAAAATTCTTGAAACTATTTTCATGAAAACATGGACATGGAAAGAAAATAATATCTACCAAATTGGAAATAATGTATGTTTTCTTAAAAAATTTCTTGATCATTTTATATACCTTAAAGGAGAAAATAGTATGTGTAAATAAACAATCAATGAATATACATAGGATCACAAACTAAAATAGGTTTATTAATCATTAATCGTACTATTTCCCATAAATCAGAAATATGACTATAAAATCGAAAAACAAAAACATATTTTAAAATTAATGCTTTACCCCTGGTTCTACATTCATTATATATTATTTTAGCCTCATGCATAATAAAATTATTATTATTATATTTATATAAAAAAATCATATACGTAGAAAAAATGTCATTTATGATTTAATTATAACATTCCAACAACTATTTATTAATAATATATTATTAATATTTTCATTTATATGTGTTAATTAAAGAGTTCTTTAATGTAAGTATCCGGTCGGTAAATTTTTCCTCTTCATTTTGATAATGGTTCCAAAAATTATTTAATTTTAATTCTAATATAAATAACATATATATTTATTATATAAATATTTATAGTCATCCTCAATAGGTGGACATGAAAAATGAAACACATCGCTCTTTGGTGGTTTTATCCTATACGTACTCATTAGAAAAATTATCATTTTTTCACAAGTGGGAGGGTATGATAATAGATTATATATTATAAAAAAAAATATATATCAAAAATATGATATATATTCTTTATTTCCATATTTGTATCCATGAAATTAAAATGACGATGAAAAATGAATTACACAGATGTGTGGAGATAAAAAACTATATATACACATGGCAGATGTTTTAACCTTATGTATGATGGAAAATAGATGTAAAATGGTTATAACATATTGATAATAACATATAGTTATATATATTATAATATATTAATTATTTATGAATAGTAATAAAATATATATAGGATTTATAAGGAGGAATACATTTTATGGACTCATAAAAACAATTACCTCCCCTTCTTTTGACCTCTATTGGATACATTATTAAGGACCATTAGAACTTTCTCTTAAGAATACCAAAACTTATAATAAATTGATATGGAATTTAAAAACATAAATAGTAATTATTTGGTCAAGATAGGTTGCTCATAGTTGTGTAAATAAAAGAGATGAGGGGTTTCCTTTTATAGTGGAACAAATGGTACACATAGAATTAATTTAATGATTTAATTATAATAAATTAATATCCATTTAAATGTTTAAAAATCTAGAATAAATTTGAAATAAAATATTGGATACCATTTAAATAATTTAAACATGTAATAATTTTATACATTTATGTGGTATTTTAAACATTTTCTTATGGTTTAGTTACATTGACAACCAATTCTAGCATTAACAATGGTAACAAATTTTTCAATACCAAATATATATAATTTTACATATCATTTATCAATTTATTCATAAATATATATTCCAAATTATTTTTCCATTTATCATACTACTTGTCTTCTTACAAGATTTTTAAATTTTTAAAAAATCAAAAAATATTATTTCACAGAAAATACTATAAATGTAATTCAATGAACTATATAAAAAGAAATTTCGAAATCATCAACATAACAAAATAATTACAATATAATACATTTCAATATAAATAATAAAATATTAAATAAAATAAAATTTTGGTTTCACCATAATTGATAAAAATACATAACATTTATTGTTTTGAAAATTATCTAATTCGAATTTTACATTACTTTTAGAAGCACTGTATGAATTTTGTATAAGTGTTTAAGTTACTTATATGAAAAATAATTATATAATATAAATTAAAATAATAAAAATAATTTATTTATTCTAAAAATAAAATTATATAATAATTTAAAACTTATTTTTAATTATGTTTCAAAAAAATAAGATAATTTTTAAAAGTAATATTATGAAATGTTCTTTTTTTATTTATTGAAAATATTACATTCATAATTATCAATAAAAATGGATCCGAATTGACATAAATTATTATATAAGATAATTAATGAAAAAAACTTATCCAATTTAATAATGTAAATAAGTAGGAATATTTTACTTCCCTTTCACAATATTGTTAACCATAATTGATATGATTTACCCTTTTAATGTGGTAAATTATTTTTAATATTTCCACTCATTATTACAAAAATTTAAGAAAAACATTCTAAATAATTTTAATAATTATTATTCAAAATATGGAATCCATATTAAATGAATAAATTTTTATAATTGGTTAAAATTCATTTTTAAACTAATCCTGTATAGCGCAATAAAATACTTTTTTTTGAAATATTTATTTTTATGTTTAAAAGTATTTTTACTCCAAGATATATATTAATATTTATCCGAAAGGTTTTAATAAAATAAATTTTAGAAATAAACTCACTATATTTTAAAACACTACCATGTAAAAATTTGTCTATAAAATACTAAATCGTAAAATAAATTTTTCATTACATATCAGTGTTTCCTCCATTAACGAAAAAAATCATTTTTTTCTGAAAATCCATAAAAAGTCACATGACGATATTTTTGATATTATTATTTTGAAAAACTATATCCTTTTAATTATATTATTTTTTAAATAGGTTGAATAAATTGATTAAAATATCCACAAGTAAAATGTATTAACTTTTTTTGAAGAAATCGTATTTAAGAAGATTAAGATGAATTTATAGAAAATTGAGCACTAAATTTTGATGAATTAATAAAATACATAAGTATTAAATAAGAAAATTTGGATATTATTTCATAATTTTTCTTTCTATACATTAAAAATAAATCAATATTTCTGTGATACCAATAAATTTATAATAGTTAATTATCTTGTCACAGTTTAAATAAAAATGGTTTCATGTGTATATAATTATATCGTCGAAATTATATTAATTTATAGATAAATATAAAAATTTATTATTGTTACAATTTTTTTGCTATAATTTTAAAACTAAAAGGCCCCTGGTTATGTAATTTTCCAAATATGTGTGTTTCATTTTTTATAATTTGGATGATTAAAATTATGTCAAGTTTATCCGTATCAAAGACTGAAAATTTAGGAGTATGTTTCTAGCATAAGATACCGGAGTGTGATTTTGGGTATTATATAGATCATATGTATGAGATTTTGATATCCCATTGGCAGGGTTCTAGTCCAAATTTTATTCAATTTTTTCATTTTTGTGTATCCATTTTTTAATCAAAGTGACAAATATTCTAATATTTTTGTTTTTTTTTGTTATCTCTTACAAGGTTTGTATGTTATTGTATTCTTGTAATTCATATTCTTTTATATTTGGTTGTTTTTCATCTAACCCATGTGGTGATATTGTGATTATATATTTTGGTTTATCCTTGGATACCTTATTTGAAAAATATTGGAACCTATTAAAAGATTCTAAAATTATGGAAGTGATATTTATTTATCTAGTCATATTGTTTATTACAATATTATGGACACAAAAGTATTTTATGTGATTATTATAATGGGTTGGTTTTTTATGTATATATTTTTCGTTAAGTGGTGAATGTTTTATTCCTTTTATATTTTAATGATTAACATGTATTTATAAGCGAACAATCTAACCCATCCATTAGTTATCATTATGATTTTGGAAAGAGGAGGCAGAATGTATCTTAGGTGGTATAGAATGTTC
Organism: Viscum album; assembly: GCA_963277665.1. NCBI lineage: Eukaryota > Viridiplantae > Streptophyta > Magnoliopsida > Santalales > Viscaceae > Viscum > Viscum album. The sequence goes on along the minus strand of OY728142.1, from coordinate 337,094,817 downwards.
TCAGATTGATCAATGGGGTTTCTGAGGTATATTTCGTACAATATTTCATTGGTATTTTGATGTGTTTATAGATGATTCTAAAGAGTTTCCTCATATTTTAGAGGTAAAATTAATGATTTATTTAGTAATAGAAACTAAATATATTTCAAAACATTCTTACCATATAGATTTTTGTGATCATAATGTGTGAAATACTCAGTAGGAAAATTTTTAATCTAATGTATTGATTGAGGAGAGTATGTCTCTATAGGCGTGATCCTGTATCTTTTCTTATAATAAGGTGAATGAAAAGTTTTAATTTTGTCTACACTAACCAATATTCTCATTAAGAATCAACTTCTTTTATATAATATTGATAATTTATTTGATCAATCATGAGGTTCTCAGTGGTTCTATAGGATCTATCTTTGACTGGGTCATCAATATTTTAAGAAACATTCTAAGGATCTTCCAAAGATAGCATTTTGAAAATAGTATATACATTTTTAGATCATTTTATTTCCATTTATATTGATTAATGAACCAAATATGATTATGGAAATAATCAAATTTGATTTAATTTATCATATAGATTCATATTTAATTTATGTATCAATGATATATGTATAAACACACAATCATATTAAGGTATTATAAATGATTTAACTACTATCTTTGAAATATTTATAGCTCATAGTTTCTATGGTATGATGTTCAAATTTCATTTATAGAAAAAAAATGTCTAATTTTTATCAATGATTTTTTTAATCTAAAATTTCATTTGGTCCTAAAAATTATGAACTATAATATCATGAAAAATTCACAAGAACATTTTTATGTTTCGATGATTCCTTTGCTTTGTATGATATTGTTCTCAATTTACTTGAGAAATTTATTCTATATATGAAGAAATGTTGAAATTTATTAGGAATGGATTTATGTTTTAGTGGAAATATAAAAAAGTGGTAGTGTTTCCAATAATGAATAAATGACTGACATTTGAATATATTATAATTTTTATAGAAACCAGTAAAAGTTATATAGTATATTGTTATATATATAATATAATATCAGTATATGTGAGGAAATTTTATTGTAATTTAGTTTCACATAGTTCCTTATATCTTAGGATTCATTATATTATTTACCAAACTACTAGTATTGAGAAATCAATAGATTTTTACACTCTTAAAATGTTGAGGAATTTTTTATTTTGATGGGATGATTGTGTCATTCAGAAAATGTAAAAATATTATATAAATACTTATTAGATAAATTTAAATATATTTTAATTTAAATTGATATAATATCCTCATTTTATTTATTTTGATGTAATTATTATCTTGGGAAGGGGAATTTTGATTCAGATTCTTTAAGAATAAACTCATATGTGGATTTTGTTTATGAGTTGAAGGATGGGTTGTAGTTTATGTAACATTTCTCAGAGATTCAACATAATTCGTTTCAGAATAATTTTTTCTTTTAAAACTCTCTGGATCGTAACATCATTATTAATAGAGCTAGTAAAATAGAGGCATAGTTTATATTATGATTGATTAATTTTCCTTAAATGGATTTATACTGGGGAAATTTTTTGACACAATGACCTCATCATTTCTTTATTTTTACTTTTTTATTATTTCATTTCTAGACATGTGTTTTTAAGTAAATTATCATTATTTTGTTATGAGATTGGGTAGAGTTTACACTATAAAAGGATAATTAGTAAAACCCTACCAAAATTTTGTTAGATACAAAATATTTTTAGGAGACCATTATTCACGGTTGGTGAAATGTTTATTAAAGTATTTTGAAAAAAATATATGGGTTCTGATGTGTGTCAAATGAGATTTAAATGGTTCACACATGGATTTTAAACTATATATATGAAAAATTCAACTGACCAAATTTTCCTAAAAATAGATATTATTATACCACCACTTCAAATTAAAACTCATAATGTTCCACCCTTGTTTGTATTGTTGTGATGTGGCTTGAAGGGTCCTAAGAACACACCCTCAGTGGATTATCTATAATTTTTGTATAATTATTATTTACTTGATTTTTTTATGAAGGTAAGGATCTTTGCTTTTTTCTTTTTCCTGCTTCAATTATTTTCACATCCACTAATTTTTTGGTGACATGTTGGATAAACCATATGATTATATTTAGACCTGATGTGTTGTGATTCATGATGTAAGGTTTGGAATATCAACTCTCTGGTTCTTATCCAACTATATATTAGGATTCTACATTTCTTCACTAGATTTTTGGTATTTGGTTATATTCATTTAATTGTCATTATATATCATGTGTGGTAGGGTTTTTAAAATTTCTATTCCATTAATTATAATATTTTTATGAGTTATAAATGTGTTTGTATAATATTTATAATTATTATCAACTCATGTTGAAGTTATAAAATAAATCATGTGTTAGAAATATGTTTAATGAAATCCATAAATGTATTTATTGAGTATTTTTTAGTTAAGATGTATTTTTGACCCATATATGTTTGAATGTGATTTTTTTTTGGACGTATTTTTTCTATAAAATCTGGTTTGAAACTATTATTGATGGTTTATCATGTATAATATTATATTTTAAATTGTAAATGTCTATAAGTAAATTATAATTAATTATATATTAATGGTTTTTGACATATATTCCATATGTATCATGTTTTTAATTAATTACAGGGTTTCGAGAAACGTCACTAAGTGAAACTAGTTTTAAAAATTGATTTCAATGTATTTTTGGAATGAGGGATTATCAAGGCTTATTTGAATCTTCAGAAAGGATATTATATAAATAATTTATTTTTGAATATGGATTTCAATAGGATTCTAATGGGATATTAATAGAATGAATAATTATCCATATTCTAAACTTAAAAAAATGATTTTCATTGAATTTATAATTTCTAATAGATTAACCATACCCTCTTTGTGTGTGTTATCTTTCAATATTATGTTTTCGCAATGTTGTTTTGTAAAAAATATAGAGTATTCACATTGTGGGGGTTAAGATATTGGGATGAGGATAAGATAAAGCTATGTTTTTTTTAATTTGATTTATGATACCTCAAATCCTGTTTTCTACCATCATGGGGATTCTATGAATTATAGTGAGGAATTGAGAGGCAGTTATTATCTAGTAATGACGATACTAAGTAGATCCATTGTGGTGATAATGTCCATAGGGGAGTTCCACTGATGATGATTGGTAAGATATGTTTTATGTTTATCTACTAGGTATGCATTGATAGAAAAATATATGATTCCACCATAGAAAAACTAGGATTATATCATTAGTGATCCTAGAATTTATAATGATTGTATATTCTAAAATATTTTGTTATTACCGCACTTGATTTCATTAATTTTCAACATAATTATTATCCCTCGTGATATATTCTATTAGTTAAAATTTTAAATTCTGTCTCGCCAATACATCCACCAAATACTACTAATTCATTCATTTTATTATTTTCATGGAACCTAACATGATTTGTGATTATAATTTTTTATGGTTTATGTTATTATATTAAAATAATTTTAATTTTTTTATTCATATATTCCAATAGTGTACATTGGGTTTTTTTTAAACCGTGTTTCAAGGTGTTTTTTTTAATATTGAATATTTTAAATATGATTTGAATGATTATTTAAAACATGTTTTCTCTTTCGGGGACTGGAATATGGGAAGATCATTTGTTTTTTTATTCAAATGATAATAACCAATATTATACTTGTAATTCATACTGGCCTCTATGTTTTTTTTTTGGGAACCAAATTCATGGAATCACTTGTGATTTCCTACTATGGAATTTAGATGACACCTTATATCTGATAGTCAACATTGATACACTTGAAATTGTTTTTCAGTTTTGAGGATTAGTTTGAAATGACTCATAGGGAATGTTAGTATTGAGAGTGGATAGTGACCCTGGAGGCCTCATAGAGATTATGTCAGGTATTTTGGTCTCATTTTGTTATTATAGATGTATCATCTTGGAATAAATTTTGTAATATATATGTCATTTTTTCTTCCATTATAATATATATATATACAACTTTTTTTCATGTAAGGTTTTTATTGGATGGATACTTTTTATAATACATTTGTTAATTAATTCTACACCCTGATATGTGATATATGGAGTGATCATCCCACACTTATTAGTGGAAGTATATGTTTATAACCTTTTATTCATAAATATAAATCCATATATTTGGCCATTTATTCCCAAGAAATAGTTTCTAGATTTAGAAACTAAGAGTTTGTGTTGGGTTATGTCATATGCCAAATCAGGTGCTCAGTTCATGGGTGGCCAAAACAAGTTAATGAAATAATTGTATCTCTAAATCCTTATTTTTATGGTTGTTTATGGTATATTATTGTTAAGATATCTATTACATGAGACACTAGAGTGTGATGAGTCTAACTAGCTCCTACTCATCCTGACATTTAGTTTCCAAGGGATTTCAGTTTTTGTATCTCGAATTTTGATTAATCAATATTTATTCAATAATAATTTGATATAGATCGGTGGATATTTAAATTTATATTTTTTTATATAGGTGAATAAAATGTTTTATATGATATATAGGTTTAAATGGAGTAATAAATGGAGGTCCCTGATTTATTGAGATGGAAGGGAAAACCATGTGTTTTATATGAACATAAATCAGTTGGATTCCAGTTATAGATTCATTAATATATAATTGTTTCCCCAAACATGTTATCATTCCATGAAAATTAATAATCTCTATTTTATATTTTGTGATATAAACATTTGATTTAAGTTAATCTACAGAAATGTTGAATAAACTCGTTGTTATGAACCTACACATGTCTTAATGAATAAATTTTTGGCTTTAGAAAATGATTCTCAAAGATATTCCTTGATTAAAAAACATGGAATTAGATTTTTTAAATTTTTAAGGGATAGTTTTATAATTTATATTAAGATAGAATTAATGTTTTGGAATTGGTATTTTTTTCAGATTCACCGAATGTTGTTTTTAAATAATTTTAGTGTGATGAATTTAGAATTTCAAACAATGTGTGGGCTTTCAAATTGAGAAAAAATTTTAATACAAATTATTTATTGTGGTTTTCTTGAATGATGATTTTGTGTTATTCATTTTTTATATTGTATTGAAAATTGACTAGTTTTTTTTATTATATGTGGTTTCTATATAATTTTTTTGTTATTGGGTAATATGATAATCATTGTTATTGAGAGTAATTCTCCAAGAATTATTTAAGAACCATAGGAGATCTATGTAACAGAGTAACATTTTGGATTTCACAGTTGATAATTCCTCATAGAATTAGGATGGATTGGTGGAGCCAATTTTTCCTTAGCGTTATATTGTCTTTTATAATAATCGGGGTTCTATAATTACAATTAAGAAGAATAGAAAGTTAAAATGATATTTAAATCACTTGGAGTTATTGAATCCTTGAGGGTGATACATATCCGATTTTTTGGCGAACCATGTTATGATTTGTGGAAGATGATCAACTCTTTGCAGTTGTAAGGTAGGGTAATGTGTGAATTTATTAGGAACACATTTAACATCATGTTTTATCATTGGGACGTCATGGTTAAGATGTAGGTGAATCATATGAGGGTATAAAAGTGGAAACCATAATTAATGGAGTAAAATAACCAATCCTCTAATCTACTTCCATTTTCTTATGAGGCCATCTCAATAAATTCATTCATGACAAATATTTTCCCGAAGAATCGTCATTTTTGTGTCATATATAATGTTATTGCCCATGTACATATCTTATTTAATGATCGTATGGATGATGGATCTATGGAGATGAATATATTTATATAGAGACCCCACTTGATATTTATACGGAGACCCATGATGTGTTATTGACCCCTTTCCATTAATGCTAGTGAATCCACCCCATTTGATGAGGAGTGGAAGTAAAAGGAACATATTTATGAGGGATAGTCATCTTTTTATAGAGTTTCATTAGAATTTATGAAAGGATATGTTGTTTCTAATGTAGTAAATTTATGTATTTGAATCCCCCTTATGAAAGTCTTCCAAATCCCTATTCAAATTTCTTTTATATTAGACACATATAGATCTTCTATATGTGAAATCATCCAACCATGAATAAATATTTACTGATCCAAAATTCTGAAATAGAATAATTTTAATTTTTTATGGAATCCCATCCTTCCCCCATTATTTTTATAATGTTCAATCTCATTTATTATTATTTGTTTTCATATATGGATTATATTTTTGGTTTCCTTATATTGAATTCATTTTGGTGGTATTTTTTTAATTTGGAGTTATGACATTATTTGGGTCTTATGCCTTGTAAATTTTCAATTATAATTTCATACAATACTCTCTAGTGTATATTAGTTAATATATTGATCCATTGAGTTAGTGAATTCTCAAATTTTAGGGAGTCCCACTATGGGTATCCCTGCATGATATCTTAAATTAAAAACTGATCTGTTTGAGTTTAGAATTAGAGAAGAATTTTTATGTTTTATGTATAGGTTATTATGGTGAATCTAGATATCATTTTTTTAGTTTATCTCTTGTTTTACATAAAACCATTTAAATTAATCTTATTTCTCAATTGATCTCAGTGGCTTTCTGGGGGGATGAATGTGTTATGGTAGGGAGAATTGTCACAAATCAACCTCATTTTCTTTTTTTTTAATTATTTATTAGAATTATTCCTTGGCCTTGAATTTTGATTCAAATTTCCTCATTTTTTAAAAAAATTTGTGTCACTATGTAACATTATTGACAAGGTGAATTATTACTATAATCCAGTTGAAAATTGTTTGATAAGGCTATAAATATAAAAAAAATAAATTTTTCATAGGTAATTTCATTTTGAAAGAATGTATCTGAACCATGGGTCTCCTTAGGTGTTTCTAGTTATAATAACATGATAGGTGTAAATTTTTTAAACTATGTTAAAAACCTATTAAAATTACCAAATTTTTATAAAACATGAAATTCATATTCTACCATTTTGAATTAATACAAGATAATTGTTCACCTATCATCTTATTGACATGAGAATGTTCTAAGGGGACAAGGTTCATCCCCTCCATGTTACTCGTCCATTTCAATGTCTTTATTTTAAATTTAGTTTTGTTTTCAACCAAGGTATATCTCCTTCCCCTATATTGTTTTCTTATTCTCCATGTTTTCCATCATGTATTTTCTTGTTCAAAAACTAGATAAACCCTATTTTTAGGGTTTTACATTTTGTAATATGATACATAATTTTTTGTTTTGAATCATAATTATGGTTATTTACCTTCCAGACATGAAGGATTCTCTTTATCATCACTCCATTTGTCATAGAAGATTATGTTAAAATTTTCTCTTCCTCACACACCATATTTTATTAGGTTCCTGAATTCTATTTCTCTTTAATTTTAACCATGTTTAGGATTTGTTTATGTGTTTAATTTTTTAAGGGATACATACTCATGTTATTTTTTTTATTTAGTAAAACATTTTCAAATTTTGTGATAAAATGAATAATTGGGATTCATGATAATTTTTTCATTTTTTCTATGTTTGGTCCATTTAATTTTTCAATGTCATTTTCATTAAGGTTTTATGGATTTTTAAAATAAGATTTATTTTATTATGAATTATTATGGGTTTATATTATGAGATATTATATTTAAATGGGTTGTATTGGTTGATAAATTATAATTCAATATTTATTGATTCTTTGTTGATATGTACAGATTATGTATGGTGTTTTTATGTAATGTTTGGATTTCAAAAAATGTAGTTAGTATACATTGTTTTGAAATTTTTTTCTATGGTTACATTTGAATAGGAATTATAAATGGTGATTCCGAACATTTGAATGGATGTTAGAAAATCACATTGTTTTGGTAAATGGTTTTAAAATTAAATTTGAAAATATATTAATGATTTTTTGTCATTGAGGTCTAGGTGGAACTATTTTAAATGATTTTATGAAATTATTTATTCTCAATTAGAATACCCACACCCTCCATATATTTGTGATTTTATGAGATTAAATGATTTCTTTATGTATAAACTAGTGGGGATTTTCCTTGGTTGTTATAAGGAGGTTGGATAAGGATATTATTATTTTTATGTATTTTTAATTTTGACTTATGAGTAATGTTACATAACAACCTATCTCTATCATCATATGGATATTTATTTTCATAGTGAGGGATTTGGAGGTAGTGACTATCTAATAATGATTAGACCGACTATATCCCTAATCGTATTGATGGTTTTGTAGATGTTCAACAAGTGTGGATAAGATAAAGAAACTAATTTTGAATAAACAATTGACTCATAGATAGGAAAATAAATTATTCAATTTGAGTACATCTAGATCACCTTACCAGATGTCTAGGAATTTATAATGATTATCTATCATTTATGTATACTTGTTTTCTATATAATGTTTCAATATCGTTCCACATAATTATTTTTCGATCACGATATATTCTAATGGTTTAACATTAATATAAATTTTCTATAAAACTTTCCCCACATATTATTGATACATCAATTTAATTATTTTCATATCAATTATCATGATATGTTGATCCATTAAATTTTTCATTGATTCAGTTCATTAATACAAATAATTATACATTTTTTTATTTTTTGTATCTTTTCGTTTGATATTGGGAGGTTGTTTTTAAAATTTGGTCGCAAAGGGTGTGTTTTAAAATGTATCATTTACGACCTATTTTTATTACTTCCATAAAACATGTTTTCAGTTTAATGAATTATTTTATGGTAACAAAATGTGTTTTTTTTCTTAAAAATATTAAATCCTATTTTATTCTTGTAATAAATATAACATTTATGGTATATTTGGTAAATTAAATTAATGAAAACACCATATATTTCATGATGGGTTGTTATTAAAAGACCATTCCAATTCAAGAAGATAATTTTTCACCAAATTTTTTTCATCATGTTCATGTTTGGATTTTGATAACTCAAAGAATGAGTTGGTATTAAAAATGTATGGTGACCTTAGAGGTTATATATTAATTATGTCATGTATGTTCGTTTATTTTTTTTATTGCGATCATATCATTCATGTCATCCTTCTCTACTATGGATTTCCTTTTATATTATAATAATTTTTATATATTATTTTTCACTCTATAATAGAAATTTAATTAGGTTATTATTAACATAGTTTGTTGTTTTTATAGTTCTTTATTATTCTTCTTGTGTAAAGATATATAATATATATAGTTTCCATGTCAAACTGTTTTTTGGAAGTCCATATTTATCATTATTTAATGGGAAAAATCATTCCGAATGTATGTACATGGATTCCCAGCATAGGATTCAAACCCAAACTAACCATGAACATTCATTGAGTCATATTACGGTCCAATTATAGTTCCCATTATAGGGGTGGAATAGATTTTTTTATGATTATTACATCCCTGGTAGGTATTACACACTTAAATAAGATTTATTGAATAAACATGAACTTAAGTCCACTCTGAGGATATGGAGGATTGGTTTCATGAGAGATTAAGAACATTACCTTACAACATAAGAAATAAAACTCAACATATTTATTGAAAACATCTTTTAAATGACCACAATATGTCTTCATACTTAGCATTGCATGGGATAACATGAGGACATCAATAAGAAAAGGGTGAGAAATAAAGCCTGATAATGTAGTGAACAAGGCATAACATGAAGAATACAATACATTTTTGGAAACAGACATATCAATGGAGAATAATAGAAACATGAAACTAAAATAATGATATAACATGATTATCATAACATGGAAATGTGGAAACAACATACAACATGATGTTATCATGAGCCAAGGATCATTGCATATGGATTAACATAACAAAACCCAAATTACACATGTATTAGATTGAGTAAAACATCATTGAAAATGAATTTGCATGATTAAAATCTCATTTCACATGACATATGATGGTAGTATGCATTAACCAATGCATTGGAGTGCAATCAAGGAACACCCTTTAAAAACATTTCATTTCATGCATAAGTGTGCCACATGGATCATATAACATGGAATTATTCAACATCATCATTTATTAAACGATAAGGTAATGGGGAATGGATATATCAAACTCTTAAATAATAAATTATATGTTCATAATGGTGGATATCATTTATATAGAATTGGTTGTGGTATTCACTACATGATGGTTTTGGTATGGAAAATTATAGTGCAATTTATACAGCTTAATAGGGTGATATAAAAATTCATAAAGATGGTTGATGAGAGATAAAGGGGTCTCTCGTCATATGAACATGAAATATTCGGAATGGGGGTCATATAGATTCATGTCCCAGCACAATGAATTTGGAAATAGAAGGCATAACCTAATAAAGAAACTTTATCAAACCGAAGAAATATAATAACTCTTACAAAATTTCAGCACGGTAATGAGTTTACATGAGAGGGTTTAATGAGAGAGAAAGTGGTCTCTCATAAGTTAAAAAAATATATGGTACTATGGGGGATGTGTGAAATCATACCCCCAAAATTTTTAATTGAAAATAAATCAGTAGAGAAATAAAAAAATCATGAAGAAAATGAGTAATGATGGAATCCCTTACTTGAGTGTGTCACTTCATGATCTTGAGGAGGGGATTAATGAGAGATTTGGGTGCCTTGGGAGGAATATAAAGAGATGAGTAATATGTATGGACATGATCAGAATATTTTTAATAAATAAAAGTGGGATATTGGGTGGGTTTATATAGGAAATATTTGGAGAATTCGTTAATATTTAACAAACATGGATTTTGGAACTTATATAATTAAATATTCAAAACTACAAACCAACACATGGTTTTTTTTCTTGATTTTCACCAAAGGGGAGTGGCATAAATTATTTTATATTTCCAAAATCTGAACTTATTAAAATATTTTCACCTGCTTATGTGGAGGTGAGTCACACTCTCAAGGAAATTATTTTAAAAAGTTAAAATATTTTATAAGTATTGGATGGTCTACTAATGCTTTTTGAAATTAATCAAACAATCTAAAATCAAATTATATTTATGGAATAAGATATATTGGCCGAATAAACAATTTATAGTAATTTATTGCATCACTATTAGGTCATTATGATGTCATAAAACACAATATATATTTATACAGTATTTAATTTTTTTTAAAAATAATTGATTGTTTCTGAAAAATATGAAAAAAATTCATTATACAATTTCAACAACCTAATTCTAAAATTAATATTAATTTTATCAAAAAATTTATCAGAATATATGAATTTTATCTTTTAAATTATGAACTGTTATTTAATAAAAATGGACATGTTTGGAAAAAAACCAGTTTTCAATCATTAATAAAAATTACATTTGAATTCATAAATATTATATAATCATTTATTATTAATAAAGGTAATTTGAAAAGAATATTTTATTAAAATATTAATTATATAAAAAATTCATTAATTCATCAAAATAATTTTTTTAATTAAAATTTACATTTCTATTTTATCATGTACAAATATAATTCTTATCAAAATGAATACATAAAAATTTATTGTGTAAAAATAATAATTAATAACTGTACACATCATTTATAATTAAAAGGACTATTCTTATAACACTATTAAAAAAAAATTATTCATAAAAACATAGTTTAATATAATAATTTTTATATTTTAGAAAACATCTATTTAACCTAAAAAGTAAATTTATCAAATTCATCATAATATTATGAAAAAATATTCTTATAAAGGAATTGATGGAATAATAGTGTAATTTAAATAAGGGATTACACAAAAACTAACTAATAACATGTTACATAACCCCTTATAACACCTGCATAAGACATAAGGGTAAGGATTGTGATTGTGACAGACATTTGGGGATGCTCGGATAACATCACCCAGGTGGTAATCTTTATTAACTTCCACTTCTCCTGTAGGAAATTTGTTGAGTCAATAAGGTTTTCTTTATGAATTTTCCATTACTTCTTGTTTTGAAAATCTCAAACACCTTATACTTAAGGAAATATAAATTTTACCTTCATAATAAAAATTTACTTCTTCAAGGAAATTTACCCTAACCTAGATTTTCTTATAAATATCCATTTTTTTCTTAAGTACAAAAAACAGATTCATACCCAAACTCCCAGAGCCATATAATGTAACAATTTGGAGCATTCTGTTTTTAGGATCCGAATTCTGGATGTGAACTGTAATGAAGTTCTATTTCGAATTATGGACTCTGAACTTTCATAAGTTCGACTCTAAACTCTTAAGTTGTTCAACTCCGAACTCTTATAAAGTTTGACTCCGAAATCTTAAATAGTTTGACTCTGAACTCTTAAGTAGTTCGACTCTGAACTCTTATGAAGTTCGACTCCAAACTCTTAAGCAGTTCGACTCCGAAATCTTAAGTAGTTTGACTCCGAACTCTTAAGAAGTTCGACTCCGAACACTTAAGAAGTTCGAATCCTAACTCTTAAACAGTTCGACTCCAAACTCTTATGAAGTTCGACTCCGAACTCTAAAGTAGTTTGACTCCGAACTCTGCAAGTTCAGATTCCAATCTCTGGTGAAACCAGACTCCAAATTCCTATAAAAGAGAATCTGAACATTTCTTAACATAGACTCCGAATTTCATTTTGGTTAGACTCTGAACTTTTGACTTTCCTAAACTCCGAAATATTTATTATCTTTGACTTACATATGCTTCATTTCAAAACTATGTCGTCAATTCATTTTTACATGGTTTGTTATAAAATGATGTCGTCTATTCTGTTTCTAATTATTCGTTGGTTGAGTTGCACGTGTACAGGTCCCTCCGAATTTCATGGAAAATATGACCGTTGTAAGAGGGAGCCGACCGTTGGAAGTTTTCCTATAAATAAGAGCTCATTTTGAAAGAGCTCAATAAGGAAGTTGAATGATCTAGAGACCAAACGCTGTTAAGGTGATTTTTAGAGATAGAATCTTTTCATGCCTTGTGCGTACTGAACCGCTCATTCAGATTACTTTGTGTGACACCAAATGTTGGTAATTACATTCGAGGACATCTGGGGATAGGAGGACAGAGGTTCTGACTACCTTGATGTTCGAGGGCTTCCATGCTGAGGAAGACAGAGGTTCCGACTACCTTGAAGTTCGAGGGATTCCTTGCTGAGAAAGACAGAGGTTCCAACTACCTTGAAGTTTAGGGCTTACAGGGATAGCAAGACTGAAATTCCGATCTTCGTATCTAGGGCTTACCCTGGTGTGGGTAAGACAGACTTGATTGAATGTATAAATCAAGGGACCTTTATCCAAGGTTGTTGGATACCCTCCTCTTTGGGTTAAAATATTCATATCTTCTTACTTGTAGTTTTACTACTTGTTTTTCTGCAATATATTGTATTGTAAGGAAAGTATAACCTTCTTATATTTCCATACACTTGTAATCTAATTAGTTTAGATTATAGATGCTTTATGGTAGAATCTTATTCTGTAAATCTTGGATCCAATTCCCCAGATGGTGATTAGAGCTGTTGCAAATTTTCTTAGTTTAACTTTGTTAAACATAGAACTTTCTTTATCTAAGGAAAACATAGTTATCAGTAACCAACATTAAAGGTTCCAATGGAATTTTTAAAGTGTAAAATTCACCCCCCCCTTTTGTATATTGAGCATCTACATTGTTATTTCGATCCTATAATTGGTATTAGAGGAAGGTCTCTGAAATACTCATACTCACGTATAAGTTTTTCTTGCTCATTTTTTCATTGTTCTTCTTCTTCGATTCCGAACATTGTCATTCTGAAATTTTTCATTCTGAACATTGTCATTCCGAAAATTTTCATTCCGAACTTTGTCATTATAGACTTTATCGTTCCGAACTTTGTCGTTCTGAACTTCATGGTCATGAACTATTACTGCTAATAATTTTTGTTGCCATGTTTTTTTAAGAACGGAAGGAGTCAATGTGGGTTCTTTTGAAAATATAAATCCTACAAGACCACCAATATTTGATGGTATTGACTATGAGTACTAGAGAGATTGAATGAAGAATTTTGTTATCAATACAGGAGTGGATAACTTCGTTATGCTTACTGGTGATTATAAAATTCCAGATAATGAAGTTAGAACATTCTCTAACCAGGAAAATCAAGAGTATCAACTCAATTATAAGGTACGCAATACTTTACATTGATCAATGACTAGAAATTTATATATCCAAATTTCTTCTTGGGAAGAATCTAATTGTATCTTAAAAAAGTTAGAGGTTACACACTTTGGCAGTTCTAAAGTGATTGAGACTAGGAGAGCCATGCTTAACGCTGAATATCATTGATTCAATTTTCTTTATAGAGAACCAATCTGTAAAGTTCAATAGAGGTTTATGACTATATTCAACAGCTTACAGTCTATGGGAGAAAATGGGTTAGATGATGAAGCTCTTGTGGATAAGATAATTGATATTATGCCTAATGAGTGGGAATCAAAGAGAACAGCTATAGATGAGAACATGAAGGTCACTCAAATTTTTCCTGATGAGATATTTGGAACTCTTCTCCAAAATGAAATAAGAATGAAGAGAGATGTTGAAAAAATCAAAAATCAGAATGCAAATGGTACTGTTTCTTTTACAACAACATCAAATCATATGAAAGCTAAGACTCCTGAGAGAGTAACTAGATTCAATTCTATGAAAGTTATAATTAAATCAGATTCTAGTGAAAGTGAAGTCTTAGAAAATGATTTAGAAAATCTTGCTCGAAGAATGAACGAGATAGATGACCAGATAAATTTCCAATCCAAGTATAAGAAATGGAAATGAATGATAGGAAAGATGGAGAAGTTACTTTTTATGAATGAAAGAGATCTGGACATATTAGACCAGATTTCCCTTTGCTCAAAAATAAATAAAGGAAAGAAAGGCATTCTGAAAGAAACAGAAAGAAGTACTACAAAAGAAAATCTAAGAAAGTTCTGAAAGAAAATGACACCTGGAATGCTAGTGGTGGTGACTCTTCAGATAAATCTTTTGATTATGAATCTTCAGGACAGAAAAATGTTGGACTTATAGCCATATTACCTATAAACAATCATTGTTTTATGGATATGGTACGAAAGGCTGAATCATTTACCAATGTTTCTTTAAATTCTAATGATAGATAACATTATAACTCTTCTGATAAATAATCCTCTTCTAATGAAGAAAATACTTTACCTACCTATGAAGAAGTTTCTAGGTTTGTTGAACTTCTTGAAATTGAGAATTCTAAACTCAATAAAAAACATGATATGGAAAACTCTAGTAAATCTATACTTACAAAAGAAATATCAGATCTTACCAAAGATCATGATAGAAAAAATTCTGAATTTATAAATATTTCAAAAAATCTTGAGGAAGTAAGTTCTGAGAAGAACAAAATTTCTAAAGGGTTAGAAAAAGTAATTTCTGAAAATAGTATCTTCGAGCCTAGCTCTATTTCTAAATCCAATGATTTTGAAGATAAAAACATGGTTATAAAACACAAGTCCAAAATTTTTTCCTTAAAGAAGTGTTTATCAAACATTACCCATGGTAAAGAAAATTTTGATAAAATTTATTCTCAAATACGACCTTTAAGAAACAAATCTGGATTTGGTTATACCCATGCAAAACCAAATTTTAGTAACAACTACTTTGTTCCACAAAGTGCCCCATTTTTTACCAAGTGTCAATGTGGTGGTCACTATGCGAAGAATTGTTCTTTGAATAAAACCCAATCGTTAGGTTATCATAAATCATATTTCTCTAAGAAAGTGTGGGTTCCTAAAATTTTGTTGTCTGGAAATCTCAGATCCAAGCAATTTTGGATTCCGAAAGTCTAATTCTTATATTGTTTTCTGGAAAACAGTGGAAGAACCAACAACAATACATGGTACATGGATAGTGGATGTTCCAGGCACATGACTGGTAACAAAAGCTATTTTTAAAAGATTATCAAAACGAAAGGAGGAAAGGTAACTTTTGGAGATAATGCACAGGGAGAAATTGTTGGTATTGGTAATATTGTCTTTGTAGGTAAAACTTTGATTTCAAATGTTTTATTTGTTAAGGGTCTTAAGCACAACCTCATTAGCATAAGTCAATTATGTGATGAAGGGTACCTTGTGAATTTTAGGAATGATAAGTTCTTAGTACACAATTACAAGGAAGAATTTATTCTCTTAGCCAATAGGCAAGAGAATTTTACACTTTGGACTTAGAAGTCCTCATGAGCCAAGATTTACCTTGCCTAAGTGCAATAGAAGATCATTCCTGGATATGGAATAGAAGACTAGGTCACTATAACCTTAGAAACTTATGTAAACTCTCTAAGAAGAAACTAGTTAAGGATCTACCAGAGAATATATTTTATTCTTCTAAAGATTTTGATCCTTGTCAATATGGAAAGAAACATAAATCTAGTTTTATGTCAATTGGTGAAGTCTCAACGACTGATGCATTACAGTTAGTGCACATGGATCTTTTTGGTCCAACACAAACTGGAAGTATTGGAGGACAATACTATGTGATTGTTCTAGTAGATGATTACACCAGATTTACTTGGGTCTATTTTCTAGCAAAGAAGTCTGAAAATTTTTCTTATTTCAAAAGTTTTAGAGCACAAGTTAAAAATGATAAAAATCTTCCATTGAAAACTATTCATAGTGATCATGGAGGATAATTACAAAATTCTGATTTTGAAACTTGTTGTAGTAGAAAAGGTGTTACTCACAATTTTTCAGCACCTAGAACTCCTCAGAAAAATGGTGTAATTGAAAGAAGAAATAGAATTCTTCAAGAGATAACTAGAACCATGTTGAGTGAATATTCTATAGCTAGACATTTCTGGGCTGAAGCTGTAAGTACTGCTTGTTATACTCTAAATCAAGTTTTGATTAGACCTTTTTTTAATAAAACACTTTATGAATTATGGAATGGTAGAAAACCAAGACTTTCCTACTTCATTGTTTTTGGTTGCAAAGTATTCATTCTGGATACTAAAGATAATCTACATAAATTCGCATCAAAATCTGATGAAGGAATTTTCTTAGGCTACTCTACAACTTCTAAGGAATAATGAGTTTTCAAAAAAAATAATTGTACTATTTAAGAAACAGTTCATGTAAAATTTAATGAGTCAGATCCTTTTGTTTTTAAACCACCCCAACCTATATCCTCAGATGTGTTTTAAAACACTAATTGTCAACCATTGATAGAAGGTACTTATGATAAGGAAAATCTTCAAGGAGATACCTCTGAAACATTTACCCCAGAAGACTTTCTACCCTATGTTGATGAACAGGTTTTACAAAACCCAAATCAGGTGTTTATTAAGAATCATCCCAGGGTTAGCATCATTGGTGATGTAAATCAACATGTAAGGACTAGAAGTTCCTTAAGAAATGAAGTAGAACATCTAGAATTTATTTACCAATTAGAACCAAAAAGCACTGATGATTCATTAAGTGATGATGATTGGATCAAAGCTATGAAATATGAAATAAATGAATTTGAAAGGAACAATGTCTGGACCTTGGTTGAAAGGCCTAAAGAATCTTCTGTTATTAGAGTTAAATGGGTCTTTAAAAAAAAGTGTGATGAAAATGGAGTCATAGTAAGGAATAAAGCTAGACTCGTTGCTAAATGTTATAATCAGCAAGAGGGAATAGACTATGAAGAAACCTATGCTCTAGTAGCTAGACTTGAATCTATTCGTATTCTACTTGCCTTTGCAGCATTCTTCAATTATAATCTTTTTCAAATGGATGTGAAATGTGATTTTCTTAACGGTTATGTTCCAGAGGAAGTGTTTGTTGAACATCCTCCTGTCTTTGAAGATACAGAACATCCTGATCATGTTTTTAGACTTACCAAAGCTTTGTATGGTCTTAAGAAAGCCCCACGAGCCTGGTATGATAGACTCACCGTATTGTTTCTTCAAAATAACTATGTTAAGGGAAATGCAGATCCAACCCTTTTTATAATAAAAGATAAGAAAAATGTTTTAATTGTTCAAATTTATGTTGATGGCATCATATTTGGTTCAACTCAGCAATCTTTAACAAATTCTTTTACAAGTCTAATGAAATCTGAGTTTGAAATGAGTATGATGGGTGAGTTATCTTTTTTCCTTGGTTTTCAAATTTCTCAAAAACCAGAATGAATCTATATATCTCAACATAAGTATATTAGATATCTTCTCAAAAATTATGGTTATGACAATACTAAAAGTATAAGTACTCCCATTGGTACCTCAAACTCTTTAGATCTTGATGAAGATGGGAATCCTGTAGATCAAACATCTTTTGGAGGTATGATAGGAAGTCTAATTTACCTAACAGCTAGTCGACCAGAACTAATGTTCTCAGTATTCTTATGTGCAAGATATCAATCCAATCCTATGTAATCGCACTTAAAGGCAGTAAAAAAGAATTTTTCGCTACCTAAAGGGAACCATGGATCTAGGATTATTTTATACTTCTGGAAATGATTTTGTTCTAAAAAAAATTTCTGATGCTAACTTTGGTGGATGTAGGATGGATAGAAAGAGTACATCCGGAACTTGTCATTTCTTAGGAGATTCGTTAGTTTCTTCGTCGTGCAAGAAGCAACATTCTATAGCACTTTCCACTGTTGAATCTGAATATGTAGAAGCTGGAAGTTATTGTGCTCAAGTGTTGTGGATTCAACACACACTCATATATTATGGCCTGAGTTTTACTAAGACTCAAATTTTGTGTGAAAACACAAGTTCCATTGCCCTAAGTAAGAACCCTGCACATCACTCTCATGAAAAACACATAGACATTAGGAATAACTTTCTAAGGGATCACACACTTAAAGGAGATATCATTCTTCAGTTTATCGGAACGCAATATCAACTTGCTGATATTTTCAAAAAATCTTTACCCTCCGATAGATGTGAATACATTAAACAAAAGTTAGGAATGATAACTGTAAGGTAATAATTCTTCATTAACTTCTTGTTAAAAAATTCTCCTAACATTAATAAACTCCTTCTCATAGGGGGACTACATTTAAATGTTAGTGTAACTAAAATTTTTCGGAATCTGTTTTTCAAAATTAGTATAACTAAAAATTTTCGTAGTTAGTTTTTCAAACCTTTCGGAACTGAAGTGTTCAGAATGGAAATTTCTGAAAGTAAAATTTCCGAAATAGGAATTTACAGAACTGAAATTTTTAGGACTGAAATTCTCGGAATAAGAACTTCCAGAATGGAGTTTTTTTTCATACTGGAACTTCTGGAATGGAGATTTTCGGACTGGAGTTTTCTGAAAGAAATTTTCATTCTGAACCATTCGTAGTGAATTTTTTTTTAAATTTATTTTTCTACAAGAAGAATTTTACCATTTACGAATAATGTTTCTAGCCAATCCGAGAGTTGTGATTTCCTTACTTATAGTTTCGTAATCATATTTTTCTTTCTGGTATTTTCCTAAGTTTTTAAAAGATCGGATACTAGTTTTTTCAAATCTGAATGTTTTCTTTAAAAACCTCAAAATATCAGTGTCAAGTTTTCCTTGTGGGATTGTTCTCGACCGTTAGATCAGATCAAATATTTTTCAACCGTTAGATGACTTTTGGAAGGCCAACAATCACATCTGTTGCCTATATAAAGGGGACCCCGAGACTTGTCCCACATCAGTTTTTCAAGCTTTTGCGTCTCGAAGCCCTGCTGCTCTTCTTAAGGCCAGTTCAAAACATTGAAAAGCCGATCTGAATCTTTCAGATCTCTTCACTCTGAATGTCTGTTGAAGCAATATCTCAAGATATGTCGATTGCGAAACCAATCTCTATGTGGTTAGTCTTTAGGAAAATGTTAGTTCATCCAGATTTCTATAAGATTGATTCCATTATTTCCAATAATATAAAGCAGAATGGATGGGAAGATGTCTATGTAGCAAAGTCAGATAAATAGGATCCATTTTATACTAATTTGCTGACCGAGTTCTACGAGTTTGTTTCATTCCTAATGGAAGATGGCAGAGAGTGGTTTTCTTTCAAGTCTTATGGGAAGACTTATAAGCTTTACTACACCAAGTCCATGAGCTTGGTTGGTTTGTCATATGAAAGAGAAGCTGAATTCTACTAACACAAACTTCCCGATGTCCAAGGAAGTTTCAACAAGGAGA
This sequence comes from Viscum album, assembly GCA_963277665.1. Classification (NCBI taxonomy): domain Eukaryota; kingdom Viridiplantae; phylum Streptophyta; class Magnoliopsida; order Santalales; family Viscaceae; genus Viscum; species Viscum album. Next base: position 337,074,629 of record OY728142.1, on the reverse strand, counting down.
AGGCAGTGAAGTGTCTGGGGCTTAAGGATCATTCAACTATCAAGATTTCTTGTCTCACTCCGAACAATAGAATCCTTCAGCTTTGGGTGCAAGGCTTTCTGGTTCCAAGAAGAGGTGACAAAGAAAATCTAATGAAAAGTGATATATATTTCTTTGATTTTTTGGTAAATCTAAGAAAGATAAATCTGATGAGGCATGTCTTGGTTACGATCAAGAATATCAAAGAAGGCAATTTGAGAGCTCAGATTATCATGTTTCCTACCTTACTATCTAAACTGATAGTTCGGAGCTTAGAATCCTTCAAGGTTGCGTGTAAATCAATGATCCAGAATTGCAAGCTCATGCTAGTCAGTGATGATACTCTCAAGAGGATGAAGATGGCTTTTTCCAGTGAATCAAGAAAATTTTACCCTCTATCTGTGGCAGTGATTGAAGAAGCTCAAAAAGAAACACCCTCTCCGGAACCATCCAAAAAGAAAAGGAGGAAGAGAAAGGTTATGGAAGTTATTGATGATGAAGAAATTCCTCAGGCTAAGGAAACTCAATCTGCTCCCCCCAAGCCGAAGAGGTAGAAAACATATACAGATGATCTGGCAGCCAATTGGAGGGAATATAAAAAAATGAGGATGGAAGGGGATCCTCAATTAGGATTGGACCTTGCAGAGGCTAAGCCCTTAAAACAAAAAGTTGCGAAGGAGCTAGAGAAACAAGCGAAGGAGAAGAAAATGAAAAAGAAGATGTCTGAAGCTGAAGTGGTGCAATCTTTACTAAAGGCTACAGAGTTGGAATCCAGAATGCTTCCCATTCCGGAAACTTTTGGTGATGAACCTTCTTTACCAGAAACTCCATCCAATAACTATGTCTCTCTGAATAGATCCAAGGGTAATGAAATAGTTTAAGAAGCTGAGAAATAAGTTGCTGAAGAAGTTGAGGAAGAAGAAGAAGAAGAAGAAGAGGCGAGTGAATATTTGGATACCCTGATCAAGCAAGTACATGATTATAATGATAAGGCCTAATCCACTACATTAGTTACTCCAGGAAAGGGATATGAGGATGCTAGCAAGCCACAATAAGAAAAATAAGAAGAGAATGTCTTGTATGATGAGGAAGAATCTTATGAAAGGAATTTTCTTAAGGACAAGAAAAAAACTAGATGAAGACCAGATCGTTCAAGTATCTAAATCCAAGGAACTATCCCTTAAGAAGGAACCTATTTCAAGAGGTGATAAGGGGAAGAAAATTCTCATGGAGAAACCAATAAAAGATGTCATCAGGAAGAAAGAGGTTGGTGGAACCTCCAGAAGAAAGATGGTGCAAGCTGAAGAAGATTAGTCTCCAAGAAAAGTTTCTGATTCGGAATCATCATCTCATGGGCATGATTCTGTGGTTCAGTCTCTGAGGAAGTTGGTGGACATAAATCCTATTCTTCCAACAATAGATTCCAGAGGCCAGATGCTGCAAAAAACTATGAATCAGAAATCAGATTCTTTATCCATGGTCATGGATATGTTTCTGAAGATGGAAGCTGAACAGAAAAGTTTTATTATCAATTATGATCTGCATAGAATGTCCTATAGTAAGGTAACCAAGTGGTCTAAGATATTTGATGAAGATTTAGATCTGTTTGAGAGATTTCAGGCTGAAGTTGAAAATGCTTTTGAAATGGGGGATAAAAAGGTTAGCGAGATTTATGAAAAGCTGACCCAAGAGAAAAATTCTCAGAATCAACAGGTCAGGGACCTGAATGGGAATCTTAACTCAGTATCTCAGAATTTTAAAACTGAAAGTGATTTCCGGATTGATTTTAAGAAGAAGATTGAAAAGAAATATGAGATAATAAATTTGCAGAAATAAGATCTGGAGGATCAAGAAGAATCTTTAAAAGTCCAAGAAGAAAAGGTAAAATCCTTGGAGAGGTAAGTTGAGGATGACCAAAGAGACTTGAAGAAACTCAAAACCTTGTTAAAGAAGCTCATTCCAAAGGAAAAGGAAGACAGATGAACTCACTCTGATATTTTTTGTATTTGTCTTTCATTGTATATTTTTCAAACTCTAATAAAATGATTATTTTCTTAGTTATATCTTGTCATATACTAATGTTTCAGGTACCATATTTTGTTTTCCATTCCCTTAAATTCTTTTTGAAAATCACAAAGGTGGAGAAGGAAAAAGAACTACTCCTAAAGAGGAGAAAGAAAAAATTCCTAAGAAAAATATTCTTAAAGTAAGGGGGAGTTTCCCACTACGAAGTTCTTCATTCTTACAATAATGAAAAACTTCACTCCGAAAATTCAGAATACAATCCTTAGTGTTTCAATGCCTAAGGGGGAGTTAGTTGTATTCACATTCATCCATGAACAAAGGGAGATAGGTGTTTAATTTCAAAGTCTAATGAAATTTTTCAAAGTCCTTATTTTCTTTTTCGTAAGGATATTTGTTCTTTCCAAAAAGGGGGATATTGTTGAGTCAATAAGGTTTTCCTTATGACTTTTTCATTCCTTCTTGTTTTGAAAATCACAAACACCTTATACATAAGGAAATATAAATTTGACCTTCATAAGTAAAATTTACTTCTTCAAGGAAATTTACCATAACCTAGATTTTCTTATACATAGCCATTTTTTTATTAAGTACAAAAAACGAATTCATACGCAAAATCCCAGATCCATATAATGTAATGATTTGTAGAATTATGTTTTTAGGATCTGAATTCTTGATGTGAACTATAATGCAGTTCTAATTCAAATTCTGGACTCTGAACTTTCATATGTTCGACTCCGAACTCTTAAGCAGTTCAACTCCTAACTCTTATAAAGTTTGAATCTGAACTCTTAAACAGTTCGACTCCGAACTCTTAAGTAGTTTGACTCCAAACTCTTATGAAGTTCGTCTCCAAAATCTTAAGCAGTTCGACTCCTAACTCTTAAGCAGTTCGACTCCGAACTCTTAAGCTGTTAGACTCCGAACTCTTAATCAGTTCGACTCCAAACTCTTAAATAGTTCGACTCCGAACTCTTATGAAGTTCAAATCTGAACTCTAAAGTAGTTCATCTCCGAACTCTGCAAGTTCAGATTCTGATCTCTGGTGAAACCAGACTCCAAATTCCTATAAAACAGAATCTGATCATTTCTTAACATAGACACCGAATTTCATTTTGGTTAGACTCCGAACTTTTGACTTGCCTACACTCCGAAATATTGATTAGCTTTGACTTAAATATTCTTTATTTCAAAACGATGTCGTGCATTCATTTCTACATGGTTTGTTATAAAACGATGGCATCTATTCTGTTTCTAATTAACTGTTGGTTGAGTTACACATGGACAGGTCCCTCCAAATTTCATGTAAAATATGACCGTTGGAGAAGGGAGCCGACCATTGGAAGTTTGAATATAAATATTATCTCATTTTGAAAGAGCTCAACAAGAAAGTTGATCAATCTAGAGACCACACGCTATTAAGGTGATTTCTTGAGAGAGAAGCTTTTCATGCCTTGTGCGTACTGAACTGTTCGTTCAGATTGCTTTGTGTGACACCGAATGTTGGTAATTACATTCAACTACTTCCGGGGATAGGAAGACAGAGGTGTCGACTACCTTGAAGTTCGAGGGCTTCCTTGCTGAGGAAGACAGAGGTTCCAACTACCTTGAAGTTTGAGGGCTTCCTTGCTAAGGAAGACAGAGGTTCCAACTACCTTATAGTTGAGGGCTTATAGGGATAGCAAGAATGAGATTCAGATCTTTGTATCGAGGGTTTACCCTGGTGTGGGTAAGACAGACTTGCTTGAAAGTATAAATCAAGGGACCTTTATCCAAGGTTGTTGGATACCATTTTCTTTGGGTTAAAAGATTCATATCATGTTACTTGTAGTTTTACTACTTTTTTTCTGCTGCATATTTTATTGTAATGAAAGTATAACCTTCTAATATTTCCATACACGTGTACTCTAATTAGATTAGATTCTATATGCTTTAAGGTAGAATCTTATTCTGTAAATCTTGGTTCCAATTCTCCAGTTGGTGATTAGAGGTGTTGCAAATTTTCTTAATTTAACTTTGTTAAACATAGAACTTTTCTTATCTAAGGAAAACATAGTTATCAGTAACAACCTTCAATTGTTCCAGAGCAATTTTTAAAGTGTACAATTCACCCCCCCCCCCCTCTTGTATATTGATAATCTACATCATTATTTCGATCCTACAAAATTCTACTCAAATATAACTTTTTGAAGAATGGATTGGGATTGGTCAAGAGAGAATACATGTGAAGCTATGTCTTTTCTGATCCCTAAAAATGTGATTTGAATTGCTAAAGTCTACTGGATGAGGCCATAATCTCCTTTTTCTGTGTCAAGAAATTAATTTTTAAATACATTTTATTTATACTAGTAATGTGATCATTATTCAGCGGCTATATTATCAAGGGTAATGATACATAACCATCATTTAAAACCAATTGAATAAAATAAAAAAAAATCACGTGTTTTATATATCCATAAGATAGTAATTTTTAAAAAAGGATGAGAATTTTATTCATGAATGTTCATGGCGTTAATATGATTTTAGACACTAATGGGGATTCATGATAGTAATGATTTATTTTATTTATATTGAATATTTTTTATGGATTTTTTTGAGAATTTCAGGAGTGATTTTAATATTTTAAAATGGTTAGTTGAATTATGGTTTAAACAAAATATAACAGTGTTTTAAATGAAACATTTGATGGATAAGTATTATGTGATAATTTATTAGTTTTATTTTAGGATTTTATACCTCTCATTGAGGGGAAAAATCAAGTCCCTTTATGTATAATTTAATCATCGCCCATATTGAAATATAAATGAGATGATGGTACCCAAAAATAAATCATGGGATTATAGAGATATTAAAAGTGGATGTATTTAGATTGGTTCATTATTAGTTAATTGGCTAATGTTCATAATTGTTTTTCATCGAGAGGGACATTAATTGTTGTTGTTGTTGGTATAATTTATTTTTGAAAAATTAAAAAACTAAATGAAATAATGATTTCAATTACATGTAATCATCATGTGAGATTAAAATCCTATTTTTTATTATATTTTAATAAGAATTGAATACATAAGTAATGTATATCATGAATATTCATCAACATTTGGAGCACCAATCGAAACATACTATTTATATTCTCAACAACTTTCATTATCTTTGAATTCATAAATCTGGTGGTATGTGGGAATGAAATGTTTCAATAGTAGTGTATTTTTACTAAAATATCTAAAAATCACACATCTACATTTCTCTATTTAGTGTTTTATACAGAAGTACTATTCTGTAGACATTGTTTTATATAGAAGTGGGTGAGGTGTGTTTTTTAGGTCTATCTTGGTGCTAGAAACTTTTAATTTATTTAATATGATCTAGGAAGATATTATCTATATATTAGTGTATTTATAAATCATATTCTAATTATATAATCCTTCCATTTTAGATTTATGATGGAAACATGGTCATTATTTATGTCTCACCTCAGTTAGGACATTAATGAATTTGAACATAGGGGGAGTTAGTTCTATTGTTTTTTTAGGTTGATTTTTATTATGTAAAATGTTGGGGTGGATGATTATTATTTTCTATTACCTCAATATTATATTACTATTCATGAGCAATTTTATCTATCACATTTGTGAACATTATAATTTAATCTATCTCACGTTCTTTAGTATAATGATTCAATATTGGAGTTAGATTCATATAAGGTATAAATATAAAATCATATTGTTCAATGTAGGGAGAAAAAACTTGGGGAATTTTTTTACCATTTTTATAGGTTAATGGTGCAATGGAAATGTGATATAAGCAACCTGAGATAAAGAAGAAATGATATATTGTTAATGTAAAGCATTTATTATTGGAAACACATAATGATTCCTATCAAGTATAAGAAGAACTTCTTGGGGTTTTATAATAACTCATTTTTTTATTTTTTTCATTTAACTATTCTTGATATTATATGGAATTGATTTGGGTGGTTTATACGATGGGTGGAGAACAAAGGGGAGGATAAAGAATGAAATTTATATAATTGTGTAGTATTGTCTAGTGGGTACCCTATGGTATGTTAATTTTATCAATTTTTTAGGAACAATTATACGATATTGTGATACATATCTTTATTTGATGGTTATAATAAATGTGTCCACATATATAAATACATTCGAGAAGGGTCTAAGGAAATTTATATATTTAAAGGTATTAACTATGTTTTTTTATATTTTTTTAAAATAATAAGATATTATGTAACATGAATTTTTTTGAAATTGTATTTATAAATTTATAAAGTGATACATATATGTAGAATGATTATATAATATTATAATAGTTGAGAAACTGAATTAGGAAAAATAAAATGGGGATTTTATGTGAATTATTTTTTTGTAGAATAAAAAATTTGATAACCAATCTATATTTATAATTATATTTGTTGTATTGTTATTTTAATGTGAAGGAGTTCATCAAAATAGATTATTTGATACTAGTTAATGAATTATTTTAGAATCAAATATATTATTTAGTTGTTTTACTATTTATCTATTTTTTTGAAATGATTAATGAATTTTTAACGTAAAGGTTTTATTGAGTTAGGTCGATACACGATATAATGTTATATAAGCCATGTTTTTGGATAGTCCTTGTGTTACGACCAAGGAATTATGTGATACCAAGTCTTTGTATTTAGACAAATATGATCCCTATTTCCGGATATGTTGTTCCATGTTTGATATCAATGATTAAACCGACATTGTTTGTAGAAAGTTTTATACCATTTACAAAAACATATTATAATCTAAAACATAATTTATTTACTAGAAACTATATTGTTAAATATTTTAATATTGTTAAACATTCTATAAGTAGTCACATAAATGTTTAAGTTATATGTAGTGTTACAACTTTTTTAATGAGTATTTATTTTATTCCTTATATGTACATATCTCGATTACATTTATATTTTATAATTGATGTTTTTATTATTGAAAAAAAGTCTATAGTAAAATTAATATAATGACATGAGACATATTTTAGTTAATTATATTTTCTATTAGATTCATATTGAGGGTATTTAATGCAATACATATATTCAATTTATAGTTATGTTGTTCATGTATATGTATTTTAGTTTTTTCAGAATTCTATGTATAGATGTAATAGTTACATAGGTGTATGTGTGGTATTGACTTTATTGAGTCTTTTATTAATGATATCATCTTATTATTGTTATTTTAATTTGAAATTTGGTATTTTTTATCAATGTTGTTTTAATGGGTAATTATCTCCCTAAAATATATCCTTAGAAGGTCTATGATATTCTGCACCCTCCAGTGATCAAGATTATCTCCTATGGATCTGTGATGTTTTTATATAGTAGCAGTTTCATCCATGGTGGGATGTTACAATTGTCTTTTTAATCTATATATGATCACACATTTCAATATGATGTATACAAAAAATAAATACATTATTATTTATTTTCAATAATTTTTTTTGAAAATTTTAAAGTATCTCTATGTTCACGATCCAGGATAACCAATAGACTATGTAATATGAAGATGTAAGCAGGTGGTCACATAGAGATCCTGGGGATGAGCTATAAAGATGAGTAATAGACTGTGGGACATTAACAAATGGACTCAATGATGCATTTTTAATTGTATTAGTGTAATGATATGTATTTTGAAACAGAATAAAATGGAACAGTTTTTGATCTTTTTCATTTATTGAAAGGATTGTTCTTAGAACTATTGTTTGGAATAGAATTCTAGGAGTTATATAACTCAAATTTGGTGTTTTGGACTTGGATTAAGTCCTAAAAATATTACTAGTTGTGTTAATTATTTTAGGGATCACCAGACCCGAATAATATTATTTTGATGGACCTTCAAAGGGTGCATGTTTTATCTGAAACCGTATAGCCCATAGTAGGAATACATTTGGCATTACACATTGGGATGTGGCTATCACACGGGGTATGAATAGTTTCCTAAACCATGTGTATTGACCATACTTGTACAACCACTTGAGAAGTAACCAATAACTATTCATCACATGTTTTCAACACAATTTGGAAAACCATGTGGGTTAAAATATGAATGGTGATCTAGGTGCCTAGTGGAGGGAACATGGTTATAGAATAGTTTTCTATACCATGTGTCTCAAACCATTCCCACTGTCTGATTTTAAAAATTGAATTATATTTATTAAATTAAAATAAAATAAAAAACAAAAGACTAACTCATCTCTCCTCCTCACCTTTCTTATGCGACGTACCCCATGAGGGGGTCACCATTGGTCATGCCCTGAAACCCCCTGGCTCAATCCTTTGATCATCAATTCATCTCGATTTCGCTTGGTTTATCACTCAAATATCCATGATAAGTCCTTATGACTTGTCATGTTTCTTCCTTGCTAATATTAGATCCCCCTGTTTCCCCACCTGATTCATTAAAAACCATAGGATAAGGTTATGAAATATTTATTTTATTCATTAGATGTTATGTCATGGAATAGGCTTCTTGGGTAAGTTTCATGTGTATTATATCATTATCCACCAAAGGTCATGTTGAACATTTTTTCCCCTCGGTCATTGAATTAATGTGTGGGTTTCTTACACATAAGTGATAAGCATAACATTAATTAGGTTCCTTAAGTAGTTTTGACATCCTAATATTTAATCAGTAGTGTGTTTGATTATGTCATATCATTTTAGGTGGTTTCTGTTATGTTTGAAAAGTATTGAGTGTCGGTTTGGTCTTTTATTCCTGAAGTAAGTAATAAAGGTTATAATTTATTGTTAAATATGTAATTCTGTGATTTTATAATAAATACCCTCCAATAAAGGTGCACTGCCTTTAAGCTAAAAATTTGTGATTAGACACTAATTCATGGCTTGTTGCATTGATATACCTTGTTATTTGATGATATTATAGATAAAAGGAATGTTAAAACCTTACCTTATTTTTTAAATTGGAATTAACCATGTGGGAAATTTCTCCTCTTCAATGACAATCCTCAATTTTCTTTTAGTTTAATAGGTTTTTTCTTGTTTTAGTGAATTTAGAGAATATGGTATTAAATAGAATAACCTCAAGGTATGGTAAGAAAATACCTTGATTATGAATTATGTATGAAATTAAAATATGGAATGGATATAATGACCTATACAAGATGATAGAATCTTTTATGGATAATGAACATGATCACTTTCCTTGGATGTCGTACCTTAATCCAATTAGCCATGGTTTGAAAAATTAGCTGAGATGAACTTGATTAGGATGGCTCACACCAAATGCAATTCCATGATTCAATGGTAATCCATAGTGAATTTGTTACATTATATTAAATGGATTAAATGAAATGGCTTCCATGAAATGGAATTTACTATGGATAGTGACATATGTGAGAGTTTTTTCCTTATGTAATGATTTGAATGTGAGAACGCCCATAATGAGGTTTTAATAAAAATTATTAAGTTGTTTTTACTTACATATACTTATGATAAATGTGATTATTCCTATTATATTCATACAAAAAATATTAATGACTATGGATGAGATTTATTCCCCCATTACAATTATATATATGATATGCCTTTATAATGGTTGCAAATGATGGTATGGTATGTATGATGAGCACGGAAACTCGATGATCCTAATATCATTGATATGTGAGTTTTGGTGACCACGGAGACTCAACACACATTACACCAGTGTAGAAAAAGGATTTTAAGGGAGGTTTTATGAGATGTTAGACTCTACAATCCATTACATAAATTTCAAGAATGAATGTAAGGGAGGTAGGGTGAGAATGTAGATTCAACACTCATTTTAATTCGTGTTAAAAATGTTTGTAAGGGAAGTTTTATGAGAATGTAGACTCAAATATCCTTACATCGGTGACAAGTGAGGTTAGATGATAATGGATACATAACACTCATCACACCACTAATAAAAAATAATGGTAATAGTGGTCAGATGAAAAAGGAATCTCTACGTTCATTTACATCGATGTCAGAAATGTTGGTTAGGGAGGTCTTATGATCATAGAGACTAAATTATCCTTTGAATATGTGTTAAAAAAATTTGTATGGTAAGTCTGATCATCATGGAGAATCAATAATCCATTACATCGTGATGGTAGGCTTACTAACTTGCGAGTATTTCATATTAGCTTTTAGAATGGCAGTGGATGTTTTCATGTTACATATCGTTCCACTCGATCATATATATTTATATATATATGTGTGTGTGTGTGTGTGTGTGTGTGATTTTTTTTGTATAACTGAAAATATGCTATATATATAATAATGGAATGTCCAGACTTATTCCGTTAGTGAGCCAAAGATGGTATATCTTTCTTTGTCCCTTAGGAATATGGATGATAGGTTATTTATTTATTATTTATTATTGTTATTCAACAATACCCACACACTATTTAATTAATTTAGAACTATCTAGATGGTCTAGGAAGAGTGAATGTATGCCTACTAAGATATATATCTCACACTCTAGTTGGGACCCTATTACACTAGGGTACCTGAGCAGACATTCTTGTTGTAGTTATATAGACCTTGGTTGAGTTCATGTTGTTGGGTTATTGAACATGAGTTTGGAGAAATAGACTATGTTATATCTTAGGATTCTTATAAAGATCACTTTTACGGATTCTAATTAATTACATTGTTGGACTATTTTATGTGTACTATAATATAAATCTATCTGAGTGTTTGTGGTCATAACTTATTTAACGTCATACATCCTGCCTGTGATCTATAAATTGGTATTAACAACTTTCATTAAATTGTAATTTTTTATTCCTTCACAACATTAATTAATTTCATTTTTTATTCTTCATTATATGCCATTTTATTATAATAATAAAATAGTTTAATAAGATGGTGTAGTCTTCCCATTATAACCTTCCAAGAACGACCTTACAAGTCGGAAGACTCTAGCATATAGTGGGACATGCTTGAGGTCAAGTGAACCAATGTTCTAGCTACCAGTTGGATGGTATGCTCAGCTGGAACATTACAAAGTTGTATCAAAGCCAAAAAAAATTCTTTTTTCAATCCTTTTTTAGTTGGTATAGAGGAGACTATGAATTTTATGCTTCTGGTTTAATAGAAATGTTTGGGACGATAACCCCATGAATGAGAAATCATGGGGTTATTAGGGATAGGATTGATGTTCAGGATACTTTCAATTACAGTTGATATGATTTCACCTAGATTGATTGGTGTATATTATAGGTATTATTGGTTTATGATTTTTTAGGTTTTCCTTTAATTTGGTATATAAATTATGAATAATTTAATTCATAATATTATGAATATTTGAATTCACATTCCATGAATATACCAGGTCATATAGTTACATATATAGATTTCATCCTGATTTTAATTGTTCTCATTTAATGTATTTCTTGGAATCTATTTACTTTCATGTATTTTTAGATAACATGTTATAGTGATATATTAATCATTCTCTCCTCTTTCCATGAATTCTATTTACTTTAATGTTTTATTTGCACCATGCTTTTATTCATATTGGCATACTTATGGGTTTACTTCTAGAAATGACTATATATTTTGTTTCGATATACAAAATTTGTTTCATGGGATGGAAATATATGGTTTGTGAATGGATTGGAACCCTATTTCCCTTTTACGTTGTTTAGAATTCTTATAAATAAAAAATGATAAACCTTATATTCAAAAAATCTTGAAAATGTATATGAAAAAAAAATTAATGTCCCATGTTAAAGTGTGGATGATTGAAAAATTAAAATTCTAATGTTATTTAGTTTTGACTAGAGAGAAAAATTTTATAAACTATAATGTGTATGGGAACATTTCACATTGGTATAAGGCCACAAATATGATTGTATCATTATATTTGATCATGTTAAATTTTAAATTGTAATTTTTTTTAGTTAATGGGACCTAGTTTTCAATACATGTAGTTTATGGGCTCATCGTGAATTGGGAAATAGAAGACCATATTAAATGTATTTGATTTCTTTAACTAGAGATGGTAGAATGGTAAGGGATTCTTTCATAATAATATTATGTTACATGGTTACATTTTAAAATTTTAATTGGACCCATGTAATTCAACTAAGGATTGTGAATTTTGAGATGACTTGTTTGTGTGTTTGAAACATTAATAATGATACAACTACAATTGGGATGCATTTTGATGTGCCAATATTGATTAAAATGGAACCCATGTAGGTCAATATTTTCTAAAAAATAATTTTCTATTAAATTTGTGAATAATGTTAGAATGTTTTTGAATGTGTAAAATATTTTAAAAAGATGTTTACATGGGTATGTTCTTCTATTCCATGATTTTTTATTTAAATATTTTTATTTGTTAAGGAATTTAATGTTAATAAATGTAAAGGTATTGGAAATGGAACTAGTGGTGGTGACCTCGGTAAAACACTTGTGTACAGGTAGTAAAAGTTTATCACTTGAGATTCCTCAAAATGAAATCATGATTATTTTCCATAGAAATTATTTTACATATCAAAGGCATGATAATCTAATTTGGAGACAAGAGACATTTTTTAGTGTTACCATGTGATAGGTTCAATGCTTGATTTTCCATAAGAGGCTAACATGTGGTAGGTAAACCCCTTATAACAATAATTCATTACTTATTCCATGAGTTTTATGAAGTTAGGTATCATTTAGATGTTGTTCCCCCTTTATGGACATTCATTTTTCAGTGAAATACTTGTTCATGTGAGTGGTCATATTTTTCTTCACCTTGTTATAGTCTTGAGCATCTAGTAATGCTTGGTTTCATCTAGTTAGAAATTCCTTGAGCATGGTCAGTTGATTTTCTGGTCATTTTACTCTTTCTTTTCATCATTTATGGATGACATTTTTTGGAATCATCCTATGCAATGTTTGTATGGTGAAATATGAAAAATTAAATAAACCTCGTGTGTAGTTGAGTATAGACTCAAGTCATCCCCATGTAGAGTGTCCTAAGCATTAAAAAATCACATCATCACAGTACTCTTGATGTATTTTCTAATGAATCAGGTGGTTTGACACAATATCCATTTTTATATTGTTTTTAGCATGCTTTTGTTCAACTTTTTACTTGGTGACATTGTGACAATGGCTTAGAGAAGCATCACATGTTCATTTTTGGTGTTTTTGTACTAGTGTGCTTGTGAGATACTATTTTATCTGCCTTTAAATTAATGACAAGAAAAATCATAATATAGGGATTATTGTTTCTATTATGGTAAATATGTTCCTTCCATGTATAAAGAACACATACCAAATTTTCCATTTAAAATAGTGGCTTCTACTTTAATTCCCTTTGGACTTTTCAGGTCTGTGAATATCTATGGTTGGTCGGCAGGATGTCATTGATCTGGTATGATGTGTATAAAAACCTTAGAAAATACAATTTCTCTTGGATGGAATTTAGATGTCAAAACATTAGAAATCATGGAAAATCATTAGGAGGTAAATGCTTGTGATCACTTGGAATGATGCACTGATAGGTTAAGCTGTACTTCATTCAAGGAATGTTGACCAGTGGTTGTTCAACCTTTTTTCCAGTAATTGGTTATGAATGGATAAAGACCATGAAAACCCTTTTAATGTATTCTACATAGCTATGATCATGTCCCATATCATGATAGACTTCAAGATTCACTATAAGAGCGTTAGTTTTATTTCATGCTAATGACTTAAAATATATAGATCTTTTTGGGTGGTTTTATTTTTGGTTTTGTATGCTAGATGCATTGTTTCATTTATTGTTTGGTTAAGAATGAGATCAATAATTTGATTATGTACTTTTGTTTACATGATCATGGTGAATTTGAGATGCCTTGGGAGGAGGCATTAATGTTTATCTTGTAAATGATTTCCATCATTATTGAGCATATTCTTGAATGGGAAGCTGTAGTGGGACAATTGATCTTAAATTTATCAATATAGTGGTTAGTAAATGAATTAAATAGAGCATGTTTTCATGTGGATATGAGTACATAATGTGTCAAAAATGTTTTTCATGAAGATATATCACAACTTTGGCATTTTTTTCAATATGAAATTAACTATTTTATCATTTCAAAATCACCCAATAAGTTTTATGAAAACTTTTAAGGGTGTTCATTGAAAGGTAAATTCAATAGTTTCCGATTTTTTTGACTTGGAATTGGCCCCCACAAATGTTAAAACCCTTGTTGGGATGTTCAATTGTCTATGTTCATAATGGCACAACAATGTGATTGTGTCTCAAGTTAAACAGGGCCGGCTAAGTGTCTTATTGGTGTTTCAGTTTAAAAACGAGATTTGGATTGAAATTTATGGATTGTGGGCCACATTATAAGGTAATGATTGAAGTTCCATGGAGTGTGTGGAAATGAAACACAATAATTTGAATGAAGCATCACGACCCTGGTAGGTCAGGTGATGTTTACATTGTTTTCAAAGGCTTCTTGGGGGATGAGAAGCACTAAGTTGGGAAGTTTGTAATGATACATGTTTAGAAAAGGAGAAATATGCAATGGTTTTAGATCATTTTCATTTAATGAGTTTGAAAATACTAAAACCAAGATTTAGAAAAAAATTATGAGAGTTGGATAACATCAAGGGGATTATTTTTTACTTAGGTGAGGCCCGAGAACTTTCCCGGGTTTTGGGAGTAACAAACCTGGAAAATACACATTTGAAGAACCTATAGAAGTTGGATAATTTTTCATAAACTGTGCGGCCCATAGAAGGGAAATTGTGCAACCTTAGGTTGGTGGAAAATGGTTGGCCCTTGGGCTACACACGATTTACCAAACCGACTTCCAAGCATGCATGTGTACTACCACATAAGTACTACATAAACACTATTCAATAAATGGTTTTCTCATTGATAATAAAACATTCTAGTAAGAACTATCTTGGTTTATTTAGGTTCCTAGTGGAGGTAACACATTTGGTAAACGATTTTTTAAACCTTGTGGCTGAAACAGTGTGTGATAACCTATTTTTAAAACTGAATTATACGAATTAAAATAAAATAAAATAAACAGAAAACTCAAAATCAGCTATCCCCCTCACATCACTCCTGTGACACACCCACTATTAGGATCCCATTGGGATGCATTCTCAAACACATTATAAAACCCTCCAACAACCATTAATATGTTTGGATTTCCCATGGGTTTTCACTCATATTTCCCCGGTATAATGATTTTCTTTATCACTTTCCCTTTATATATGAGATTATTTCTCCCCATCGACCCTCTAGATTTGGACGTAGTCATACGTTAGGGTTAACATGGATTTTGATTTATTCTTTTGATGTTAGGTCATACAACGGGAATCTTAGGTCAGTTTTATGCATATTCTGACATACTCCACTAATAGAGAAGTTGGTCATTTTGTTTTTTCTTTCCATCATTGCTTCAAAGTGTGGGTTTGTTCCACAGTGTTGTTTCACTCATCTTTTATTGGGGTCTATAACTGTTTTTTGTTTCATAATATTAAATCAGTAGTGCAATGGACTTTTCCGTATGGTTTGGGGAGGTCTTCTCTTAGTCTGAAATGTGTAAAGTGTTATCTTGGTCTTTTATATGAGGTATGATACCTTTTTATTTTCCATTTTATTTAAATAATGAATTAATAAATAAATTACTGTAATTTTTATAGATTTAAATAAATTTCATTGATTCATTAGATTAAATATGAATTTTGTATGATTATGTAACTATGTTTTAAATATAATAAATTATTACTGGATAAGAAATGTCATGATTTTATAATAATTCCCCTTCAATAAGCATGTGCAATATTCATGATAAGAATCAGTGATTCTAATATTATGTGTGTCTTATTGCATTGATTATTATTATTCCTTGAATATATGATTGATAAATGTAATGTTAGGACTTTTTCCTGTTTAATAATTTTGAATTACCTAGTTGTGTAATTTCCCTTATTGATTAAAATTTCCAGTGTTTGTTTTTTGTTTTTCATGTTTTTTAATATTTTTTAGTAAATTTAATGAAAATGGTATTAAATGGAATAACCCCAAGTGATGGTAGGACCATTCCCTTCGTTATTCCCTATGTATTAATTTATGGATATCGGATGCCTTTAATAGATTTTTCAAGTTGATAACACTTTTTATGTATAATTAACATGATCCCCTTTTTATCACTAGTGTCGTAGAACAATTTTCTGTGTTTATGAAAATTGAGGGAGATGATCTTGAGTATCTTGGATTGCACCAAATGGAATGCATTGATTAAATTATTTAGCAATAATTATTTTTTGTCTTTGTATTAAATGGTTTAAATGAAATAGAAACCTTGAAATTTAAATCAGTGTGGATAATGACATACATGATTTGTATTTTCCTAATGTAATTTTTTTAATATGACCATGCCAATGTTGATTGTCTAATTTAAATTCATATGTTTTTTCCTTAACTACATTTATGATTAATGTGATTATGACACATATATAGAAATGGGTTGGATGAATGATTTTAAATGGGAGGTATTACCCTATGATAGTTATACAAATGATATTCATTTATAGAGGATTTGAATGATATTATGGGTTGTATGATGACCATGGTGACCAAATTCACATTATATTAGTGATATGTGAGATCCTATGAGTATGAATACTCAATGCCTCTTACCATGGAGTTGAATATTGTGGTAAGAGAGGTCCAATGTGCTTGGTGACTTAATGATACTTTAATTCAATGTAACCAATGATGGTATGGGATGTAAAATGATCATACTGTCTCAGTGATCATTTACATTAGTGTTAAAATTGATGTTAAGGGAGGTTCGATGAGCAAAGTGACTCAATTGCTCTTACATCGGTGATAAGGGAGGACCAATGATCATGAAAACTCAATTATGCTTTATCAATGGTTGAAAAATAATGGTAAGGGATGTACGAAGATCATGGAGACTCTATAATCCATTACATTGAAGTTAATAATCATTTTAAGGAAGGTATGATGAGAATTGAGACTCAAATATCCATTACATGGTTGTTAAAAATAATTCCAAGGGACGTCTGATTATCATGGAGACTAAAAGATCCTTAACATTAAGATATTGGACTTACTACCCCATGAGTATAGTATATCAGCTCCTAAACCGGTAGTGTATGTTTTCTAGATACAAACCATTCTACTATATTATATATATATATATATATTATAGACATATATCTAATGATGGATCATATAGACTTGTTTCAGCTATGAGATGAAGTAGGTATATCTGTCAGGTGTCCCTTTGGAAAATGGAAGGGTTGATATTTTTTATTCTACATTGTTGTTATTCATTTGTACATGTACACTATTAAATTCATGTAGCACTGTCCGGATGGGCAAGACACCATAGTTATTAGACTAATGGTCTGTATATCTCACACCCTACTCATGCCTCTATTGTACTAGGGTTCCCGAGAAATCATTCATCTTTGTAGGATGGTGGACCTTGGATGATTTTTTGTTGATGTGTTCATGTACCCAATTTTGGGAGGGCTGGAATGATAAAGTTCTCAAGATGCTTGTGGATATCACCTTTGGGGCGTTTTCATGTTGTCATTATTTGAGTCTTGTATTTTTAAATTAATTTAAAACATCTTATGTGTTTTTCATTTTATCTTACTAATCATCATCCATCATGCATGCTTTGTATGAACTACCATTGGACACTTTTATTTAATTATAATTATTAATTATTATTTTATTGTATTCTATTTATTTACTACTTCAAATTTAATATAATATTTTGTTTTTTAATATGGACATGATGCTCTCACATGACTATATAGTCTACCCACTATCACCCTTAGAGAGCCTCGATGCTAGTCAACAACCTCTAGAAAATGGGTATATGTGCATTAGGCCATGTGACCCACCAATATAGCTACTAGTTTGATGTTAAGACATGCAGGGACGCAACAATTAGGATTTTGGGGCAAGGTAAGAATAGATATATTGATTTCAACTTTATATATAAGCTATTATTATTCCCAGACAACACCTATATGGTGAATGAAAAAATTTTATTCTAATGATATTTCTATTTTTGTTATATATATATATATATTTATTAAAATTTATTATTGTTATTTTTCATTATTTTTTGTTAGATAAGTCTTAGATGGTCTTGAAAACAGGTTGTGCATATAGGTATTATACATGGAAGATACATTTAGTTGACACATGTATGTCTATGTGCGATTAAAAAATTATTTTTAGATAAAGTTATCTGGTACATTAAAACTTTTAAAATATAGTTTATTGTTCATTTTTAATTAAATTAATGGAGTATTAGTTTTCTAAATCCAGTGATGATGGTTTTCCAGAAGATTGTTACTTTTAAATAATGGTAAATCAAAAATGTTTTTGTTTTGTAATAGAAACCCATGAATGGGTTGTTCATGCATTGGAGGTATAATGTGACAGATATTATGGGTATTAGATTCCATGGTGGGTGAAATAAAATAATGGATGAGTTAGAAAATGGGCTTCCATGGGTTTATATATGAATGTAATTCATGAATACTTTTAGTGTGGTTCAATTTATGTTCATTAATGGTTTGATTTGTTGGATTCATCTCAAAACATTTTGTTTTTTCAATCATAGTTCTATTAAGATAGGAACCATGATATCTTGGGATCGAGTATTTTAAATTTCGATCATAATTTATTTTTCCTACTAGTTAAAAATCATGATATTGATTAAAAATGTGATAGATTTATTATTTATAAGACTTGTATTTATAGATTCTATCTTTTTGATAATGATAGGATGTGTGTTTCTAATATTTATGGGGTATATATGATTTTTATGAATATTTTCAGTATTTTGGATTGTGAATTATGTCATTATCTTTAAAAAGTGATAATGTGAGGAGTGATCTATGACGTATAATGACTTTTATGAAATGAAAAAAAATTAAAAATAAAATTAATGTGATTAATCATTGAATTAACCAATTTAGAAGGATATAGATTTATTAGATGACATATTATTTTGATATAGGAATGAATTTTTTAAAAAATAAAATTAATAATTAAAAAAATTATTTACTAATGCATATTACATGAGTAATATAGGTCATGATATAAAGAGAGAATTTATCCTGATCATGAGACATTAATTTGAAAGAAAATAGTCATGATTTTGACAATCTAAAGTTATAGAGTTCATATGTCTTTTCATACTCAGAGACTCAAAAGTAAATTTAGTTGGATCTAATGGTCGATGTATTATGTGTGGATGATCTGCCTCTCAAGACTACTATGTTTTTCTTTGTTTTTATTATTTTAATTTCTATGGTGAGGTATGGTCTCTTTTAGTCGAAGCTCTTTTTATGCATATTGGGATATCGTTGGATAAAACTAATAACATTATTCTCTTAGCAGTTGAATCAAACTCCACCTTTGCTGTATAATCCTTTTTTGTTCCCACTCTAAGAAATTATATCATTTTACATTTCTATAGAATGGAAAAAAATATTGGTATGTTGTGAAATGAATATCTTAAACACCAAGAACCCTGTGAAAATTTTCACTAGAAATTATTGTTTCAAACGGTGGACATTTTAGGTTGGTGATTATTTTTTTAACCATAATTTCGATTCCATAATGTTTTAAGGAAACAAATTGGGGTTATTTTGAGATCCACAATCACTAAATAGCTTGGTTTTTTCCAAAACATCCAAATTGAGCTAGGCTATGACATCTGCAAGGCACATTCATGATCACCCATAGTACTGATAAGAACTAATGTAATCAATGAGAGGCAGTAGGAATAGTTTCACCCAATATAAACTAAATTAAATAGAGGAATAATAACTTGATTCGTAGTATAAAATAATTTACCAATGCGGCTGACCAAAAAAATATTAAAATAAAACAATCCAGAACATGATGATCAAATCCATCTCTATGTTGCCCCAAGTGTCACTCACCAATCCCAACACCCAACATCACTCCATGATGACCGAGATAAAGTTCTAATATACGCTTGAGGATAATAACAAGAATAGAAGAATAGGAATGAGTATTAAAAATTATTAGGCATTAACAGGTAAACTATTCCTTATGCATCTCACTTTAATAAATTACTCTTTTTCAGTTTAAAATAATATATATATATTTACAATTTTTTTATTAATTATAATATATGGAAAATCATATTTTATTTCCCTATTTATTCAAAATATTATTTTTCTAAAAAGGAGATGTTTTAAAATATTAATATAAAGGGTGAAGAGGGATATTAGTTGAGAGGGGGAGAGTAATCTTTTTTATATCCCTCTTAAAAGAGATATTCATATTCACCAAAGAGTGAAATTATAATTAGTTATAAAAACTAATGACTGCCTTATGAGGGTTATCAAATAATATAAGGCACTAAAATTATTTGCTATAGATAATCATGTTCTTGGTAACATTGGAATAACTAGGAGCATAGGGTAAAATTTTGAATATACAGATCATTTTCCATCTTGTCGGTATTCGTGAGGCTATCAAGACACCCTAACACTCGATCGTTCCCTTCCATGACAATCCAATGGGAAACACCCCCACAGAAAATCCTTTCTATAATAAGGGTCCTCTCTAGCGGGATTGTAATCCTAATCCATTGCATAATGCATTCTCATATATTCTTCTTACAATACTAGGTTCAATTTATGTTTTTATGACGGGGGTGACCTAAATAGAATTCATAATCAACACATATATGAAAGATTACACATGAATCACACATCCTAGAATCAAACCCAAATCACCCTATAGAATAACCCTCATTTCTTACCAACCATAATCTCATATGTAATTTCCCTTATCAATTACATCACATTTCTATTAACATGATAATTGTTTGAGAGTGATATACCAAATAGAATTGTTTATAGAAAAATGTATCAATAGGGCCAATCGGGCCTCACATTTCCATTCTGTGAAATAATATTTACTCATGTCAAAACACATTACATAAAATTCCATAAAATTATTAAAATCATGTTTAAAAATCTGAAGCACTATTCAGAAACATGAGACCACTAAAAATGTGCAACCAAAAATATTATCAGACACATTGTTTGAACAGATAATTAATATAATTCCATTCAATTATATTCTAAGGGAATTCACATGTTTTCATTCCTATTAATTATTCTATGAAATCTAAATAGATAATTAAATTAGAAAATTTGTCATCATCAAGAACTCCATGTTTAATAAATCTAAATGTGAAATTTCAAGGTCAAACCACCACAAACTCATGTTTATTGGATGACGGTAAAAAAAATGGATTCAAAGTGGTCTAAATAAAAATTATCAGCCAAAAAAACCTTATGGATTCAAAACCCACAAATAAAAACCATGGAAACATAGAATGTATAACAAAAAAATAGATAATGTGAAATAATAATAATATTGAAAAACGTGGGCAATAAATTGGGGTATAACCATGGGATGTCATGGTAAAATATTGATGGAATACCATAGATTCACTATTGGATGAGGATGAGAGGAGTGATGAATAAGGTAGGATCTCCCTAGGTCCAGTCATTCCATATAGGGAAAGAATGTGATGTTTTGGGATTCAAAATCAAGAGGTTGAAATGGAAACAAATTAATGAACAATACCATTGTTCTCTATTAAGATGCACAATTTAGAGAATCAAGAGATAAATGTGCATCCCTTACTGGATTCACAGGATACCCACATGTTTTTCCACATGGGTAGTGAAACCATGAATAAAACATGTTGTTGGTTATATAGAAAAAAATACATCGATGAACATGACTATATCATGGTTTTCACAAATAATTATCATTTCATATACCCTCATCCAGGGACACCCATGAACAATATAGATTCCCATTGGAGCCACAAATATTAATTCTAACCATTCTCTACCCATGAAAACCAAACAATGTATTAGAAAAATAAACTAAAAAGTGTCTCTTCAATATGAGGTCGAATAGTTTCCCTTAATTATGCACACAAACCATGCAATAGAGGGATAATCCCAAAAAAATATTTGATTTCAAAAAATATTTACATTAGAGAAAGACATTGAATAAACTTTTTAACCATAACAAAATAGAAAACTAAAATCCAAAAAATGAAAATTATCACCACATTGATGCTTTTTCCCTCAGAAAACATCAAAATATCTATAATATCATCATAAAAAGAAAGTATTTATACTCTTACATGAATCAAAAAATAAATCCAAAAAATATCTAAACCACTTATTTTCCAAATAATGAAACTAATTCTTAAAAATATCCAAACGAATGAATTGAAAACATAAATAATGAATAAAAATCACTTTCCACCATTCAAAATATGGAACAACAAAATAAAAAATTACCAATGCGAGTATCCTCAAATAAGATCAAACATCTATTGAAGGAATCACATAGGGATGAGGAACTCAAGAAAACAATAAAGGGATTACGAAAAGGAAACACACTCTATTCCAAATAGACCCCAATATGATTCAAAAAACCCTAACATTGATACCATCATAGAAACTCATTATGTTATTTTTTGGGATCTCTACAAGAATCAATAATAAGAACCACTACCCGGGTCAATAATATTTTTTTGACCATTGTATGGGGAGGGAAAATAAGAAAGTACCTCATCAAGAACAATGAAAGGATGTGTTCATCATAATATGATACTATAGTGGCCTCCCACTATATCAAGACATAAAAAATAATTTACATCACAATACATAATAACTCTTAAATCATACCAAAAAATAAAAACCAATGATATTATCCAGGAAATTATGAATTCAACAAACCCACAATAACAAGATTCAAAATAAAAAAAGGGATTTAAATTATGATAAGATTTTCTAAAAGGGAATAAAACCTCATTCTCTATCCATAAAAGAAATTTGAAAATACTAAATAATTCCCACAAAATATGAAAAATGCATAAAAATCATCAAACATAAACTAGATCATCTCCACACTTCCACACATGTACTAGAGGGTATTTTAATGGTCGATCATGGATCGATATTTCATCTTAAGAACATCCTAATAAACATTTTTTCTGGCACACGAATCCATAGGTACCATAGGAATTTAGTGATTCCAGAAATGATGGAGACTGGTGACCCTACATGTCACATTAATGAAACAATGGGGTCTTATTTATAGAATAATCTTATGAATGATAAGAAGTAATCTTATTTCAGTAACAAAAAATAATAAACATCATGTTACATTCCAATATCATTACTAAAATACCTTTTAGCATTTCTATGGAATTTGGGATGTTTTTTTATCTCATGCACCACCACAATCATGGACTCAACTTGAACAACATTATTCACCACATAAGAAATGTAGGATATACCAAATCTTGGCGCCCTTTACTGATGACTAGGAAAATTCCAAATCATAAAATTTTATTCATTAAGATAATATTCGTTAGATGAATCTTGGTGATAGGCGAAAATATCCAAAAATCAATAAAAACTATCCCACACTAATATGTCACCTTACAGAAGGCATAACATATCCATCACCCTCATCACCTCCATAACTTCATATAATTATTATCAGATGAATTAGGGATTGCTTAATTCTCCGGAGAGGCATTCTCATGTTCTAATTAAAATGATTGACTTTGACCAATTACAACTCAAAACTTAAAACCAAATGGTGGTGAAGCTACCCATCAATGATTCATGAAACTCTAGAAAACCAGTGATCCTTTAAATTTTTCTAAACCTCTCATATCCTTCAATAGGGTATTTTATACCATAAAATATAGGTCGTTCCACCTTCTCAAACTCATGGAGGAAGTCATTATGTTAATGAATTAGAGTTTCATCCAATTGTGAACCACCGATGTCTTCAACGTGAAATTATATTTAATGTTTGGTTGAGTTGTACTCTATAGAAAAAAATAAAAATTAAATAAAATATAACAGTCTATCAAGATATCTCCATAATTAAACACAAAACAAGAAAATATACTATCTCCAAGTTTTACAACATATTTTCAAAAATATTAGTTAAGATAACATTAGATTCTTTTTTCAACTCCACACTTCAAAGGATTTCATTCCACAATAAAATAATTATTTTTCATAATGATATCAAAAAATTCCCATTTAAATCAATTTATCATTTTAAATAATGTATTAAATATTAATCTAAAATAATTCATTAAAATCATTAAATAAAATATGATGAACAAAATAATTTTACAAAACACTTCTTATAAAAATACATTGTATCTAAAAATCCATTCTCTCATAGCATCCTTAAATAAAGTAAACACAACTCATTTATGTTTTGTAATAATAAAAAACCACCTTTTGAAGTCCATTTTTAACAATGTTAAAAAATGGTCTTCTTGAAAATATTCAAATGGGGAAAAGACTATAATAAAATCCCATAATAAACTATTGATAGTGGGTGAATTTTTTTTATCATTGGATATTATACTACTATCACACAATTGCAATAAAGAGTCATACAAGACCATGTCCCCAGGCCCTCATAGAAATACAGAACATCCAATATCATTGGAACCAACAGGCCGACCTCTTTTTTTATTATTAAAATAAAAAAAAACGTCATAAATAATCAAAAAATTAAAAATAACATAACATAATTGAATATATTAAATATTTATTGAGAAATTCTATAATATGTAAAAAATGGAAAAAATATAAAATATAAAATTTCATTGATACAAAAGGTTCGACATAAAAAGGGTTTCCTATACACTTCATCAATCCTTCACCCCATGTCTAGACAATCCCTCTCCAAATAAATTTAAAAACAAAATAAAGAGGTTACTCTAAATTCTAGGTCCTCTAACTGTCTAATGATTTGATATCTTTTTTCACAAACTATCTTCGGTTCACACTTAACTTGTCACCATTTCTAGCCCACAACATCCATGATGCACAGTCCCAGTCACCCAATAATGGTCACATGAACCATGGGAATCAAATATAGATTGTGGGAACCATTTTACCAAATAAAAAATAAACATAATTGTTGGAGATAATCAGTCATCCCAACATAAAGAAAGTAACCAAAAAGTGGAAAAACATAACTAAAAATTCACAACCCAAACCTAATGAACAAACCAACTATCACATGATCCCACATGTCACCAACTCATCCCATTTCTCAATATCTTTCCAATGATATTTAGATCAAGATGGAACCTGCACATGAGGTTAAAGACCAGAATAGATATACATGTTGGAGTATTAAAATTTAAAACATAATCTATTCCTTATGGTTTTATATTAATAAATGATTTATTAATTTTTAGCATGAAATAAAATATATATATATATACTTTTTAATACTTTTTATATTAATACAAATCAATATCCAATTCCCAAATAATATATGAATGGATTTTCTAAAAAGGAGGGTTTGGGGAATTTTAAAATAATAGGGTTTGTTAAATATAATGATATATGGAAATAGTAAAATATTTTTTTTAAGTCCTTAATAAAAAATAAATCCCTCTTTACCAAATATGGAGATCATGATAATGTAGAATAAGTAATGATAGCTAAGCGAGGCAATTTATTAGTCATTAAATAGTTATGAAAATCAATGAAGGATCCAAATTTATCCAAAATTGATAAAAAAAAATTGAAGACCTAATAATACATAGGTTTATAAGGGTAAATGATAGAACATATTGTACCTTATCTATCTTTTTAGTCTCCATGATGCAATCAAACATCTCTAATGCTCGATTGTACCCTTATTGACATAATTGAGGGGAAACATCCCCTATGAAGGGAATGACATAACTAATGGGATATTTTCTAGTTTGTAATCCAATACTTGTTTAATAAGAAATCTGAGATATTCCACAATCTAATCTAGTTTCCTATGATGTGTCTGATATGAGTGTGATCCAAATAGATTCCATAGTCAAAACATATACAAAATATTCCCCATTAATCAAACATCCAAGCATGTTCCCCAAAATCACAATAAAGAATAACACCCTTTAAGACCAATTGTCCATTCATAAAAAAGGTACAATATAAAGGCCATACAGTTTATTTAATATAAACAAGGAAATTGAGGGATATCAGAATGAGATATTTCAAATTAAAACTAATTTCAATGGTTCGAGCTAGACCTCTTATAACCATTGAATGAATATTTATTTCA
Source organism: Viscum album (assembly GCA_963277665.1). NCBI lineage: Eukaryota > Viridiplantae > Streptophyta > Magnoliopsida > Santalales > Viscaceae > Viscum > Viscum album. The sequence goes on along the minus strand of OY728142.1, from coordinate 337,048,371 downwards.
AAGAGGTCCGTATTTTCAATAGATAATTTCAAAAAAAATATTATAAATGCATATATATAAATTAAAAACCATTTAGAAACCAAAAAAAACTTATAATGTACATCAATGAATTTTATTAATCACCTGGTGTGAGAGTTCAAATTAAATATTTTTATATAATTAATTTCATGTGAAACTAACATTTTTTTATTACAAATAATAATTATAAAAATTTAATACCACTAAAAAGTATAAAAATGATGTTTAAAAATCCATTAATCCCTGATTATTATATTTAAAGTCTAACTAAAAATTGAATCTTACCACAAACATAAGGACATGGTTACCTGTAACTCAAAAAATGGATTTATAGAGGTCAGAAGTATAATAAACACCCAAAAGGTACCATAGGGAGACAAAAAATCTCTAATGAGAACAATTTATAGATGATCGATATACCACAATAACCAAGGGAAAATGGGAATAATAATAAAATAGATTAATGATAAATATTTAGAAGAAATCATGGAATTAACTTAATAAATAACCATAAAATCATTAAGAACTCACACAGATTCACCATTAGAAGATAAGAATAGGCTTGGGAACTGGGAAAGGGTCTCCCTATGGTCAAATTATTCATATAAAGAATAAATGGAGTCTCTATGTTTTCTAAAATGTGATGTTAAAAACGATGAAAAATCAATTTTAATGGACATGGGAATAGGGAATTTTTTGGAAGCATGGTTTAGAGAACCATGCACCAGTCGTGACTCCCTTTCTAGATTCACAGGACTCCCACAAAATTTAGTTTCTTGGGTTGGGACGGAATCATCAACCATGAGTTTGATTCGTGAAAAATCTATAGAAACATTCACACATATAAAATGGCATTGACTAACAATGCTCAAGCCATGTTCCTATATCCAAGGACACCCAATGCCCACATGGTTACCCATAGCTTCCATACAGTTTATACCAAACAATTCACAAAACCTAAAACACTAACCTTTCATGAAAAAATTTAAAATAAAAAATTAAACTACATTTGGAGGTGCTAGATATTCCACAAAAGCATGCACACATATCGTGAAATAGAGGAAAAATTTCGAAAATAGAAAAAAATTAATTCCAAAACACAAAAGAACAATGATAAAATCCAAATAATAATTTATATACTAGATTAAATGTAAAAAAATAAAATCTACAATGTGACCACTAATACATCAGACCTAGTTGACATTGTTTCTTTATTTTAATTACATAATTTAATTTTCTAAAATTTTAGTATAATATATCACTAAAACTAAATAAGAAAAAAAATGAATAAGAATTTAATTATTTTATTGAAATAAAAATCATATAACTATTTCAATAATATTATTTATAATTAATTATCTCATTATGGATGAAATTAAATCGATTTATAACTATGAACAAGTAGTTAATCTATAATCAATAAATTTTTCTTTCTATATGTCAAATTTTATTGACACATTTATAAAATAGGTGACAAAAAAATTATTTAAACATATCATATTGACAATAATTTTACAATCAGGAATGTATTCATGTAACTAGCTCATGATGTAATAGAAAATAATCAATCAATACAAATCTATAATGTATATGGAAAGATTAATGTCTATGAAATAACAAGTGAATTTTTAATCCCAAAAAGAATAATTGATAAAGACATAATAATTTAATAAATCCATCAACCATAATTATAAAACTAAAAAAATGTATCTAAAACCATAATAAATCAAAATAACAAAAGGGTTGATCAATGATAATGTGAGAACATGGTCATTAAATATCCTCTATATGAAGAAATAATATTCTCCCATCCACAAAGATGTCTAGGTAATATTCCTAGAAAATTAAGGATGATCTTAGAATAAATCAACTATATTTTAATAGAATAAATCTATCCATATATCTAATTTTATATCCAATATATTCTCCCATTTATTTTTACTGAAATCAATTCATAGTATCCCTTAATAGTATAGTGATACAAACCAAGAATCTCCCCATAGTAATATAAATGATTTTGAATTAATTGAGATTTCATATACCTAAACTAGCCTCAATAATAAAAAATTCCAAGATACAAGAGAATATGATTTTCCTCATAATGTTTTAACAAAATATATTAAAAAACATGATATTTTACTATATTTTTAATCAGGGTATTTATCACATATCTCAATGTATTTTGCAATATTTTATAATTTATTTTAAACAATGTCACATTATTATCTATGATTTCCTTTATTTACAAGAACAATGCACTCAATTCATTATTCCCCCACTATTTTATCCACATCAAAAATCATAAAACTATGACTTAAAAAATTAAATTTTTGTCTAAATATTTCTCCACATTTAATTTCAAAATTACTAAATCCTATGATCAATATTTCAATTTCTATTTTTACCATTATTTTTGTGGTTCTTTATTATTATGTAAGGGAAAAAAATTAGTATTTTTGTTGAACTAAAATGGTTTTCATCAATTTGATTCATTTTATTCCATCTTTATACGATAATTATATGTATTATAAAATCATATATAAAATAAAAAAAGAAATTAATAGGATCGATTGAAATTATTAATCCATTTAAATTTATTATATAAAATCTAAACTAAATTTGAGCAGTCAAAGTACCCACTAAACTTGTTATATTCATCAATAAAAGATATTTAATATATCAAAAAATTGAAATAATATCAAAAAATTAAACATCATAAGAATAAAATTAAAATATTTATCAATAAACAATAATAATTCTTCTATTATATGGAAGTATGTTCTGAATATCCACTTTTCAATTAAATCAACAAAAAATGTATTTTACATTCTATTAAAAATAATCATAAATACTTTTTGATATGTGAGTATAATTTTTTATTTATGAAAATATTTATTTTGAATTGTTTTCCTACTCATTGATGATAAGATACAAATAAAAATATAATTTTACTATTTTTATTTGATTTTTTTATTGGAACAAGTCATATATCCACGAAACCACCCATTAAAACATTAATTTTAACAGTTTTAATAATAATATATATTAACTAAACATGGTTGTCAAATTATGAAAAAATAATCATCAAATGTAAAATCCATAAAAAAACCAATAACCCTATCATCATTCTCCTCCAGAAACTATTTATGATATAATATTAATGATAAATATTATTTTTATATGGAAATTAATGTGAATTTAATTATTATTTTATTTTTTGTGAACATCATATTTGTTTGTTTTTATTATGAATTCATATTACCATGAATAAATTGGGATTTAAAATATATGATCCCTACCAATCTACATTGATAAATGGTCATATCCATAATTATTTAAAATAATAATAATAAAAATATTTATATTCACATATCAATCAATCACTATAATAACCTAATTCAACCATTATAAAACATTTATATCTTTACCCGTCCACAAATAATCTTTCAAATTAAAGAATTTCAAAGAAATTTTTTAAAACAAGGCATGATGGTATTACTATGTAAATAAATGTATAATATATTAATAATATATTAATAATATATATAGTTCATACACTTTTATATCCCTATTAATTCTATGTTCACTAATAAATAATATAATAAATGTAAACCTATATTGAATTTATGACAACATCATCCAATACATCAAATATCTTGACCTTCCATAATCAACATATATTTCCCTATCAATACCTATCATAGACTAATGAAATAAAAATATAAAAGAAAATATAAAATAAAAATTTATTAAAGGATTATAAGATAGGTTGATTGAATTCAATATATCAATATAGTTTTATATAAATCTAAAAAATAAATTTCAAAAATAAATTATTTGGATGTGTCCTATAATATCACTCTATAATTTATTTTAATCTAGGAATTTAAAAACCATTTTAAAAAGTATATTACTATAATGATGTAACAGGATATAGATGTAGCATAAATATTAATTTATTATGATATAAATAAAAAAAATTACTTCTTTTTGTTGGTAATATATTGACACAACATCAAGGATAAATACATGAGTTAGAAAATCATAATGAAGTAATATATTACTCTTTTATTATCTAAACGTACTAATACTAATCCTTATCTAATTCATTTTATTAACAATATTCATATTTTTTCATGAAACTCATTATTTTAGTTATTTAATTTATTTTTTTGCAAATATTTATCTGTTCATTGTTAAGAACATCTTCTGATTCAATTTCAGAATGAGAAATAATATCATACATGAAATTGTATATTTTAAATTAAATATCATATTTAGAATACATCATAGATCTAAACTGAAACTCAACATAACATTAAAAATTCCCCAAATATTCTCTCTTAAATTGCATGTTTTCCTTTGTGAAATCATTGTATCTGGTTATCAATTTTATCATTCACACAAATAATTCCATATAATATTTAAATATTTCTTCCATTATGTGAATTATAGTTTATTGTAAACATTGTTAGTGTTTTTTAGACCATATCCTTGGATCTATAATATCATGCTAATATTTTTTTAAATGATTTCCCATTTGAAAAGACAATCGTCTATGTGAACTCATGATAATTATATAATATGTAAGTATAATCAAATACCCCCATGTGTTTAAAAATTAATGGAATCCTAAACTAAAATTTTAAAAAAATGTATAGAGGGAATGTAACAAATTCCATTTTATTGAATATATGTTTCTTCAATGTTCACTTATCACAAAATATTGTTCCAAAAGTTTTTACTACCATTAATGAGTCTTAAATTCCTAATGAGAATCATGTTTAGAATTTATATATATTTTTTCAAATCATTAAATATTACTTGGGGTTTATTATCTTATTGTATTTTTGTATATGTGATTTAAGGTCATAGTATAAAGGAGATTGGATTTTTGGGACTTAAGGGTTTTGTTTTCTAGTGAGTACATTATAGCTCACATTACAACCAGCCTTAAGATACCATGGAATGCTGGTGGGAAAATGTATGATGTGTTTTCTGACCTGATTCATGAATTTTCTATTGGCTTTGTTGGAGACTTGTATTCTTGAGTTGCATTTAGACTGAGAGGGTTACTATTCACATGTCTCTTGATTGGTGTTTAATTCTTATCTGTTGATATTGTGTAGTAACATTCCCTATCGAAGATATCCAGACATACATTATGTGGGAATTTTTAATGAACCACATTATGTGACCTACTAGTTGACTAGAACCTCATAGGTTTAGTAGTGTGGGATGTCCAAGCATTAGTCCATGTATCTATTTTGGTACCCATTTAGGAAAAATATGTGGTTTGTTTTAGGGATTATTTTAAAAATAATATTAACGGGGTTTTTCATTATAATAAATAATTTTTTAGGGTTTTAATCAACATTAGGAGGTATATCACTAGTTGTTAAATATTTAGTGACACTTAGATCACTTTATAACATTATTATCTATTATGTTGAAATGTGTCATCATAACAAAAGGAAAAATAATGTGAATGTGGGATAATGTATTCTAGGAAAAAAAGAGTGAGAAAATGATGTAAAAAGATAGAAAAAAACCTTTTTGGATTTAAATTACATCCAAAGATAATGGTATTAAAAAAATATATGGAGTTTCTTAACCTTCAGCATGGTGAATGGACAATGACACAGTATGCTAATAAATACACTAAACATTCTTTTTTTTAAGATATGGTGTTTTCTTATTATAAATTAGAGGACTGATGGGTTCAACTAGGTATTTGTTTAGATATAATATTTCATGAAATGTCACCGAAATTTTTATCTTATTTTGATGTTCATTATATAGATCTAATAGAAGAAAGTGGTCTGGATTTTAAATTAGGATTGACAAGAGTTCCTCCCACACCTAATGAAAGCCTGAGTGGTCCATTTAGAAATAGTGCAAGGTGTAAAGAGTCGGTTGGTTGAAACTGTATTAGTATATATCTATTTTAGACTTTTTTTTTAAATCATGCGTAGTTTCTGGTAAATAACTTCTAATTTTTTTCAACTATGGAATGGTTTAGAACTCAAACATGCTTACTTGGAAACACCAAAAATCAGTATACCTTTCAGATGATTTAGGTAACGTGTATAGGTATTTCCATGTTTTTACCAAAATACAAAATGGTACAATATTTTTAGTAGTGGGAGTGTCTACGACATAATCATATGCTTCAAGAATAATGGGATTCTATCCATATACATCCAGAATAATGCTCCCTTATATATTGGATGAGTATCTAATGGTAATTTATGCTGGTACAATTAATGTGTGAATAAATTTACTTTTTATTCATAGATAGGAACTTATTCCATTGATACTAGTTCCTCCCACTATTTAATATCGACCACAATGTAATTATTTAATATTCTTATTAATATTGTGACTTATATGATCAAAATTATAACATCTCCTTATATGAAGGGAAGAAATGATCACTAATGCCAATATTGTAAGTTTCCTTTATATATGATGAATCTCATAGGAGGATTCGTGGATCATTAGAATAATTCCCTAGATTTCATTTTGGGAGTGGAATGGCTTGTGGCTCACAAACCTAAAATTGATGATTGTTATATGAGGATACCCTACTTTTTCCATTGTTGGGTTTTCGATATTTTTTATGTATAATTATTCTTGAGTATAAATATTCAAGGCCTTATCTTCCAATGTGAGGTATAATGTTTTCCTTGACTAATTTTAATTTTGATAATTAATGTATATGTTTATCTTCCTTATGTTGAGGATGAATTTCAAGATCTATTTTAAAAAGAATTTTATTCTTTTACACTGATGATGGAGTTTGAGGTTATTATTAACATAGTAACATGTAGAGATCATAAATCTGTTACAGCATACCTCATGTTTCCAGAAAAAAATTGAAAGATTTAATGTATTCATTGTATATATTGATGTAAAAAGCATTCAGTCAATGCATTGGGTCACATTAGGTAGAACCAATTATTTTCATCTAGAAGGCAGATGTAACCCTTTTCATGTTTGTTAATAGTAGAATATTAACTAGGTTATAGTGAAATATAGGTATCCAATTACATGGATTGACTATTTATTATGTGAAATAGTAGAATTATATTTCTATAATTTAAATTCAATGCAATTAAATGTAGATTTGGATTAATGAGTCATATATAAAAAATATTACATTAAAGAGAAACTATGTCCATTGTGTGTATCATGTTACTCCATTTGGTGAAACCAATACCCTGGATAGTTTTATAGATTTATTAAAAATTATTTTCCACGAATAACTCAACTACTTTTTCTTATTATTGGATGTTTTGAAGTTTTATTTTTTAACTGAGGTGAATCTTGTGCATCATTTGATATTAGTTATGAAAATATTGAAGAATCATTTATTTTATTCAAAGATATCAGAGATCCAATTCCCAATTAAAGGGAAATTCATTGGGGAACATAGTCTTAGAACATAGTATATTTTTTGATATTTAATAGGTGAGGTCTTTTATGTCTTGTGAATAAAAATCTAATTCTTTGAGATTTATAGCTTCATAGGTTTGTTAGGGTATTACAACCCATCTATGAAATATTTCTCATGGATGGATTATAAGTTTTACAAGAACACTCTCAATGGAGGGAATTTTATATTTTATGTTAAATTTCATATTTAATTAATTATTAATTTAATCATCTTAATTTAACTATAGTGTTGGATCGTATAGAGTTTGGATAGGTTATGTGGTTTTTTTATTCCTATGTTACCAATTTGCGATGTGTGTTTAGAAAAATGATCACACATTTCCTTATAGTTATTTCCATCATCATCCCCATGAGATGAACTATGAAATAGATTATATTGATCTATGAATATAGTTTCATGGTCTTAATATTAAAAAAACTACATCTTCTGAGAATTATTTATTATTGAATCTGATTAAAAATTAAAATTATTTATTATCAAAAAATGGTTTGAATGTTCATTAGATGTTATTGGTAGTGTATCAATAATTTTCTTAATTTTATAATGTGCACACCCATAAAAATGGGAAAATTATTTCTAATTATATAATATTCATACTACCTTCCCAGGATATGAAATAAATGTTTGATTATTATAATATGATGGGTATATTTTCCCACATGTATTTGGGTGTCCAGAAAGATAGCAGAAAGATTGTTTTCAAAAGTTTTCTGCTGACATCCTTCTATAATGGGAAGATTACCTAGGAATAATATCTTGATAATGATTTAATAATAATTAAGTATTCTTATATTGATATGGATACCATAGGTGATTGGCCTATATCTTCTGTGGATATCCCTTCTATCAATAACAGATATTTCATTATGTCACCTACTCAGATGTTTGTGATATGACGTTTTTATCATTTCTTGTTTCCAATTAACACAGTAATTTTGATGATTATTAATGGTATGAGAAATCAAATATACTATCTAGGAATAAAAAATGTCACTTTTGATTTTATTTTCAATTTTAATACTTATCATCAAATCAATTCCAAAAATAAGAAGCATTCAATTTTAATTCAACCCCTTCATATACTAACTTGTATGTGATAGGTGATATATATGGGGATTATGGATGGGATGTCACGTACACCACAAGGAATGAATGTGACATAGGTATATGTTGAACTATTGACCAAAATAAATCATTTTACTCTAATTAGAAACACTATAAGTTTCTAGAACATGATAAATGTGTATTTTTAAGAGACTATTAAATTTCATGGATTTCATTCTATTTTTATTTTGGATAAAGATCATTAATTTTCTTCTCATTTTTTGAGGGACCCCCAAGAGGTGATGAGGACACAGATAACATTTTACATGATGTAAATTCTTCAGATAGATGCTGATATGAAATAAGTTATACTCGTTCCCCAAGGTATGTTCTGTTCTTTTATCATTGACTTTGGAGGAGTATGTGATTTCTATTCAGGGGTATTTCATTTTAAATATAAAAATTGTCACTAGCCATCCCTAAAATTGTAACCCTTTGATGAAAGGTATGGATGAACTTATTAATTCCAATTTTTTTTGTTAGAGGTTGTTGAATATTTTCAGGTGGGACTTATTTTGGTCAATGAGACAATAGGAAAGGTCATGATGATTATTCAGCAAATGGTGTTAGATTAAATAATATACTAGTCTCTGAAAATAATAATCACCATACATTAACATTTGTGATTGGTGACAAATTATTTCTTTGAGTATAGAGAAGAATCAATGGTGGGACCTAGTTTGTTCTAGGGGATTATAGAGATGATTCAGATGATTCATCAATGAATTATAATGACGTGTATATATTATTGGTCATTGAAAATCATCATGACCATACATTTGAGTTCTTTATATGTGTCTTGTTATTTATGAATGTATTTACTCAATTAGTTTACCAATGTCTTAGTGAATAGTAGAGGTCAACCTTGATATTTATTAGACTATTTGACATTGTTATGTGTATTATGAATATATCCTAGCATGTTATCTTCCCATTACCAATTAACATGATCAATGAAGTATTTCACATGTCACAACTCATGAAATAACATTCAATCCCATGTTATGTTTTGTTTTTAGAAGGACATTATGTTGAAACAATTATTATTTCATTGATAATTTAACTTTTCTTATTGATTCATAGATAAATTCTCTTTATGAAATGTCAAAACATTTAGTGAACATTTCATACTATCATGGTATTAATAATCATGAGAGATTGGAGTCCGATATGATTTTGAGTGACTAGGGGACTCAACCAATTGTGAAATAATCTTTCAGATGAGTAATTTTACGTGTCGTAAGCCTTTATGGTGGGTATAATTTTAACATTATGATATCTACATTTAGGAAAATACATTACTTATTTTTAATCATCAATATTTTCTTCAGTTTCAATATTTTTTAGGGTTACATTAATTTTTAAGGGTTTTTTGTAATTTTCATGGTTGGTACATGGTTAGAGAAAACAACTTGCATCTATACCTAAAATAATGTTCCTTATTTTTGATTCATAGATAAGGGAAGTTTTTTAGCCTCACTATTAGTACAAATCGTGCAACCTCCCTTTCTAACCATTTTACCATGACAATAGAATGTTGAATGGATGCAATTCTATATTTCAAATTTTTATCCAAAATAGGGAGCATTTGACTTCCAATAAAAATGGGGAACATTCAACCATGGGGAACATCCAATATATTGACCTCTCATTTTGACCATGTGGAACTTTTAGTATCCCTACATGGGGATAATGGATTGTACATGGATTGAAAAATCATGTTGCCAAACTATGTAAAATGATTGAATATTTCTAAATTTGTAATTTTAATTATTGAAACCCAAAACATTGTTATAAAGTCAACTCCATTGAACCTAAATAAACCCATTCCATTTTTGAGGCTATCTAGTGGTGAATTTTCACATCAAACCTTGATAATCCACAGATCGAAGTGATGATTATGGCATTGAATCACTTTTAGAGAGAATAACCTATATCATTTTTTATTTTATCATTTCTCTATTTCTATCCTTCTTTGATAGTGGTGGGTTGATGGGTATTTGATATATATTCATCTCTATATTGGGTGTTTTTTTAATATTCTTGACTGATCAATCAATTACCTTAAAATATCCATTTTGGATACCATTTTCCATGTTTATTGATAATATGAATGAGGTAGGTGGTTTCAAAATTCAATCCATTTCAAATGAAATCATAGTTTCCTGATAAATTTGAAATATAATTCAAATTTCTTTCCATGTATTTATATGATTCTATTTTAATCAAAATGTAATAGTATCCTTAATGAAATAGCATTGATAATGGAAGTTGAAATTTGGAACTGATTAAAAAATTATATTTAATGGAAATAAGTAATTTCATGAATGGATTTTGTGGATGTTGGGTAACAAAGGAATGAAATGATTATTGTTTTAAATGGAAATGAATATTATGAAATGTATGATTTATTATGAATATAATATGATGTTGGTTTTGAAATCCATTGAATTCTTTTTAATGAAATGTGTATTTATGTAAACCATTTGATGATGGTTTTGATATGAAATTATATGTTTTGAAATTATGATTTTGGGGTTCTTTAATGATGATTAATGAAACTGATTTGAGATGAATGTTTTTCCGCATTATTGATTTACATGAATAGAACTAAATCCTAGTTATTAAGTAGTGTTTTAGTGGACATTAACACTAGTAATGTCTGAGTTATTCCCTGAAATTAAATTATTTTGAAAATGGTACTAAACCTGATGAGTGTATAGAAATCCAAGATTAAGGTGGAATAATAATACACCAGGTCATAAGATCAATGTATATGTGAAAACATTGATCCATCATTCAAAAATATGTTTGATGATTCTTGAGCCTTTATCAGATGATCCACATGGATTATAAAAAGGGTGATAATATTGAAAATGAATGAATGATATTTTTTTAATAAATGATGACATTATGTCCAAAAACATACCCATGTGAAATTAAAAAGGAGTTACAATAGTCTAAAAGATTGAACATTCTATTTTTTCTCTTCTAAATATAGGTAACAAGATAATATAGAGAAAATTAAAAAATATAGTAATAAATAATCCCCAATTATTTCAAGGCCTTCAATGAGAGTGTCTTCTTCATGAATCAAATGTCTAATGATATTATTCATCACGTATAGTTTTCCTATGAAATGGTACCATATTAATATCATCTTCCACGAGAGTTGAATGTTTTCTGATATAGTAGCCATGGAAATTATTATAGAATCTCACTTGATTGAGTGATTGTTCCCACATCATTGCTCATTTATGTCAACAACATTGATTAATATAAGAATTACATTTTCCAATGTAGTGTAAATACTATAGGGTTCGTAATGACAACCAATGAAATCAATGTAATGGTCCCCTAAAATACCTCAAAAACCTATTGGTTCAGGATTCCCTCTAGAGGATCCATCTGAATTAAATTTACCCCATGAAAAAAGGGCTAGTTCAATAAATAATCAAATGTGATAAATGGAGGAGGTAAAAACCCTTTATATTTTCCAGAGTCTCAATACAGAGATATGTTTTATGGAAGTATCACAACATCACTTTTTATTTTGTTGACATTATAGGTAGCCATGATGATGTAAATAATTTTCATATGAATATTTAAAGGAGTCTAGACATGTTTCATCATATTCCTCCATCACTATAGTATGTGGAAGAGTTTTTCACATGCCACTACAAATTGACATTGAATGTGATTTATACATAATAGTGTTTATGAAATGTTTTACTAACGTCTGTTTTGATTATGAAGCATATTAATATCTTTTTTTATTAATTGAATTATCAATTATTATTTTTACTAAGATTATTATATATTCTTATTCTAATGGAAATAAATATATTTACCTATTTTATATTTTCCATTTAGAAGATTTGAAATCATGTTTTTTAATTGTAAATTTAATACCATTCCATGATTTATCTTAAATGTGTCATATTTTTTTATTTGATATGGAATTCATATAGAATTATTGGTGTGATCAAAATAATCTAGTCATTGTCAATCACAAATAATTTCATATGGAATTTTGAAACATTCTTATTCTATGTCTAGGGAAATAGATATTTTCACTCATAGGTGGTTGTTGTTTCAGATAGTATGACATTGATAGTATGAGGTGATAGATAGAGTTTGTGATCCACCAATTATGAGGAGATATCATATTCTCATTGTCATTGTTTATGATATGTTATTCATATTTCATATTTTCCTTGTGGTGTTTTTTTAATTTTTAATATTTTATCATACCACCTAGTTATATATTCATTTCCACAATTAAAATGTATTTGTTATTCTTGTTGTTAAATCAATCACTCTTGATCGTTTAGGGATTCAAATGTGTTAGTCACCAACCCATAGGGACTAAAAACTCCATTTATGATTTTTTATGATTGATTTTAGAACCATTCTAGGGGTTATCCTAGTTGGTTCCAAAATATAGAACTTTCACATGTCAATAGTAGTATATGAAAATTTTTACACAACCTATTGATTCCTGGAAAATTGGATCGGGTGCATTATGTATCTTATATCTCTCAACTAAAGGGTTATGTGTCTTATATAACACATTTCAATTGACTAAGACAATATTTTTATAGGGGATTATTTTACTATTTTTTAGATCCCTATTCTATTTGAGGAATATTATGATAAAATTCTATAGGGTTGGGTGATAATGTAATTGTATGTGATGTAGTAGAATGGGTTCCTTCATAAGAGCATTGGGAATATGTGGGTAAAATGTGAACTCAGTACCATCACAATTTTCAAGTAGGTTTTACATATTATGATGATAATAACTAGTGGTGGGGATGACATGAAAACCCATAACATTTCAATCATATCCACTGTTGAATCCTTTGTTTGAAGAGCCTTTTTTCTGCATTGTGTGGTACTCAAATCCAACATTTTCCACATACATCGTTGAACTTATGTTTCCATTTACTTTTTTTCTATGACATTTGGTTAATAATATGTAGGAGGAATTATATTTTTAGCACCAATTATTTTACCATATATTATTGGTGCTTTTCAATAATTAATGGATTCAAACTATTTTTTCTATAGGGATACTGATTACACCATCTTATCGAGCATCACATTTCAATGAGGTCAATCTAAGAGAAGTTATAAGAATATAATGAGTTTTTGTAGGAAGTTATGAGGGATTTTTATCAGTAAAGGTTTTTTAATATCTTGAAAATTTCAATATATTCTTGTAGAGTAACACAATGATACACAACATGGTTTTATTCTAGTATATTAATATTATTTTATAATAATTTTCACCGATACTTGATAGGGACAACTTGACTATTCCTTATAAAAATTATATAAATTCAATCTAACCTAGATTTTTTTATCTAAAGAACCTATTCTCATATTGTCATCTTTTATAACCATGGTAATCGTGGATGTTCATTTGAGTGACAATAATCATTTTGTGATTACATGGTGCTCCTATACTATAGATTCATATGTTATTGGTGAGTCAGATTCATAGAATGAATATTTTCTCCAATGATGCTCAGTTTTTCCATGATAGAATTGTGAATCTTTTAACCATTGTAAAACTATTTCTTTATGATGTCACTACTATAATGACATATTTATTTGGATGAAAAGTTTTTATTTATTAATCAAAATATTATTATTTTGATTTCTATCTTATATATGCCATTTCAAAACCATTATCTCAAATAAAAAATTCATTATCATTATATCATCATTAATAATATGAATGTATTTATAATGATTGATTTTAAAATTACTATATGGATGTATTGGCATGATATGATTATGATAATACAGGGATGAAATGATGTTAGTATCAAATGTGTGTTGTGCTTTTATTTGTTGATCCATAAAATGAAAGATCATTCTACAAAATAAGGCCTCATAATATATCACCTAGTTGTCATAGGAGAGTCACTTATTCACACTCTATGTTATATTACACCTCATCCCCATTCTAGTGGTTTGTATGACTAGAAGTGTCAATGTATGGAGGGCCAAAAATTAATATTAAAAATAATATGTTAGTTATGATTTAATCACATATATGTTTTTGTCACATGAATCTTATTGCAATGAGTTAAATGTGATTGTAGAGAAAATTCATTATTCTGTCATGGTGATGGCATTTGTAGGATTTATGAATGTTGTGTTGAGTATAATTGTATTATAAAAATAGTCAATTTGGAATTCAGGGTAGTATTATAGCTCACGCTATGATTTTGTTAATCCGTTGTGACATATGACACGACATTATCCCTTCATGGAATTGTAGATATTTTTTCATATATATGTTATACTAGGGTGTGGTATATGACAAAGTAATATTTTTTACACATAGAATATAATAATATATCCCTTATTTTCCATTAATGGTGACATGTAGATAGGTTATGTGAGTTTATAATCCTTATATCTGAAGGGTCGATGACTGAGATCAGCATGACTTTTAGATCGTTCCCTGAGAATTATTAGTTCCCTAGTGGTGTGTTGATGGAAGGGAATGTGCCTCCTCATAGGGTGATAGATTTTGATAATCTATTGAACTATTGGGAAGCACATCCTCTACAATTCATATGTGGAGTTTGTACCTAAACAAAATAGATATGGTGTAGGGCCTCTACTAATATAGATATAGTATGTTATCCCCTGATCATCATTTCATTGATCAATTAGGAATGATTCATCCATATATAGATTCATGTACTCCATCATTCAATGATATTTCTCATTGAGTAATGAGATCTTCATTTGTGTTTAAAAGTCCCTTTACCAATATATAACTTTTTGAGGCATTAGTCCCCCAACTCTAATTATATAATATTATGGGTGCATGTAATTATATTGTTAACATTATTTTTTGGATTCATGAGTTGTTAAGTTTTTTGAAATACCAGTCTATTGATGAGTGGGAATCAATGTCCTAGGTTCCCAGTAATAAAACCATATATGTGTTTTTGTTGTTTCTTTCTTTTATTTATCATTGTGACTATAATCCTTTAACTATATGTGTTTGGGATGACATGGTCATTTGATTGTTGATTTTTAGTTTTCATGGTATCATACATGTATGTATATACTAACAAA
This sequence comes from Viscum album, assembly GCA_963277665.1. NCBI lineage: Eukaryota > Viridiplantae > Streptophyta > Magnoliopsida > Santalales > Viscaceae > Viscum > Viscum album. Next base: position 337,032,683 of record OY728142.1, on the reverse strand, counting down.
TATGTGTGAATTATTCCTTCATGTGTTGTTTTCTATGAGCCTACAAAATTGTCTTGTGGTGATCGTTGTGGATGAGGTTCTGGTATAGTGGGATATTAATGGTTCTTAGAGGTTATGATATAAGCTAATATTCATGTATGGTAGTATTTAATTGGGCATATTACCGCTTGTTGATTTCTATACATCCAACCACTCATTTTATCTACACTTGTGAATTTATTTTTTTTCTTTACAAAAAAGATTATATGAATTATTTTCCATTTTTATATGTCATCTTGATTCAAAATTATGTAACAATATTTCGGTTTTTTATTCATTTTATACTACCATATTATTTTTTTACTTGGATATATGTGGATTTATATATCTACATTTGCTCAAGGCTACCCATATTATGTGATGTGGCTACTTGGGGTTTGTCACCAACAACTAGAAAATTGATTTTATTATTAAGATTGCACCAATTTTTTTCATGAAGGTTAGGAGGGAAATTTTTTGGATGATTTATATTAATAAATAACAGTTGGATTCCATTATGTATCTATAAGACTCCATTTGGAAGAATAGACTCTATTAAAAAGAGAAATGATACCTAATTTGAAACAATAATTCTTTCACATTCATCAATACAAGTAGTTCAACATTTTTAACACTATGATATAAATTTATTCATGAAAAAAAATCTAAATAAATAGTTTTTTAATATTTTTAAATACATTAGTAATATGAAGTGTAAATGGATCGTGAGAGAAATTTCAAAAAATTATAATTTTTTTATCATAAGAATAAATCATGTAATAAGTATTGCTATATAATATATGAACATAAAAAAGTAATTATGATGTAAACACAATACTCATAATTTATAATTTATTAATTGATTAATTTTTAATAACCTAATATTTAACTTTTTTTCTTGATCAATGATAAATCTCGTCATTATGTCATATGTTTATTTAATGGTTTTAATGTATTGATTGACTATAAATAAAAATAGTTGAAAGAAATTCAAACCCAAGAACCCAATAACTATTATGATTGGAAATGAAAACATTTTATACATAAAAGTAATAAACTATATACCTATAATTGATTAATTATGACTCCATTAGTCTTCATACATGCACTTGATGATGATCTCTAATAGGTAGCCATAATACACTATCCTCCTTGTTTGTATCAATGGGTTGATGTGAATATCTAATCTCATGGGATACATTATACTTCCATCCATTATATTATAGTATATCTCATTGGTATGGATGTTATAAGAAATAGAGAACTATATAATGGGATAATATTAACAATTATCACACATTGGAAGTCTATACATTTTTTCCTTATCCATTGGCTATTATATAATCCCGTGAGAACATTACCCGATTCATGTTAATTAAGTAATTTATTAGAAAAACTATGAAAATAATATATTGTCAAAAAAATTGAATCCCTTGACCTTTAATTATCCTAATGTGTTGTATTAAAAAAAATTCATCAATGATATCCAAGCATATAATATTGCTGATAGATAACAGAAATCATTTTACATCTATGAAATCATATGATGTCAGAGTATATCAATATATATAATATATATATATATAATTCACATGTTTTTTCCTAATCATATAACATGTTAAGAAAAATTATTTCTATAACACCCCATAACATGACTAGGATTACACCAACATCACAACCTATGGAATATGTGGCATCAGGGACATGGTTTACTCATTTGTAGCTAAACTAAATTGTCCACATATTTTAATGTATGCCTACCCATATTCCATAGGCTATAGACTAGAAACAATAATTAGTGATGTTGTGGTGGTATGAATATAACCCAATGATTATACCACAACAAATGGGCATAGAAGAATAAAAATTATTAGAAATAGAAATAATAATATGTAAATTATCAAGATACAATTATCATATTTGGTTAAACAATATAAGAATTATATTTAATATCAGACTAAAATGATGATATTTTCATGGTGCTATAAAAAATGAGAAAATAATAGGGGATAAGAGAAACATGAACTATAAAAACTTCAACCCTAGTTTCCCTATGTCAGGGGTTACTTTATTATATTTTCACTTTATACAAGAAATCACACACCAAGGAAAAAAATTGATTTTTAGTATTAGTTAAATATAACAATAAATTAAATTAAAACTTTATTTTGAAGCATAAAATATAGTAAAAATTTTATTTTGTACCTCCATTATTCATCATATAGTATTCTTGTATATAAATGAAAAAACATTAAGGTATCCTGGGGAAAATTAAATGTAAGAAAGGGGTGAGATCAAATAATTGTTAAGGGTATGCTTAAGACATAATATAAGAATAAATAAAGAAAAATCATTATGAAGATGTATGTAATTAAAAAATTATATTCGATAAATATCTCTTGAATTGTATAGATGAAATAAATGATAATCAAATATTAGCATATAAATAATCACATGATCATAAAACAAAACCAAAAGTATTCAAGAGAATCAAATTATCATATGAAATATCAATGACTATAATAATAATGGTTGAATTCATAATTTTAGTAATCATTAATAGACACTAAAGGCCTCATGCCAAGAAATAATACCATAAAATCCACATGCCATTATATCTTACATAAATGGGTGAGGACTTATCCAAATGATGAAGCTTATTTGGCGGATGAGACATTCTGATGCATCAAAGAGATATGTAATTCGAGGAACCTCCATTCACATAATAATTAATATTAATGACTCATACATAAAGGTTGAAAAATACTAAAAAATAAATTTATTGATAATCTATCATACATAATTATAATACTTACCCCAATCAATAAACTTCAACATAAAGCTTCTAGTGTAATATGGAGAATTATAATAAAACTATACACCCCCAGTAAAATTTGATCATAAACCATCTAGATAAATAATAATAATGCAATCAATGATATATATCTCAATTTATCATATGTATAATAAATTTTTGATGTAATTTATGAATAGAAATAGAATAAAAATTTCATTAAAAATATTTTTTTATTAAAAATACCATAGCACTTTTAAAATATTTTTAAAACAAAATGTAAATAAATTTAATTATAAAATATTTTTTTGATAAAAACATTTTAAAACTTATATTGGGATAATTATAACAAATTTTGGTTATAACATCTCAAAACTCCATTCATCAATTACATGTTAAAAAATAATTCCTTTTACATGTTTAATGAAACTAAAATGAGATTGGTTTTGAAAATGACATTATGAATACTTTCATTACAATTTTTATATATTTTAAATGAACCATTTTATCAATTATGTTAAGAAAAAAATAGTGGTGAAATAGTAATATTATATTAAATATTACGTGATTTTAAATTGGATATGAAAGTATATTTACTATAAAATATAAATAACAAATAATTCACCCATGTTATATATAAAACAATAAAATCGTGAATAATGATATGGTTCATAAATAAACCCTTACCACTTTGGTATGTCTTATATCATTAGCACCATGAAATTATGAAACACATAAGAATCTATGAATACCAAGGAGATATATATATATATTACTAATATAAAATATCAGAAGGATCAGTTAATACCACACTTAATGGAATAAGTGGTGAATATGGTGTATGTCTCGTGAATGTAAAAGTAAGATGAGAAAACCTTACCACATGTTTGAATTCAATTTTATTTGGTCAAACCTCACAGATAAAAATTTTAGGATTTTTTCAACTAAATAATAGAATTAGAATAAAATATATCATAACACATGTTATTTACTTGTAGTCTTCTAAAACTCATTTATTAGAAAATCTTACTAAAAATAAATATTTTGGGCAATAATTGCTTCATTTTTCATCTATATTTTTGTTTGGTAATATTAGTAATTTTATATTGAAAATAATTAAATAATAAAAATATTGATAAATATAATACAAATAAAATATTTATTCATTATATATTTATTTATAGTTACCTATAAAAGGTAGATTTGAAAACTTGATTATACAGTTCATGGAAATAGTAGGATATACTTACAAATTAATGGTGTTTCCATTTTTCTTGAAAAATTTAATTAATAACAAATAAATACTAATTAAACATTAATATAATTTTACTATGATATATATATCATGTATATTAATAAAATCTGTCATTATTACCATGAATATAAATATAAATGGATTAACATTTCACATCGTTATATGGAGATGATAGTCCACACGTATGGACGAGTGACATTATTATTTTTCAATGGAGTTGAAAATACAAATTTAGATGTGATATTATATTTCATAATTTCTTTCAGATCATAATTATCACATATATTTAATTACATTTATCTTTATTACCTTCCTTATAAAGCGCATGTGAAAAATGAATCACATCTCTTCGTGATGCGGTAGTCCCCTGTATACAAGAGTGATGTTACCGATCCCTCACAGAATGAAATGTAAGAATATATATTTAAAATTATAGTATAAGAAAATAAATTCATAAATATCCTATAAATATTTTATATAAAACCTAAAATCTACCCTTTAATGATGGTGATGGACAACAAACTACATAGTCTCGCAAGGTCGTAGTCCATCATACACATGATCTATTGTTTCATTTTATATTTTTTTCATTAACACAATCAATTAATATTATATAGGAGATAAATTTTTTCTAATCTCATGATATTTGGAAATCATTATAAAGAGTTATAAAAATATTAAAATGAAAATGCATTGTTAAAAACCATAACTCTTCATTAAGTAGCACATATTGTATAACTAGAACCATTAAAATATTGGATTTATGATCAAACCATGGTCTATAAGTGTTGGTCGTGATTTTTGTATGTGGTTTTTTTGGATGGACCAAATGGAACTGTGAGTTTTAATTTGACAAGGGAGAGGGTGGCCTTTTATAAGTGGGAGATAAAATAGTTTGAATTTTTTGAACAGAATCAATTACACTGAGGTTTTTATGAATCCAAGATGCCTCCAAAATGGGTATTTCATAAAAATTAGAGAATATAGGATGGAAATATATCATGAAATAAAATTTAGGACATGTTTGTGGGTCGTTTTAACACTTAACCATTGGGTTTAACCCCCAGGAAAACCCATTTTTACCTTGATTATGGTAATTAATTTATTCTGTTTTTATGATTCATAGTGGTTAAAAAGTAATTTGAACATAATAGATATTTCATGACCCAATCCACACTAGGTATTAACCTACAACTACCCCATGCCCACCTCTATAAGCCAGTTGTTGGCAATTACCACCCAAGGCACAAAAATCTTAGGGAGTCCTTTTCCAAAGAATGTGTACACATGCTCACAACCAAATCAATGAAAAAGTGTAGGTGAAAAGGAAAAGATAACACACTACTATATATAAACCACAAATATACATTGTCTTATAAATAGTAAAAGTATATAAATTTAATCAAAATTATAATAAAGGAGAATGTACATTCCCAACATGAAAAATTCCAGAACAAGCAAGAAGTGGAAAACATAAACAAAAAAGAGATCCCACCTCTTGGATTCCAATCAATGACCACCAAAAGCAGTCCAAATGCCCTGTGTCCCTATGTTACTCTGATGACATGATCATATTTCATGTCGTCAGCAAGGGCACACCATGTACCAGAAAAGACCAAGCATGGGTGGGTATAAAAATACTTAGTAGGTTTCCCCTGTGGCTTAAGGGATCAGCAAAAGATGTACTAAAGAGGGGATTAGTAGATAGAACAAGGAAAACTAAAATTGTACAACTCATCCCAAAAAGAGATTTATGTAATCTCATGTAAACACAAGGATCTTGAAATAGTGTGAATATTAAGTTCCTGTCGAGTATTATCTACCTATTGTCAAAGAGTAGACTTGTCTAACCATGAGAATATTGAAACAAAAATCATCTTCCATACCTCATGTGTCTTCACCTCACATGATTGGAGAGTAAAAAAACAAAATAAGTGGGTATGGAAACAAGATATATGTGTGTGTGTATGTGTGTTCTCAAAAAAAGAAGCCAAAATGACAGAGTAAGGGGATCGTTATCTCACAGCTCATCCCATGAATAATGTCTCCAATAGCACCAGAATTAACCAAAAAAATACCAAACATCTCTCACATCTACTATGTACTTGTGAGTTGTAGGGACTCAATCACCAAACCTTGATACTATCTTCTATGGGTAGGTCTGTCTCAACTGCATTGTTTTATTTCATATCACAAGGATGCGACTTGGTTGGAAATTAACACATCTTACTCATGAGACCAATGTAACGTCAAAGCATGTCTTACCACTGATCCATATCAAATAATAGTAAACCCAAAGAAGGGGACCCACACCCAATTGACTTTGGGGGATTCCACATTAATTTTCATCATAGAGGAAACACATCTAGATGGGTCAGGGGGATTCCACACTTGTTCATTGAGGACCCTTATAATATTGTGTAAGGGGGATTCCACTAGGAAAAATCTGATATGGGCCCCCTACCATGCATATTGGGGATTCCACACTTATTGTCATAGAGAACTAAGACCCTAATGCGTTAGGGGGATTCCACTCCCATTGTAGTCATAAAGGATCCACACCCATGCCGATGGGGGATTATACTCAAGGACATTGAGGAACCATACCCTATATTGTAGGGGTATTCCTCTCAGAAGGTATCAAGGAAGTACTATAGCCATCCTTTCTAAGAGGTACCTCTCAAAAAGCATAGATATACCAGTTCCGGATCACTACCATCATTGGATATTGCCTGAATAAGATTCATATCTAGAATATCTATCTTCGTATCTCAGAATGCACTACATCAAGAATAATCACATTCTACGAGGAAAATTACAAAGGATAGGCTACTCCAATGGAAAACCTGAGTCCAAAATAAGGAGATACAAGATTTAGAAGAGTCTTAGTGAGGTACATGGTGAAAGTGGATACCACAGAATGTGTGACCCTACCTCATCACCTGAGTATGTACCTATCCATACTCGGATACTAAACTATGAACAGGAACACCTACATGTGCCAGCATACTCCCAATGTAAGTGGTTACTATAGCCCAAATGGCTGACGAGTGCACGATTCTCTTTGTATGACTTGAAGGGAAAAAAATTTATTCTACTGACATACCCCATCAAACAGCCCTAGATAATCAAATGGATTACACCATCTAGACCCTTGGGGAAACACACACCAGATCAACAATTCATTCCCTAGAATCAGACTACCGATGAAGAAACTACATTTCGCAACATTATTCATGGACAATGGATCATGGGACCCATGCCATGATCCCAAAACTCCTCAAATGGATCAAACCATTATTATCCTCTTAGAAAATAATAGGGGATTTCCTATTTATTCTTCCCAAATGAATATCCAGTTAAAAGGATGCATTTCACCAAAAATGATTGAATTGGGTCTCATAGGGAATGAACCTCTATTTTTGTTCCTGCATGAAAAATAATAATTCAAAATTTTACCTTAACTCGAAGGTTTAAATGCCTCTAACGGTGCATCAATTGGACATCGTATGAAAATGTATGGTCTGATACAAGTTTCTTGAATAATAATTATTATACTATTACTACTTTCTGACTGTTCATGTCACAGAACCTCATGCATGAATTATAAAAATCCCAAAACATCATCAAAATATATGAATCGATGAAATGGTCATTTTTATATCAAATACACATCAATCGGATGCCCTATTTTCCAACTAGTTCAGATAAAATATTTATAAATAATAATGATTATATTGTTTTTATTATTAAACAAAGGAATTTTGTGAAATAAATACATGAAATCGAAACATAAAATTCCGAAACCAGTGTAAAAATATATCTCTCAAATAGATAACCACATTTCCATAGAAATCACATAAAACAAGAATTTTATTTAGGAGTCATCTGTTTTTTAATCTTCCCCTAGAACACACTGGCCCCGTCCAGCCACTTCGGCTCAGCCGAGCCACCGAAGCCAGCCTACTCCACCATGGATCAACTACTGCATTATCCTGTGGCCACTCTGGATTCTGTCACACACCACCAATGGCATTGCAACCCACTGTCACAATGATGATCCTCCAGGGATTCACAGCCCACTGTGGGCAGCTACCGACGCCTCTGCACCAGTGCTATGTCAGGTTCCTTCTACAGACAACTGAGAACACATCATTTTCACAAATTTCAGTCTGAGACCCAATCTGTACTTCCTGCATCAAGATCTTAAATAAAATATAATCCACTTGAATATATTTCACTATATAGGTTTATTAAAGAGTATCTACTACTTCTTCTCACTGACATGCCTCCTATGGTGCCCGAAACACAAAACTGAGCACATATTTATACTCCTCGGATCGAATGATTCACAGATCTGGGGATCACCCCACATTTTGTTGATCTTAACCAAATTGAAAAGTTGATGATGAATAATGGATGAAGAACATGAAGAACATGTGATCTTAAAATTAAACAATCAATGGTAATTGCTATTTTTTCCTACCAATAAAGAATATCAAAGAATTGAAAGTGATTAGAAGTAAAAAATGTCAAAAAAATCATCATTTAGATATGTGAATAATCCAAATAGAAATACTACCTCAATTTTGGATCAACCATTGTGTCTGTTGTGATCTGATCTACTAGCGTCTGCATTTTTATCATGATATGATGATGTTCAGATGTCAAACTCTGTCAGAAGAATATGAAAGGATTTCCACCCTCCGCGAGAGAAGTGATCTAACTATTGCTCATTTCCCATTAAAATATATTTATAGAAAAACATCAATATGGTCGAAAACTATCACAGGATCCGAACATCTAGTGGCCCCTAATTTTATATCTTTCATAGGTAAAACACCGTGATACATAATCTTTGGTGGTCCCAAACTTCTAGTCTGAGTACTCATTCAGAAGTTATTTTATTCGACTATAAAGATAAAATAATTTAATTCAATTATTTTAATATGGCTATGTATTTCATAGAATTTTCTATAGTAGCAACGTGCTAGAAAATGTTATTCCCTTCCTAGGGTAAACACTATGCTCCTAATTCATCCATAACCTTGGATTTATTATAAAAGATAACGTATAAGAGATATTCCATTTCCATCATGGGAATAGTATAAAAATAATTAATATTTTGATAAAACTTATTTCTGGCACATCGGGCCTTATAATCACATTTCGTCTCAAAGCCTACCTATCGAAATATATTTAGAAATATTCCAAAGTTTTACAAGACAATAAATGGGTCTTAATATCATTTCCTTCCATATTCTTTTCATCCCCGAAAAGAAAAACTATAGACAAAATATTACGATAAAGTAAACTTTCATGGCTATCTGACTCTAAAAATCTATCCTATACATTTATGTGTAGCCATAATATGCGAACAAGGGGGATGTTCCTCTATCCTAAGGTCTCCACCCATCGATGACGTGCATATGAAAACATGGACACATATCTTCATCTCTGTCATGTGGAAAGCATCATGCACCCATTTCAAATATTTGGGAAGGGCATGGTGGTAGATGACCTCACCCACCCTCATCACAATCACTTTGGCCCGAAGGACGTCATGGGATAGCTTGTATTCCCATCAAAAAAACCAATAAGAAATCCATAAGTATGTCATATAATACATAGATATTTCTCTCGATACACCAATCATTCAGGAGGTGAAATGTTGTACTCATCTGTAGATGGAAACCAATTTCATCCTATACGCCTCACCATAATCATGATGTAAATTGTGCATCACGATTAGAGAAAAACATTTAGGGATCCTCATGAAGGAGGATGATCTCACATATATACAATTTCCCTAAACACTCAAATGAACCATGATCCCTAATTGAGAGGAAGAACGTTGAATTTCTGAGTTAGCATACTATTACTGAAATGTATTTATATCCCTTATCTATGCATAGAAGTCATGTGGCAGTTTTAATGGATATATCTTCCCAATTAAACTATTGGATTTCTGGAGGCTGTATCAACCTACCGAAAATCAGTGTCCAGCCTTCACACATATAACTATTGAAAAAATGGTTCACTCCTACAAAAGGATATCATAATTACACATTTAGAATATTCATTTGATGAATCAAGTAAGGATATATATTCAAGAAAAATTTTATTTTCATTGCATGACCACCGAGATTCAGTTACATTATCAGGATGCAAAGGATTCTACACCATCAGCTGAAAAAAATTGTATTATCTTGCTGCACCAGGGTTTGATGTTGGGAGGATAGCTTCCCTGAAACATCCCATATTTGGTGAGCATGGGAAACTCATCTAAGTGAATAATATACTATGAGACCTTTTTCTAGAATATAAACTATCTTGATGTCATTGTCCTAAAAGAATTTCCATCCAGCATCACTGGCTCGGGTTTATGTCTTTCTGGGTGAAGAAGCACTTTAGACATTGGTGGTCAAATAATACCACAAATCACTCTCCTAAAAGATAGAATCTACATATTCTAATGGGTAATATTACCACTATAATTACTATATAGTGGGTTGCGTATTTTTATTCATTGTGTCTCTATATGCTTGACATGTACTTGATACATTTTGTATTAATGTTGATGTTGAGATGACTAGGTGACAACAAAAAAGGTGTGTGAGTAAACTCATCCAAACACAAGAATATAGACATAATAATCACATTGAATACCCCATGTGTCTTTGATTCCCTTGGATGTAAATTAATCCTCAATATAGATACTCTACAATACTCACATGTTTAATCTCATAGAAAATAGATTCCAAACAGAAAACTCCACTGATAATGTTAGGACATGCTCTGAAACTCCACTGCACAACCCTACCATGAACACACATATAAAAGGTACTCATTCCCCAAACATATATAATATTATCTTTGGGTGGCACTAAATCCTCTTCACATTTTTTGTTTCATCACAAAAATGTATCTTTGTGGGGGGAAGGACCCCACTTCCTCAGGATTTCAATGACACATTGAACATTAATGATGCATGGTTACACTGATTTCCCACATCACCCCTATAAAAACATAAGTATAATGTTGGGAGAAAAGTGAACCTGACACAATGTCAAACAAGTTTTATAGAAAAAGGTATAAATGAAACAGATTGTAGCTCCTATCATATCATGTATTGCATGACCATAAATATTCTTAGCATGCAGCTACCTATAGACATGACCCCCACCCTCTTGAGGCTAATGTATGATGCCAAGTGGTTTTGGAAGGACAACATTGCGTCGTCCACCAACCACAATTCTTCTTTCTTCTATTCCAATAGTTCCTACCTCTGGACCCCCTGTCTTATCCTAGGACATCCATAATCATGACACTAACTATTTCGTGGTGGTTCATTTACTATAAGCAAAGGAATCTCAAAATGTCTAGTCTGGCAGTCTCATGCCATGTCACCAGACTGGACATGACAATAACACTATCCCTCCCTGGGATTCTCTAGAGCACTACAGTATCCCAGAACATGTGCAAACATTAGACCATGGGAAGGCCTCCTACATCGAGGACCTAGCACTAAATGTATACCAGCTATAGAAGTTATCTTAGTTATGATGTTCCCACTTCTAAAAATAGTTAACTAACATTCCACTGACAATAATCTCCCAATAACCAACTCCCTCTCCAGCACCCTGGTGTAGGTGGGGATGGACACAGGTGCTATTCTGTAACAAATGTATCTATAGATTCCCAGCTCTAACATCCATGATTGGAAGTATTCATTACAGATCCTGATTGGAGAGTATCATGTATGGTCCATGAACCATGACAGGTACTCATCCACATTCATATCTCCCTAATGATACTCTATAATCTCTTTCATATCAAAGAGGAATAAGTAAGAGGAGTATTATTCCTCATAGAATAGCTACTAGAATCCATCCCACATGTGTTCAGACTCACATGCATCTATGTAACCAAACTCTACCAACATCTAGTCGCTATGTGGAAAACAGATCCTATCAAAACCACAATCAGATCCATCAGTGACTGAATAGGCCTAAAAAGGTAGACCATTGACTCTATCCAATCCTCTACTGTGTGAGGATATGACTCTCCCGTGAACTTCAATGGTCTCTAGCACCAGAAATTGTAATGTGCACTTAGCATGCGCACATCCCCAACCTACTATGACAGGACTAACTACTACTCTACATGTGGAAGTACCAATTACTATCCACCTGGAGGAATATGGATCCTATGATGGATCCTGAACATAGGTCTCGCCACTCATATAATCATCATCATGAATCGAAGCTAGTATCCTGGACGGCCGTCATCATGGAGGCATCATGAATCCATCAAGGAGTAACATGGTAAAAGATCATATATATATATATATATAACTATATACCTATATATTTCATCAAAAATGGGGATCTGAAGTAAGAAAGAAGTTCAAGGAATCAATCATATATGATGGAAGAACTAATGTTCCCTACAATAAATGTATCAACATGACGAGTTAACAAGTGGGTAATCAGGGTCCTACATAATGGATGCTTGTTACCACACTATCACTGGATACCCTAGCCAAAGAGCAGCACTCAAGACACAGAAAATATTTCCCTTATACCAACTAATATCATTTTCGGGGAAATCTTAAAAACGTCCTTAGGGTGTAACCACCTCCAATACTATTTTTCCATGACATAACCCTCGTCGGGGCTTGAACCGCAACTACCATAATCTGGCCTCCAAACGACAGGGATGGTAACTATTGTTGAAGGAAAAAATATTATGGAGGGTTTTTGGTAAGAACCTATACCCATGCACACAACCAACTCAGTGAAAAAGTGTCAAGGAAAAGGAAGAGATACAAAACTACTATATATATACCACTAATATGCATCGTCTTCTCAATAGTACAAGTACATAGAAATTGAAAGCTAAAAATTGGAATACTAAATACCCAAACTGAAAAGTTTCACATCATAGATTTAAGTGAAAAATTATAATAACTATGAGAGTCCCACTCCAAGATCTAAATCTTTGACCACTTCTCACATTCCCAGCACTATGTATCCATAAGATCCTCTAAATTCATGATCATACAATCCGTTGTTTTCAAGGTCACACCATGTTTGAGAAAATCCCAATCATGGGTGAGTATAAAAATACATAGTAGGATTACTTGACGGCTCAAGGGAACATAAAAGATGTATTGAAGAGGGGAAAAGTATATAGAACGACGTAGTATAAGACAATATCGCTCAACCCAACAAGATAGTTAATTAAGGTCCTCCAAAAAAATGAAGCAATAAATGGTGAGAAAATGAACTTATAGTAGTGTATTCGCTAACTAAAATAAGCGAGTAAACTCGTCCAACCACGAGAAACGATACATGGGGAGTAGGTGCCATACCTCACGTGTCTTCACTTATCCAGAATGGTTGGTAACCAAAACCCAATAAATGGCTACTGAAACAGAATATATATATATATATATGTATATATATATATATATATATATATATATATACCTGTGTGTGTGTGTTCGTGAGACTGTGTTCTTAGTCAAATAATCCAAAATGAGGGAGTAATAGTATCTCCATATCATAGCTTACCCCAAGAAAAGAATCACAAATAGTTCCAGAAGTTACCACCAAAAATGCCCAACATCCCTCAAGTCTACTCTGAACACTCGATTCAAAGGGGCTCGATCACCACACCTTGATACAATCAACTTTTGATGGGTCTGTCTAACCCCCATGGTTTTAGGTCTCATCACAAGGATGTGTATCGATGGGAATAGGTCCCCACATACTCATGAGTCCAAATTAATGTCAAAGCATGTCTTTCCACTGATTCCCAATAGAAAATGGTACACACAAAGTAAAGGACTCACTCCCTAGTTCATCAGTGGTAATCCACATTAATTGTTTTAATAGATGACTTACAACCTAATGTGTCTGGGAGATTACACTATTAGCATTGAGGACCATCAGTATAGTGTGTTAGGAAAATACCACATAGAATTAGCTGATATAAGAAATAAGACCATGCTGGTGAGGTATTCCACTCTTATTGTCGTATAAGACCCACATCCTAGTGTGTCAGGGGGATTTTACACCCAACGTAGTCATAGAGGACCCACACCAATACTAATGGTGGGTTCCACTCTTGGACATCGAGGACCCACACCATACCTGGTTAGGGGATTCCACATGGAAGGTATTGAGGAACTACACTGGCCATCCCTATTGGATTGTACCCCACATAAGGAACTGATATGTCATCGCCTGATAAATACCTTATTTAGACATCACCTGAATAGGCATCACGTCTAGAACATCACATATTATATCTCGAAATCCACTATGTAGGGAATCATCTTGTACAACCTATAAAAAAACTCAAGATATGGTACTATCATGCAAAAATAATAGTCCAAAAGAAAGATATACCAGAGGTATAAGATTCATAGTGTGGTAAACGATGTGTGTAGGGATCAGATGACCTATGGCCCTGCCTCATCGCCTGGTCATATACCCATCAACCCTCGAGTTCTAAACCATGAGAAAGTACCCCCTAGCGAAAAATTTGTACCCCTAGAGTGCATGGCACCTCTAGAACAAAATTCTAACAAGATAACGATAATGGTTTTTTTATCTGAAGGGTGAAAACATAATTCTACTAATATACCTCTTCATATATCCTATGATAATCAAATAGATCTCACCATCACGACTCATGTGAAAACCCACACAAAAATGACTATTCACTTGCTCGCATTAGAATTCCGATTAAGAAACATAATTTTGAAGCATTGAAATTGAATGATATTTCTTTGATCCCATGCCACGATCCTAAAATAAATCAAATATATTTTTACAATACAATCCTCTCAGAAAATAACATGCTTTTTCCTATTCGTTTGTTCCAAAAAAAACCCTATGAATATGATTCAATTTTCTGCAAATTCCTAAACCAGGACTCATGGGGCATGAATATCTAGTTTAGTTTATGTGTATAAAACAATTCATGACATGTATGCCTCATCTCTAGGGGTGAAATTCCCCAAACGGTGCATTAATAAGAATTCATATGCAGATGTACGGTCTGATACATTTTTCACGAATACTAATAATAATTATATTATTACTATTATTATTTGATATTTTGTGCCACATTGAATTGATAAGTAATTAAAAAAATATCCTCAAAAGTACTACATTGAAGAAAGGGTCGTGTTTCTATTGGTGACACATTAATCAAACGTCTGGTTTTCCAACAAAGATTGATACACGATTTCTTAATAATAAAAATTATTTTATTTCTATTAAACTCAATACTTTTAATAACTAATTTAAGGATACACAACATAAAATTTCAAAACCATTTTAAAAATATCCATCTTGATGAGAGGAAAGTGTAGCTGCCAATGGCATGCATATTTGATGCTCCGTTTAAGAGTTATTGATTCTTGAAAATGTCCCAGCCCACTCTGGACCATTCCAACCGGTTCGGCATGCCCAAGCCACCGCAGCCCATCCTACTCCACCACACCCATCCATGGATTCACCACCTTGCCACACTGGTGTCCGTGCCACTTCTTGTATGCCCCTACGCCACCGTCTTCAACCACCAGTGTCGCCACACTAGATATGCTCCAAGGGTCCTTCTGCGGCCCACTAGGAACACCCTAGCTGCCCAAATTTTAGTCCGAGAGTAGATATAGAATATTTTTGTTGTCATTTTCAGTGACACAGCCTCTAATCGATGATCCATCAATGTTTCTGAATATAAAAAAGTAGTTTCTTCTTATGCTCATCACCACTCCTCCTCCGGTGGCCAAAAATACTAATTGAGCAGAGAATAAGACTCCCAGGCTCGATGGATTCACAAATATATACTTCTCTAAACATTTCATCGACGTTTCGACAATGGAAAATGTTGCTGATGAATTTTTTTTGAATAAAACAAATAACGAGTGATCGAGAACTTAAATTGTCAGTGAAAATTGTTTGTTTGGCCATCAACAAAGTATATCAAAAATGAAAAAATGATTGGAACTCAGAAACAAATAAAATTATTCAATTGGGGAGGTGAAGTATCCAAAAGAGAAATCCTACATCAACTTTATATCTACCATTGTGTCGGATGCGCTCTGCTCTACTAGAATCTACATTTTTTTCACAATCTGATGAAATTTTAACATCGAATTTCCATTGAATGATTATGGCCAGAGCTTATTTTTCCATGATAGAAATGAGCTAACACTTGATCATTTCTCTGGAAAAAAAATTATTTATAGAAAACCAACTCAAAGTCCGATAATGGCCATGGGATCCTAACATCTCCCATCCTATTATTTTATATCATTCTTAGGTAAAACCCAAAACCATGAACTAAATGGTGGTCTCATATTCCAATTAGAGACCCAGTTCAAAAGTTAATTTGTTCTAAAACTGAGATAAAATAATTTTATTCATTTATTTTATTATAGTTATGTCCCCCATGGTGTTTTGTACTATAGACCATCACCAACAAAACTGAGGCCCTGCCTAGGGTAAATGCCACCATTGAGATTCAATTATACCCTCATATTTCCAATCTAATCCACCATTTGATATACATCCCATTTTCTGTCATGTGAATACAATTAAAATACTTTATACACAAATAATTTTATTCCAGGAATATAGTGCCGTGAAATTGCACGCTGAATCCGCACCAAGGTCATGAAATATATATAGAAATATTATATAGTATTACAAGGAAAACCATATTATCTAAAATATAATATGAAATATTCTAATTAAATATATGGAATCCATTTTTCTAAATTCAACTATTTAAAGTGGAAATTCCATTTCAATATTATACTCATATATGGGATGAAGAAGAAGGGTTCCAAAGGAAAAATTCAGATAAGTAGAGATGAATAAATCCAATCAAAAATTCAATACAATGAACTATATATGTTAATTTATAAAATAATTGAACAAATATTACACGAATTCCAATTTAATATATATTTTTACTTTATATATTAGTAAAATGAAAATTAGGTTTTCAATTATAATATAGAATTTTTCACAGTTCATCAAAAAAATTATCTATTTCAAAATGTTATGAAAATATAACACATATAATTTTGATTGGATTATTTAAAATATTATTTTCATTTTTCAAATAAATTTTAGTAATGTGGTAAAAATTAATTATAAATATTGTCTGCCTAGAGGAACTAATCTATCATTAAAAAAATACAATTTTTAAAAAAACATGTCTTCCTTTTTTAAAAAGTAAAATTTTTATTTATATGGAATTAATAATAGTTGAATTGATTGTAGACATGGTTAGAATATATAATTTATATAATTTATTTATTTCTATTTATACCCAAAATATTAATATATGTTCTATAATGGTCATGTTTAAATAATAATATATTAACATCTTAACATGTTTCATGTAAAACTTATGTTTCATGCATCACATGATATCAAATAGACTAAAATAGTTTAAAATTAAATATATTATAAATAAAATGAATAATATATTATCTTCTATTTATGGTGTTTCATGTCATACACACGATCAAACATGATGTTCTTATTTTTTAATCTGATTGTGTTATATTCTACCCCTTACAAAAATTGTTTCCTCACAATTTTATTTTTATCTAAATAATCATGTTAAGGACATTTTATAATTACATTCATAAAATCTATCATCAAAATAATTATTAATATAAAATACTATGGAATAGATAAAATAGGATTTAGGAAGGTTAAGTGCAATGATCAAAAAACTAGGTTTCCATGTAGGACAATAGAGGTGGGAAGTGAATATATAAACATATAAGAAAAAAAATATAATTTCAAAATATTTATGATAGCCGATAGAGGTCATTGATCATAAGAATATTTTGATAATGATAAATTCAAATATCAAAACCCAAAAATCTATTATTAGTTACGGGACAATTTGAATGATAGAAAATGAAGATACATAGATAATATTTTTCATTCAATATTCTTTTCCAATTGTTTAGCAATTATGTTACCTTCATGGAAAAGAACATATAAAATTTTTATTACATGATATATTTATATCATATAAGATAAAAATTATCTTTTGGTTACTCTTAGATCGATTCCCACATAATTTATTACTCTATGAAATGAATATTTGAAAAGAGATTTATGCCCAAATAATGTTTTACATATTACTAGAATTAAAAATTACTCTTCATATTCTTGATTTTTTCCAAAATTAAAATGTTAATAACATGTTATCCCATAACATCCAAGTTAAAAAATAATACATTCTATATATAATGAACCTAAAGACTCATCTAACATGTTTTGTTCAAAACTCAATGTCGCTTTTTTAAGGATGGTCACTAAATCGATATTATATTTTGTAGAAAATATACAATGGAACTTAATGTCACTTTTCTAACATTTAAATACAATTTTAAAAATAAAACATGAATGAAAAAATTAATTCTTTTTAAAAAAATAAAATCACGGGTTGTAAAAAATATCCCACAGATCAAAACATTCAGAAAAATCATGTTCCGATAACATAAATAATAAAATAACTCCCCAATTTCATGGTCTCAAATACGATCCCATAAACATATATTAATCATTATTATCTCATTATTGAAGAAATATTGATGGTTATCTTTATTTCAAAAAAAACAATTTATACAAAGATAAACATTCCAATAAATCAATTTTCATCGTACCATTTAACACATTATTTGAAATCCATAATGAAATAATTGAATAGAATAATCCTTATATATTACAAGATATAGGTAACTAGAATATAACTAATTCAATATATTTAAGTCATAATTATTTCATCCAAATACATAAAAAAATTATTCATTCTTTATTGTCTACATCAAAAGAATAAGGATCAATTTGGCCCCATAACATCTTACTAGGTATATTTATTTGATTCATGGGTAATTGTATGGAATAGTACACAATCTATTTATAATTAAATAACTATACATTTATTCATTCTACCTTACCATTTTATTCATAAGATTTATGTAATTTTTTCCAACACATGAAATGAACTCATTTTTAAGGCATGTACCATGGTTTTTTTCCAAAAGTATCACATGTGTAGAAATCCATCCTTCCCTTATTCACTGTATTATTTTTTACTCTTCTATAATATACATCCCTTTATTACCATTGAATCCATAAGTATGAGAGAATGATTTATCTATCCTGATAAAATGTGAAACTAAATCCTCACATGATGGTAAATTTTTGTGTTACTTGTTCGCTTTGAAGGGTTGGATTAATCATATGAATGAAATGGTCAATATTTTCCTTTGGATTATGTATGAGTTATATAAGATTAATTATTCAACATGTATTTTTGGATTCATTATTAGTAACATTATCTTCTTGTTTCCATCTTATACACATATATTTTCTTTAAAAATATGATAATTTATCCTGATGGAAATATTTTTGCAATATGTTTAACACTAAATACTTAAATTTCATGTGTTATATTTATTCATCATAGTTATGTTTTTATTAAATGGCCACAATTGATCTGAATCAGTTGAGAGATTTCAAAATTTTATATCTAAATTCTCTCTTTTACTACTTCCTAGAGTGATAAATAACTTCTCTATTGAATAAATCATTCTCTCATCGAAAAATAGATTTCTTAACCCCACTTAATGATGATTATAAATGATAGATGAAGTTTTCCATCATTACATCACCGTATGGTGGATCAGAAAGATTCTCTATATGTAAAAGTATATGACTCAATACCTAAGTCATCTTTCTCAATGTGGTTATAATTTTATCAGTCCCAGCCTCATCTCCATCTCTAACTCAATCATAATTAACTTTCATAGGAGATAAATTCCTACAATTATTTTTTTCATTGCTATGGATCTCAATCCTTTTATTATACATCATTTATAAAAAATAAAATATACTAGAATTGATCATAAAATTATGAAACATATAATATAATCCCAGATCTGGTAAAAAATCATAATTTGAAAAAATTATGCACAAATAATATCACAATCATAAACATGGTTTCTTAGTATATATCATTATTTTTAAATATATCATAATGTTTTTTAATAAAAATTTGAATTGTGTTATGTTTATCCCCTAGGTCGGTAAACATAGGTTCATTATAAGGACTACTTCTGTATACCATGTGATGATTGAGTCATTCACAATGAACCATTTTGAAGATGTTAACCATACATAAATCTATGTCAAAACCACATAAACTTGTACCACCCTTACATAGATCTATTTCTTGGAAAAAACTACATAATATCTTCCATATAAAAACATTATGATTTCCATCCATAAATATACATTATGGTTCTCACAAGGATATATTTCAAAATATTTTATTTTCTAAATATAGATCCCATGGGTTATACCACACTTCCACAGATTCGAATAGTAACAATCTTGACTCCAGTAGTCCAATGCGAGAGGTAACATTATTGCACTGTTACAAGATACAATAAATCCCATTACAATGGACCTAATAAACTATTAGTTAAGGAATACTAGACACATTAATTAAATTGAAATTATATTTTAAAACATAGAAAAAAATATAATTTTTTAGATCTATATTATTCTTTTTAGAGTATCCCTTCTTATCAGTCATAAAAAAAATTTCACGGTTTCCTTATTATATTTAAACAAAATATAGTTGTTTGAGAATAATCATAGTAAGGGTATGCGTGAAAAAAAGTTACTAATAAATACAGAATAACAACATGGATTTCTAAATAACAAAAATACATCCATTTATATCACTATACTGAGAATAATAAGGATAAAATATATGATGATAAAATAATTCTATATAAATATCCACATGAGCTTAAATCTTATCTAGAAATAATCAAAATAGTAGAATAAAAAAATGGAAGATCAATGATGAATTCATAATGAAAGAATTAATAATGGAAAATATTTAAAACATACCATATTAGCCTTATTACAAAAAATAATAAAACAAAGGCCTTGTGTCAATATTTTTTACCTAAATGAATGTGGCCTCAACTAAATATTGAAGATAATTTATGTCATGATACCAACCATTACTTCAATGGGATGTGTAATCCCAATCCCAATCAGTAAATAATATATCCATTTCATTCCTAAAATGAATAGGGTGATTCATAATAATCGAAAATATTCCTATTAAAAAACTAACATATGCCATGATAATAATTACCCGAGTCTACAAACATAATCCTAAACAATCCAGAGTAATTTTTTGAATGGTTAAAAAATGCATCCCATGTCCAAATAATCCAAAATAAAAAATATAAATAATAATGATGTTTCAATATAGAATATCCTTATTAGATAAAATTTATAAAAATGTAATGATATAATTTTTTAATATAAATTTTGTAAATAGGATAGTAAAAAAATAATTCTGGAAAAAAAAAATTTCAATTTCGAAACATTTTGAAAACTAAAAGTTTGGGAAAAATATTTCACATATTATCGTTGAAAAATACTTCAATAAATAGAAATATAAACAGAAGAATAGTGAATGTTGGTGATTTTGAGACATTTGTTCCATACTAAGTTAATAAAAATATTAACTTTCACATTTTCGGTAAGAGGCAAACATGCCTTGTTTTGAAAACATATTGATGACCCTGTTAAAAAAATTAAATATTCAAATTGGGTATAATTATATTTAAAAAATAATTATTAAAATTATAAAAATATTTTTTAAAACCTTTTAAAAAAAATTTATTTTATGAAAATTATTTTTTGACTAAAGAGATAAATTAAATCATATTTTCTTAAAATGATTTTATCAATTATTTTAACTACAAAAGATTAAAATTTGGTTCAATTAGATAAAAAATTATTATTATCAATATAATATAAATTTAAATTTATTTTGTTATTTAAATATAAAATAATCTATCTATGTGATACTTGAACAATAACAATCATGAAAAATGATGAGATTGTGAAATAAACCCAGAACACATTATTAAATTTTAAATCATAATAAAAATGAATTAAATAACATGAAATAAAAAATTTAATACAATATAGTGAAATATATTTATGGTATAAATTATTAAAATTTTATTACACACACAATATAAATGAATATGTGGTGAATATTGTATATGTCTCATTTAAGTAAAAGTGGGATGAGAAACCCTGACCAAATTTTTTGATTTTCATTATATGTGTCCAAAATACATGTATAATAAAAATTAATTTATTAAAAATCCAATATATAATCATAATCATATAACATATACCATATATAAGTTACATAAATTTATTTATCAAATCTTTAATAGAGATTATTTGTTAAAATCATAGTTTCATGTAATAATTGTTTAGTTTTTTATTTATGTTATGGATTGGTAATTTTAAACCATTAAATTTGTTGATGGTTAAATCCAAAACAAAATATTTAACATGATGTAAATATAATTTATATTCATTATATATTTATTTGTTATTACATATAATAGTTAGATATAGGAAATGTATTACACTATACATGAAGACGGTAGGTCGTACACACGCTTGAACACTATTTTTTCAATTTTCTTGACAAGTGGAATGAAAGGAAAATAAAACTTAATTAATTTATAAATAATAATTATTATTATATATATATAATTTATATTCATAAAAACCCATTATTTTGATCATTGTACAAAAAAAAATGAAAATCATTTTACATCGCTACATAGAAGTGGTATTTCCCACATATGCACGATTAAGTATTATTATTTTTAAATGAATTGGATTTTCAGATTTTAGATATGATAATAATTATTAATAGGTATATTTGGATAATAAGTACCATGTATATTCAATTACGTTTATCCTTATTAACTTCATTTTAATGAGTAAGAAAAAAATAATCAGATTGCCTCCCAAGGTAGTAGTCTACCGTACAGACAAGTAATGATGTTTTATCAATTATGAAATGAAATGTAATAAGTTATATTTGATATTAAAATTATATAATTATGATAATAAAATATATATAATATAAATATGGTAAATCCATCATTTCAAACATCCTTGTAATGTGGGGTTGGAAAATAAACTACATCAGATCATGATGTGATAGACTACCATACACACGATTAGTGGTTTCTTCTTCCATTTCAGGGAGGTGGAGAATTAAGTATGTTATTACATATAAATAGAAAGATAAAATTATATAACATATAATTTTATTTACTATTTATTCATTTTAGTAAAATATTTTGAGGATATATAGGAAGAACTGAAATGAAAATTCCTAGATAAAAACAATACATATTTTTCGATTAACATATTTAGGATTAACCTAAAGCCTTCCTTAATAAGATTTATGACATAAAAATTTAATCTAGTATGTGGGGATTTATTTATTCAAGGTATTTATGTTGTTATGGAAAAACCTATTGTATTGAGTAGTGTTAACTGGTGGGGTGAGTGGGTGTCATTTTATTTGTTGGGGAGGGAACACAATTGGTATTTTTGAAAATGATCAATTACAACCATGATTATTTAACGTGAAAAGCCTCCATAATTTTTAATTAATGAACAATAAATATTATAGGGTCATATAATAGCAATAAAATAATTTTTTTATATGTCGTAATTATTTATAACCCTTAACTGTTTAATTTAACCCTTATGAAAACTTGTAACGTCCCTGTTCCGGGTACTACCCAGAGGTGCACCATACCCGGTTGGTCACATGGCCTCAATCGCATTTTCCTAAACTCCCCAAGGCTACCGACTAGAAGATACGTCTTTGTGTATGATAGTGGTGAAACTATGCCTTCATTGGAATTGTAACACAATGGAAGTAAAACAGATACCAATAACAGAAGTAGTAAAACATGCCATAAGTAAACAGCAGAAGTAGTAATCTACTGGAGTACAAGTATATATATGATGTAGGATAAATATGTCTAAGAATGTAGCCAAACAAATCACAATGATGGAATTTAGTACAAAATCAATGTACAATATAATATAAAGTAAACATCTCCACAACATCACCACCCTCAGCTTGGTCCCATGCTCCACAACTCCACAACAATCTAGTACTTGAAGTAGAATTTTTTGTTCCCTTATCTAGGACTGCAACAATATAATCTGTTTGGCCATAAAATCATGACCCAAATAGGGAGTGAGACTAATCCCAGAAGGAAACCACCTAATGATCTGTTCCTAACATTCAGTTAATATATATAGCAGTCAATAAAGAAAATGAAACAACAAACAAGGAAGTACACATAGTAATAATTCAATAAATTCAGTTACATTCATTTTCATATATCAAGTAAGAATCTAGTCAAAAGTGAGTAACCCTCTTGGAATTACTCATATCCTAACCCCTCTGGTTCAACAAAAATAAACACATGCAGCCATCTAGATAGTACTCACAGTCTAACCCCTCTGGTTTGGCTTTATAAAAGATACTCTGAGTTAGAACTCGCCATCAATTCCCAATGTGGTCTCGTATCATTTACTAATAGGAACTCTATGGAAGAACTCTATGCCAAAATCCACATGTGGCCCATATCGAGAAACTACAGACACTCTGAGGGAGCACTTAGGTCCACCCCCCCCCCTTATTTTCTCAAAACGTAAAAGTAAACAGACACTCTGGAGAATCCAAAAACGTCCATTCTCCCTATGGTATACTACACTAGGTTCCAACAGCCATGTGTCAGTCAATCGTTCAAAAAAAATAAATGGTAGCCAATGTAAACCTCCATAAATACTTGGCTACACAATCTTCAGCATATCATATCATGTCTGATAATAATCACTCCATCTTAACAACACTAGGCATGGAAAAAAATTTCCGAACAGGCAAGCTAGACCAATCATTCAAAACATGAAAACATGGAAAAACCTCCATAGTAAGGAATTGTTAACCCTATTTGTAAACAATTAAATTCTATCCAAACAGACAAGGAATAACAGGAAATAACTGGGCTAAAAAACAGTAACCCCAAATACCCCGTTCATGGGTATTGGGAACATTTGAAAATAAATTTCAAAGAATGTCTACGGAAAGGAAAAAACAACCTACCTTAGTGTCGTGAGATCAATATATGTGAACAATAGTCTTGAATCACCCTAGAACACCGTATATCTACAAAAAGATTAAAAATGATCAACTGAGGATATATCACAAAAGAGGAGACATATAGATATGAGGTTTAAGAAGAATGGAAAACTCACCGATGTGATCACAACACAACCGATGAAGGTTGAATTAGAGAATAGACTGTGAGTTGGGGGCTCAGCGAAGATCTGACAATCTCATTCACTCTCGAACAAGATAGGTCAAGGAGAAGAAGGTTGTGTATATCAGACGCGTCCCATGTCTATTTAATGAAATAACAAGAAAGTACATGGCTTGTTATTTAATAGAACATGGTGTGTACATGCCATTTCTAGACTTCTTTTTATGCAGTCTCTAGGACACCACACACAACCATGTACTCGGTCATTAAACGGCCAACCCACAGCTACCCGTAGTAATCTAGTACAGTACGTGTACATATAATTACATGAAGTGTACTCTTGAAATTTACACGAAATCCTCTTTTTCTCAAAAAAACTAGAAATGAAAGACATAATAAAAAGATGATCTAAGTTCTTAAAAACATCCCCCCTTAAAGAAATTCATCCATGAATATACCTAGCAAGGCGACATAGAAAAAATAATCCTCTAAAATCTCCGACCACTATGATTGTACAAAAACCTCCATTTTCCCAGTCTCTTCTTTTACTCACTCATGCTTCCACAGAACCCATACCAAAGTAATAGACTGGCCATGTATAACCTTCACAATACGATCAACAATCTAGATAAGATACTCTACAAATGATGCATCCACCTTTATCTCAACCTCCTTAGGATTAACAACATAAGACGATCTAAGATGTAACGCTGCAACTAAGAAACATGTAAAATGTCATGCATAGATCGGTACCTCTGAGGTAACTTCAAATTATTGGCAACCGTCTCGACTCTCTACAAAACCTCAAATGGCCCAACCTACCTCGATGAAAGATTAATCTATCTCCAAATCCTCATGTGTCCCAACCTTGGTGTGACATGTATAAATACTTGATCTTCGACCTCAAACTCTATAGTTTGTCTCCATCGATCAACATAATACTTCTGTCATGACATTTTAGTAGCCATTGTTTTCTAAATCAACTCAATCTGCATTTTGGTCTCTAGGACATGATGAGGTTGTAGCATAGCTACCTCTCCTACATCCAGCCAGCATAAGGGTGATCAGCATAACCTGCTGTACAAGTCCTCATAAGATTCCATATGAATATTTGCTTGAAATTTATTATTGTAAATCAACTCCACAAGAGAAATGTGATTCTACCAAGAACATTGAAAATATAGGATGCATGATCAATGCATTTCCACAAGAACCTGAATCGTCTGCTTGGACTGACCATCTTTCTGGGGATGGCCAGTTGTACGAAGAATTACATGTGTACCCAATGCGCTCTGAAGTCCCTACCAGACCGGAGAGGTAAAATTGGAATCCCTTCCTGAAATAATAGATGGTGTAAATCCTTTTAAACATATAATCTCTCCGATGTACAACCTTCCCAGATCAGCAAAACTAAATGTCTCCTTGATCAGCAAGAAGTGAGAATCCTTCATGAGTCGGTCAATGAAAACCCAAGATGCATCATTCTCTCAAGGAGAGGTCAACAATCCTATAACGAAATGCATCACGACATCATTCCACTTCCACTCAATAATGGGTAAATACTGAAAAATACCTACTAGTTGTTGATGCTCTGCCTTCACTTCTTGATAGGTGGAACACCTCAAGAAAAAAAAATATCAACATCTCCCATTTTACTAGGCCACCAATAATGATGGTGTAGATCTCGATACATCAGGGTGACACCAGGATGAAATTCCCAAACAAAGGAATGAAATTCCCACATCAGCTCATCTTATATGTCTAATGACACCCATAATACCCCTAGATACCCAAGATATCATCCTCGCCTATGGTCAATCTAGGAATAGGGTCCTCTCATAACACACTTTCCTGTAAAACGAGGCCTTGTAAATATGATAGCTGCTTCATTAGAACTTGATCAAGAAGGGTATATGTAAGAGCTACATAAGATAGAAATGTCTGCCCCTGTCGGTTTTTCACCTCTAAATGCATCTCAGAGAACAAATCCTTATGTTTCCACATAGAGTTGGCCTCCTGCACTACATGTATCTGAGTCTTCCTGCTCAGTGCATCAGTCACATCATTGCCTTTCCCAGGCATATAGAAATGATCAAAGTCAATGCACTAAAGGTACTAAACCCACATTCACTGTCCTAAATTAAGATAGTGATGAGTGAAGATACACTTGCAAATTTTTTGGTTGGTGAAAAATAGAAGATAATTTCTCCAATATTGTAAAGCATGAACCACTACATATATCATGAGATCATGTGTTAGGTAATTTCACTCATGCTACCTCTACTACCGAGAAGCGTACACAATGACCCCTTTATCCAGTATAAGCACTGCTCCTAGTCTAATCCCTGATGCATCACAATATACAGTATAGCTCTTTCCTAACTCTAGAAATACTAGTATCGGTGCTAATTTCAATCTCACATTCCTCTCCTTAATGTCCGACTCACAAGAATCTATCCACATGTAATTTCCACCCTTCGTAGTTAGGCCCATCTGTGCCACTTCTAAGCATGAAAAGTCTTTTATAAAGTATCTGTAGTATCCAGCTAACCATAGAAAACTCTTTATATCAAATTCATTCTTTAGATTCTCTGAGGAAACTACTTCCCTCACATTCTCTTGGTTTACTAATACTCCAGTCTCTGAGATGATGTGACCCAAGAAGTGAATTCGGTCCATCCAAAAGTGACATTTTGAGAGTGTAGCATATAACTGATTCTCTCTCAGTAAAATAAAAAATCTCTCATAAAGGGTAGCATGATCCTGTTGAGTGTGATTTTTTACAAAGATATCATCCATGAAGACTACCACGAATGAATCCATGTTTGGATGGAACACTTGGTTCATCATTTCCATGAAGACTGCTGACTCGTTCGTGAGGCCGAACATCATAACCACATACTCTTATAGACCATAAAAGATTTGAATTGTTTTAAGAGGTATACTAGATGGTCTATTTTTCAACTGATGGTAACTAGATCTCACGTCAATATTTTATAATACTCGAGCTCCTTGATGTTGATCTAAGTGATCATCAATCCTCAGTAAGGGATATCAATTCTTGATCATAAACTGGTTCAACATCTGATAATCCACAATATTTTTTAGGGTTACGTCTTCCTTCTTCACAAATAAGAAATGTGAACCCCAAGGAGAAGTACTGGGTTGGAGGAAACTATTTTCCTATATGAAGTGACAGCCACCAACTTCAAGATGGAACTCCTTTCACTGACACACACTAGCCGTTCTTGTCCCCAACTGAGTGTCAACCATCAACATATAAATAAAAAATACCTATAGAGCCAATGGATCTCTTCAATAGAAACATATATAAATATATGGGAATCCCATATATTGAAAAGAGAAAAATATAAAACAATGAAAACTAGGTTTGTACCTTGAACATTAGTGGGTTCGAGATCCTTCTCCTACTGGGTCTTCTCCACATCAAATGTCTGCCTTGCACAGAAGCCCTGCGACCCTGCCTGACAACCCTGAGATGATCTACCATGTTTTCATTGAATTCCTGGTGACTGGCTACCATGATTGCGACTTTCACCTTGTCCTAAACGGCCAGAAGAAATCCAGTTCCCTGACTGATTAGAAACTGGCGGTGCTTCCCCTGAATGTTGAGTCAATGAAGAACTCTGATCACTAGCTTCTGGTTAGAAAAACTGACAGAAATTATGATGATGGACTATTTTGGTACAATATTTACACTTGACTAGGTCACTCGGGAAATATGGCCTCATATGCCTGGTCTTCCCACAGTGGTATCATATCAGTTGGATACCAGAATAAGTATCCTGCCTACTGTGATCTACATGTGTAGACTCTCTATGGCGCTTCCTGCTATAAATTGGAGGGGTACCAACTCTGGAAGTCGAACTGCCCTTGCTCACAGATCTAGAATCCCTCAGATTGTGCTCTGTGATCAGTGCCTAGTTGACTATAGAAGTGATGGATGTCAACGTGAATATGTTCACCTAATATCAGATGTCATTCCCGGGACCATCCTAAATCATACGTTCTAGGAATAACTCATAACCTCTTGGGATAAGTGTGATGCTTTGTAGCTCTGTGAAGAAAGGATAATACTACATAACTGAAATAATACCCTGCAAGAGACTGGTGAACTCTTCGGCTTGATCGACCCTAAAACTCTGTGGGTATAAGTAATCATAGAAGGAATTCTGGATCTAATCCTAATCCATGACCTTTTGGTATCCGACTGTGAGATCACATCCCACAATCTCATGGTGGAATTCTGATGTATATACATTGCAAGCTTTACCCTCATATATGTAGGAGACTCTAGATGCTCTATGAATGAAAGCATTGATTCTAACCATGACTATGCATCCTAATTTTATCCTACCCCCATGAAGGTGGTAGGATGTTGCTGCTAGAAAACCCACATCAACTCTTCCATAGATGGGGTCAGATGTGGGACACCCTAGAAGGTCTGTATGAACCTCATTAATCCCTCTCAGAACTGTGCATCAACACTTAAGTCCAGAATGAGGGCTGGTGCCATGATTGGAACTACTGAAGGATCTTTTGGTAGTC
This sequence comes from Viscum album, assembly GCA_963277665.1. Lineage (NCBI taxonomy): Eukaryota > Viridiplantae > Streptophyta > Magnoliopsida > Santalales > Viscaceae > Viscum > Viscum album. Next base: position 337,002,800 of record OY728142.1, on the reverse strand, counting down.
CCAGATCTTCCATGTCTGTTGTCTTATTACTTCACTATAACTGGCAGAAAACCAGAGGACATCTCTGTTTCATGGCTTTGTAAGGTCAATCGCACACCTTAGATCTTGATTAACAAGGAAATAATATTATAAGTGTATGAAGGGAACACGAGAAATAAATCATTAATGTTTTTCAAAACATGGATACACGACAAGTATAATGCTTACATGGCATGTTTCCTTAAGACATCACATGGGCATGTACTTTTTCCAACCCAGGTCATGTACCACCCCATACACATGATTTGTTGTCCTAACACATGACGTTTACTTGATTCCTCTTCCCCTACCCAAGTTCATCTACATGCCTAAGACAGACAGTTTCCCATGAACAAGAATACATGGTGTGTACTAGATTAATTCATCGACCTATGTAGTTAGTTACACGGTTGGTCACATGAATCACTCTACAAGTGTGTTCCAGATGGACATGACATGTACTATAAGTATTTCACCGCCTCTTGTTATTCGTCACACGACTGTATATAAGGGTCACACTAAACATCGTGTTCAATCTTGACATGATGTGTATAACCTATGTTTTATCCATCTGTGTCGTTAGTCACAAGGGTGGACACATGGTCGCCACAACATGGTGTATAAATTCAGTACACGGCATGTCCCACCAAGATTTCCTAACCCCTATCTCTTCCCACACAACCAATAAACTGGTTAGATACTACATGATGTGTATATAAAATACATGGTATATACTTTAAAAAAGACATTCCTTCTCGAACAGAAGGACCCATGGCGTGTATTTATCATTAAACACATCGTATTCTGGGTTTTTCTGGACAATATTCCTCAGAAACTATACCGAACCCATAAAACACTGAAATGAACATTAATGTTCCAAAATCGGATCTGTAAGGGCCCATACTATCCGCAAATGAAATCATGGCATCATATACATGTCATAAACAATGAATGAAAATACTATGATCCACCAAATGTTGATCCATGAGGGCTCATAACACCCCAAGAACCAAATATTGGCATCCATTCAAAAAAACCTTTCACAATCCAATACCCTATCAAATAGTTTATATTCAATCAAGGAATCTATCACAACAACATGCATATCAAGCACAACATCTATCACAACAACATCCAGTCACTAATGAACCCTAAATGGCATGGAAAGAATGCATGGAACGTGATATCTATCAAGTGCCTATATGATGCATGATATGGAATACCCTCATCTCATCAGGTTGAAATTGAAATATAGCCTCAATAATATCAACAAAAATAGCACAAAACATATTTATCACTAAATGTGAAATTAATCAGCTATAAATTTGCAAAATTAGAAAAACGTAATAACAAGGTAAATAGGATTTTCCCTATACAAGAGATAGCTACTCCTGAGAATATATTTTTACCAAGAACATATCCCTTCGTATATTTCTCTAGAGGCTCCAAATAGTAAGTCAAAATGAAAATAATCCATCTGATGCAAATCTGTAATGTCTTGGTTCCGAGTTCCGCCCAGAGGTGCCCCGTACCCGATTTGCCAAATGGCCTCAAGCACATTTTCCCGAATTCCAGCGACTACCGACTAGAAGCGAGGGACATGGGTGTGATAGTGGGGATACTATGTCCTCATTGGAATATTAAAATAATGAATGTAAAATAGATATAAATAGAGGAAGTGGTAAAAAAATTCCATAAGTAACCAGAAGAACTAATAATCAACTGGAGCACATGTATATATATGATGCATGATTCATATGTCTAGGAAAGTATCCAAACAATTCACAATGATGTAAAACATTACAAAACCAATGTTCAAAATAAAATCAAGTAAATATATCCACAAAATCACATGACTCTGCTTGGTCCCACACTCCCTAGCTCCACAACAATCTTGTACCTGAAGTAAAAGTGCCCTTTCCATTATCTAGTCCTGCAACAATATAATTCGTTTGGGCCCAAAAGCATGACCCAAACAGGGTGTGTGACTTATCGTAGTGGGAAACCACCCAATGTTCTAGGCCTAATAGACAGTGAATATATATGGAGGTAAATAAATAAAATGAATAATTGAACCAGTTAGTACACATAATAAAAATCCTACAATTCAATTTCATTCATTTTTATATTTCATATATATAGATAATAAAAAGTAGGTAAACCTCTGGGAAGTACTCATAGCTTAACCCCTCTGGTTCAACCAAAACAAACACAGGCCACCCTCTGGGTAGTACACACAGTATAACCCCTTAGGTTCATCATTATCAAAGACACTGTGAGTAAGCACTCACCATTAATTCCCCCTATGGTTTCATATTAATAACTAATAGGCACTCTAAGGAAGCACTAACATTAAATTACCCTTATGGCCTGTATCAAGGAAACTATAGACACTCAGAGAGATAATTTACATCCAACCCCATTATGGTCTCACAATGTAATAGTAAACAGACACTCTGGAGAAGCCCTCAACATCCATTCTCCCTATGGTCTACTACACCAGGTTCCCACAACCCTATGTAAGTCAATCATGCACAAAAGATACCTGAAAGCAAATGTAATCAATATGATCTACTTGGATAAAAAATCTATAACAAATCGTAGCATGTCAGTTAGTAATCACTCCATCCTTACAATACTAGGCATGGAAAGAAAAACATCCTAACAGGAAAGCTAGAACAAACGGTCAAAACAAGTAAACTTTGGAAAAACCTCCATAACATCCAGTAACTAACCCTATTCACAATAAATTTACCATTACCCAACCAATCAAGGCATAATAGGTAATAATAATGCTAAAAACGATAAACACACAGTACACCTTTCTTGGGTATTGGGCACTTTTGCACATAAAATTTATAGACTATCTACCAAAAGGCATAAACCACCTACCACAGCTTCAGGAGATCGATATACATGAACCATAGTCCTTGAATCTCGCTAGAATATCATAGATCTACATAAACGTTAATGGCGTTAAACTGAGGATATATCATAGAAATTGTAAAAATAAAAAATATGACGTTCAAAAATAAAGTTGAAATCATCGATGCGATTCCAACGCAACTGATAGAGGTCGAATTAGAGAATTGATGGAGAGTCAGTGGCTTGACAAAGATCTTGCAGTCTTGTTAATAGCAGAACAAGATTAATTGAGAATATGATGGTTCGTTCCAATAGATGTGACCCCGGTTTGTTTAATGAAATAAAAACAATGTACACGGCATGTTCTTTAGAAGTACACAGTGGGTACTAGCCTTTTATAGCCACTGCTTTAGGTGGTATCTAGATCACCACACACAACCATGTTCTCGGCCGTTACACAGCTAGCACACGGCTACCTGCAGTAACCTAGTAAACGATGTGTACTCCTAAAATTTTCATAAAGTCCTATTTTTTCACAAAAACAACCAAAAATGAAAAGCATAACTAAAAATAAGATTCGGGTTCTTAAAAAACCAATTTTTTACATAAATAAAGAAGACTAATTTTTATGGGTTTTAATAATAATTATGTTGAAAAATTAATATAAAATTATTAGATAATATAAATTATTCTTATTCCTAATATATATTCGATTTTTTCATAATATCATTACAAAAGTGTCATAAATAAGTTGAAAATTATACACAGTGATTTGATGAAGAAGTGTGTTTCCAAAGGTAAAATTTACATATATAGAGAATGATTTAATATAAAATTTCAGTATGAAATTGATTAAAATGACATAAATTATAAAGAAGGTAATATAATTTCAATATATTTACTATAAAACAATTTTATATTATAATTTAAAGTTATAAATATTTTAAACAAAAATGATGTTTTCAATTAAATCACATTATTTATGACTATTCATAAAATTTTTTATAATTTTATAAAATTATAATGAAATAAAAAAATATATAATTTTTACTTTTACATTTAAAAAATGACATCTATTTTTTCAAATATTATTTTTCTAAAAGTGGTAAAAATAAGAATTTAATTTTTTTGGCACAAAAAGCAACATCTCTGATATTTATAAATTTAAAAATAACTCATTCTTTTTAAAAATGGTTATTAATTTAATTACATGATATTAATAACAATTGAATATATATTATAAGTTTGTTAAAAAATATAATAATCATAATATAGTTAATCACATTCATATCCAAAAAACATAGTGTTAATGTTTTTATGGTTATATTTAAAAAATAATATTTTAATACAGTTTCGTATTTTCTAAACCATTTGTTTAGTATATCACATTATATTGAAGAGATAAAGTTTATTTTAAATTTAATATATCAAAATATATTAGGGAGTCATTTTTTTCTAGGATTGGGGATGCGCTGCATAAGTGGTATCGAAGATGATGTTCATATTTTAATATGTCATCAATGGTTTATTGTGACAATACAGATTTTTATACGTAAATGGACAAAAAGACATAATAAATATCCAATATCACTATGAATAGTTATCTACTAACATAATACTACCTAGAATATAAGTGAGGTGTCTATAGCATGTATCCCCCTGATCCCTACTTGTATCTATGAAGTTTTTTTGAGTACCCATTGGTTTCCCAAACAGGGTATGATATATACTTAGTATGCCACCACCAATGATGTCTATACCAAATCCAATAAGTGTATATAAGTTGTAATAGTTTTCTGATATAACAAAAGTATTTTTTAAAAATATAAATTGATACTACAAAATATATAATTATATAATTTGTTAAGTTTTCTATAAATAATGAGAAACTATAAACATGAGTAATTTATCTACGAAAACATTCATCAGGTGACTCAAGTATCATACAAACGATGTCCAGGACACAAGGCTATTGCCTACGTTTTATTTTATCATGTCCATGAAGATAATCTATAGATAACTTATTATAATGTAGACATACATAGTATATGAACCAAGGTTTCTTGTAGTTGTGTCCTCTTTATGTCTGTGGAGCTCATCTATAGAAAGCACGGTATATACTTGGTTGGTGGCCAAAGAAAATGTCTTCTGATGTCCTAGAAATACAAGTATATTCTATTAATCCAAGGAATCAAAAATACATAATTCATTGATGAAATAAATCGATGTTGGTTCCATTTATAATAATCCATCATCGAATATATTATATAATGAATTAAGGGCACAAGTTATTGTCTATTTCATTCCTAATTTAATTCATCAAAATCAAGCCAATAATTAGTTCAATAAAAAGTGATGAAAATATGTGCCATATTTGTGTCCATTACACTTTACCCATCATTTTAAATCTTATTCATACTCAAATAGATCATCCATCTCATTTTAAATTTCCATATTCTTACTTTTTACATAGAAATAAATATGTTACAAGAGTTATTAAACCTTTATCATCCTAATTGAATTCATATATAGATTCTAGATGGTGGGGGATAATCTCAACATAGTCAAATGGGTGACATAGATATTGGTTTTAAAAAAGACTCCTACCAAGGGTTGTATTGGGATGAGGTCAGTGATCCCAAATAATTTTAATGGTGAAAAAAATTATCAATATATATTTTAACACATTTTATTTAAGGAATCAACAATTATAGAAGGAACACATTGTGGGTCTGGCATGCAGAACTAAAACATGAGCTATAAAAAACATGAATTTAAAGTAAAAGGTATAGAACACCTAAATTATATAGGTATTATAATCATTATATTTCATCAGATTTATCTTAGTCTAGAATGGGAGAAATAATAAAAATAGATGAATACCTTGAAATTAGGGAAAATAATATTACACGGAACAGACATTATATATAGGGAGGTAAGGGAATAAAATAAGGGAGATGATTGAAGAGTTTACCCATTCAAATCAAACATCATGATATGGATGAATAATTAGATTACAAATAAAGGAAGACCATCAAATCGAAGTTTTAAGGAGAAGGGAGCTTCCCATGACAAGAGGAGTTTAGATGAATGGGTGAAGAAAAAAATATAATTTAGGGATTAATATATTTATGGGAAAACTGTTAAACACATCATAGCCGCAATATTTATAGTTTAAAAAAGATTTTATAGTGTAATTTACTTTTGTACTCCATAATATGTCAACATACAATGTAAATGGGTCTTCCCAACTAATAATCTAATCCACGCAAAATATATATTGTAAACTGTTTATTAACATAGATACATTTATATTTATAGATTAAATTATCAATATACAGACCCTTCCCTATCTTAAACTCTATTTACCAAAAATTGAAAATAAATGTATATAAAAAAAAGAAAAACATACATAGAAAAATATGAGATCTAATAACTTCCCATATTTAAAACAACTCGCCCGTGAGTATACCTGAGGTTGGTTGGAATGTATCTATGAATAATTTTAAAAATAAGGCACATATATCAGCATTTCACTCCATGGATTCTTCTTATAAATTATATTATTTCTATATCACCCCTTAAGAGGAAGTAATATTCCCCACATAGCTTCTATGCGATGATCCAAAATTTGAATTGAACATTCCTGAAAGAAACAATAGACCACCAACTGAATTCCATTTGATTAGAATGAATGATATGGTTAATAATGGTAACTATGAAGCTGTGATTTATAGTAGACAACATCCATGACCTGACACATATAAGGAAAAACTAACTGATGGGCTACCAGCCTATCACACTTAGTGATTTTAAATGGAAAAGGCTAATTGGAACAAACTTCCATTACCTCCTAATTTGTAGATTCCCTGGTTTAGGAGAGAAATGTAAGAAGTCCCAATCTCCCAACATTAACTGTATAGGTTGAAATTAATGATTATAATATTAATTATACTTATAATAATCTTTATCCATATTATTTTTGATAATATATACCACCACTGATGTTCTCTAGATGGGACAAGGTCCCATTAGCATTTCCCTTTCTCCTTGTAACTAGAAAATTGTTTAATTCAATGACCAACTATACAATTCCTCCTAATGTTCCATAGGTAAAACATCCAAAATTAATTTTATAATGTAAAATTAAATGGTAAATATTATTATGATGTATCCTGAAAATCATGAACACACTTTGTAGCATGTCCTCTAGAATATGTATCATATTATCGGATTGGACATCATAATATGGGTGATTGGATGTACTATGAAGCACCTATGAAACCAAAACTTGATGTAACACATACCAGAATCACTATTGATAAAAATTACGTCTATTTAATATCATAATACATGGACCCATATTAAGATGTGTAATCATCCTATCATTTATAATTCTTAGATCTCTCAATAAAAAAGTATATATGATATGTTATAAATTTAATAACATTTTCATTCTATACATGTTCACTGATACACCCTAATAGCCTCAATGTATCCTAAGAATTCCCAAAATAATACATAATGGAATTATCCCATTTAAAATATATAATGTGATATATTAGTGAGAGAAACACCGGCCACTGATGTTCCACATTAACATTTTGACATGTGGAACTAAATATTATGAGACTGATGATATCATCATTCATACCAAACCACTATTACTGAGGATGTAATTCCTGGTACATCTTGGTTTGACCCGTATGTACTACCCATGAAGGGGAATGATACACCCTCATCAATTACTCTAACAAATCAGCCAAAACCAGATGCATCGAAGGGTAGAAAAGATATCATCCCTATCAATAACCCAACTAGGTAGTGGGTCCAGACATGAAATGATCTTTGTACAACAAGGCCCATGGGATCATAAATCTTTCTCACATCATACTATATTGTAGTTCATAGGCCATTAATAATTATGTGAATACATGTTTCTAATGAAGGTTCGATACATAAAAATATATCTTATATACGAAGGATTCTATCTAATATTAATTGTTGGATTCCTATACTACTTGGGTTTGAGATTTCATATATAGAGTTTCTGACAGAACATTTCCCCTTCGAGCATATAAGAACGATAAATGTCATATGACTGTAGGTATTGAATCAAATGATGCTGACTAAGGATCATATTTCACTCGTTAAATATTTATTTGAGGATACTGTGGTTTCTATAAACCTTAAAAATATCTTCTGATAGATAGTGCCTCGATTAATGTTTGTAGGAACCAAAACTAATCAATCGCGGTCATGAATCATGTAATTACACTCAAAAGGAATTGAATGTTGAGAATATAACAACACATCTTGATCTACCTATTTTGGAAGTTCTCCAATCCCAATTCATAATATTTTACAACATAATATATTGTATTTTTTAAACTCTTGAAAAATCAATTTTAGAAACAATTTTTGTATTCACTTCAAAACTTGTAAGGCCTTATCCAGTGTATAAAACCATATAAATTTGAAACCATTTTATTCTATATCGTAAGAGGAAATTTTATATGTTATGAGTCCTGAATAAAGAATATATAATAGCTAACTAACCCCAGACACTCTTTATTTGAATGAAATTATTAGAATGATCCAATTATATTATGGCTCTCACATTCATAAGGAATATATAAACTCCTACTTTAGAGACGATTTGACTTAGGAAGTATAAATCATCAATAAATAATTGGTATTTTCTAATCATATTAAACATGTTTCTATCTATCATTGTATTGAATAGGACAATTATTTTTTTTTCCTACCAATTTCATGTGTGAGAATACACCTAGATGATGGCCATGAAGACTATGTGATTTGAATGAAAAAACTAGTAGAAGACCCAATTCATGAGTTCCATGAAAACAAAACATTTTATTTTTAGACTAAATGATATAACCAAATTAATGTAGATTCCATATCTAATAATTAATGGTTTACATTGTATATATAAATTCATGACACAAACATGATGGTAAACTATTATCATATCAATCTTTGAGAACACCATCTCATTTAGCAACATCTTTCTTTCTACATCATATATCTAACTATTGAGCTCCAATAACAAATTAGTATCCATCACCTAATGAGGAATGTATACTAGTATTTCTCTTGAAAGGATCTCAATCGTAAAATCTATATATTTCTCAGTATATTGGGCAAACAAATTATCTATGCTAGAAATATACAAAATGATCTAATATAGGAAAATATATATACACATAACATTCCCTGATCATCTAGGTAATGGAGAAAAATATTTTATGTCACTCCACTAAGCCAAAGATGAATGATTTCAGCTTGACTTGAATAGACATACAATTCTCCCCTATTAATATATTTACTACATTTGGTGTTTCAAATGATACACTCTGTGGATAAAAATTTATATGATGATGGTGAGGAATTGAAAAGCCTATAATGATAATGATAAAAATACATATTATCCCAAGGAAGAAAAGGTTTTATACTATGTGACATATGTCTATCATAAGGGGGAACTATCTTTATTAGTGTACATGTTCAAATAAAAATCCCTAAGGATTATCTAGGTTAATTACACACCATATGTAATAAATATCAAGCCCATGACTCTCAAAAATTAAAAAAAATGGAATGGAGTGGGAAGATAATTGGTAAAATATATATGACACAAAAGTAGAGGATACTAAATCAATTACACATAAAGTAGATGGCCTAAGACACTACTACTTGGGTACCTATTGTACTTCATAATGTTTTCCCCAGCCACAACTCTATGTTACCACCTAGAAATCCTTGGTAGTCCTTTTATGTTATTGTGGTAACTTAGTGTCTACTTCCCTTGCTCTTATCCACCCCCATGATCTATAAGACATTTATAGCCCAAAATCGATGACTGAAGAGGATCCAATAATTCCTCTCATAATGTCAAATCTACATTGGATCCTCTTCCACAAGATACATGTTGAATGGTTTTAAAAAGTATCTAAATATTCCCAAATCTTAAATAACATATTCACTTAATTTTTGTGCTACTGAACTAAAAATCCATATGAAGTCTGTTACCACACTATTAACATATAAAATGGCTATCATGGAGCACATTATGGATACTACTTCTATGTTGAGAATGCTCCAAATAATTATTCACATTACTATATTAATTAATGGAATTATAAAAAATTTGACCACTAGGACCCACAAAATCATTATCTCTAAGGATACACATGGTGATAAGGTATGGTATACTATTTTATCAACGGTAAAAAATGAAACACATTCACCTAATATTAGATGTAATACACTAAACCATCCTCAAATCATATATATGTCGCCAACATGTCAACAAAAAGAGTTAGAGTGAAACTCTATAACAGTCAAAAGTGAGATGAATAATCTATCACAAATATATTGTCAATTTATTGGTGTATTAACTCCCTCACACTATCATCCCTAAGCATTTTAGTAGTGAAATTATCATTGAAGGATGTCTTGAAATCCCTTCAATACATAACTTGAATCAAATAATAAATGCTGATAAAAATACCACTATCTATTGGGTGAAAATATATTCATGTAAACATAATTATTTAACCACTTCTTATGATATGATTCAAGATTATCAAAAAAATATTACATGTATTTTATCCATGAATCACCTGCCTGAAGACTCCAGACCCCTAAAAGTGTATGTAGATATTGTTGTTGAAATTCTCATGTCAATGTTTCTATAGTATGGGCCAGTATACTAGTTTCATGCATGGTTATCATATGATATAGGGATATATTAGAAAACTATGAATATATTAATAGGTTAGGTATAATATTCTGTGCTTCATGTTCCACTACACGAGGTAAAAATAGTGTCTTGTGGCCCACTAACCATGAATAATGTCCATATCCACCCTCATATCACAAAACCCATGGACATAATGTTGTTATATTTCTATAAATTCCAACTACACACCACGTGATATATTTTAAAACAGTCTTATAATGGATATATAAATAGGATATGTACATATACATCCTATAAAATGACTGATACATTTCCTCCTACTCTTAATGAATGATATAGGTTTTATAAAATGTCTTAATTTAATACAAGAGAACTTCCAAATACCCAGTACTATGGTTAGTACAATGGAATTTTTTCTATTAATCATCAATGGTTTTGAAATATGGCGTTTCAATTTTATGATACAGAGGAAACCCCCCTTATTGTTCAAATTAATATGCAAAATTAACAACAATATTATCATTAAATATATTAATAAAATCTACGTTTTTATGTGTATTATATTTATATACCATGGCCCAATTAGATTAGTTACCATTCCAACGATATAAGGTCAGAAATTTATATGTTATAATCAGTAAATCATGTAACTAAAATCATTATCATAAATTATTTCAATTGGATATATAAAAATTCAAAAAATATAGAGACACACTTACTCTTTAAATTTAAATTTACATCCATTTAATCACAAATAATTATTTTTTCAACCAATGCAACCAATTTGTCATGGTTAAAAATTTGATAATTAGTTATTTATGTTTCCAATATGATGATATATCATAAAATACTATTTTGGTTCATTTTTTCCATGTTATATATAAAATTATTTAATTACCTATAATAAGCGTATGTAAATTTAACAAATAAAAAGAATGGAACGTGTGATATGTTTTAGGAAATGCATGAATTAATGTGACATCTTCAGGGAATGTGCATCTCTTGTGAATCATAATGTTCATGTAATGATTAGTGAGATAATACAACCTTTCCATAATAGGCCAAGGGTAGTGGATAAACTCCACACATATCTAAATTAGTTTCCAAAAATCATGTGTGTCACTGAATGGTGAAATTTGTAAAATAATATTATGAATAATCCAAAACAACAAGCCTCTATCCTACATTTTTTTGATTTTCCCAAAATATGGTGTACTTGTTCATAGAAATAATCACATTACTAAATTCCAACACATATTATTCTCATATCTACTATCCCAAAATATTAAAACAAGAAGAAAAAATGATCTTGGATACCACATTGTGACATCATAGTCCTAGATCACAAATTTTTAACCAATAATGGTTTGACACGTTACTTCAAGAACACCTCCTCAAATTCTTGCTCCTGTTTAGTAGCAGCAAATTTTAGTAATGGTAATGTGGGGAGACCATACTGTCATGATCCAAGAGTAACATATCTTTAATATAAAATAATGAGTATTGGAAGTATATATAAATATAAGGAAAAATAAGAAATTAATTAATAAGATATTGTTGTAATACTTGCATAAACAATTGCATGACTATACTCAATATAATATAAAAAGTGTTTACCTTGAAATGGTTCAATTAAAAATGAAAAAATACATTGGAAATGGAGAAGAAACAATATATAACATGCAATAAAAAGATAATTAAAATACCTATACTATCTCTAATAGAAATCTGAGTATATGGTCATCCCCCATCTCCTATACTCAATCCCACAAAAAAAACAAAAGCATCTAAATAAGGTCACTTACCCTTATCCCTTCCTAGATACATGTTGTATTTATGGTTTCCAATCAATGATAGAAAAAAGATGTAATATATATAATCAATGTCACCACCAAAGGAGTCTAAAAAAATATTTTCAGTACATATATGTTGTAAAAATGTGAAGGTATAACAAAGATAATGTTATAAATTATAAAGTTATACTAACCAATATATAGGTTAATTCTATTAAAAAATTATATAAATAAGAATAAACTATAATCAAGAGTAATTTATCATCTAAGACACATGCCATTCATTTTATGTATCAGAACCATTTAGTATAAGACCTAATTCCATTTTCTAATGTGTCACCCTAAATTCCATGGAGAGCATCTATAGCAGACATGGTATATTATAAATCTGAATCGAAGAAAAACCAATGTCTTATGATGGGGGAAACCTCTTAAAATCTAGTAATATAATATATTTAAATCATAGTATATTATTTATTAGAGCTCATAGAGAATGACCAAGGTGGTCCAATAAATCATAATGCAAGGTAATAAATAATTCATCAATATTAAATAAATATTTATTTCCATACCATGATTTCATTTAAAATTTTATAAAACGAATCTAGGGCCATTTTAGTGTAAGACCCCTTATTAATTAATTAGTCAAATAAAATTCATTAATTAGTTCAATCAAAAGTGATAAAAAGAGGGATCACATTACTTTCACTACGTCCATACACCCATTTACAATTTTATTCATAACCCAATAAATCTTACATATCATTTATAAATAGTTTTTAATCCATTTTTGTTATAAATCAACCTGTCCCAATAAGTATTCCAACCATATCAACCTAATTTAATTCATACATGACTACCACTATTGTGTGTTAATCTTAATAGAACCAATTGGGTATCTTAGTTATATGTTTTCAAACAAACCCACCTCAAGTGGTGGATTTGGTTGTGTTCCATTTCCCCATACCATATTAAAGGGGATACAAAACATCAAGGCATGTTTTACCATTTTTAAATTAAGGATATTACAAATTATGGAAGAAAAACATTAAGGGTCCAACATGTCGAAGTAGAATATGAACAATAAACACTAATACATTATGGGATAATCTATATGCCGACTACAATGGTTGGGTAGTATACTCCTATTAATTTATTGAACATTAAATTGGTCTAGAATGAGATAATTCGAAAACATTGATGAATAATATGATAATTTTGTAAATTAGATAGCACATATTTAGCATTCTATACAGGGAGAAAAAGAATGAGAAGAAGGACGATAATTACAGTTCATACCCATATAGATTCACAATGATAAATGATGAAATAATCAAATTCCTAATGAAAAAGACAAATAAAAATTCAAATTTAGGGTAAAGGGAGTATCCCAATGCTGGACTTGCTATGTGGAACATGTGTAATATGAAAATTTAAAGGTGTGTTAAATGGATTTAAGGGAAAATTTTTAAAAATACCATACCCATATGATTTATAGTGAAAATGGAGTTTTACTATGAAAATTTTATATTTATGCTTACTTATGATGTAAAAGGGTATGCCCAACATTAATGGTAGTCCCTAAACAACTCATGAGATACATTCCTTATTTTCTCAATAAGTTATATATTGTCTGCATAAATTATTTTCATATAGAACTCACTATAATTGTTTTTGATTTTACCAATTATCTAGAATAACCTGACCTTAAAACTAAAGGATAATATAACTACATAAACAGAGGATCTTATATTTTATACTAATGCATCAAATATATAATGTATTGAAAACATTCAACCTTTTATCATATACTTTAATCAAATTGTAATTGAATTTGTACCATTCTAAAGAAATATTATATCATACACAATAACATATGAAAAAATATATAAAAATACATTGGAATAACATCTATAACTCTTTTGGAAATATATCATAATATTTAATTTTATGACCTTTTATAGAATACCTTATGAATGACCATAGATAAAACATTTGGATAAACTATGAAAATCAATGAGATATGTTCTCTGATTATATCTCATTTCACCTTTAGTCAACCACAATGTGTTACCCTACATTCATTTATATCATTGATAGAAAATATTAATTCCTAAATTAATAAATTTATACATAGATCAAGATCCTGAAAAGAAATAGTAGTTCTATAGTGATGAAAGGATCTATAGTGATCTCCATCAAACATGTGTATATCTCTACCTATGGAGACTAATTAAATATTATTGATGAATTAATTCTAATATAATCCCTTTTTCCAACACATCGAGTGATCATGGGACATAAATAATCTCAATGCCAAAAATCCGACAAATAGATTCCATGTTTTCCATGTATTGTCTTTATTGGATGATTAATACACCGCATTTCTTTATCCTTCAAGGATGAGGAAATATCATTCCTATGACATGACAGATAAGAGATTCATATACTTTTATATCAATTATCATAATTTTTTTGTTCATTGGATCCCTGATTCTAAGAAAATCATAAATGATGGAAAACTACATATTGGATATCATTAATAGGATGACAAGATAAAAACCAAAACAAACAACCCTGTGGAAAACTATGAGTCATTTATTTCATTTGAAAGGTGCTAAAGTATGATTTTTTTTAATCTATGTATATTAACTACCTCATGTTATTGGGAATATAATTATAAACCATGGTGTTGTATTATATATATATATATATTAGGTTATTAGGGATACAATTACATTCAAAAAAACACACTCACCACACACACTGGTTGGAATGACAAGCCATATCCCCCTAGGTAATATCCCACCCTTAAATCATTATTTATATAGTACACAACATGTTGGACTAGGAGACAGGAACCCCATAACATTGCCCAATAGCCTAGTGTATTGTTTTTATTTCATCATACATTCATTGTGTATGGATTTTAATATGGTATATTTCCCGAGCCATCTATTTCATAAAACCATTTCTATTACTTATCATCATATAAAATATCTTTATACAAGAATACTATTATCCTTAACCTCAACATTACACAAAAATATATTATACTCCATGATGAACATCTGTTAGGGACTACTCAGTGTTGCACTTAGGGTGGAGAATTATTATTTTAGTTGGTGGAATTTATTTATACAAGAAACATGAATGAGTAACATAGTGGATATTGAATTATTTATAATATGATGAATTTTTACCCTCATGTTTATTTAAAAATACAACACAAAATAATATATAAGAACCCATCTACCATGTCACATATGATAGACTTTTATGTCATCTAATTTTTATTTTCATTTTATGGGGTTTACACTCATTCTTCTCACCATGTTGGTGCATCCCCCTACCAACAACATTTATAATATTTATCTTCTTTTATAGTGGACTCTTATTGAATCATTGGTGTTATAAATGGATGTACATTTTTTCATCATTGTTTGTGGATCATTCCCTCTGATATTTCCTTGTTATATTTCACTGGACTATAAAAACTATAGATTCATTTTTGGACAAATATATAGTTATTGATTGTAAATTTATATTTTTTTATGTTTTAGGTGTATTATAACATTTCATACATTATTTATGTGTTTTTTACCAAATCCAATAAAATGTTCATCAATTTTCAAAATGTTTGTCTACACAGTGGAGATATTATGAGGTGGTTCATTGAATATTGATTTTACTTTTTTTGATTTTTTATATTTCTCTGAATTTTTTTATTAGTGATTTTTAAACAATTCTTGATGTTAATTTTGATATGGGTTGTAAATTTATTGGATTGATATTTCCTTTTAAAAGGGGTTTTATTTAATGCACTCTATGTTATTGATAAAATGACTCAATGTGGTTATATTATTTCAAATGGTATTTTTTGTAATATTTAATAATTGTTTCTCCAATGGTGATAGATTATTGACTTTTTATATTTATGATATGAATTATAGGAATGTAATTTAAGAAGTTTATATGAATATATCGTGATGATTTTTAATTGTTTGTTATTGGGTAGCACGTGTGGCACATTGGGTGTGAGTACATGGATTATAAAAAGAGAATTATATATGTGGTAATGAGCTAGTCATTGGGAGGAGGAACAAGGGATATTATATATGTGGTGACATGGATCGAGTGCACCCACGGTATTGTTTTAATGCATTGTGAAGACCAAGAGGGATCCTAATTTTTTTTTAATTTCCAATCCAACAACAAAATTTATATTTAAAGGAAATTAAAACTGAAACCTATTTTTTGGAGCCTATGGTTAATATTAATTAGTCATGATTAATTTTTATAATATTTATACATCATTTTAATGCATTTATTTATTAAAATGTATTACTCCTATTTACATTTTCTATAATATGGTCATATGATGGTGTTAATGATTTTTTTCATGTTGATGTATTGTGTTGTTATGTTGAGCATGTAATATTGGGTGAATTTATTTCATTATTTTATAATGGTTTTTAATTTTTAAAAAATGGTTAATTTGAGAAAACCAATAGGTTCTATAAAGAGTTCATTTCAAGTGAACCCCTTTAAAAATGTATACATAATTTTCAATAAATAGTATTCAATCTAGGATTATTAGTTCCCATGTATAAAGTCCATACATATATTTATTGTGGTATCATACATGTATTTATTTTTCACACCCACCATATGAATTAAATAATTTTTTAACCCTATTTTCTAAGACTTGGGTAAGGGAAAGAGTACCTTGTATTTTGATGGAGCTTCTTGTTTATAAATGACTATAGTGTTATTGGGATGGGGGAAACACATTGTCCATATGATAAGTTTTAAGGAATAGTTTTGGGATCATTATATTTTTGAAGTTATGTACTGGACCCAATATTATATTCCATTATATTCTACATTAACTATGGAAACTAAATACATATGTATTTTTATATATTGTTATATGATGATGTTGTGATACTTGATTTTGGATCACTTATGGGTTTATTATTTTGTAAATTTATATCCATTGATCGTATTTATTTTTTTTCATGAATGTATAATGCTTGGATGAACTATGTTATATTCTCAATGGAGATACTATTCCTAAATGGTTATCTTATTTTCCTGGGTTTGCGTCTCCGACCCATGGAGAATGTGAATTTTATTCTAGCCTTATATCTTGTAGGGTTGGTTGAGTGTTTAGGTAATCCATGGAAATGTTTCTACAAAATAGAATAAATGGTCTTGGTATTTGGGGGGAGTAATACAAAATATATAGGACATCATAGGATGAATTGCTAGGTATAGAAGACTGTATAGAAATATCTTCCTCATACAAGACCTTGAGTTACCATGGGTGACTAGGAAATGATTTTATAACCTGAATATAGTTTTCAATAGTTTTATTCAGATTTCATTTCTTTTAGCATTGGTTATGTGTTTTGGAATGTACATAAAATTGATATTATGAAAATTTTAGCTTCATGGAGAATGTCTGGTGGATAAAATGGGTGCATATATTAGGTGCACCATTTTTTCTATTAATCCCATGAAAGCACCACTGTGACCTTAATGTTCAATTTTCCATGTCGGTGTATGGATTAACTAATCAGGTAAACAAAATATGTATAGTGAAAATGTGATTATGTTTTTGATATATTTACCCCTTATTAATTTTATTATGTTGTTTAGGATTATTTTGTTTTAATATGACTTATTATAAAGGAATATGTTCATTTGTTGAATGGATTATTGCGATTCAATTGGGTTTTGAACAAATTAGTACCTTGTGTTTTTTATGATACCTCATATAAGGTCCACTTCAAGATGAAGGTTGGATGATACGAAGCGTGTTCTATTTATTTCTCCTCTTATTAAAAATTCATTATTGGATTTATTTATTCATCATATCTAATTTCTATAATAAGATGGTGATAGAGATTGGTTATATATTTTTGTCTACACTCATAAATTAACTAAAAATTGACTTGTTTTCGATGGGTATTAAGGTACTCATGTGCATAAGGAAGGAATATAATTTATTGATCATATCATATATATTCAAAAATATAATGAGACCTAAAATGGGATTCACCGCCAATATATTTGAAGGAGATAATAGGAAAAAGATGGAATCTTGGGTGTAAGTGATGAGGATTGAGGACCTCACCGAAGATACAATAAAAATTATCCTAATTATGAGTATTATCCTAGGATACTATAAGTGTGGAAGTCCCCTGAGTTAATGATGTTTGATAAAAAAAATATCATTCCATGATGTAATATGGTTATTGATATATCTTTTTATTTTGATTATATCTTGACCTCATCATGAATGACTTCTCCTAGGCGAGACATCATGAAGGCATAAATCACATAAACTCTATTAATATATTCCGGAATAAATTTTACCAATGTTATTTGATAATTATTATATGGATGATATTGGATTTAAATGTATGATATTCCTCATTATAGGTTCTTATATAGTGGGTGGTATTCAAAGTTCTTCTTATTTCCCAAATAAGATGCGGGATGATCCGTTACAGGGTTGTGAGAAAGAGATAAAAAGTCATTGAGTTATGTTCCAGTAGATTTTTATGGGAGTCAGATAGTGAATTTTAATTATTAAAGTAATTTTGTCTATAATAGAACTAAATTATGGGAGGCTATAATGATAGGCCACTTGTGTGGTAATATGATTCATCCTTAATTCTTATAAATGAATTAAATTCAAGTAATTATTATTTGATCTCTATTTTTCTACTGTTCATAGGTGATTTATGATTAGTTTAAGATTATGGGGACTGGAAGTTAGTCTAATAGGAAAAAATGGAAGCTAATATGGATTACAATGGGTTTTAACAGAGTCATATTCAGGTAGATATTGTAGCAATATGGAATCTCTGAGTAACCAAACCACTAAGAGTGGTGTGATGTTTGTTTATTATTCTATGAATTTTTTAATGTTTGATACTACTAGTTTCAATTCATTAATCATGATACATTTAATTTAATTACTCATTAAATGGGAAGAGTTGATTCGATTTGTGATCGATCTAATTACCCCATCGGGAAGGAAAAAATATCATGGTTCCTATTCCAAGAGTATCATGTTTTGGATGCTAAGATGTAGGTCTTGGGAGAATTCAATATTTTTATCTATTAATTTTTTATATTATCATCGGTATGAATTGGTTGATAAATCTTTAATATATGATTGATTGTTATCATTATAGGGACTAGTTTCTCTTTTCTGAAGGGAGATCTCATGTCTTCCATTGGGAGTGGAATCTATGATAAAAGTGGGTGGAGATCATTTCTACAGAAGAGAGTTCAATATAATGAAATTGTATGATCCCGGATTTTCGTTTCAGGTATGTTTTTATTTTTCTGGATGTTTTTTGGGAAAAAGAAGAAAATATGTAAATTTTCAAAGTACACGTCGTGTACTTTATATGTACGCGTCGTGTACCTTGTTGCAACGTGAGGTCATGTGCTGGACATGTCTGTCCCACACACACGGTGTGTTAGGGAGATGTGAAGGCCACTTAAAGAGGAGTATGGAAAGGCCAAGTACACGCTGTGTACCCCAGAAGTACACACCGTGTACTTTTTTTAATTAAACGGACCGGGGTCACGCCTAATCAACAGAAATGTCTTCTTCTCAAGGTTCTTCAACCAGGAGCGTCAGGACGGACGCGAACATCCTCCAAGCCCCCGAGCCTCCGTCTATCTAATGAATCAACCACCATTAATTGCGTTGGAACCGCATCCGTGATATCTTCCTTCTTCTTGAGTTTCATTCCTTGATTTTCCATCTTTCACAAAATATCATGGGTTGAATGTTTTGTGGGTTTTCATAGATCTAAGCCATTCTAAGGAGAATCAGGCTTCGTGGTCAAAGTATATTGATCTCCTAGCATCAAGGTAGGTGGTTTTTTCATTACCTTTTGATGTCTTTGAGTTTTAAGTGCAAATTCCCACCAATACCCGTGAACAAGGTATTGCGTGTTTACCATTTTTCCCCTGTTGCTTTCCTGCCTTTCTTGCATACTTGTGTAGAGGTAATTTGTTCATGTTTGAGGATAATTTCTATGCTTGGATGTTTTTCCCATGCCTTGTTCTTGTTATAACCTTGGATTTTGTTATCCCTTGGCCGTTATACCTATTTTCCATGCCTTGTGACCATAGAATGGAATGATAATCGTGTCAGGCTTGTTGTTCTGTATAATGGTTAAAAAAGTAGCTCTATAGGGTACTATGGCCTTATAGCATTATTATTCACTGACTGGCATGGGACTTTGTGAACCTGGTGCTATAGACATTAAGGGATAGCAAAAGTGAGCTTCTCAGAATGTCTTGTATATTATACACTACAGGAGGGTAGACCGAGTGAGCTTGCTCAGAGAGTCTTGGTTATTGTAGACTACAGGGGATAGACTGAGTGATCTTCCCAAAGAGTCTTAAATATTATAGACTATAGGAGGGTAGACTAAGTGAGCTTCCTCAGAGAGTCTATACTTGTTTGAATTTCCTTAAACCATTCTAGGCTAGGGGAGGAATGGACCGAGCGAGCTTCCTCAGAGAGTCTGTGATAGACATGAGAATATAGAAGGAATTGACCGAGTGAGCTTCCTCAGATAGTTTCTCAACCTTGGGGCTATAAGAGGGTTAGACCACGTGATCTTCCTCAGAGAGTCCCTGACTACCCTAGTCTATAAGTGGAATTGACCGAGCGAGCTTCCTCAGAGAGTATTATAATTTTGTATGACCAACCCAGTGGGGTTAGGCTGAGTGCACTGCCCATAGGGTTGTAGGTAATTCTTGGATAGGACCAGAAGGGTTGGCTGCGAGTACCACCTAGTGGGGTTCCTGTTGTAGTTATTTTGTTATCTTCACTACTTCTTGTTGTTTTGTGGATTGATTACTATTGTATATCATCCTATTACTGCTTACTGATTTCTGCCTTTTTTTTACTATACTGTTTACTTATTACTGTACTATTACTTATCATATGCTCACTGACTATGAGGAATATATATTTAGGTTTTTTCCTTTTGGTATTTAGTCTCACACCGTATTTGGGCCATGATTTTGGGCCCAAACTGACTATGTTGCTGCAGGTATAGACAAGGGAAAGTGCCCTTCGACTTCTGGCACCTGATTGCTTTGGAGCACAAGATCATGAGACGAAGCTTATGCTTGCGATGCTAAGAAGTAGTTTATCTTTTATTTTGTACTTGTTTTGGTACTATTTTTAATTATAGCATTTGGACATGTTTGGATATTTTACAAGATATGTATCATTATTCATTTCATATCTATATATGTGCTCTATTGGTTTATTATTTTAGTCTTCCGTTGTTTACTTTTGAATCATTGTTGGGTATTTACTGCTTCCATTATTTCATGTTTTGATTAATTCCACTGTGTACTATGCCAATGAGGGAATAGCTTCCCCACTATCATGCCCAAGGCCCTCGCTTCTAGTTGGCAGCCTCTGGCGTTTGGGGAAATATGTTTGAGGCCATCTGACCAACCGTGTACGAGGCGCCTCTGGGTGGCTTCCGAAACTGGGATGTTACAGAAATATTTATTTTTATATCTCTAATGATGAGAGATTGGATTCATATGGTTGTACTCAATTCCTACTTGACCAGTACCCTATGTTTGTTTCACATGAATTTTCTTAGTTTATGTATTAGTTTTCAGTGAATTATCTATAGAATTGATACATGGAGTGCACCCCATTTCATTAAAGTCATACCACAGAATACGTACTGAGGTAATAGCTTTATTTTTTTATTGATATGACATTTAAGGAAATAGATTTCTCTATGTAGAATTTCACTAGTTTATTTTTAAATAAAGGTTGATAAGATTCTCTAAATATTCATAGATATTCATAAGCTGAGTAAAGAGACCATTATTAATAATTACATTTTTCATATAACTAATTGAATTTTTATCAACCTCATATAGAGAGGTATTTTTAAAATATAAAAGAATTTCAATGATTTCATCATTTTATTTTTTGAGAATTGGATGTTCCTGGGATAGTATTATAGAGGTGGTATATAGAAGTTTTGTATCTAGATATGTTGTTCAGATTTTCCAATGATCCTATAGACATTATTGAAATGATGAATTTGAACATTTATCAGTTGTTGGAATCCTTATCAAATATTATTTAATAAAAAAATTCTATATTATAAGTCATATAAGGCCCAGGGACACCATCAGAATTTCTTTTTTTTTGGTAACATGAGAAAGAATTGTATTTATTAAATGTTTTCTAAGTAAATATATGTGACCAAGATGTAATAATTTTGGTCCATGTTATTTATATGAATGTTTTTTCATTAATATCATACAAATAAAATCATCTATAGCTTGAAAATTACCCAAGAAACACTTTGAGATCAGATTTTTTTTGGTTGGCAAGGTATTACTGGTTTTTTATAATAAACATCCCTATGATAGATTCTACAATGGTAGTGTTGAATAAAGATGGGTGTAATTTTAGTGGAATGAGAAGTTGTTCAATTATTTTTATGAGTTATTGGTTTGTCTTAAATAACATAAAAGAAGGAATTTTCTTTATCCAATGATGGGATATGTAGTGTATTACAATGCCTTTAGTGCCAAGGTGGATTTTTTGTTAATAAAGGACAATAAGATGGTGTCTTATGTATCTTTTTATCTATAAAAACATGGGATGAATTACCAACTCTATGACATGTAGATGGAATATGTGATATATGAATTGAAAACATGGTTCTATTACATGTTTTGAGAGATGTTAATAGTTTATTTAGATAATATGATCTGGGACTATATTTTTACTGTAAGAGACATGAATCTTAGTTTGATATGCATGGTATAGTATCTTTAGAAATTATAATTTATTATTTCATAAAAAAATTGATGTTGAATGTCATTAGTGATTCCTTGAATAGTATTTTTATCATCTAAATAGTTAGATAATCCCTGGATCAGTGTATATTTAATGGTTTAATTGATAAATTGAGTCTAGGGGTTTAAGAGGTTATAGAAAATATATTATTTAGAAGGGTTAATATTTTTAACTCTCTTCCTTATCTTGTTCATGGTATCTAGAAATATAAACCAAACATCCAATATATTTGAGAATTGTAAAATGGTTGAAATAATTCAAGAAATTGGTCTCAGTTCACCAATGATTCCCTATTCATAATAATGTCATTGATTCTATAATGACCATGAGGCTAAATGTGATATGTGAGGGAAAATATTCTAGTTATTCCATTCACTCAGTGGATTTACTGATTTTTTATCCTATGAGTTGTTATTTATGGTATCTTGGAATGTGTTGGTCAATTTTGGATTTTTATATCAACTTTTTACATACCATATGGTCAAATAATTGCATCATATACTGAACTGATTGCATTAACATGTTTCATTTCACTGATGGAGTGGGATAAAATCTATTTTCAATTTTTGACTAGTTCACCTCATATTCTTAATTGGGCATATTTTATCTGGGTGATTATAGATCATTTTACAATGATGATACATTCTCCTAAAAATATTAAGTCAATAAAGGTATATGATGTTTACCAACAACATTTCTGATAGATTGTCATGTTTTTTGGGGTTTATATAATGATAGGTTCAATCCATGATTTTTTTATGTCTCAGAATTAGATGAGTATGTTAGAGTCCATGGGAGTCTACAATATGTCGAGCATAGAAAGTCACATATAGATTAATGATTAGACTATGAAGGCCATCAAGATTCTTGTGTATATTCATTATTCATGGGTTCTTGACATTTTAGGTTCGTAGTATAGGTTTCCTAAATAATCCCAATAGGCTTTGTATGATCACATAGAGGGATAGGGGTGAATTAGCGATCTTTTAGATTTCCAATTTAATTCATATAAAATAAACTTATCATCTATCCAAAGAGTAATAATTTTTTTTGAAAAATAATCACACAATCCCATTCCATGGGGAAAAAAAAAATTACAACGGTCACTATTTTTTATGATTTTCTACATATTTGGTGGGTTTGGAAAAAACTCAATACCAAGAAATCCATTTCTAAAAAATAATACTTATATAGTCATAATATGTTGGGAGAATCCATTAACTTGTATTTCCCTATTATCAAAACTAATCTTCTTTTGACTTAATCACAGATTTTATGTAACAAATATTTTCACAAAAACCATTATACAAATCAAAAACATACCTATAATGTTGTCATTTTGATTCAATTTTTTGATAAATTTTTTATCTTCTGGGGAAAACAATCTTTGTTACATTCTTTCCTAACAGTAAGTAAGAACATCTATTTTGGAAATATGTATAAAATTTCACGAATTAACTATTCAAATTTTTTTTGAACATTTTTATCTAATTGAATACCTAAAAAGGTCCATCCAATTACATATAAAAAACATTTTTACCTTATGTATACTTGAAAACACCCATTAAAAATGATTTTCTAATGAATAAATTTTTTCATTTGATTTCCCCAAATATTAGAGTTTTTTAATTGAATCATTTTCTTGTTCGTATGATTAATAAACCTTATATAGATATCAACATAAACATCAACTTCAAAAAAGTAATTCATTGTTTTATAATTCTGGCTCAGGATTTTTAATTTAGTTTTTAACTTGGTAATTCTATCTAAAATCCCTTCTGATGCACATTAACTTATTCAAATGATGATAATACTCACAAATTCTCAATTCTACTTGAATCCAATTTTAGAGGAATTACAAGTAGAGATTGTGGGATTATCAATTTTACCTTCCTTTTAAATGAAGAGATTATATTAAAATCTCCCACATGTTATAACTTGCTTCGATGAATCTAAAATATTCTTGATAATTTTTGAGACATCTAGTAATTTTGATCACCCACTTTATTAAAAAACAAAATTCTTAACTATTTAAAATAATTTATCTTTCTCATAATATTTTTATAACATTTAAACATCAATATATGATTTTCAATTTTGATATCATTATTAATAACTCAAAAAGAAAACCATTATAAACTCTTGAACTAATAAATCACTATCCCACTGAATAACATTCTGGTAGGATTTGAGAATAAATGTTCCATCCAATGAAAATCTATCCAAATATTACTTAATGATATCTATAATAAATTATCAAAATAATTTCACAAATACATAAAATGATCAATGAAAATAATCAAAGTCTTAACTAAAGAATATCTATCAATTTATTTTAAAAAAATGATTATTATATCAACATAATTAAACCATCATGATTATAACTTTGTTAATGTTTTCTTAATGGAAAATGGAAAAATAGCTTGTTTTATGGACTTCAAAAGATGAATTCATCAGATAAAACCTCATTGAATTTTGGATCTATCAAATTTAGGATTTTCATGATTCTCTAGTGGATTTATCAAATTTTTTAATATCAAGATTACACACAATAACAATTTTCTCCCCATATATCCTAAATTATTAGATCATTTGATATTTTCAATTCATAATGTTGAAACTATTATAATATAAAATAAACAAAATATTTAATTCACATAAATAATTGTCCAGTGGAAATTTTTTCATTTTATTGGATCAGTTAAGAAAAACTCCCAACCATCTCTTTTATATGGTCTATCATTATCCAATAGACATTACCCATAAAATGGTTTTTCATTGTTTGGACACCATTTTTTTTAAATAACACCAATGCATAGTAATTTTTTTAGTTAAACAATTTATGTGAAAAAATACCATTAAATAATGAAAAAAACTTCTGAATCATTGTTCATCAATATTCCTTAAATTATTCATAACGATCTATAAATATCTATAATAATGATACGAGGAACACCCCTAGAATTTTTTATCTAACCAATATACATAAATATTTGGAACATTATAAATCATTAAAGAGATTATAATTTGATAAATTCTATGAATACATGAATGAGTATAGTGTGGGAACAATATTCATTGAAAAAAAATCCGGGATTTCCATAATCCTAGAAATAAGTGACTTCTTCCCAAAACCACATCAAACACATGAAACATTCATGAAAATGAAACTTTTTCATTCAAGATAATATTTAATACATACACATCAATAAACTGATAAAGATATCAGACATGTTGAAGCAATAGGGTACCCTTTCTAAAAGCTCCCTCCAAAGAATTACATACCTAAAAAGGTAAGAACATAACTAAAAAGTGTTTTATGTAAAAAGATATTTATCCCCCTGAAAAAACAATCTAAATGCATTGTGGAAAAAGGATTTATATTATATACCTTATCCCTAAGTATATGGAGGATTAACACCAATTATTAAAGACATCATGGTAAAATTTTCCTTCATCTATAGTTTTAAGCATATATATTACATCATTCATGATTTTTTTAAAAATACTACATATGTTCATTTTTATCCAGATACTATATGATGATTTGAATTTTTATATAAATTTTCATAAAAATGAAATGTTGAATTATATTTCCAAGGAGTTTTATAGAACTCTGATTGTCACAAACCAACTGAAGTGTAAAATTTATATTAATAAATAAGTTTCCCAATCATGTGTCCATCCAAAAAAAATCTATTCCAGAATGAGTGAATATATATATATATATATTAATTTATAATGATAGTTACTAAATTCTCATTATTTATGTTTCAACTTTCTAATCATTCTCAAATGAAAAATAATAAATCCGATGATGATATTCTATAATCAACACTTCCTACAAAATTTACATCTATATAACCAATAAAATAAGTCATTCCAATGCTATCATCTTTCAACCCTAAATCTATTATTCCATTTATATACCATAGAATTCATTTTTTATTCATGAGATGAAATTTTTTTGGTTAAATTTGTAATTTTTTACAATATGTATTAGAATACACTACATTGGCTCTTCCGGTCTTCACATATAATATAATTCCAACAGACCTTGAAAAAATCATTAGATCCATGTAAATTTCATTAAATTATTTTAAAAAAAATTACACAAAATTTTGGTGTTAAAATTGGATTTCTATCTTCCATGACAATCATCCTTAAAAAGATCCATAAAATAATTCTCTTATGGTAGGAAAATAAATATATTTTCTTGAAAGATTTGTTATCCAAGAAAATATTTCATTTTATCCAACATTGAGATTTCTAAAATATTCTTCATTTCCTCAGAAATATTTTTGAATGAATCATTGTAATAACCCATGTTCCTAAATGGGTGAGTCAGATCGATAGAGTATAAGATGCGCAACATTGTTCTCAGACGAACTATGAAATATTATTATATAAATTTAAATATTATAAACTAGAAATTAAATTGTTCTATATAAATCATAGTTACTAATTTATGAAATATTTATCAAGATTATAATCAAGAAAATTTATTTAATTAATTCATTTGAGGTAATCACACTAATTTTTTTAAAATTATTTTAATCTTAAAAGTTATATTTTCCTCAAAATATGGTTCTAATTACATTTCATGTGACAAATATAATTAATTTCAAGAAAATATTGAAATATATTTTTATAAAATAAATATCATTTTTGAAACTGTCATAAAATAATTATCATATGGTTATATTTAGAGTTGTTTCTAAGACTATTGACTTCATAGTGAATAGAAAAAAATATTTATTTTTAATTGAGAACATTTTTATTTTAATTTTTTTATAAAGTGAAATTATAATTTGAATTATTTTTTAACATTAATAGATATATTTTTAAAAAATTACAAATTTATTTTTTGAAATAATTTTTATACATGAATTTCATATAAATTCTTTTTATATATTAAAGTTGCTTCGTTCCGAAAACTGTTTTTCATTGCCTTTTTCTCATGTAATTCTATATTAGATTATTCCACTTATGTGTTTTTAATAATCAATAACGAACTTAATATTTTGAATGAATATATTAAAATTTAGAAATTATTTTAATTTTAATTTTTCTCAATATGTTTAGTAACATTAGAAAATATTTTTACCATGATAAAGTGTAATCCAAAAATTATTGTGAAAAATTAAATAATAGGGATTATAAAATTACCATAAAATATATCTATATTTGACTGTAAGAGTTCATTTATGTAAAATCTAGTTACTGTTTCAAAATATTCCTGAACCCCAATGTGGATAATTCTTTGGTTGGGTTTCAATTATGGGTCTTTTTGGTGAAACATTTGAAATCTAAAATGTTTATGGTTTTTGCATGGTTGGCACACAATTTTCACTAAATGTGTACCCTCTTGGTAGAAACCATATACACCAAGAATGTTGGGGTTTTCATTCAAAGCACATGTTATGGAAAACAACAAACCCACCTACGAAGAACTTTGGAACCCCATTATAAGAGTGGCATGTCTAGGGAACATGTTTTTCTTAACCATGTGGCCCTGCCCCACTAAACATACATGAGATATAATTATTCATAAAATATAAATTTAAAATCCTAGAACCATATTTTAATTTTTCTAAATACCTAACATGACTTCCAAAAGTTTCTTCTTCCTCAGAGGATCTCAGGAGGTGATTTTGGGCCCTATACACCCCTTCGAATGTTATTTGATGCTAGAAAAACGATGTTCGGTCTCTTGCATGTATGGTTCATCTTCGTGATCTCTTTATAGAATTCTCTATTATTTCCATACTAGGGTTTTATACTTCTCTACATTTTTTGGATAATATAGTATCCTCTATTTTAGATTTTTAATCTTCTGTTTATTCTCAAATCATTGTTGTTAATGTTCTTTATTGGTGTTTCCCATTTAGGGGTTTCTGTTTCGAGATCTCTTGATCCCGATGATGGTGGTTTTGTTATGTTCTCCAATTTTATTAACAAAAAATATGATTATTTAAATGAAATTTTTATTAAAATTAAATTTCATTATAAATTTCATTATAAATATCATTAAAATTTTTTAGTAATCCAATTATATTGAATTGGGTATTGATGGTGATATTGGATAGAATTTGATCAAATTTAATTGTAAAATTTTATTTCTAAAATTTATTTGATGAAATTGATTTCAAATATATATTTGTTAAATTCTATTATATTTTTTTGATAGAATCATTTTGGTTTTATCTTAGAAAAAGGAATATTTTGAGTGAAAACATGGTTTATCATTTTAATTGAAATAGGTATATAGATAACCATGAACAAGATGAATTGTATTATAAGTAGTATCAAATTAATTTACCCATCATTGATTATAATTAGTGTACATGAAATCATATATTGTTATCCAGTTATTTGGGATAACACTATATGAATTACTGAACTAATAATACATTAATGGAGTTTGTTGCATACCCAACATGTTGGTGAAGAGCCATTTATGGCCATTATCAGAGGGAAGTGTGAAAAAATGTTTTCATAAAAACTATTTGAGTGTGTGGGAGTCCTATAATTAGAAACTATCAAAAAATTTAGAACATAACCTTGTTTATCATTTTATTGAATATGAAATATATTCCACTATTGTTCTAAACTATTTTATGTGAATTATGAATTGATATTTACACTTATATATGAAATGTTTATTAATCCATTTGTTTAAATGATTTTCATCCCTTTTAATGTAAATCATTATTTTTGATAAATATTCTATTTATTTCTTATTCGTATTTATTAAATCTTGAAATTTGTTATGGTTAATTACATTTGGTAAAATTATTATAGAATCATTGGTGAGTCCATACTGGTATTTTACCTCACACCAAACTTGTGCCTTTAGGTTTTTTTTCTATGAGGATCGGTCTAGGGTGAGGTCCACTTAGAGTTGGTAGTTGTTATTGATCCTTGGACTTGGTGAGTCTTGTCCATTTTGACATGTGATGTTATCAATTATTTTGGTACCTTGTGGTTTTAAATTGGGGTTTTTATTCATGTCTTACATATAGTAGACTTCCCAAATTTAGTTTCTCTTGAATGAATACTGAATGCATCTCTGACTTATGTTACGTTTGTGGAAAATTCAATACCACATTCATATTATATGATTCCATGTTCTAGTAGAAAATCTATAATTATCATGAATTCCCTTGTGGGGTTTTTATGACTGAATTAGTTACTGGGTTACCTGTGTACATGAGCTGGTTTTTAAAAAATGGAATTAAATGCATAGGTTGTGCGTCTTCCAATGATGTTGGAATACATTTTTTTAATATTTTCACGATATAGAAGTTAGCTAGGAATGTGTTCTTGACTAGCCCTTTCCCTAATTAACATTTAGT
The DNA here is from genome assembly GCA_963277665.1 of Viscum album. Taxonomy (NCBI): domain Eukaryota; kingdom Viridiplantae; phylum Streptophyta; class Magnoliopsida; order Santalales; family Viscaceae; genus Viscum; species Viscum album. The sequence goes on along the minus strand of OY728142.1, from coordinate 336,972,149 downwards.
CTATAGGGTTGATTTTTGAAATAATTTATGAGTATGTGGTATAATAGTTTACATTTTATTACTTTGATATAGTGAAATCCAGTTATGTTTTGTCTATCTGTTGGGATTTATTTACCTTGTCACTCTATTTGAGTGTTAAATTTATGAATTCAATATTGTCTAATGACGTTGTTGAGTATCATGCCACCGAGAAGACATTTCAATCACATCTTGGAGGAAGCTTCTGATGGAACTCTATTAGATAATACTCTTTTCTTCATATGTCTAGTTGAGATGATTGTGAATACTTTCCATTTATTCAGATATGTGCCACCATAAGTTCATGTTCAGGCTATTGGTGTAGAACGATATAGGGATATTTTCCCAAATCATTCCATGATGTTCATTCACCATGATCCACCAACATTCAAAGGTGCTAGTTATAATCATGTGGCTAAGGAATGGTTGAGAAAGATTGATAATTTTGGTGGGTTCATAAAATGATTGATGATAACAATGTGAATTCTTACCCCATCATGCTGGAAAGACCAAGAAAGAGAAGGTGGGAAAACTTGGAGATGACAAATAAGCATGGGGGATTAGATTGTAATAATTTAAAAGTTATTTTCCATGACCTTTTTATCCAATGTTAATTTTTTTGGCCAAGGAAGATTATTTTTCAATCCTAAGCAATTTAATAAGACCATGATAGAAAATGAAATAATTTTTGTTTAGCTTGAGAAGTTTGAAGTTGAGATAGTATCAAATGATAAGATAAAGATTCTATAGTTTGAGTAGTTACAATGATAAGATATTCTATCCTAGGTTTTAGTGGTGAATAAACTATAGTATATTATTTTAATTGATATAGAATCAATGGAGTAAATGGATTCCTGGAATGTCATGGTTGATGAGGGTTTCTTTTTCTCCCAGTGGAAACATGAGTTTATTCAAAGGATGTAGGAAGCGTGATGATTCTGGTGGTGGTTCATGATATCATGGTAATTATAGACCTCCCATAATTACTAAAATTTTCCCTCTTATTTTTCACAAGTGGTGACTGCTAGGTTATTCAATGATGGTTTCCAATGAGTCACCTATGATATATGGTTCCTATTAATGCTCATGTCACTTGGAGTAGTTCTTCCTATTCTAGTCCACTCCTCCTAGAGGCACATGATCATCAGAACCTTCTAAAATTGTTGGAAAATTATATTATTCTTGTTAAAAATAATCCATCTATAAGAATATAGAATATAAATTATTCACATAGTGTAATATTATCCAGAGGAAGAAGATATAGGTCCAGCTATAGTGAGAAGTACCATAAATATAGTTTCGTCATTAGTGACTTCTCTATTTAATACTGGTTTATCACATTCATTTATTTCAATACACATTTTTTATCATGTAATTATTTATATGTAGGTTTTATCTTATGTGATGGATATTACAAATCACCATGAAATGAATTGATAGAGGGTTCTATATAGTTCCACTAGTATTATCTCTATTATATATGAAGATTTCTCAGATTTTTCTAGTTCTCCAAAGGATAATTCGTGTGTCTATTTTTTGGGCTAGAAAGGATAATTTCTAATAAATCATGCAGTGGATGTTATCTTCGAGGGATCCCCTATACTTCACCTAATGTGGTTGCATAATAATTTCAGGAGTAGGGTACCAGAGGATGAGTAGATCCATAACATCATATATAGTGTTGGGAAAAAGTCATTCAGTGTATTCTTCTTACATGGAGGAAGAATCCTTGAAGGGTGATATCCTTCTATATTTCTTCATGTTTCCATATGTTTTTTCTTTATCAAATATATTGTTTTATATTAGTATGGGATGTTGATATTTCTATTTATTTAGTTAATATTACATAAGAAATATCTTTTTATTATTAATGCATGGAACCCGCAGAAATAAAAGGGATAAAGAATCAGTTGGATGAAGATATTATGAAATTATTTATTGACCTGAGTATGACACCATGGGAAATGATAGTTCTCTTCACTATGGAAGATGATGGTACACATATAATTTGTGTTTATTACAAAAAAAAATCATGTTCTGATAAATAATTAATATCCATTAGCAAAGATTGATTATCTCTGTGACCCATTGAAAAGGGTGATGCCGTTATCAATGATAGATCCTTCAACTTTTTACCATTGATTGTGTATAAAAGAATCTGACATTTATAGAGACTTCTTTCAGAGTAGGAATTTTTATTATGATTAAATTATAATGTTTTTTGGCTTAATAAATTATCCGGATGTATTTATGGATTTAATGTGAAATATTTTACCTGAGAATCTTGACACCATCGTGGATATCTTTATGGATGAAATCCTTGTTTACTATAAATATGAGGGGGATCATGTGCATCAGATAAGAGAAGTTTTGGAATTTTTGAGAAATGACCAACATCATTCTAAGAAATCCATATTTGATTTTTTGATTCGGATAATGATGATATAGTTATATGAGGTTTCAATACCTGGTATCATAGTTGATTCTGAAAACATTAAAGTTTTTTTTCTAGAGGAACAAAATATAATTGTTTTTGATATTCATATCATCTTGGTTTTTGATGGATATTATCACGAGCTTATAATTTAATTCTCAATGTTTTCTTCACTGATGACTTCTATAATTAATAAGATACTAATGTTTTCTTAAAATAAATATTATATACTTATTTTCTTAAGAAAAAAACTAATTTTTACTATTGTGTATTTGTCGAATCTTCACTAGGATGATAATGAATATGCGGTCTTCTATGATGCATCACGAATAGTATTTAGCAACGTTCTTATACATGGTCATCATGTCATTGGTTATGGATGTCATCGGATTGTTTCAGATGAGAATAATTACTCAAACCATGTCCTAGATACATTTAGGTTAAATGATTGTGTATAAAAGATTATGGTGTTACATATTCATATAAAGATATACCATGTATTCATATTAAAGATCTTGAGCTATATCATCTCTAAAAAATGTGATTCTTCACCATAGTTTTTTTGTGGAATACATTCAATCATTCTATTACAACATCACCAAGACCTCAGGGAAAGTGAATGTCATTTTAGATGTTTTGATAAAGATACTTTATAACTAATCCATGAATTAATAATTAGTATAGTGGAACATGATAAAAATATATTTACAGTTTCATATTGGAGTCTGAGACTCAAGGGATGTGGTTTTCCTGGGACAATGATTAGTTAAAATACATTCTTATTGATATGATTCTTTAGGAACAATATCTTAATGATGTGATTTAAATCATTATATACTCCTTAAATGGTGGAGAGACCATACTATACTGTTCATTCACCACCAAGGGAATTCTATGCTATCATAGTCTTTTTTATGTACCATTAGTAGTAAATAAATATTTCATATGGGATTGCCATAATTTCGAGTGGGAAGTGAATCCTATAATCATGATCATGATCTATGACATGTAGTGACAATTTTGGGGGCATGATATTAGACAGGGCAGTTATGATTTTCTATCACAATGTTAAATGTTCTAATAGGTCCACAGAAAGCACAAAAAACATAGGGTTTTTTTTCATCTACATGTAGTCCTATTATTAATGTGAGATGGGATTTATATAGACCTTGTGGTTTTGTATCGATGTACCCAAAAACAAAAGAATGTGATACGTGTTGTGATCTATGTGATGTCCTACTTAGATCACTTTATACCCATTCTTGGTATATCCAATGTTTAAGGGTTTAGAAATATCTATGTGATAGAGAAAGTTCACTTTCATTGAGTTTCATCTCTTATATTCCCAGATAGGGATCTTCAGTTCACATCCCCCTTTTGGAGTGGCCTTCAAGAGGCACTAGGATATCTGGTCTGTTTGATCATGACATACAATCCATAGTCATATGGACATACAAAATCAGCTATAAAAATTATGGAGGATATGCTCTATGATTGAGTCCATTAATTTGGTAGATCTTTTGATGATCACCTACTGCTGATTGAGAATTCTTATAAAAAAAATTAAAATACTAATATCATAATGAATGTTTATGAGTCATTGTATGGTCATCCATTATGATATTTGCTTTCTTGGTCAAATATTGGAAAATGTTCCTTGTTTGGATCGAGCAAGGTTCATGAGATGATAACAAATATTTAATTGATTCTTCAGAGAATGTTGATAGAACATAGTATGTTTATGTATTATTTTGATCACCATCTCATACCTTTGTTATTTATTATTTGTGACCATGTTCTCTTGAATTTTACCAACAATTTGATTCATCTACAACTTGGGAGGTAATATATGTTTACTACATGGTTTATGGGACCTTTTCATGTGGTTGATTAGTTGGGGAATTTATCTTACCATTTTTTACATCCACGGCGGTTGATGTAGATACATAATGCGTTCCTTGTATCTCAACTACAAAAATATCATTTTAGGCAATACGGTGTAATGATCTAGAGTGTACTTGAGGCTGAACATGGTTTTTCCATGACGAAGAAGCTATTCTGGATAGTTGATTCTGAAACCAATTATCTTTTTAGGGGGATAACACTAGTGGACAGTGACTTATTATATCAGGGCACTATCTCTAATGATATGTGGGATAGGGAGGCGTAGAAGAAGGAGTGGAGGTCTCATCTTTTTATCATGTGAGGTTTTTAGATGGATTTCTAGGGATACAATATTTCAGTGGGGGTGGTCAAACCATCCTATTACTGATTCTAGGTATTCCTAAAACTTATTTATATCATTATTTTTTGGGATTCGTTATATCAAATTTGTTTGTGAAATTTATGAAATCTTTAAATTTTTTTGTTCTTCAATGTTTGTACGTGGGCTGCCCATACCATACTCCCCCCAGGGGAACCTATTCAAAGTCAGACCATGGGGGGTAGCATGGCCAATTCATAGTTTTGAAAACTATGTTACCCCTGGGAGAAATGGTGAGACCCCATTAAATGTGGCGAAAGACTATAGAACACAATTTTTCTAACCAAGTTTATCTTCCAAGTGAACCATGAACCTGATTTAATTTATTAAAAAAATATAAAATTAAAATAAAAAAAACTACTTTTAAGATTCTCGACGGACCATACTTGACATCCTATATATGATTATTCCTTAGTGTCTCTTAAGAGGTAATTTATTCCCCACTACATCCCTTATGAATTGAATCAATGCTAGATTAATTATGTCTGATCACTTCCATTAATGCTTCCTCTTATTATTATCTTTTTCCCACTCACTATTCATTCATCCTTACGGTTTTATATATATCTATGTTTTTAGATAATCTAATACTATCAATTTTAGATCATGAATCTAGGGTTGATTCCAAGATATTCGTTTCTAGCATTATTCTTGGGAGTTTTTCATGTGGCACTTTTTTAGAGATCTCATGATCCCAAGGTTTGTATTTCAGTAATGATGTCCAATTCTGATTAACCTTTAATTCCATGATTTCAATTCAATTATTTTTTTCACATTCCATTTCGTGATAAATATATTATAATTAATTAATAAAAAATCAAATTCCATTGAATTAGGATTTCAAATATGATTTGGCATGAATTTGGTAGAAAACTCACAATTCCAATGAACTAGGGATGGATTGTGAGATTGGATGGAAATTGTATAAATTTAATGATGTAATTTTAGTTGAAACATGATTTTATGAAAATGATTTAAAATTTCATATAGAAAATGAATTATATTATTTTTATAGTAACCAATTTGATTTTCCTAGAAAAAATGCATGTTTTGATTCAAGACACTCTTTGTTTTTTACAAGGTAATTGACATCTCAAAATATTAGGAATTCGATTAATTGTATTTTAAAAATTCATCAAAATAAATGACTCACCATTATATTTTATCTTAGAAAATGCATGCATATGTAGATAGTGAGTTATTCTAGACATCACACTATAATTTAAAACCCAAAAAACACATAAATATATCCATTCACATCCCCAATGGGATAGTGATGTTTTATATTTTCTTATTATTTTAGAGATGTGTGAGCACATATTTCCATGAAAATTATTTCAGTTTGAGGGATTCATTTATCTTGGAACAATCATACCTTTTAACACATGACCATGATTATCATTTCTTTTTATTTTAAATATATTTCATTGTTTTTGTAAACATTTTTACATTCCTTATGAATTTATATAAAATGTATTATAGATAATATTTATTAGGAAATTTGCTAAATGAATTTGTTGGTGCCAAAATATTGGACCAAAAAAATGAAGAAAAGAAATCCATCTGGCCTGCCTCACGAAGCCACGGCGCGGAGACCCCCTGTGCAACGCGGCCGCCGCGAAGAAAGAGAGGAGGGATGCCCCACGAATACCCCTGACGTTCGCAAACCCTCCTTGAAGCAACAGGGGCAGGATGCCCCGCAAGTTCCCCTGACGTTCATGCGTCCACCGAGAAGCAAAGGAGGCGGTACCCCTCCGTGAACTTGGTTAACGTTCACAACTCGCCGTGAAGCGACCGAATCTCCCTTCTCACCACGTATGCTCTACTTCGTGGTGCCTCTTGCCTATAAATACCAATCTCCCCCTGAGCCTCCCGGTCATACAATTCGACCATTAGGATTTTCTGCTCCCGAATCGTGAAGCACCCTTTGCTCTGCGAACCATGAGCTATGAGAGGTATTTTTGCTTCGCGAGGAGCCTTCACAATGTCTCGTTTTGATCCCCTCTTCCAAGAGGGATTCCTTTCGTGAAGCCTATGGGATTTTGTGAAGGAAGGGGATCCAGAATGGGACCCGGGTTATTGCAGAGTGTTTATACTTCGCGAAACACCCCACATGTACACGTGATCCACATGCCAAGGCAGGGTCACTATACTTCGTGAAGCACACTGCTTCGCCGCACTATGCTTCGCGAGGCACCTATGCTATGTGAGGCAGTGCTCTGTGAACATCCTTCTACTTCACGAGGCACCTCCCACTTTCACCTCTGCCCCATGATAAGGCTAAGTCACCCCACTTTGTGAAGCACACCACTTCGCAAGTTCCCTTTACCACACAGAGCAACCGAGCTCCACAAGGCCTCTGCCTATGGACCACTCTGCTTGGCAATTCCTTTTCCCGTGCGACCCTCCAGGTTTATACGATGTGATTTCAAAATCCACTGGATGATACCTCCTGTAGCGTTGCTTCACCTAATGCTTCTTCGCATATCCATGCTAACGTGGAACCCTCAATGGTTCTCTCTGTGACCCCCCTTTTAGACGGCATTGCTGGTACCTTCCCTCCCACAAGGAGTAGAGGGTACCGGTTATGTAAGTCCTAGGGGTGTGGAGTAAAATCACCTCGTATGAGATGCAGGATGTTAAACTGCCAATTACCTTCATCCTCAACAGATGACGTTAAATTTTGACACCGCCCCATGCCTCTCACAATGGTTCCCCCCACCTTGGACATTATCCACGCCCCCTGGCCTCCAGAGGGGATGATATCCTCTTTCCGGATCATAGGGGATGATATCCTCTTTCTGGGAGTGGTGTTTGAACATGGGGTAAGGGCGACCATATTGGTGTAATCCCCTAGTCCTTTATACGGATGGTAGCACCCATGCACCTCTGTACTTCCCCTCCCCTCTACGCTTTGTCATCCTCGAGCCTCCATCCTGGAGTAAGTCCCAACACCATGGGCCTCCTAACACGTAATCCCATATTCACTACCCATGGATGCACCCTTCGCAACGTGACCTTCAGGTCCCTGAAACCTCTTGTTTCTCACACCGATCATCACTCTTGTAGGCTTAGAGTGAGCACCGACTATGACACACCATGGGCCGCCTCAGAGTGTATGCCCCAAGATGTCGCCCCGCATAACGTTAAACTGCACTCCCGAACTATGAGGAATTTGATTCATGTCAAGGCATGGTACATAGAAAGCCTCCATGAGGTTCAAGCCCACCACTAGTGTAACACTCCAAGCTTCCATGGTATGCTTCTATTTGAATAATACAGTAGCGTGTGTTGTACGCAACTTCGAGTTCTAGCACACACCACAACCAATCAAACTAGCCGTTATGAATAGTAATACCCACTTTTTGAAATTTTATAAATTTTATCCTTCAAAATGGACTTTATTTTTGGATCTGTAACATCGAAATTAGCCTACAGTTAATTTTTGGTATTTTTCTTAAAACTTTCATTTTTTGATGAATAGTGAAAAAACACTTAGTTATTGGTTAAAACTGAATTTTAATTTAAATAATTATTTATATTATTTAAATTTATTTAAGGTCAAAATAGATACATAATACCAATATAAGTTCAATGTAATTCATTATAGTTAGTTTAGAATAATTTTAGATATATAAAAATTTTATTGAACTTTTCACCGTCTTTAACCCGCCTCCTAAGAGAATTTAGAAATTCACAGAAAACATAATTTTACCTCTTCTGTGAGTGGAATTTTTAAAATCATAGAGACACGGTTAATATCAAGGAGTAAAATTAGTTTCAATGAGATGAAAATAATTATTTTTTAATATAAACTTTTTACTTTTATTTAACACAGTTAAAAGTAAATAGGGTAATTAAGGGTAAAAATGATATTAATATTACCCTAACACATGTCCTAATTCTATTAGAAGAATCTATCTCAACCAAAAATAACCTTAAGAATAAAATATTATCATTTAGGTCCACATGGATAAGATTAGAACATTTATTATTATTTAATTCAAAGAAGAGATAAAAGAGATAAAATCCAAGTTTAATAACTAAAAAATTTTTCATATAGGGTTATACATAAGATTAATTCAATTATAAATATTCATTAAAAATATTAAAATATTTCCTACTTAATGGTATTTTATTTATAATATTTAGACATTAAATAATTTAATTTATTTATGACACAATGGTGATGTAGTAATTACCTAATGAATGAAATATTAAAATAATTGATATTATAAATATCAAAATAAATGTAATTTGAGACTTATTATGAATTAACCTAATTTAATAAGTTAATATGACATATTAAGATTTTTTATATAAATTTTTTCTAAGTAATAATGTAGATATGAAATTATCAAAAACAAAATACCCAATAGTGTCAAAATTGACATAAAAGAGTTTTTAAAACAAATATTATATTATTAATTGATATTCTATTCCTAAAAATCTAAGGATCGAGAAAAGGACATATATAATGATAGGTGTATCATTAATGGACCACTTGGGGGTATCTTGGAAGTATATAGTAATTTTATTAACTATATAATATAAAAATACAAAGAGACATGGTAAATGTCAAACTATTTAACTACAAGTTAAATCTAAATTATAAGGTTACTATAGTGACCCAAACCTGTCTAAAATATATTGGTTGAGCTTTTTTAGACCCATACCCACCTTAGACGTTTAATAATACACTTTATAGCCATTAGAAACTGAATACGAATTTATTATAAATTAATACATTATGTTTTTCCTAAAGAGCCCCCCCCCCCTTATAAAAGGACACAACTTCTAACCAATTCCTCACACCTCTCAAGCCTTTGTACTCTTCCAAACTCATCCCAATAAATCTCCCAACATACCTCTCCTCCTCCTAAAAGCATTACCATAGTTATAAGGCACTTCAAGAGTCCATTTTGGTTCAAACCAAAGGGAGTTACCCAAATTAAAGGTAACGATTTCTCTTAGCTTCTTTTATTTTATTTAACATCTCCAACACCTAAACTCTTTTTATTATTTTTTATTGTAACAAAAATTGTATCCTATTTATAATAGGATATTTTTATGATAAGTATTTGAACTACACTCACACACACCTCCATCTAATGGGTGAATAACGTAATGTTTCTGTAGATGGCAACCAAACACCTCACGAAATGATGATTGTTCAATTATCTCCTACCATCTCTCAGGGTCACCATTATGATGGAAATATAATTAAATATGATATTTATGATATTTATTTTATATATAAGCTTATTTAATTCCATTTTATATCATACCATTATTCTTTTCATGTGGTATATATATACGATAATTTTTTTGAGGAAGTGCGGACAACAGCCCCCTGAAAGTGATATGCTCCTTCATAAAATACATGGAACATATAAATGATGGTTTTAATGAACTTAAGTAACATATATAAGATATTATATTATACTGTAATAATAATATACCCATGTATCATTTGGTTTTGATTCCTTTTCAAATGAAAAATGAAATGGAAGTAGCGTTTGTGCGTACGTACGGATTACCGTCTCCACAAACGCGATGAGATTCATTTCCCCATCATATACATACAAGAATAATTCTCATTTTGTGATTAAAATAATGTTTAAGGACTTTATTTCATTCTTATATGAATAATATACAACCTATCCTTAACAAACATGACTTATGTAACAAAACATATAAAATAAAATGAGTATGTTAACACCCAAAATAACGATAATACTAAAATATTATTAACAAAGAAATGTTAAAAGATCATATATGATGTCATATTAATGTATATGATTCTTTTATAATTAAATAACAATTATTTAACCATTATAAAGGTGGTAAACCTACCCTCTACCAAGTAAAAAGTACAAAGTAAGGGGTTTCTTATCTCAATTTTAATTCCGTGAGATTTCCATTGTTCACCATTTATTTATTGCATGTGGTGTGTGTACTGCCCATGATTGTATTAATTGTGTAATATAATTTAATTTATAGATATTTAAATCATAATTTTATGATATTTCTTTCATGGGTGTATGTTTCGTAAGTTACCAAATCGATAAGGGAATTTGAAATTTCAATTTCCACTCATTCGGCTTTATGCATATTTCATTAATTATTTTACTCCAAGATTATGTGTGGAATCAATATTCAATTGCTTATGTCATAATTTCCACTCCCCTTTCTGTGGATATACTTTTGATACACATAATCAATCCATTGATAAGTTCTCAAGTCATCGATATGAACTTGATAAGAGTAATTTTAACTCAATCTCCATTTGTTGAGTTAAATATCCAATTCATTGGTGCTGTTTTTACAATAATATGTGTGAATGTCCTATGATTTATTTACGCTGAAAATCCAATCATATTTATTGTATTTATATTTTTCAGACATAATTATATCATGGATTTATTCTTAACCTAAGGATAGGGTCTCTATAAGAGATTTCATCTCAATTTACATTCCATTGATACTTCTTTGTTTTTATACACCAAATAAATTTTATATGGTGCATATAATGTACTTTGACATAGTATATCATGAATCCATTTTTTCTCATGATATTATAAAGATTTTATTACCTCAATTATATGTATTCATGTGTCTCTCTATTGGTTAGGAACTCTAACTAAAATATAATTTTAAATGTTTTGAAGATTTATTATTCTAAATCATTCTCATTAATGTCCATGTTTTAAAAGTGGTTTTATAGATTTATTTATGTGGAAATTAATGTTTTAAAATAAAAACTCCATTTAAATTTTTTTTGTGGTATGGGAAAATTTGATTCAAAAATCTACTTTAAATGGATTCTGGACAAATAGTGTGACTTTTAAATGTTTTCAAGAAAAAGGGGGATATTTCTCTCAATAATGTGATGATTATTTTAATCTATGTCAATATCCCTCATTATTATCAATTGAGGTTAATCTAATACAATACAATCTTTATTATTATATCTACTGTGTTATGTTTGACTGTGGATGTACTATTTTTATACCATTTATGGTTTGTGGTTAAAAGTATTGACCTTCCGTATGCTAGTTTTAATACGAATGTTTATGTTATGTTTCAAAAATTTTATATGAGGAATGCATTTGACATAGTAAGTGACGGGTGGAGCCCACCATAGCTCCTCGATGCATCGGTAGGTCTCATGAGACAAACTAGTGTCTTGACACGAGGCCTTGACAAAATCTTATGTGTGGTTTTGGCACGAGGCCTCAGATATGTGGTTATGATAGTCTGGAATTATGCATTCCATCATTATGAAAGTGGTTATTGATATTGTATGTGATTATTGGACTGGTAGAATATCCATGTGAATAAGTAAATGGAATTATTTCATTTTATTTTTTCATATTATGATGAAGTTCAATTTTAAAAAGCTTTTGTTTTAGTTATACATTGCCTTAAATGTTTATGCTTGTTTAAGAATATTTCCGCTATATTGTTATCCTTACTAGGAATTTGAGCTCACCACTTTCTATGTTTTATTTTTCCCAGGATGTGAAGAAGTATTTTATGAATGGCCTGTAGGGATAGTATAAGGGGATATGAATGTGGAGACAAAATGTTGATGTAGTTTTCACTTTATGATGTAATGTAACATTTATGAATATATCTAGTGTTTCCAAGGCTACTAAACTAATCAGTCCTTCGATACATGATCTTTTGTGATCATGCCAATGTTATGTAATAATGCACCGACTCTGGGTAATTGGGTTCAGGGCGTTACAGTTGGTATCAGAGGAAGTTTAGTTAAAACCTTGGAAACTAGATTTAGATAAACTCTGATTAGAGTACATATCCATAAGGTAGACTTTGAGGATTACTATAGAATAACTTCCTAGATTTTTGGTATTGTATAGATTTTGTGAGTTTTCCAAGAAATACATCCTTATGTGGATTTGAGTAGGTAGAGGTGGCTTTGACACAGATGCACCTAGGGGTAAAACCTGAAAACATAGCTTTGAACTAGACTCGAACGGGAACTGGTGCTTGACAATGGGCCTTGCTGCACTCTCACATACGACACTCTTGGCGGATATTCTTAAGATAATTAACATTTTCTATACAAACCAATTTGAAATATTTTAATATAAGATGAAAATGAATGACCTTGGTTAATCCTAAGGTGTTTCAAATTGAGAATATGTTGTCATGATATTCTCTAAATGATTTTATGACTACTATTACTCAGACAATTCTTTCTAGTTTCAGTCAATGGATTGAGTCCAAGGAAGTCATAGTAACTTTGAGAATGATGTACATAGTGGGAACAGTGGTGGAAATGCGCAACAAAATGGAATGTTGATAGGCATAAAATTTATTGTGTTCTTTCCAAATCTATTTTCCAAAAATATGATCAACAATATATATATTAAACAACTCCCAGACTCAACAAAGAAGAGAAAGGTGATCAATGATAAGAGCTCCAGTAGTGGAGACCATGGAGAAAAGAATCCTAAATTTCCTTCATTTAGGAAATGTAGAAGGAGACACCCAGGAAAGTGTTTGAACAGAACAAAGAAATGTTTTCTGTGTGGGAAAGAAGGACATAAAGTGAAAAATTGCCAAGGAAAAATGAAGTGTACTATGGATGATAATAAAAATGGTCCCACAAAATCCATTTACCGTAAATTTAGTGGACCTGGCAATTACTCGAGTGAATTCCCTATCCTATAGGATATTTTCTTGGTCAAATAAGAATCTATGTGGAAATAAATGGTTGTAGAAATGTTTAAAAGTATTAGTTCTCTTTGTTGATGGGATTACTTTTGAATAATTTTCTTTTGTATTTGTAACCCAGTAGTTTTCCATGTGAGAATGATATTTGAGGAAGGCTTATCTTTTCCCTTGTGGATATAGTTATAAATAACCATTTGGTTTTATATTATCATTGGGTTTGAGACAATAACAAGTTATTATATTTTGGGATGCAAATTCAAGGTATGAGATAACATTTCTGGTTAAAATTATTTTATGGTTATTTTGAGGAATTTATCTCATTTTGGTAATGTTATAAAATATAGTATTTGAAAAGGGAAAACACACAGACCGTGTGACAACCCGTCACGTCGGACAAAGCTGTGGGAATCAAACCCACAACCAAAGTGCGATTTGGATTTATCTCATACCACTAGACTACGTGTTGTCCCTGGTTAGTGTGACTAATTATTTTTAGTTAAATGATTTTATTGATCATTAATAAGTTGATTTTGGTTCTTAAGTATTATCAAATGAATACCCTTAGTATAGGAAAATGATTTGGTGATTAAGTGATAAATTTCTTTTTAGAAGATGTTCGCTTTGTTGGAAACACTATATGCCCAAGGAAAATAGAATACCATGGGATTTCATTTGAGAAGTAATTGTGGATTTTTATCTACGTTTTTATTGTGGATTTATAGTGATTTGGGTAAGTTATGGAAATGATTAACCTATAATAGATTATATGAGATTAGGTTAATTACTTTTAAGTATGTGACTTTAAGAGTAGTTGATGTCATTTGGAGATAAAATTTAATGCAGAAGACTACATAACCAAATTCTTCTAAGTTTTGGGTTTAAATATTAGATTGGATTATATTGAAGGATTTTAAGGACAATTGTTTATTTAATGGTATTTATTTAACTTTGGGGTATTATTGGTTTAATTTTAGAAATTAAGATTAGTGTTTGTTTTTCAAAAGGAATGTCCTTTTTGGGGATCATCAGATCCTGTACTAACCATTTTGGTTTTGATTAATCTCTAAAGACAAGGTAAATATATAGTTTATCCTTTGTGGATTATTTGATTATATAGAAGTTTATTCTAGCTCTTCAAGTGTGACCAAGTCTTCTTGAATACTCATCGTTAAAAAAATGAGTTAGTGGTGGAAATTTATTAAAGAATTAAACTCTACTTAAAAAGTAATTATACCTCTTTATTTTCATAGTCAATATCATACATGAATTACTCATCTTTATTTAATGTAACTTAAAAAAATTTGTCTGTATACTTTTCCTACTGGGAAACTAATGACCGTTTTTCCCATCAAAAGTTTGAGGCTTTCTTGTTGTTAACTTTCACCTGATCATGTTTTATATCCCTCTCCATCAGAACATGACACTTAGTTTATCTTCTATATTCATGTTTTCTTATATGGAATCCTAGTATGAGTTATCTTAGGTGACCTTTTTACTTCACTTTATTTCTTTTAAGGTGATATTTGTATTGACTCTTTTTCTGATGTGGGACTTTCCATTATATTCCCAATCCCAATTTTAAAAATTTCGAGGATGAAACTATTTAAAGGAGGGGAGAATGTAACATCCCATGCTTCCACGGTACGCTTCTCTTTGAATAATATAGTAGCGTGTGTTGTACGCAACTTCGAGTTCTAACACACCACAACCAATCAAACTAGCTGTTATGAATAGTAATACCCACTTTTTGAAATTTGATAAATTTTATCATTAAAAATGGACTTCATTTTTGGATTCTTAATATCGAAATTAGCCAAGGGTGAAATTTTGGTATTTTTTTGAAAAATTTCAATTTTGATGAATAGTGAAAAAACACTGATTTATTGGTTAAAACCGGATTTTTATTTAAATATTATGTATTTTATTTAAATTTAATTAAGGTCAAAATATATACATAATACCTATATAATTTCAATGTAATTCATTAGAGTTAGTTTATAATAATTTTAGATATATAAAAATTTTATTGAACTTTTCACCGTCTTTTACCCACCTCCTATTAGAATTTGGAAATTCACATAAAACATAATTTTACCACTTCTATGAGTGGAATTTCAAAAATACAAGAGACACGGTTAATATCAAGTAGTAAAATCTGTTCAATGAGATGAAAATAATTTCTGTGAATAGTAACTTTTTACTTTTATTTAACACGGTTAAAAGTAAATAGGGTTATTAAGGGTAAAATGATATTAATATTATCCTAAAACATGTACTAATTATATTGGACAAGTGTATATCGACCAAAAACAACCTTAGGAATAAAATATTATCATTTAGGTCCTCTTGGATTACATTAGGACATTTAATATTATTTAATTCAAAGAAGATTTGAAAGAGATAAAATAAATGTTTAATAACTAAAACATTTTTAATATATGGTTATGCATAAGATTAATTCGATTATAAATATTCATTAGAAATCTAAAAATATTTCCTACATAATGGTATTTTATTCATAATTTTTAGACATTATATAATCTAATTTATTTATGACACAACGGTGAGGATGTAATTATCTAATTAATGAAATATGAAAATAATTGATATTATAAATATCAAAATAAATGTAATTTGAAACATTTTATGAATTAAACTAATTTTATAAGTTAATATGACATATTAATATTGGTTATATATATTTTGTTCAAAGTAATAATGCTGTTATGAAATTATCAAAAACAAAATACCCAATAGTGTCAAAATTGACATAAAATATTTTTTAAAACAAATATTATATTATTAATTGATATTATATTCCTAAAAATATAAGGATCGTCCAAAGGACTTATATAATAATATTTATATCATTAATGGACCACTTGGGGGTCGTTTGAAAGTATATAGTAAGTGTATTAGCTATATAATTTAAAAATAAAAAGAGACATGGTAAATGTCAAACTATTTAACTAAGAGTTAAATCTAAAAGATAAGGTTACTATAGTGACACAACCCTCTCTAAAATATATTTATTGAGTGCTTTTTGACCCATACCCACCTTATACTTTGAATAATTCACTTTGGAGCCATTAAAAACCGAATATGAATTTATTATAAATTAATACTTTATGTTTTTCCTAAAGAGACCCTCCTCCCCCTTATAAAAGGACACCACTTCTATCCAATTCCTCACACCTCTCAAGCCTTTTGTCTCGTCCAAAACCTGCCCAATTAATCTCCCTAAATCCCTATACTCCTACTAGGAGCCCTACCATAGGCATAATGAACTTCAAGAGTCCTTTTTTGTTAAATCCAAATGGAGTTACCCAAATTAAATGTAACGATTTCTCTTAGCTTATTTTCGTTAATTTTAATTTTCCAACCCCTATAATCTTATTATTATTTTATTTTGTAACAAAACCAGTATCCTATGTATACTAGGATATTTTTATGAGAATTATTTGAACTAAACATACAGACACCTCTATCTAATGGGTGAAAACATAATGTTTCTGTGGATGGCAACCAAACGTCTCACGAAATGATGATTGTTCAATTATCTCCTACCATCTCTCATGGTGGCCATTATTATAGAATTATAATTAAATATGATATTTATGATATTTATTTTATATATAAGCTTATATAATTCCATTTTATAGCATACCATTAGTCGTTTCATGTTGTAAATATATAAGATAATTTCATTTGAGGAAGTGCGGACTACCACCCCCTCAAAATGATATGACTCTTCATACCATACATGGAATATATATAGGATGGTGTTAATGAACATAAGTAACACATATAAGATATTATATTTTACTGTATTAATAATATACCTATGTATCATTTATTTTTTATTCCTTTTGAAATGAAAATTGAAATGGAAGTAGCGTTTGTGGGTACGTATGGATTACCGTCTCCATGAACGCGATGAGATTCATTTCCCCATCATATCTATACCAGTATAATTATCATTTTATGATTAAAAATAAAGTTTAAGGACTTTATATCATTTTGTATATGAATAATATACAACCTATCTTTAAAAAACATTACTTATGTAACAAAACATATAAAATAAAATGAGTAAGTTAACACCCGAAACGACGATAATACTAAGATATTATTAAAAAAGAAATGTTAAAAGATCATATATGATATCATATTAATGTATATTATTCTTTTATATTTCAATAACTATTATTTCACCATTATACTGGAGGATAACCTACCCTCGACCAAGGAAAAAGTACAAAGTAAGGGGTTTCTTATCTCACTTTTAATTCCGTGAGATTTCCATTGTTCACAACTTATTTATTCCATGTGGTGTGTGTACTGCCCATGATTGTATTCATTGTGTAATATAATTTAATTTATGGATATTTACATCATCATTTTAGGATCCCGCATTCAAGGGTGTATGTTTCATAAGATACCAAATCGATAAGGGAATTTGAAATTTCAATTTCCACTCATTCGGCTTTATGCATACTTCATTGATTATTTTACTCTACGATTATATGTGGAATCAATATTCATTTGTTTATGTCATAATTTCCACTCCCCTTTCTTTGTATATTCTTTTGATACACATAATCAATCCATTGATATGTTCTCAAGTCATCAATATGAACTTGATAAGAGTAATTTTAACTCAATCTCCATTTATTAAGTTAAATATCCAATACATTGGTGTAGTTTTTAAGAGAATATGTGTGAATGTCCTATGATTGATTTACACTAAATATCCAATCATATTTATTGTATTTATATTTGTCACAAATAATTATTTCGTGGATTTATCCATAACCTAAGGATACGGTCTCAGTAAGAGATTTCATCTCAATTTACATTCCATTAAGACTACTTTGTTGTTATACACCATATCACTTTTATATGGTGTATATAATGTACTTTGACATAGTATATCATGAATCCCTTTATTCTCATGATATTATAAATTTTTTATTACCTCAATTATTTTTATTGAAGTTTCTCTCTATTGTGTAGTAACTCTAACTAAAATATCATTTTAAATGTTTTAAAGATTTATTATTCTAAATATTTCTCATTAATGTCCATGTTTTGAAAACTGTTTTAAAGATTTATTAATGTGGACATTAACATTTTAAAGTTAAAACCCCTTTTAAATGTTTCAAATTGGTTTGGGACACTTTGATTCAAAAATCTATTTTAAATGGATTCTGGAAAAGGTGTGAATTTTAAATGTTTTCAGGAAAAAGGGGGATATTTCTATCAATAGTTTGATGATTATTTTAATCTATGTCAATATACTTAATTATTCTTGATAATGATTAATCTGAAACAATATAATCTTACATATTTTATCGAATGAGTTATGTTTGAATGTGGATGTTCTATTTTTATACAATTCATTGTTTGTGGTTAAAAGTATTGACATTACGTATGTGAGTTTTAATATGAATGTTTATGTTATCTTTCAAACTTTTCATATGTGGAATGAATTGGACTTAGTTAGTGAAGGGTGTAGCCCTCTATAGCTTCTCGATGAATCGGTAGGTCTCATTAGACAAACTAGTGTCTTGGCACGAGGCCTTGACAAAATCTTATTTGTAGTCTTGGCATGAGGCCTTGGCTACGTGGTTATGATAGTCTGGCATTATGCATTCCATCATTATTAAAGTGGTTATTGATATTTCATGTGATTATTTGACTAGTAGAATGTCCATGTGAATAAGTAAATGGAATTATTTCATTTTACTTTTTCCATATTATGCTTAACTTCAAGATTAAAAGGCATTTGTTTTAGTTATAATTTGCCTTAAATGTTTATGCTTATTTATGAAATTTTCCACTAAATTTTTATCCTTTATGGGCGTTTGAGATCACCCCTTTATATGTTTTATTTTTCCCAGGATGTGAAGAAGTATTTTATGAATGAACTACAGGGATATTATAAGGGGATATGAGTGTGGAGACAAAATTTTGATGTATTTTTCACTTTATGATGTAATGTAAAATTTATGAATGTATCTAGTGTTTCCAAGGATACTAAACTAATTAGTCTTTCGAGACTTGATATTTTGTGATCATGAAAATGTTATGTAATAATTCCCCGACTCTCGGTAATTGGGGTCGGTGCGTTAGAACCAGTGGACTCCCGGGTTCTCCTTCACGTTGGTTCGCTAACAAAACCCTTCCTGAACTATGAGGACTTTGATCCATATCAAGGCCTAGTACATAGGAAGCCTCCTTGAAGTTCACGCCCATCAACCAACGGACCAAGGTCATTCTTCACGTTGGTTCGCTGACACCAACATCCCATCTAAACAACAAAGTCTTTGAACCATGTCAAGGCATGGTACATAGGAAGCCTCCACGAGGTTCAAGCCCACCGCCCGAGCATTTATTCAAGTAAGGTTCTACCCCCCGTCCCTCATGATGCTAAAATGTATTCCCAAACTACGAGGACATTGATCCATGTCAAGGCATGGTACGTAAGAATCCCCGCGAGGTTCAACCCAAGCATCCTATAGAGCAAGGTCCATATTCATGTTGGTTCTCCGACACGCCCTTGTCTCGCATGATGTTAAACGGCATCCCAATCCAGCGGTGAGCCATTGTGACCCCGCCATCCAGTTGTTCGGACACCCCTTCATGTCAGTTCAACAACCCCTTTTCTACCCGAACTACGAGGACATTGATCCATGTCCAGGCGTGGTACGTAGGAAACCTAATAATGTTCATGCCCAACATCCATTGGAACAAGGTCCTTCATCACGTCGGTTCACCCTTGCCCCATCCCGAACTACATATACATTGATCCATGTTAAGGCATGGTACATAGGAAGCCTCCCTGAGGTTAAATCCCACCACCCATTGGACGATTCGACCCCCCTTCACGTCGGTTCTCCCCAACCGATCTATGCAGATTTTTATTCCCTACCATGGGGATACGTTGGAGGTCCCTTCGAGGCTCAAGCCAATCTCTACCATCCTCTCCATGACAGTCACATATCATTCCTCCCCCACTACATTCAATTTTCCATCACCCATCCTGATTCTTACCCAGACCCCTACATCCTGATGAGATCATGCCATCCCATCCCCCTCTATAGCATTTGAGAAGCCCCCCATGAGTTGGCCCCAATATTGGTGATCCCTCAAAGGGTTCCCATATCTGATCCAGTCTAGCTAGTGTTCTGATCATCCTGATCTGTGTCCGTTGGACATTAAACTTGCTGCATACACCTTGTTAAACACAAGAAGCTGAGGAAAATCGTAGATACATGCCAATGGTGTAATGACTCATAAATTTCAAGGAAATTTTTTTCTTAATTTCTTTGGAATTTTATGAGTCTGTGGATTTAGAAGGAACTTGATTCCAAGACCCGGTGTGCCCGGAATCAATTTTTGAAGTTAAGCTCAAGTACGTTCAGTGAACAAATGAGTGGGTATTTCTATCTTTTGAACCGGCGCTCAGAATTGAAATCTGAGGGAACCGATGAACTCACAATGCCGAAAATTGATTATGGGGACCTTTATCGTAGTTGCGTTTGCTTAGGAGGAGAAGTCAAATTTTGTGGATTAAATAATAAGTGAATAAAAATTGTGGAACAATTTTTATTTATATCTAAGTGGTTATATCCTATGTGAGGGAGTTGGGGTGAGACCCACTAGTTCCTAACTACCCATGTGAGGATAAATGTGAGGTGGGGCCCACATGATCCCTAACCCTTCGCATTCCCAAACACTTTAACCCTCTTTAAACCCCCCTTTGTCACCTCTGAAATTAATTGGATAACTCCTCCTAAATTAAGTGGCCTCTCCACCTTCCTATCCTCCATTAAAGTTTTCCAACACACATAATTAATATCATGAATTTATTTGAAAAGGGAGGCTTGTATTTAAATGGGAGTAGGTTAATACATTATTTCTTTGGCAAATAATATGGTGGGGGAACCTCTAAAGAAATAAAAGAAGATTCATTCTTCAACCCTCTGACGAAGAACAAGAACGCGCCACGCCTTACAATATTCTCTCCGTGAAAAAAAGGGGAGACGCCGCTTCCTCCTCGGATGCTCTCTGTTGACGTCTACGAATCCTTATCATGTGATGTTGTCAACCGCGACGCTGACTTTCGACATAGATTATCATGGTAGGGGTTATTTTTTTTGTTCAAGTCATATCATCGTTCTCCGTTGCTTAAGGTTTGGCCACATGATATCATCATAATGGGAGGAGATCAGACCGCACAAACACAATCGATTCTCCTCCTCTTTTCTTTGTTAATTTGCAATGATGTTGGAGGTGGAGGCGCAAGGTTTCGTTGCACCGTGTGGTGATCGGATGTGAATTGCTTCCATGAAAGGCCGCGGCGAAGGCGGCGTGATTCCATTGCACCGCGCGGGGATGAAGGGGACCGCAGCCGGAGCATGTCGGGGCGGTGGTGGCACGCGACACCATCGCGCTTTGCCAGAGAGGCCAAGGAAGGCCGCCGAATAGATTCAGACTGCGACAGAGGGGCACGGCGCCGTCACGCCACGCCGGAGCAACACGAGCCGCGGCCGGGGCGGGCTGCAGCGGAGGGGCGTGGTGTCGTCGCGCCGCACCTGAGCATCAGGGGCCACGGCCGGAGTGGGCCGGCGCCAACTCGCCACGCCAGTGGAAGAAAGCCGCGACCTAAGGCCACGGTGGAATTGGAGGGGCGGCCAGTCGCGCCGGCCGGCAGCGCCATCAAGAGGCGGGACCCAAGGGGGGTCTCGTGGTCACCCAAGGGGCTATCCATTAAGGTCGGTCGTTTCTTTGAAACTGGGGGGTGTAACACCCCCCCCCCCCCAATTCACAGCTATGGAGGGCCCCTATGGGTGCCGCCACTTCTCCTAGTTAGCCAGAAACGTGGCCAACCGTGTGGGCCGGCCGGGCTGGGCCACCAGCTCCGGGCTGGGCCGCCCGTGCCTGGCCGAGCCCCCAGCGTCGGGCCGGGCTGCCAGCGTTGGGCCGGGCCGCCAGCGCTAGGCCAGGCAGCGCCAGCCGGGACAGGCCACACCCAACTAGGCCGAACCCAAACCCGGGTCGGGTCAACCCGGTTTGGGCTGACCCAGGGGGTATTGGGACGGGTCAGACCAGGCCCAAACCCCTATTTTTGGACCGTTTTTGGTTAAACGGTCATATCTTGAGCTACAGATCTCTGATCGACGCACTGTCAGTTGCATAGGATTCATTGGATCGAGATGGTCGTTTCGTTATATTACACTCAAGGTTTCAGCCAACTTAGGGTATGTCCTGGTTGGATCGAACATGAAACTAACCGGGCCCTCGTAGCGGAAATGCTTATAACCTCAGTTCCAAACGTCCGAATGAAGTTCTGTCGACTTTTTCGGATTCCTCTTAATGAGACGGATCTATTGGAATACTTCACCTGAGGTTTGGACGCATTTGGATTAAGGCCGGGTTGGATTGTACCGAAATCCAACCGGGCCCCTTGAAAGGTAAAGCCGATAACTTTCAGACCAGACATCTGTTTGACGAATCATCAGCGGCATTGGTAATAAAATTCAGAAACGGTCCATATGAGTACAACCTATGAGAGTTCAGGGTAATTTTGAGATACGGTCGGGTTGGTTTTACACAAAACAAACTGGCCCCCTGAGACGAAAAGGCTAATAACTCACATACTGGGTGTCTGATTGACGTGCCGTCTGTTGTGTTGAAACCCCTATGATGAGGCAGTCCTTTGTGCTACTTATTTGTGGAAATTTGTGATACTTGGAGTATCAAACAGTAGATCGTGGAATATATCCTCTCAGAGATGAGCGTGCCGAGTGTGGAGACCTTGTTGTTGTGGACCTGATGACTGCTTGACCGATTCAACTTGGAGTGAGTCGACTAGCCCAGTGGACGGAGCGTCCAGTATTTGGCGGCAGACCCACAGTAGACAGAGCTCCTTGTAGTTGGCAGCAGACCCGTGGAACTCGATAGGAGGAGTACCTCTGTAGGTTATTAGTGGAACCGCTACTGTGTTTGGGCGGTAGACCCCTGGAGGGGAGCACTACTGTGTTTGGGTACGGACCCGTGGTACTTGACTGGAGGAGTACCTCAGCAGTCTAAGGTTAGTGAGAACCACCTCGGATTCATGACAGTACCACTATACTCGAAAGGGGAGGTGTTCTACAGGAGTGTGGTTTCGACATCATGAATAAAATCCTGGTTTGAGCTGAGTCAATGACCTATGTGTATTCCTCATGATTGAGATGGGTTACTTGATAACATAGGTAAATGTATGTTCTTATACCAAAGTATTGGTTATCCTTTGATTTCATATCTGTGCCATACCTCATGATTGAGATGGGATACTAGATAACAAAGGTATTAGTATAGGCTTATACTTTTGTAAGGGTTATCTGTTTAGATCACTTTTTGTGGTTATCCTTGTTGGATTTAGTGATACCTTGAGGGTCTATGGGTCCCTACTGAGTATCATTATACTCACAACTGCCCGGGAAATGCCCACACCTCGTTGTGTTGGATGTAGATGAAGGATAGCGCTGATGGAGGCCGAGTGTTCAAGGACTGGACGGTACCCAGAGGTGGAACTCATGACGAGTCAGTATCCAGAGATGGACTTCACGACGAGATTGTACTTGGAGGAGGTTGACGGGAGAGAGCATTGAGGTTGATATCTTTACATACCTTTTAGGTAGGATCCATGGTGTAAAATCCTTGAGATGTTCTATCAATACCTACCCTTCAGGTAGGATCTGAGGTGGATGACCCAGGAGCTGCTTCTATTTTCCAGCTGTTTGTATTTTCTGTTGTATTTTCGTCCAGTTGTAGCTGTACCTTTCTGTTGGGTTTGTATTCTGGACCATTTACATTTCAGAATTTTCTTTTGCAATTTTTGTATTACTTCCGCTTGTACATTGTTGTGTTTGTTTACTTTTATAAAGTCAATGCCTTCTTAGTTTTCAGGATTTACGCCTTTGGTGCTAGTCGTTGGCCCCTGGCCTGTGGAAGGCGGGCTTGGGGTAGTCACGGCATAGGCCCCGAAGACGGGTCGTGAAAAATTGGTATCATAGGAGTCGGTTATACCGCAGAAGCTATGACTCTGATCATTCCTTTCTGTGAAGCAATAGTGTTAAGGGTGCTGAGTGTGGTCTTCAGTATAGGGAGTCCAGTGTTGGTGCGGCAGATGATGTATCCACACACCAGGACCCTAACTACTGATTTCCAACTTTGTGCATGAAAACATTGATTGTGTGCGTGTTTCCAAAAGTTTTAAAGTCAGCTCAAACTAGGTCAGCTCACTTGGTATAAATCGTTGACTGTGTCACATCTGTTCAGGATGTCTCCACGCAGACAGTCAGTTGGAGTTCTGAGATAGTACACGACGACGGCCCAATGAGCAATGAGGCTCTGGTGCAGGGCCCTTTTTACTATATTGGCACCCTCGGGTGGTGCACAAGTAGCACCATCACCTATTGGGTAGTAAATTCCACTAGCCATACTAGCAGGCGGTGTACGCCAACAGAGCACGTTGCACGAGTTCCAATAGTAGAGGCCTCCGAGGTTACGAGGTGAGGCAGATTCCCAGACAACAAAGGACTGGCTAGAGGTGATTGCTAGAGTTTTTCGCCTTGCTGAGACACCAGTAGAGTGGATGGTGGAATTGGATACTAGTTTCATCCAGTGAGTGACCATGAGGATGGTCTGCATAGTGATAAGGATTTGGTATGTGGATCGATGCTTGAGATAGTACCTTCGGGTAGTGTGTCAACTATACATCACCACCTGTTGGCCAGCAGTTAAAACTAGTAGTACCGGTAGGTGACACATGTAGGATTACTGCCTTAGACATGTTCCAAAATCAGATACCCTCATGTTCCAAGGTGAGCCCGACTCTCAGGCGGCTGAGGACTAGCTTAAGGAAGTGACTGATAGTTTTTCAATAGTTTATACAGCTACGACAGAACAACGTGTCGGTAGCTAAGTATTCATCGAGGCATACTGATCATTACGGGTACTCAATGAATACGATTCGATCAGTGCTATAGAGCTCGGACCACTGATTTTGGTGTGTTTATGGATATCTGAGCCAACACCTTATCCTCTATGCATTCCTACCTATGTTAGGATTCTAGAGAAAGCCTTTGTGATTGAATGTTCTTTAGCTGAACGGATACAGGTGGAGAATGTTAGCAGTGGAAGAGCATGGAACTGGAGCCAGTCTCATAGACATGGGAATGTAAAATGTTTCAAGAAGAGGAAGTGTTAAGTAAATATGAATCTGCAGAGCAGGAGATGTGGAAGAAGAGATAGGAGTGCAGCATGATGTGGTGTACATTTCAACATCTTACGACCACCCACTTTTGTAGTCATTTCCAGGATCTGGGAGGTGGAGGGCAGGGGAAGATAATAACTGCATGTAGTCAAGGAGTGTGACCCAGGGGATCTAATAATTATTTGAGGTATGGTCTGTGTCTACTACTAGCTGTCGTATAAATAGATATAGGTACCAATCATTCCTACATTCCACGAATCTTGTCCTAGACCTAGATTTTCTGGTTAAGCCGTTGACTTGACCCTCATGTTTGGAGATACCTTTGGGAGGAGACTCGATAATCACACTTACGCCGATGGTGTGATATGACCCTTGAGGTGAGAGTTTCGATTGGAACCTCTTGGTGGCAGCAGTGAGGCCTTACGATGTTAGTTTGGGTATGGACTGGGCAACCACAGTTCATACAAAGATTTACGGTATTAGGAAAAATGTTTTTGGTTTATCTACAATGTTGGGATGGGGTTTTCCTGGGTCAGTGAAAAGGGAAACCCAGGCAGAACTGAACATAATCATGCATATGAGGGTGCATTCGATCACTCAGGAGATGGCCAAACTTACCTTTGTGCCATAATTCTCCAGATTTGTGGCACCACATCCAGCAATGCTTTTAGGAGATGGGGTAGAGGTCGACCAGGGCACCCAACCTAAGGTCTTTGGTTACATACTTCACTATGACGCATCAGGGACCGAACTCGGGTGTGTCCTGATGTAGGAGTGGGTAGTGATCGCCTATGGATCATGACAGATGAGATTTCACAGAGCAAACAGGAGACCACTAAAGTTCGAGTATGGCGACCACATCTTCTTATGGGTCTCACCTCGATGAGGTCTAAGGAGATTTAGATGAGGCAGAAAGTTATCTTTGTGGTTCATCGGACCCTTCTAGGTCCTCAATAAGGTAGGCGAGGTGGTTTACCGTTGTACCATTCCACTACAGTTGCACCGGTTGCACGACATCTTCCACTTATCTCAGCTGAGGAGATGTATGCACATCCTATCTATCATCATCGACCACGGAGAGCTAGATATCGATGAAGTGGTGAATTTCTAAGGGATCTAGTAGAGGTTGAGGATCTACAGGAGTGGGTCCTATGGGGACGGTCGATTCCTCATGTGCGCTTTCACTGGTAGCACGGGAACCTCAAGGAAAGCACTTGGGAGCGGGAGGCTCAGTTGCGTGATCGGTACCTCCTTTAGTTTCCCTAGTTTGTGTTATAGCTTTACGGGGACATAAATCTTTGAGGTGGGAGTAATGTAAAGAGCCATAAAATTCAAGGAAATTTTTTTCTTAATTTCTTTAGAATTTTTAGAGTCTGTGGCTTTAGAAGGGACATTATTCTGGGGCCCGGTGTGCCGGAATCAATTTCTGATGTTTAGCTCGGGTGCGTTCAGTGAACGAATGAGCGGGTTTTTCTATATTTTGAACCGATACTCGGAATTGAAATGTGAGGGCACCGATGAACTCGAAATGCCAGAAATTCCATAAGGGGTCCTTTACTGCAGTTGTGTTTGCTCGGGAAGAGAAGTTAAATTTTGTGGATTAAATTAAAAATGAATAAAAATTGTGGAAAAACTTTTATTTATATATAAGTGGTTATATCCTAAGTGAGGGAGTTACGGTGGGACCCACTAGTTCCTAACTACCCATGTGAGGATAAATGTGAGGTGGGGCCCACAGGATCCCCAACCCTTCACATTAACAAACTTCTTTACCCTCTTTAAACCCCCCTTTGTCTCCCCTTGAATTAATTGGATAACCCCTCCTAAAATAAGTGGCATCTCTACCTTCCTCTCCTCCATTAAAGTTTTCTAACACACATAATTAATATCATGAATTAATTTGAAAAGGATGGCTTGTATTTAAATGGGAGTATGTTAATACATTATTGGTTTGGAAAATAATATGGTGGGGGAACCTATGAAAAAATAATAGATTCTTCGTTCTTCAACCCTCTGAAGAAGAACGAGAATGTTCCATGACTTACAATCTTCCCTCTGTGACAAAAAGGGGAGACACCACTTCTTCCTCGGATGCTCTCTGTTGACGTCTACAAATCCTTATCTTGCGATGTCGTCAATAGTGACGCTAACATTTGACATTTATTATCGAGGTAGGGGCTATTATTTTTTTTCATGTCTTATCATTGTTCTTAGTTTCTTAAGGTTTGGCCACATGATATCGTCATAACGGGAGGATATCGGACCGCACAAACATGACCGACTCTCCTCCCATCTTCTTTGTTAATTTTCAATGATGTTGGAGGTGAAGGTTCACGGTGACGTTGCACCGTGCAGTGATCGACAGGGAACCGTGGTCATGCAAGGCTACAGAGAAGGCGGCGCAATGTCATTGCATCGCACGGGGACGAAGGGGACCGCGGATGGAGCGTGCCTCAGTGGTGGTGGCATGCGGCACTGTCGCGCCGCGCTAGAGCATCATGGGCCACGGCCATAGGGAGCGACGGTGGCGGGGCGCAGTGCCGACGCGCCGCACCAGTGGAAGATAGTCATCGCCTAAGGCCACGACGAACTTGGAAGGGAGGCCGGCCATGTCGGCCGCCAGCGCCATCAAGAGGCTGGACCAAAGGGGGGTCCTGTGGTCACCCCAGAGGTCAGCCATTAAGGTTGGACGTTTCTTTGAAACTGGGGGGTGTAACACCCCCCCCCCACAAATCAACAGCTAGGGCGGGCACCTCTGGGTGCCGCCAGTCCGCCTGGTCGGCCAGTCACATGGTGAACCGCGGGGGATGGCCAGGCCGCATGCACCGGGTCGGGCTGGGCCAGCCGGTCTGGGCCACGAACAACCAGGCTGGACCCAAAACCGGGTCGGGTCGACCCGGTTCGGGCTGACCTAGGGGTTATTGGTCCGGGTCAGACCGGGCCCAAACCCCTATTTTTAGACCGGTTTTGGTTAAACATTAATATCATGAGCTACAAATCTCTGATCGATGCACCGTTAGTTGAGTTGGATTCCTTGGATCAAAACGGTCATTTCGGTATATTACACATAAGGTTTTGTTGATGTTAGTGTACGGTTGGTTTGGTTCTAACACGAAACCAACCAGGCTCTCGGAGCGGAAATGCTTATAAGATGAGTTCCGAACATCCGAATGACATGCCATCGACATTGATGGATTCCTCTTGATGAGACGTATCTATTGGAATACTTCACTAGAGGATTATATGCAGTTGGAGTAAGGCTGGGTTGGATTGTACCGAAATCCAATCGGGCCCCTAGAATAGAAAAACCGATAACTTTTAGACCGGATGTCCGTTTGACGAACTGTCAGCGACATTGGTAATAACATTGAGAAACTGTCCCTATGACTATACTCTATGAGAGTTTGAGTTACAGTTGAGATACGGTCGGGATGGTTCATACACGAAACCAACCGGGCCCCCGGGATGAAAGGGAAAATAACTCACAGATCGGGCTTCTGATTGACGCGCCGTCTATTGCATTGAGACCCCTGTGACGAGGCGGTCCTTTGTGTTACTTATTTGTGAGACTTTTTGATACATGGAGTATCAACCCGTAGCTTGTGGAGCAGAAACTTCTGGAGACGAGCGTATGAAGTGCGGAGACCTATTAGCTATGGACCTGATGTCTGC
This sequence comes from Viscum album, assembly GCA_963277665.1. Taxonomy (NCBI): domain Eukaryota; kingdom Viridiplantae; phylum Streptophyta; class Magnoliopsida; order Santalales; family Viscaceae; genus Viscum; species Viscum album. The sequence goes on along the minus strand of OY728142.1, from coordinate 336,942,788 downwards.
TTGACCGATTCGACTTGGAGTGAGTCGACTAGCCCAGTGGACGGAGCACCTGGTATTTCGCGGCAGATTCATAGTGGATGGAGTGCCTGGTAGTTGGAAGCAGACCTGTGGTACTCGAGAGGAGGAGTACCCTTACAGGCTATTTGCGGAACCGCTACTGTGTTTGGGCGGTAGACCCCTGGCGGGGAGCACTACTGTGTTTGGGTGCGGACCCGTGGTACATGACAAGTGGAGTAACCTAATTGTCTATGGTTAGTGAGTAGAACCTCGGTGTCGTGACAGTACCATTGTACTCGACAGAGGAGAAGTTTTCCAGCAACAGTGGTTTCGACATCATGAATAAAATCCTTTTTTGATCCGAGTCAATGACCTATGTGTATTCCTCGTGATTGAGATGGGTTACTTGGTAACTTAGGTATATGTATGGGTATATAACTAATTAGTGGTTATCCATTGATTTCATATCTATGTGATACCTCATGATTGAGATGAGCTACATCATAACTTAGGTATAAGTATGGTCTTATACCTAAGTAAGGGTTATCTGTTTAGATCCTTCTTTGTGGTTATCCTTGTTGGATTTAGTGATATCTTGAGGGTCTCGGTGTCCCTACAGAGTATCGTTATACTCACCCCTGCACGGGCTTTGCCCACCCCTCATTGTGTTGGATGGAGATGACGAACAGCACTGACGGAGGCCGAGTGTTCGAGGACTGGACGATACCCAGAGGTGGACCTCATGACGAGTCAGTATCCAGAGGTAGACTTCATGACGAGACAGTACTCGGAGGAGGTTGATGGGAGATATCATTGAGGAGGCTATTTGTACCTACCCTTCTGGTAGGATCCGTGGTGGACGATCCAGGATCTGCACTATCAGTACCTACCATTAAAGTAGGATCCGAGGTGGACGACCCATGAGCTGCTTCTATTTTCCATCTGTTTGTATTTTCTGTTGTACTTTCGTTCAGTTGTAGATGTACTTTTTAGTTGGGTTTTTTATTTTGGCCCATATCCTTCTTTTTACTTTCTTTTGTACTTTTTGTATTACTTCTGCATGTACTTTGTAGTGTTTGATTACTTTTATTAAGGAAATTCCTTCACAGTTATTGGGATTGACGCCTTTGGTGCTAGTCGCCAGCCCCTGGCCTTTGGAAGGCGGGCTTGGGGTAGTCATGGCATGGGCCCTGAAGACGGGTCATGAAAAATGGCATGTGACTCCCCGCGCTCGATGTGGGAAGCCTCGGGCTTCCTCACCCTCGAGAAGTCCTAAAATAAAGGACCAAAGATAGACACATCAACTCCCTAGTGTCCAGACATGCCAGTGATGTCTCAACGTGACTACTCCCCCAACTAAAGGTTATTGCCCCGACCAGACCCCTTGGAATGTGCTAACAGAAGCAGTGTAATTAACCGGCGTCCATGGAAACATGGAACTGAGAAGAGTTTCACGAACAATGTATTAAATCTATGAGGGAGACCCGAAATAGGTGACGAGTTCCAAGGAGAAATCCATGGAAGGAAGATCTGATATCCCATCTTCCCCGTTTCAATCAAGTAGTAGACGTCCCGGAATAAAGAGAGAATGTCACCCGCCTTTGGAATGCGAGAATGTGGGGGAAAGAAATCCGCGCATGTCACGCCTAAGCAGACGGACACGCGTGCCCCAGCGAAAGCATCATAAATAGAAATGGTGAACCCGATGTGAAGTTATTCTCCTAAATATAGATATTAGTAGCGCTCAAGACATCATTAGATTGACGTGTCACCGGATCCAGTTATCCAGCACTGGGTCCCACCAAGCATATAGCAGGCCTCTCGTGAAACTCACCCAAATTTAGGGCAGTAGAACGTTGGGCATTCCGTTATGTAACATTGTCGGTGTGTATCCCTCTTACCGGCCACAGAAGACTGGATGGCGCTGGGGCACTGGTTGTCGATTTCTTTTCTTTAAAGTGCTAATGAGTTCATCTACCTGCTTTCCAGGAATCAGGTTGCTGCTACCGGGACATGATCATCAGCCACCCACCTACACAGGGGTAGGGGACACACCAGCATAGCCACTTCACGTGGCTCCACTACTGCCTCAATAGCGTCTATATTTATGAACGTGGGGAACCCACACCCCATATCCCTATCGGAAGTCATCCAACGAACATTGATTAACATCCTCATATGCCGTTATGAGAAAGAGGGCATAATCCCAACCAAAGATATGGCCCTCTTGGACCTAGAGGCGTCAAAGACTCGCCGTCAACACCGCCCGCGAGGGCCGTGTAGGGAGCCCCTGCTCCCCACCCCAACATTCAATCGTTTCGGGAGCCTGTCCCCGGAACGTCTTGACGACTCCCTGCCTTACGCTGATGAGGTGGTTGACGTCCAGCTCAGCCCGGTTAGAGTCCCAATTCAAGGTCTCCATGAAAAGGAACCCACCCGGCCGCATCAACAACGCTGCCTGGCCTTGCCAGAAGAGCAGGTAGGCTATGTGCCTGCACCACCTGCACCGGCTCAACTGACCTGACGCCAGCGTTGGGCCCGAGCTGAGGAAGCCTACCAAGGTGCATTAATTTCGACAACTACTGTGGCCCGAGCCACCACTGATTAGGGGCACATTGATTAGGGGAACTCACACTGATTAAGGGAACTCATACGCCCAACCGGGATCGATGCCCCAACCGCCCCATGGGCAGGCTAGGTCGACTCTCCGGGTCACAGGCATTAGTGGTGATCACCGCAAACCAACCCACGATGATGTCACCCCATATGGAGGTCCTCCCCATACCACTACTCTATAGAGTGTGGGACTTCCCCGCTACGAATCTTTTCATGGAGGTATGCCCCGTGCTACCCCCAACCTGAATAAAAGCCTGCCCCACGAGAGTGACACTCGGCGCGGAAGCATTTCCCGTGCCCACCACACCGGGTATGGAATTCGGCCACCTTCACATGACCGTCAATGCGATTGAATTTCCCATATGGTCCCTCTCCAACTTGGGTATCCTCCCAAAATTCTCTCTGTAGTTGGAGAAGGACCTCCTCGCCCTGGAAACAAAAGGGGTGAAGTTCAGCCTCGCTCCACCCGCACCAAGCATGGAGGTACTCCCCATGCTCATGCCGGTTCCGACAGAGTTTTCACCTACTCAGGTTCTGTTCATGGAGGTCCTCCCCATGTCCCCTATGAAATTCGTCTCGGTGATCCTCACACCCCGGCTGTCTCAAGTGGATGTCCTCTCCGCCCTGACACCAGCGCGGCCCTAAGTCTATATTTCGGGAATCAGCCTTATCCCGAGGAGCTGCCTAGGGGAAAGAGGGTGGGCCTTCGCTGCCACATGAAGAATCTTGGGAAGGCCTGGACAGAGATAAAACTAGTCCAATTCTCAGATTCTAATGCAGAATAAGACTCGGTAGTGGAACCCTCCCCTCGGTCCTCTATGTCAAGGACTGGGGCAGGAAGTAGGCATGTTAGCCTCTTCCTTCCAGAATGTGAAGTCCACCGGATTCATGCCTCCCTTCATAGGTACATCTAGGAGGATTAAATTTTGGAAGTCCCACAGGTTCCGACCGTGCAGTCACCACCGTCGTCACCAGAAGCACCCTCTACCTCAGCCTGATATCACGATGAGCTATTTTGGGGACTGATAGTGGTTGAACAAAAGTGTGACCCATCGCTGGTAACCATGATCCCTACACCAGGAGAATTGGCTGTCATCCCGTCATATCGTGACAGTGTGGTCAGGTCATCACCCTCTTTGGAGGATTGCCCGGGATTCGGCGGCCAGTCGGCTTGTCATCCGTATTCTGCGCCACCCAATTTATTGTCCCAGCGGTCTACCTCTGTAACGCTACTGGTTCCTTAGCCACCTCAGGTTGATGAGTGGGGAAATATGGGGCTAGAAACTGAATCCAAACCCAGGAGCTTCTGGAACATTCTAACAGCGGATCACTTCTCGGAGAAGTTCTGGCCAGCGGCAGCATCGAACTTTTGTGTGCTGGAATCCCTCACCCCAGAGGAAGTCGAGTTCTCCCGTCAAACCCTATGGGTAACACACTTCTTTCTTCGTTATTATCGGGTGGTGTACCCTAGGATCCAAATGCACTTTGAGGAAATTGGTGAAAAATGCCGTCTGGTCGTTTTGGCCGCACTCCTCGTGGCCTAGCGCCCTGAGTCACCAGGTTTCCAGAACACCCTCCAACAAAAATTCATTCATAGTTTCAAGGTACTCCGTAAAATCATCAGGGAAGCTACCCCCCACATGCAAGTTTGTGGCTGTGGATAGTATGCCACCCTCCTCTTCCATCTTATCCGATAGAAGCCTAACTCATTATGAGACATTGAGGACATTCCCCCCAAGAAGATTTGTGGTCCACATGGCTGACATAGTGGGAAAGGAGGACGAGATGGAGTTTCTTGATGGAGACTTACCCCCTGAGGCTATACAACCACTGTTGGACCCATCAGGGAGGATTACTCATCAGCAGAGGAACCTCCTTGGTCTCCCTACACCCACCGAGTTTCTAGTACTCGGTCAGAATTCCGGTATGGGTAAAGAGCATGTCAGAGCATGTCAGAGCAATCAAGCACTCCGAACCATCTGACTCAATGCAGAAGGTGTAGGAAGACCCCGAGAAGGTCGTGTTGTGCTAGAAACTTGCTGAGAAGAAGAGGTTGGTTGAAGAACTTATAGCTGAGCATGTTATAGAACGGGGAACTAATTATGGTGATCCTAGGCCCGGGCAGCAGGGGCAAGAACAATTTCCCCCCATCGATATGCCTCTAGGAAACCCTGATCATGCTACTCCCACGAACAGGGCTGAAGCTGGAACTCACAAAAAAAGGGCACGATGCATCTCATGAAACCCTCCCGAACGACGAGAAAATCTGAGTAATACAGTCGGGGTTCCCCCAGCTGCCCCGCAAGCCGCTCCACCAGTCGCCCCAGGAGCCATAGAAGTCGTCAACTATGTCGAAGAGTGTGGAAATGACCTCTTGGTTATGGATCCCCACCAAGACAGGGATCCCTTCCCGAATGATCCTATAGCAGCACTCATCGCCCACCTCGAGGCGCTGGAAACACGATAGGTGGCAGTCCCACCAGATAGAAATCCATATCCCGCGTTGGTGGATGATATGCCTACACCCCCATTTTTTGAAAATCCCAATTTCTTTCCCTTTAATAAGACATGGGACCCCAGAACCGGGCCCATTTCTCCTCTAGGTGTGGCCCCATGTTGGGGACTCCATCATAGCAAGAAGTGGCCAAGCTCTGATGTTTTGTACAGACATTAGAGGGCCCTACGTTCCTCTGGTACAATGATCTCCCTATCGGATCAGTGACTGGTTGGGAGGATCTTCGTCGGAAATTCCTATATTATTATAGCACCACCACATGAAAGACTAGTATATGATACCTCTTCAATTGAAAACAAAGGCCTGATGAGAGAGTCGCAGAATTAATCACCTGGTGGAAGAGGCTCACATACTCACTCGATATGCCACTAACTCAAGAGCAATTGCGGACGTTGTGCATAGGGAATGCCAAAGAAGAACTGCTACCTTCTCTGATCACTCAGAACTACCCAAGAGGGTTCCGAGATTTCTTAGATAGGGCTCAGCACCTCAAGGAAGCTCTGCAACAGGCTAGTCAGGTGCGTCCTCTACACCCTGTGATCCCAGCAAGGAGGGCTTCCAGAGCCGATCCCGCCGCAGTGGTCAAAATAGAGCCCCCCAGCTAGCTAGAATTGCTACCTGTGGCACCGGCCCCACAACCTCCTAGAGGCCCTCCACCTCAGGCACAACCTCTTTCCCAGTAGCGACCACCTCAGAATCGGTAGGTTCCCCCGCGCAACATACCTCCACCACCTAGGTGGGACATTCAGTCTCCGCCTCCTCGGTAGGCCCCTCCGGCCCCTCATCAAGTCCAAGCTTCAAGAGCCCCCTATCTGAAAAGAAGGCACCATACTTTCTTGTTCAACAAGAATCAGGTCCCTGGTTACTTCCGTAGTTCCCTAGAGCAAGGGATTGTGTGTTTACCTGAATGCAGAAGGCCGACAAAGGTGAGTCTCACTGATCGCCCCAACTACTGCCCCAATCATCGGATCCTGGGGAACACCAACAAGATGTGCTATGTGTTTAAAGAATGGCTCCAAGACCAGGTCGATAAAAACATAGTCAGGTTGGGCCCGACAGCAACATAGGTGGCAAGTGTCTTTGTGAAGTCACAAAGCGGTAGCAATGATGAAAGAATGCAGCAGCAAGTTCCCAGCCGTGGATCCCAGAAGTAAAATGACTAGATGTCTAGTAAAACAGTCACCCACACCCATGGTACTATTAGGGAATGCCTGAATCAGCTGGAGCCTTCAGAAGATGAGACCAGTATCTCTGTGTCATCATCTCAACCGGCCTCTTCCCAAAATGGAAAGCAACGGCGATGCAAGAAGAAGCAATGTGCTCCACCAATTTCATCGTCATCCCGCACTCTCAGTGAGTTCATTCCCCCTGATACGGGGATTCCTCCCAGAACATTCCCAGTGGGGATGAGTCCTCAAGAGACAGTCATGGGTACACTTCGGTTAATACCGTGGAGTTGGTAGATACCTATATAACTCCCGACGAGGGGGAATTCCAGGCGAACCTCCCCCAATGTCCCCGGTCGACGTCAATGTTGGCGGAGCCACAAATACAAGGGTTGTCAGGGTGAATCAGTTTTCACCTCCATCCAGGCTGTGCATGCTACTAAAACTAGAAAACATGCCCAGCACAGAGCTCAGCACACACAACCTCCTCATCTGGTGACCTCAGAACTATTTCCACCACCGTTTGTGCCACTAGATTAGGCAGAGCTGCCTCTTCTGTACCGTGGCTAGTATCACCCTATTACAGGCCAATATTTTTGGTCAAACACAAATATGGAAGATTCTCTTCAGGCCTTGACCAGTGAGCAACATGGCATACCTAGCACTAGCCAGCCTCCAGTTCATCCGGTAGGGCCCTCCGTGCCTCCAATTGCAAAGTGACCTCCTGTAAGCAGAGGATCACATCTAGACTGGAAGTATGATGTTCATAAGCACCTTCCTGCCATTCCAGTGATGCTTTCTATCCTTGACGATCTTCACATGTCATTCGAAATGTGTTAGGTGCATGCCGAGGACCTAAGGAGCCCCCTCAAGTTTGAGACGGAGGTATCAGCTGCTGAATTCTTCCACACTGAGGAAATTGAGAGCACCAAAATCCAGGCAGTTATCTCGTTCTCTGGTGAAGACGAAGACCCTCTTATATAGGGGAACATTCATCCATTATACATCACTGGCCAGTTCAATGGCGTGGAAGTATGTCGTTGTCTTGTTGACATGGGTTATGGGATTATCCTAATCCTGACTCGGACATTGCAGAAGCTGGGGTTGTTTGAGGATGATCTAACTCCTTTTGACCACAGAATCCATGGATATGACATGACCGAGCAGACCCCGGTCTACATGATTCATTTGATGACCCAATTCGGTGGCCTAATTACCAGTACTCAATTCAAGGTTGTCTCCTAGGACATCGTGTACAACGCATTGATGGGTAGGCCATGGCTCCACCTACATGCAGCGGTCCCTTCGTCATATCAACAATGCCTCAAATACTCCCTCAATGGTCGAGTATGCGTTCTCCAAGGTGATGTGTATCCTTTCACCTCTTGTGAAGCCCGTTATCTAGACACTGACTACTACAAGAGCAAGGTTAAGCAGATTTTGGCAAGTGAGGTTGAACCTGCCCCAGTCACGATTGATCCATGGGTAGGTCTGGATGATGCCTATGTCTTCCTAATCCATCGACTGGAGGCCACGACCCCCGAAATGGGGAATTTCTTTGTCATTTTGGGTATACGTGGAAGGCCGATTCCCAGGTCCAAGCGACGGCGAAAAATCACCTTGTACTCCAACACCAACCAGGATCAGGTGATCCAGGAACCTCCTACCCATGTACGGTATCGGGTTGTCTGGGTCATGGCAACGAAAGTATGTCATACATGTCTATTTCTCCAGGATAGAATTAATTGGCTCATGCCGACATGCCACTATTGTATTGATGTTATTAAGCATGGCCCCATGTGCCGAAGACCATATGAGATTATGTCGACTGCCTTCATGTTATGGTCTCAGCGGCGCACGAATATCATGATGTGCTAACCACCACCGCTAAAGCCGGCACCAGCCTCCCATTAGAGTATAATGGCCCAGAAGTGACTCCTCCTATGGAAGATCCCTCCATAAGTGGAGTAGAGGATCTTGAAGATGCTCCCCTACCTTTGAAGAAGGTGTCTCTACGAAGGTCGATGAACTGGTATAGGTGAACCTTGGTAGCGAGGCAGATCCGAGACCCACATTGAGCAGTGCCGCCATGTCCCTCAAGGAGAAGTAGCGGTATGTGAACTTCCTTAAGCAGCACCGAGATGTGTTCTCCTGGAGTTACAGCGAGATGCCAGAACTAGATCCCTAGGTAGTCGTCCACCACCTTGGTCTCCAGACAAACCATCGCAGGTCTAAGAAGCCTCCCAGAAAGTTTCACCCCCTTCCACAGTACCATGGTTGAGGCGGAAGTTGACAATATTATCAATTACAAATTCATCAAGGAATTCCAGTACACAAATTGGCTAGCCAATATTGTGCCAGTCGGGATGAAAAATGGGCAGATCAGAGTCTGTATCGACTTCCGCAATCTCAACTGCCACTATCTGAAAGATGATTTTCCCCTCCCAGTGACAGATTTGTTGATTTATTATATGGCTGGGTTCCAAGACCTCTCTTTCATGGATGGGTATTTTGGGTACAACCAAATCCGGATGGCCCCTGAAGACGAGGAGTCCCCGCTTTCAGGGACCCCCAAGGTACTTTCTGTTACCAGATTATGCCCTTCATCCTGAAAAATGCAGGTGCCACCTATCAGCGGGTCATGCATCGCATATTCAAGACGATCCTAGGAACACTGGTGGAGTGCTATATATATGATCTGGTGGTCAAATATCTTTAGCACCCAGACCATCTCGGGGACCTTGAGAAAGTGTTCTGTTTCCTCCATTTCTGCCACCTGAAGATGAACGCATTGAAGTGTTCCTTTAGGTTCACCTCTGAGACATTTCTTGGCTCATTTTCAGATTCTGAGGCATCGAGATTGACCTAGAGAATATCAAATCCATTAGCCAGATGCCTCCCCCGAGTAATATTTGGGAGCTGCGAGGTCTTCAAGGCCACTTAGCCTACATGCATTGATTCATTGCGAATCTGGCTGGAAAGTGTAATCTATTTTCCCTTCTCATGAAAAAAGGCTCTTCCTATGAATGGGATGAAGAGTGTCAGGCCGCATTCAAGGAAATCAAGCAGTGTCTACTCCAGCCTCCGGTCCTAATGCCACCCAACGTCGTAAAGCTGCTGGTCTTTTATTTGACCTCTCTATAATGGTCTCTCGGCACCCTACAGGCCTCGAAGAACAATGAGGGGACAGAGAACAACCTCTATTACCTCAGCCGCATGCCCCTCGATATGGAGACCAGATAATCCCCCATCGAAAAGATATGCCTTGCGCTTTTGATTGCTTTAAAAAAGTTGTGACATTACTTGCAGCACAATGAGGTACATCTGGTCTCTCAGGTAGACCCGCTAAAGTACATTCTGAACCGCCCCATGTTGACTAGCCGACTAGCTCCATGGGTGGTACTTCTCCAGTAGTTTGACATCAGGTTTGTGCCCCATAAAGCTATAATGGGTCAGGCATTGGCATACTTCCTAGCTACCTATCCATCCTTCATGGATCAATCCCTAGACCTGGATTTTCCTGATGAGGCAATCCTCTCAGTCGATCATGCCATCTCATGTTAGAAAATGCACTTTGACGGTGCCTCCTGGAGCCCCACTGGTAAAAGTTTCAACGATCCTAAGCTCAACAGAGTGGGCCTGGGTATCATCTTCATCACCCCAGTGCAATACATTCTACCATACTCATTCCTATTGTCAGTAGACATCACTAACAACGAGGTAGAGTATCATTCTCTCATCACTGGCCTCGAGCTGGCTCTTGAGATCAATGTACCCCATTTTCATGTTAAAGGGTATTCAGAACTAGTCATCATGCAGTTCAATATAGACTATTTTATCAGAAAGCCAAAGATCGTTCCATTAATGGAGTGCACCCTCCGTCTAATGGCCCGGTTCCCTTCTCGACTAGAGGTTACCAATGTCCCTCGGTCACAGAATGGTCGAGCAGACGCTTTGTCAGGCATAGCTATTCTACTTGCAGAACCTAAGCAGGATGATCTGATTATACATTTGGCACACTGGAGAGTCAATTCCCCCGTCATCGCAGAGGATGAGGACTGCCTGCGGGTAAGCCATTTTACCGCCGGATCCTCCACGCCCAGAGCCACAGGTTCTTCAGATGTAGTGGTTGAGGCCACTACCGACTAGAGGGAACCTTTTTTCGAGTATATCTAAAATGGTTGCCTCATGGATGATCGGTCTGAGCACTAGTGAATCTGATCCCGTGCACTTCCATTTACCCTCCAGAGTTGTCCCATTATTGAGAGGATCCTCTATAAGTGGGGCTTTGATGGTGTTCTACTCCGTTGCATTCAAAGAGTCGAGATTTCTCAGGTTATACAAGAGGTTCATGCCGGTTCCTATGGTGCCCACCAGGCTGGGCCAAAGCTTTCCAATCAGATCCCAAGATTGGGGTACCTCTGGGCCTTTATGATCCGTGATTGTATTGAGATTTCAAAGAGATGGAACATGTGCCAAGTTCATGCTATCTTCCCGCATCGGCTGACAGATCCTCTGCACTCCACCAAGTACTCTTGGCCATTTGCGGTGTTGGGACTCGATGTCGTGGGATCATATCCTCCAGTGACAGCTCACCAGTGTAGGTTCATCCTAACTACTAAGGATTTCTTCTCCATGTAGGCAGAGGCAGTTCCACTCAAAGAGGTAAAGGCTCATTCCTTCGTTGACTTCGTGAGTTCCAATATCATCCACCAGTTTGGTGTCCCTCATGCTGTCTTCATCGATAACATCACCAACTTCCGAGCAGTTGAGCTGAAGAAATTGTATGCCAAGTACAATATACATGCGTACCATACCTCTCGCTATCACACGTAGGCAGATGGATAGATCTAGGAATTCAAAAAAACCCTTTCCAACATTTTGCAGAAATTGTTTGGTAAAAAAAAGTTGGTCGGACAGCCTCCCCAACGCCCTCTGGTCGTATCGGATGACCACTCGCAATTCCACCTAGGTGACTCCATATTATTTGGTGTATGGGGCTGAGTTCTTCCTTCCAATCGAGATCCAACTCCTATCGTTATGCACTATAGTCTATGAACAGTAGGCGCCAGATAAGTTGGTTGAAATCCATCTAGCGTAATTGGAATCACTCAATGAGAATAGGCTCTGTGCCCTGCACAATTTGGAAAGACATCAGAATAATATAGCAAGAGGCTTAAACAAGAAGGTTCTCCTTTTCTCTTTTCTGCAAGGCGGCCTGGTATAGGCCCACCGAGCACCAATGATCCCCGACAGGAAAACACCCAAGCTGGATCCCAAATGGGAAGGACCTTACATCATTTATAAGGTCTACCCCAATGAAGCATACTCCTTGGTAACCATGGATGGTGAGTTCATAACACCTCCCGCTAATTCCAGGTACCTCAAGAAATACATTTCCTAATCCTCAGGTACCGCATGACCCTAAACTGCACCCCGGTCCCACACGACCTTAAACTGGAGTGTCCCGCATGACCCTAAACTGCACGATGGTCCTACAAAACCTTAAACTGTCCAGTCCTACATGACTTTAAACTACAACATCTTCCTGCACGGCATTATACTACATCATCATCTGTCTTGACGTTAAACTGCTCATTATCGCCTCGCTTGACAATAAACTGCAAAATGGTCTGAGCTTTATGACCCTAAACTATGATCTCCCTCCTCCTCACTACAAGACATTAATCTGAAAGCTGGTCAGGCATTCCTGAGAGAGGCCCAGTCTCAGGCCCCATGGAATTCCCTGATATGTGGCTCTCTTGTGGGATTGAATGGTTTGGAATGAGATTATGTCCTCATTCATGTTGGGTTACTCGCTCTACAGTTCACATACCCATATGAGATGCATTTAATCATCCTACATGACGTTAAAATGTTCTTCTAGAACTACGTATCGCTTGATTCCCATCCTCATGGGATACGTAGGAACACTCATATGCTTCATTTTGAGCCAAACCCCAAACCATTCTATTTGACTATACCCCATGGTTATTGATTCCTCACAGTGTCCTCGCATGATGTAGAGTAGGCATCCTTTGCCCCACTCTTACGAGTGTTTTAATGGTCGCTCCATGTGCCCACTCCCGTTCTTCTATCCTCCCCCGTCTTAACCGCATGACGTTAAACTGCATGGACTTCAAGAACTATTTATGGATTGATTCTCATCTTCATGAGATATGTAGGAACGTCCAGACATTTTTTCTGTTGGCCCAACCCAAAAGCGAGAATCTTCCCCTCGGGTTAAGACAAATGGCAGGGTGCATACTTTTTCCCCAATTCACGTCGAGCTAACCTCGATCCGATTGTACGTCCCCCTTCCTAGAGATGTTCGCCTCTTTCTTAGATGGTTACAACTATGCTTCACCCACTCCATGACTAGTATTCCATCACCTTACCCATCCGGAAGGGCCCTTGAATGGTGTGGATATTAGGCCTAAGGGCCATCTTACCATTTCAGTCCAACGCCCTCGATGATGCCGAGTAGCAAGCCGATTCAAGTCCCGCGTTTCAAATGTGTTTAGCGACCGATGCTCATTTGTTTCTCCCATCATAGGTGACCATAGGGACACTATGTTTCGAACATGGTCAACAGTCGCCCTGGATCTTCGGGTCCACCCCAAGGTGTCCCAAACATAGAGTGTAGTGATTCGTTCTTCCCTGTCCTGAAGCGATGAACTCTTTTCGGGCAGGGCCAACTGTCAGGCCCCTGGCCCAGGTTCTCTATGATGGGATTGTGTGGTGTAGTGTAATATTACATCCACATTCACTTCGGGATACTCGTTGTACCATACAGAACCCCAGAAGAGACACCTTCCCCAGCCCCTGTCCTCACTGTATGATGATAAACTACAAGCTGGTCAGGCCTTCCTGACTGAGGCCCAGCCTTAGGCCCCTTGGACTTTTCGATCCCCCGGCCCCCATCCTCACTGCATGATGATAAACTGCAAGTTGGTCATGCCTTCCTAACCGAGGCCCAACCTCAGGCCCCTTGGCCTCCCCCCCCCCTGACCCCATCCTTACTACAAAACGTTAAACGCCATGCTGGTCAGGCATTCCGGACCGCAGCCCAGTCTCAGGCCCCTTGGCCTTCTCGGGCCCCTTATCCCAAGTTCATACATGGAGTGTACGGTGTGGTTTGGGATTACGTCCTCATTCTTGTTGGGTTACTCGCCATGTCGTACACCTCCCATGTCCAGGGAATCCTATTCCCCGACCCTCATCCTCACTGCAAGATGTCAAACTGCGAGTAAGCCCGGCCTTCCTGACCAAAGCCCAACTATCGGGCCCCTTGGCCTTTTCGGGCCCCTGGACCTAGTTCTCTCTTACGGGACTGTGCAGCATGGTATGGAATTATGTCCTCATTCACGTCGGGTTACTCACCACATCGTACACATCCTCATTAGGGTATCCTTCCCCCTAGGTATCTTCAAGAACTACGTGTGGCATGATTCCCATCCTTATGGGATACATAGGACCACCCGAATGTCTAGGCTTCAGGTCTAGACCCACATCTCGGAAATCTCTGTCCCACCTTGACCCCATGGCCTACCTCTCCTGACCCACTTTGTTGACCCTTTTCGGTGGTTCACCAATGTGCCTAAGGGTACTCTGGTTTAGTACCTGGAATGCTGGGTTCTACTCTGACATGTTTTCACCCGCTTTTCAGGCTTCGTGTTCCCCTTCATCAGGGCTTCCATAATCTTTCACACCCAAAGTGACCCCCATGAATGGACTGGATACCACACCTAAGGGATCTCCTACCGTTATGGGCCAACACCCCCGATGGTTTCAGATAAGAAATTGATACAAATCCCATGATGTGAACATGGTCAGCGGTCGATGCTCATTTGTTGTTCCCACTTTAGGATAACGTGATATAGATACTATTTTTCTACCATGGTTAATAGTTATCCTCAATCTAAATGCCAACCCCATTAAGCCAAAAATATAGGTTACACAATTCACATATATCTCCACTTCGCATGTCCATATAGAAATTTGACACTCTTGATGTTATTCTTCAGTGTGCATCTGCATGTCAGGGGAACAAGGCCATGGTAAGGGTGTCCTACGGGGCTCTACACCGATTTCCATTTGATGGATGTTCCAAGTATTGAAATAAATACCTTCCTCCCTTGTTTCCCACACCTAGATTAACTCGCGTGGGGTTAGGGATTGGTTCGAGGTATGCGCTTACTTGGAATGAATCCATCCCTACATGGTCTGAGCTCAAAGACCCTAAACTAATATCATCTCAGAACTACGTTCATCTTGATTCCCATCCTCATGGGATACGTAGGAATGCCCAGACCCCTTTGTCTATGGGTCCAACTTGAGTTATGCTAATTTTTCTTCTCTATCCCGTCTTCAGGACTTTGACTACAGGACCGCATGATATGGTACATGATTATTTCCTCATTCACATCGGGTTTGTGATAGTAGCACCATGCACACCCCGTTCTAAAAATCATCCCTCATATTTTCTGTCCTTCATGACATTAACAGGAACCTTTCTAGAACTACATGTGTCTTGATTCCCATCCTTATGGGATATGTAGGACCACCCGAATGTCTAGACTTCGTGTCCAACCCCACCTCTTAGAGATCTCCCAATCTTCCGGTCACCTAAGCCCCTTGGCCTGTTCCTCTCCACGATAGGGATATATAGGTGTGGTATAGGGTTCTTGGCACCATGCCCCCCTTCTCCTAGAAATTAGCCATCTCTTAGCCTCCCTCAAGATGAGTCTCTCAACCGCTTGTAGTGGTTCTCCCTTCTGTTAAGAGTACTCTGGTCTAGGACCAAGAGTTCCAGATTCAACGTAGGCAAGTTCCATCCATTTTTCAAGCATTGTGGTCCCCTTAATTCGGGCTTCCATCATCTTTCACACCTGGAGGGACCCCAAGAACGGCCCGGATACCACACCTAAGGGATCTCCTAACATTACGGGACAACACCCCTGAGGGTTTCAGACAACAAATTGATACAAATCCTGCTTTGCGATCATGGTCAGCGGTCGATGCTCATTTGTTTGTCCCCATTCCAGGCTAACGAGATAGGATGCTGTGTTGCGAACATGGTCTGCATTAATCCTTTTTTGTCACACCAGCCCCTTCAGACCTTGAATGTTTGTTGCATGATTCACTTTATGTTCCACCCAACCGTGTCCAGGTGGATTCTCAACACACTTGGAGCTATCCCTCAGTGAACCTCTACACGTTAGTGGGACAAAGCTACAATACAGTGTCCTTCAGGGCTCCCAGGGTCCGAGCTCTAATACCATAAACTAAGATCATCATTAAGGGATCTGTGCGGCTTGATCCTCATCCCCATGGGATGAAATGGGTCACATGGACGTCTTGTTTCTGAGTCCTACTCAACTGGGAGCTATTTCCTCATGCCCCTTTCACTATCACCCTTATTTTGGCACCATGGCCCTAGGTTCCTATCTCGGAATTTCATACGGTGTGATGAAGGATCATGTCTTCATCTATGTCGGTTATGTTTCATCTCACCGTACACACTCCCCGCCTAGAATCATCTCTGCTACGTCTGCGCTACATGACATTAAAATGAATGCTTGGTCCTATCACACCACCCTAAACTATGACATTATTGTCCTAGCCGCATGAAGAAAAACGACACCGTATTGTGATGACCTTATCATAGAGGACGTCACGTTGGGTATTGGTTATACTCTATGCCATTTTTCAATGCCTACTACGGGTTGATTCTTGTGGTGACGCCTGGGCTTGCTACCCTAGGCCTGTCACTTCTCAAAAAAAACCACCAACCTTTATGGACAAACAATATTTATCAAATGCCGCTTCTCTTGTTGCGATGGCTAGACCCACGCGCCCCTTTCATTTTCTAGAACTACGTTTGGCTTGATTCTAATCCTCATGAGATACGAACAAGTGCCCGAGCACTTCCCCATGGGCCTAGCCTTACTTTTGTGTTCGGTCCCTCAAAACGGACACTTCTCCAAGGAACACATGGTATGTAGGTATTATGCCCTCATTCACGTCAGGTTTTGTAACAACCTTACCACGTGTCTCCTGCTCTCCTTTCCAATTCATGGTCTGAATTCTAAGACCCTAAACAAATACCCTTTCCAGAACTATGTGTATCTTGATCCCCATCTTCATGGGGTACGAAGGAATTCCTCTTCATTTTGGTACAGGCCCATCTCAACTCTCGTTTTTGGTCCCTAGACCTAAAACCTCACCCCGAAAACAAGTGGTTGTCGAAACCCCAGGTTTCTATTCATGTCGAATATTTGAGTTACCCCATCACATGCTTCCTGTGTTTCCTCCCATCCAAGGTCTGAATTTTATGTCCCTAAACTAAGATCTCCCTATGGGATGGGACTTGACTCCCTCTATTTAATATGTCTCATTAATGTATTTAGATGTGTTTTGACAAAGAGCCCGAAGTGTGGGATTTTCATGGATACATTCCTCTCATTCCATGACCAAGCTTCGTGAGCTCTCCATTTGGGTCATCATCCTCTTCCACATTCCAAAGGACCCTCGGACGACATGGATGCTATGCTTAAGGGATATCTGTGGATGTCGGGCCTAAGGGCTCTCCTATCATTCTGGTCCAACGTCCCTAAGGATCTTGGACGACATTTGAAGCAGGTCCCGTGTTTCGAACATGGTCCACAGTCAACCTTCATTTGTCTATCCCCATTCTAGGATAATGCGATATGAATGCTGAGTTTCCTCCACGATCGACAATTATCCTTCATCGTCACACCGTCATCATTGTGATCGAAATCTTGAGTGTCATGATTCACACATGTCCACTTTCTCATGTTCAAGTGGAATTCCGACATACTCGGCTTTATCTCTTCGTGCGTCTATGTGCGCCTCATGGATGAGTTAGCATCATTGGGCCGGTATTCTTCAAGTGTCCCTTCGTCCTACCATACCCTGTCCTGTGTTGGGAAAGTCCCACCATTACTTCTTGTTTCCCACACCGAGAACAATTCACGTGGTCTTAGTAGTACTGGTAGGATGTGTACCAGCGCAACCCAGATTATTATCGTCCTACATGATGTTAAACTATGCCTCCAAAACTACGTAAGGCTTGATTCCCATCCTCATGGGATACATAGAGACAACCCGGTATTTCAACCAGGGTCCATCCATAGGAATCATAAGTTTTGTTCCTCCCCATTTCTGGCCCCTGGCCTAACCCCTCGGGGGGAACTATGTAACTACAATTTTTCCCCGAACAAGTCAGGGATGCCCCAAGATGACATTGGGAAGCGATGACTCCCTCACCAGAGAGGCTCTGTTTGAAAGAAGGAATGATCCACAATCAAACTAATGTGTCCATCCAGTGTGCTCCCACCACGGTGGCGTAATTTAAAGTGTGTTGGATTCTTCTCGAACAAACACTCACTCCACATTCCATGCTTTTCATGCCCCCTTATTCAGACACTCATCCTCTTTCATGTCTAGAGGAACCCCCTCACAGTATGGATGCTCGACCTAAGGTCCGCCAACTGTCCTGGGCCAACATTCTAGAAGACTGGTCATGTTTGGAAGGTCTCCATAACAGTATGGATTCTCAACCTATGGTATGTCTTCTATCCTGGGCCAACGTCCCGAATAACTGATCGATGATACTTGAGTTAGGCCCCATGTTACGAAAATAGTCAGCGTTCGGCCCTCATTTGTTGTCCCCATTTCAGGATAATGCAATACGGATGTTGTGTTTCCACCACGGTCAACAGCAATCCTCCATTGTCACTCCACACCCATAGAATTCTGAATTTTGGGTATTGTAATTCACACATCCCTCTTCCCTATGTTTGGACTAATCACAATGCCCCTAGCGTTACCCCACTCGTGCACCAGAGCACATCAGAAGAATGGATCATTGATTGTTATGAGGTCATAATCCTCGGATAGGGCCTCTCCCATGTCTTCCTGGATGATTAGTGTTTGTTACATAAACCCCGGATACACAGAGCTTGGTCGTCATGTTATGTTCAGATGGAATATCATGGTGATCACCCCTTGTTTCTCTCATTGGGTTAAGCCCATGTGAGCTTAGGGACTTACCACTAGACATTTCATGAATACAACAGACGCATGTGGAGCCAACTCCAATAGAGAAACTCACGTATTCAAAAATCAAAATATGAATGTACGTTTGAGAGTTTTTGATCCTTACAACACTCGGGGGGTTTATTGCCCCCATGGACGGGTTGACCACGTCAAAAGAGTGTTGCAGCTCAGCAACCCTTTGACTTGTGGCGGCCAGGAGTTGCTGCCACCGGCTCAGCTCCTGCTCCTCCTCAATAGTGATGGGGAACAATTCCCCAGTCTCAGTTTGGTCCAGTTCTATGTCAGCCTGAATGAGGACCATTTATTTGGAAGCATTCCTCAGACGCTCTTCTGCTTCTGTCAGTAGGGCCTTCAATTGCAATATTAGATCTGATTGTGCATTAAGGGGGGCTGAGTACTCATCCACCTGGGTCTGTAGCCATTGGATCTCATCTTCAGCATCCTAGAGCTTCTTGATGTTCATCATATTCCTCCCCTGCCAGCCCACACTGAGGCCGCGATCATACTCCCGGATCTTCTCTACCATAAGATATCAGATGAGTAGGTGAGTGCACTAGGCATCCACTCCCCCCACACACTGATCGCATAGCCATGAGAGAAGTTTGTCCATCTCATCCAGTAATAGTGTCTGGGGGGGGGTTTTGATAAAGCGCATGATCAGATTACATGAATGGAAGCGGACTATGTCATTGTCCTCTTCTTCAAATGTCGTTTCAGCAAGATCTGCATATGGCGTGGGATCAAGCGTGACATCTAGTGTTGGATCAGATGCGGCGGGACTCGGGTTGACTGGAAGATCCTCATCGTCCGACCCCACCTCAATAACCTCGGGCACAACCCCGCAAGTGGTCCCGCCAATGATGGGGGAAGCTGCAGCTCGGGTCGGTAGGGTAACTATCTCCATGATTACTGGTATTCCTCTAGGATGGGAACCACCAAAAATTACAACCAGCCTCACCGTAGCGGCCCATGAGAGTTGATGAACTGTACGTAATAGAGAAGGGAATGGACATCAATTAGCACGATCAATGTGTGGTAGTAATGAATTCCATGGAGAGTACTTACAGAGATTGAACTCCTTGTATTGTTCTTGAGTTTATGCTTAACTGAACCTGAAGTGTGGCCCTCCGTATATTGTCGGGAGGTCTGGAGATTCTGGAGTAGCAACCTCGGGTTCCCTAGGCCCGCCAAACACAGAACTGGACGCGACCACAGGTGTGGGTTCTGAGCATCCTGCATCACCACCCACCGAGGGGCGAAAGCGAGGTCTGTGTACAAGTTCCACATGTTCGGTGCAGACGTTGATAAGGGGTCCATAATTGCCTAAGAGCAGACCCCAAGGAAAGAAACATGGAATGTTACCACGAGAGCCTCTGCGAAATCATCGAGACCCGAGTCTTGATTGCCAACTTCACCTTCCCCCAACAGGCTCCCTCCATCGGCCTCGTCTCCCCAAGAGGATTCATATGAATCATCTAATAGGTGGAAGTGCTCCCTCATCTCAGTAGCCGATAGTTATGGGGGAACCATGTGATCCCGCAGTACCCTCACCCAGTGTGACATTGGACGCGGGGCACCACTGGAATGTACGTAGTCCTCTAGCTCATCCAGATATTACTCTGCCTCCGCCAGAGACACCACGAAACCAGCCCTGACAGGGCCTATACCTGGTAAATCGATCCCGAGATGGTTCAGGTGTTCCCACATTGCGGATGGACTGAGGTGTTGTCAGTTGACGTCCCAAATATCCTAGGCCTCCGGGAAAACAAAATTCTCTGGCATGTCGATATGGCGTAGCCGCTTCCCCAGAGCCTAAGTGGATATCCTGCGGAATCCCCTTGGTGGCTGCCCCTCCAGATGGCTCTGCTCTTCTGGGACCACCAGGTCCACTACCACTTCTATCACTTCCTCAGCTGGTGCAGGTCTCACCTCCAAGCTAGCCCCACCACCGCGAGAGGCCCTTTCTGCCCTTCGACCCCAACCTCATGATAGGGGACGCCCGCCATCACCAGCTCGAATGGTTGGCTGCTTTAGTATTTCCTCCAGATAAGCCGCCTCCCAACATATGGCATACTCCTTCACCAGTCCAAAGGCAGTAGTAGGCGGAGGCAATGCATTTCACATTTTCCCATCTTACTGTCTGAACATGAGCCACAATTTCCTCATTACACATGGGTGCTCATCATGGCACACCTCATAGTAGACCTGCGGGGTCAGCCGCTGTAGGAACTAGAATTTACATGAAAACTGGTGTGGGGTACACGGCTCGCAAAGAGGCTCGCGGTCCAACCGTGCCACCAAGACTTTACCTTGTAAGGCCATGAGAGTGGCCTAGTGATCTTCCGTCCCCTGACCATCGTCGGTGAGTGCCCCCGTCGGCAATGAAAATGGGTGGAAATTAAACTCTTCCACCTTCCACACCCGGTTTAGTACCAACGACACAGTTAATTTGGAGAGAAATCTTTTAGCGGCATTCGGAATGGATGGACAGATGTTTGACCCCGGAGGCAAGATGGGGTTCGGATATTCATAAACCCCCCAGATGTGAGACACGATCCACCCATATAGAAGATGGAAGGGCCCACATATCTTCAACTGCTTCTTTCCCTCAATAACATGTCGTAGCATCTTGTACAATCTGGCGAGCATCGGAATCCCCAAAATGACCCGCCTTCCTCTGGCCAGCATGGATTCCATGATGAATGAGTTGGGCTGCACCCCCATATTGGTATCCCTCACTGGTAGGATCCAACCGTAGATAAGGGCCACAATAAACACTGCAAGTCTGACTATCATCCGTTGTTCAGTGCTGACACTGAAACCCCAGGTCTTCTATTTTCTGTCCTCCAAGAGCTGCCAATAAAAGTTCCCCTTGCCCCGTTGATCCCTATTCGGGCATGTTTGAGGCCTCGGGGGAAACTCTTGATCTTTCAGGAAGTTCAGGAACTTCTTGATCCAATTCTAAAAGTGGACATCTCTCACCGCTACTTTATCCTCTCCGGGGTCGAATCCTATCCATCCCAGCGCCATCTGCGGCATCCTCTCTGGATTCTCCCACGCACTCATGACATGGAGGAAATCATCATAAATATCCCCTAAGATCGGGACCCCTGAAACCTGATGGAAATCCCACAGACTGATGCCATCCTTTCCATGGTGCAGGTGAAAAGTGTTGGTCCTAGACGACCATTTTCTCAACAGCTCCGACATCAGCTATTTCAGTTGATACATGTGGAATTAAAAGGCCCATGCCACCTCATACAAGCCCACTCTCCTTAGCTCAGCTCCAAATTACTCTCATGAGGAAACCACCTAGTAGGCCCATGCCCAATAATTGTTGAAGTTCCCACCCTAGCTTAGGTCCCACTCATCGGACCACCATTTTTTCAAATCCCTCAATGCCACCTTCAGTATTGTGCAGTACATGGGATGGGATGTCTCTGGTTGTAATGACTTCCAATCAGTGTTGTTCAGATGGTTGTACAGACAGTCGGTGGTGACAGGTGTGAAGTCCTTCTGTGCATGACCATCAGCCGCCCTGAACTATTGACGCTGGAATGGCGTGATTCTTAACTAGCAAGCTGGTTCATCCCTACTCGCCTCGGGAATGATTACATCATCCCTCATCCCGAATCCATACAAGTACAACTTCTTGCACAATGAATAGTTCTTTTGGATCTCTAATAACAGTTCCGTCAATGAACTATAGTCCGAAAGGCTTTGGAATAGCTCTCCCAGGCCGAGACAGTTGGCCAACTCATCCCTCCGGGCGGTGTCCGCAAGAACCCCCTGGGCCGCTTCTTGATGATCCATTTGTTTTTAAAAGGATTTAGAAATTTTATGGCTCAGGTCATGAAGCCTTTTCATGGAGATCCTTCGCGAAGCAGAATCGCGGAGCCTCCCCTCATCCTGCATGCACATGATCGCATTGTGCAGTCATGGAGTCAAGGACTCCCGGTTCGCCGTGAAGCCCGATTAGCAGAGATCAGATGTGAAGTAACTGAATATTCACAAATTGAGAGCGCAAAAGGACAAAGTCGCGGAGATAGGAAACGAAAAAAGAGAGGTCAGCCCCCCTATTTATAGGCGGCAACCCTCGGAGTTTTTCAGCTCATCCAGCCCGCGCGGAGCTTCACGGCGCATCGGGCCCGCATGGCCTCTGTCCGCCTTGCGCGCCCTCTTCGCGAGTCAGCACTGTGAAAAGCCGATTATTTTGGTGATTTCCCTGAGACTTCGACGCTTGATCCCCTCACGACACCTAGTCTGAGGGGGGGCATTTGTTGGTGCCAAAATATTGGACAAAAAGAATGATGAAAAGAAAGCCCCACGGCCTGCCTCATGAAGCCACGACATGGAGACCCGCTGAGCAATGCAGCTGCCATGAAGCAACAGAAGTGGGATGCCCCGACTATGCCCCTGACATTTGCACACCCACCGAGAAGCAAAGGAGGTGTTACCCCTCCGCCAACTTGGTTGATGTTCGTGACCCACCAAAAAGTGACTGAATCTCCCTTGGTGCCGCGTGATCTCTACTTCACGGTGCCTCTTGCCTATAAATACCAGCTCCCCTTGAGCCTCTCGAATGTTCAATCCGACCTTTCGACTTCTCAGTTCCCCGTGAAGCACCCTTTTCTCTATGAACCATGAGCTATGTGAGGTATTTTTTCTTCCTGAGGATCCTCCACATTGTTTCGTTTTGATCCCCACTTTTGAGAGGGATGCCTTTCGCGAAGCCTAAGGGATTTCACGAAGGAAGGGGATCTCCAAGGGGACCTTGGTTTTCGCGAAGTGTTGATTCTTCACGAAACACCCATCCTGTAAATGTGATCCACATGCCAAGGTATAGTCACTGTACTTCGCGAAGCACACTACTCTGTGGCAGTTTGCTTCGTGAGGCACCTATGCTCTACGAGGCAGTGCTCCACAAACACCCTTCCACTCCGCGAGGCACCTCCCATGTGATCCTCCACCCCATGCTAAGGCTATGGAACCCCACATCGTGAAACACACCCATTCGCAAGTTCCTTTTACCACACAAGGAAACTGAGATCCACAAGGCCTCTGCCTATGGACCCCTATTCTTGGCAATTCCTTTTACTGTGTGACCATCCATGTTTGCACGATGTGATTTCAAAGTCCCCTGGAAGATACCCCCCATAGCGCTGCTTCGCCTAATTCATCTTCACATAGGCATGCTAATTGATATTGCTTCTTCGCATATCCACCCTAACGTGGACCCCTCGATTGTTCACTCTGCGACCCTCCTTTTACACAGCATTGCCAGTACCTTCCCTCCCACAAGGAGCAGAGGGTACCAGTTATGTATGTCCTAGGGGGTGGAGTAATCCCACCTCGTTCGAGCTACAAAACATTAAACTGCCAAGTACCACCATCCTCAACACATGACGTTAAACTGTGACACCGCCGCATGCCTCTCACGCGGGGTCCCATCACCTTGGACATTATCCACGCCCCCTGGCCACCATAGTGGATGATATCCTCTATCTAGATCATAGGGGATGATATCCTACTTTTGGGAGTGGTGTTTGACCATGGGGGAAGGGTAACCATCTTTGTGTACGCCCCTTGTCCTTCTTACGGAAGGTATCACCCATGCACCTCCGTACTTCCCCTCTCCCTCTGCGCTTTTTCACCCTCAGGCCTCCATCCTGGAGTAAGTCCCAACACAACGGGCTTCCTAATGCGTAAGCCCCACTTCACTTCCAATGGATGCACCCTTCGCGACATGATCGCCAGGCCCCTGCAACCTCTTGTTTCTCACACCAAGCATGACTCCCGTGGGCTTTGAGTGATCACCGACTATGACACACCCTGGGCCGGCTCAGAGTGTATGTCCCATGATGTCCTCCCTCATGACGTTAAACTGCACTTCTGAACTATGAGGACTCTGATTCATGTCAAGAAAAGGTACGTAGGAATCCTCCATGAGGTTCAAGACCATCACCAGTGGACCCCCGGGTTCACCTTCACGTCGGATCACTAACAAACCCCTTTTGAAACATTGAGTACTTTGATCCATGTCAAGTCATAGTACGTAGGAAGCCTCCCTGAGGTTCAAGCACGTCAACCATTGGACCAAGGTCCTTCTTCACACCGGTTCGCCGACACCCACATCCCTTCTGAACTACGAATTCTTTGATCCATTTCAAGGCATGGTACATAGGAGGCCTCCACGAGGTTCAAGCCCACCGCCCGACCATTTATTCATGTCAAGTTCTACCCCCATCCCTCATGATGCTAAACTGTATTTCCGAACAATGGGGAATTTGATCCATATCAAGGCATGGTACGTAGGAAGCCTCACGAGGTTCAAGCCCACCATCCAATGGATCGAGGTCCATATTCACATCGGTTCTCCGACACACCCTTGTCCCACATGACGTTAAACTGCATCCCAATACAGCGGTGAGCCATTGTGACCCAGCCATCCAGTTGTTCCGATGTCCCTTCATGTCAGTTCAACAACCCCTTCTCTACCCAAACTACGAGGACTTTGATCCATGTCAATGCATGGTACGTACGAAACCTCACGAGGTTCAATCCCAGCATCCATTGGAACATGGTCCTTCTCCACATCGGTTCACCTGTGCCCCATTTCGAACTACGTTAACATTGATCCATGTCAAGGCATGTAACATAGGAAGCCTCCCCGAGGTTCAAGCCCACCACCCATTGGTCGCTCTGACCCCCATTCACATCGGTTCTCACCAACCGAACTACACGGACTTTGATTCCCTACCACGATGATACATAGGAGGTCTCTTCAAGGCTCGAGCCCATATCTACTGTCATATCGATGATGGTCCCATCTCATTACTCCCCAACTCCATTCAATTTTCCATCACCCATCCAGATTCTTACCCGGGCCACCACATCCCGATTAGATCATGCCATACCATTCCCCTCCACAACATTTGAGAAGCTGCCCATGAGTTGGCCCCAATATCGGTTATTCCTCAAAGGGTTCCTCAATCTGATCCACTCCAGCTAGTGTTCTAATCAGCCTGATCCATCTCCGTTAAAAGTAAAACTTGCAGCATACCCCGTGTTAAACACCGAAAGCTGAGGAAATCCTCAGATAAATGCCAATGGCATATGACTCCCTGTGCTCGATGTGGGATGCCTCGAGCTTCCGAACCCTAGAGAATCCCTATAATAAAGGACCAAAGACAGACACACCAATCCCCCATCGTCCAGACATGACAGTGATGTCTCAACGTGACTACTCCTCTAATTAAAGGTTGCTACCCGGACCAGACCCCTTGGAATTTCCTGACATAAGCAGTGTATTTAACCGGCGTCCATGGAAACATGGAACTAGGAAGAGTTTCATGAACAACGTATCAAATCTATGAGGGAGACTCGGACTAGGTGACGAGTTTCGAGGAGGAATCCATGGAAGGAAGAACTGGCATCCCATCATCCTAGTTTCGATCAAGGAGAAGACATCTCTAAATAAGGATTGAATGTCTCCCACCTTTGGATAGCCGGAATGTGGGGCAACAAAAATTCGTGCATGTCACGCCCATGCTGACGGGCACGCGTGCCCCGACGAAAGTATCAGAAATAGAATTTCCATCCTTTTAAATGTAAATCCTGATTTGTGTTAAAGAATCCTTTGAAATCCCAATCATTTTTAAAACAAATTAAAGCCTATTTTTGTTAATTTTATAAATGAAAATTATTTTCTTATCCTTAGTGAGGCCCTACTAGTATTTTATCTCACACCCTACTTGTGCCCCCAAGATAGTGTAGATTTTCCTCTTCCAGGTTTGAAAAAAGGTATCATGCCACTTCGAGGGGGTAATAGCTATTGATCCTTTGTCACGGGGAGATACAACTATTGGGTCTTGGTTATTAATCATTATTTATGGTACTTTATAGTTTTATGTTGGGTTTTTTATAGATGTTTGACTTCTGGTACACTTATCCATGTAGACTTTCTCTTTTTTGCATGCTGACTTGTATGTATTTCTTCATTACATTTTGTGAACAATTATTTAACACATTCATACTGTTTGATGTCAGTTCATAGTCACGAAACAATGGGGATCAAGAATTCTCTTTGGGATATTTCTGTTCTGGATCAGTTATTAGGTTACCAGGGTAGTTAGACTAGTTTTTGAAAATTTCACCTATATGCATCCATGATTTATTTATATTCCCTTATCTTCATATATATAATTTTTTGAGATTCTCTCTATCATTGAATTTTATTACACAAAATGTCATATATTTCAAACATTTTTTACGAATAACTATTATATTTTTAACATGGGCTTATCAATATGATATTTTAAGTAATAAATATTATTTTTAAATATATAAGATTTATATTCCTAATCATAATATAATTTTTATTTTTCGTTAATGTATAATTTTCATAAATTTTCTTAAAAAAATTATATAATAATTATTTAATTAATGGAAAAATAAAATATATGATATTAAAAATAAAAAATAAAAAATATTTTCAGATAATAAATGTGAACCATTATTTTATAAATGAAAATATCATGTTAAGTATATAATAAAATATTTTTTTTCATGTTTTACATGTTATCTTGATGTTATTAATATCAATGTAATGAATAGTTATAAAACATTTATCTTAAGGATATATTATAAAAATTATTAATTAATTTAATGTTATAAATTTTCTAAAAATACTAGAATGGCCAAAGTTTTAGCATATGGACTATAATATCAATAATGGTCTATTTAGTGTCAATTTTTAAATTTATTGTTACTATAGTGTACCTTAAATAGTGAAAAACCTTATCGTCGTGATAATTTTAAAAAGGGTTAATGAGGGGATAAAATGAAAATAATAAGTCTCAAATATGGTCAAAACTTAGGTAGTTTTCTTTATATTAGATTATTATTACCCATAATTATCATTTCCTAAAATATAATGTGTTTTTATCTATTTTTATTTAATATCTATTTAATATTTTTTTAATATTTTGATAAATTCCCTGAGTGTCCCACCTCTCTCTTATAAAAGGGAACTATTTCATCTCATTTATTTAAAAAAGAATTTAGATCATCCAATACAATACCTTATACCATACTTAAATCCCTAAATTTATTATATTGTCCTAATTTTGGGATGAATACGAATCATAGTATTTTCTATGGTATATGAAAATAATCTTTTCAAAAGATGTGTTTTGATTCTGAACTGCTTGTTTTAGTTTAATTTTTTCGTCCACCATACTAAAATATTCATAAATAACACATACATAATAAAACCAATATATTATGTATACTAATGTGTTTTTAATATAATTTATGAACCTATTTATATATTATATTCTATTATATTTTAAATGATACCATTATTTGTGTTCCCAACGGACTAACACCTAACAAATTGAAATAAATTTATTTACATCACAATCTATCGTGGATATATTTTAATGATGGAATTAATTTTAATATCTGATATTTATGATATATTTATCATTATTAAAATATAATATGTCATTTAACTTCATACCAATCCATTAACTAAAAAATTAAAATGTCGTTCATTGTTACAAGTGGACTACCAACTCTAAAAAAAGTGGTCTGATTCGTTTTTAATCACAAAATATCATAGAATATATATATAAATTTATTTAAAAATAAAATTATTTTATTAATGAAATTATTATTAATTTACAAAAAAATAGAATATATACCTTCCTTCCATAATAATCATTGAAAAATGGAATGTTACGCATGAATAAGCATGACCTTGCATCTCCATGATTATAATGAAGTTCATTTTTCGTATCCTTATTTAATGATTTTATTTAAAATCATAATTCATTTATAAAAATAAAAATTATTTCATTAATTTAATTTTTGAGTTGATGTAATAATCACCACTTTTACCTTAGTCAATCTATAGAAGTCATTTAGATATTATGAAAAAGACATCTTAGAAACACATGATATGGACTTAACTGATTATGTAATTAATAAGTCCAATAAGAGAAATGAAATTAAGGGTTTAAATATAATTTAATTAACCTAGAAAATTATCATATTATATAAAATAATTTATATGAGATTATTATATTGTAAATAAATTATATTTATTTAAATTACGAACTCGTTGTGAGGGATTCTATCTCAATTTATTTCATTTAGGCATATTTTATGGATATGCTTTAATTTATTTTATATAGTGTAAACAATTACCATATGAAATGATATGAATACAACATAATTCCTTATATGTTAATTTTAAAATTGAATTATTTTATTTATATGGTGATGACATAAATGTTACTTAGTGGTAAAAGGTTTAATAACTCAATTTTCATTAATTGGATTATAACACTTCTTATTTAACTTTGTTATTCATCAACTATGTGTTAAATAATCTATACATTATTTTATTCTTTATTGTAATTATTTTTTTCAGTGATTAAATTTTTACACATTATCACTTCATTAATAAATTTTAAATTAAATGGTATGATATTTATAAGGGTTATTCATCTCAAATTAAATTTCCTTGGTATATTTGTGTAACACCCTGAGATTTTATGAAAAGTATTATTTTTAATTAATGTATTGTGTTGTACGCTACACCAAAAGGAGTCTTGCACAACATGCAACCCTAACTTGTCTTGCATTACACGCAATTGCGACCTTCCTCGATAGCGTGTGTTGTACGCAATACCGGGTTTTACTAAAAAACGATATATTATTATAATATTATTATGAACTAGCCGTTATGAATAGTATTAACTAAATTTTGAATTTTATAACATTATTATTCATCTTAATCATTTTCTGGAACATGTTATAAGAACAAAATAAATTTTTCGGGTAAAATATGTATTTTTCAAAAAATGCAGTTTTGCCACCTTTTGAGGGGGAACCCACTTTAAATCTAGTTGTTGACATGTTTATAAGTTCAATATGACAAAATAAAATTCTTCTTCTAAATCAGGATATAAAAATTTACATAGGATAAAGTTTTGATATTTTTCTGATAACTTTCATATTTTAATGAATTGTAAAAACACGCTATATTTTAATTAAAAACAATTTTTTCATCGTAATAATTTGTATGGTTAAATGACAATATTGAGTGGTTTAAAAGTATAAATAGAATATATTTTTTCCATTTAATATAATTTTCATTATTAGCATTTATTTTACATTGAATTCGTAGGTTTAATCAATTCAATCTTTTGCAATGTTTTAAACAAAAACTCGTTTTCATTCGACAACAGGATTAATTTTAATTTAATTTCTGAAACTTCTTTGTATTGAACTAAAAAAAAGTATTCCATATTTGGAATCAATGGGTCTAAATTATGTTAATAAGATAGTTTTTATTTTTTGGAATTATGAAAAGTAACTACGGTAAATTTTATTTACCATAGTTAAAGGTAAATCGGGTAATTAAGGGTAAATATAATATTATAAAATTACCCTAACAAATGACAAAATTCTATTGGATGGCTACCAGTATACCCATATCATCTAAGTGTCTAATTAGATTCATTTTATGGACTTTTGACTATGAAAATAATTTAATTATTATTAAAACCAAAGAAAGTGACAACATGTCACTCTCTTAAATCTTATAAGTATAATAATTTTAATTTAGTGATAAACATCATAAAACTTCAAACATGAATAGTCTACAGAAATCTAATAAAATTATCTACATCATGATAATTTATTTAGAATTTTTTGGGATTAAATAATTGTCATTAATAGTGATACATTAATGATGCAAAAATTATTTATTTAGTGAAAAATCAATAATATAGTTTTTATTGAAATAGTAATACATGTCAAAAGGCCCAAAAATCTGCACAAAACTTATTATTAGTGTATATATAAACCCTAATCATCCACTAGACGAATTTTTGACCATTTTTATCTTTATTAAGGCAATTATGACACTTAAATTATTTTATTTTAAATTATGCCAAAGTTGTCACCTTCATAATTTAATAAATATAACAATTTAAATATTGTGATTTTAAGATACTAAATTCGAGTAAAAGTATTATTGTGAAAGTTAATAGATTTATCTTCATCATAGGTTTTTTTTTAATTTTTATGAAACAAATAAGTATATTAAATAATGATATAAAAATGTTGTAGTAATTATTTTATAAAGAGATAAACCAAATAAATGGTTTTTAAAAATAATAAAATAACTATTATATGGACTATTTAATGTGCTCCACTAATTTTATAGATACATATGACCTCTTATAAATCTATTAAAGCTTTTATTTCGAACATATCTTCTGTATATATTTTATTTAAATTCAAATAAATGAATATTGTCAAAATTGACACTATTGTTATTTTATAAAAATAACATATTATAAAATTGTTTAAAAATCACAAAAATATTTAAAAATTATAAATTTAAATTTATATGGTATAAAATGTTATAAAGTATCCAATTAAGGAAAATTCAGAGAAAATAAGTAATTTTTTGTTATAATTTAAAATTTAGAATGTTATTACCATAAATAAAATAAAATTGATTAAATACGGATAAATCAAGTTGATAATGTTTAAAATAAATCCTAACATGTATAAATTTGATTGGTTGATGATATTACATCTCTATCCCATCTAATCTTTGGATATGAGTCATTTTTGAATGTTTTTAAGTGGGGTTATATTTATTATAAATTAATATTTTTAAGAATTACAAAGGTGCCCCTCTCCTCCCTTATAAAAGGGCACCTCCTCCCTCTCCTCATAACACCAATTTGAGGTTTCAAGCTTGGCCAACCTCTGCCCATTTCACTTCCCCACTTCCCTATAAACATCCTAGTGATCCTGGTCTTCTTCAAAGTCCAATTTTAGTGCCCTAAGAGGAGGTCTCAAAGAGTCTCTTCAAAGAAGAGGAAATGTCCGTTACCGATTCTTTCAACTTTATTTCTTCTTCCACTTCTTATTCATAGGTTGTTTCATTATTAAGTAATAACATCAGTATCACTCATATACTGATATGTTATTATATGTATGAAACATCCCTATTTCACCATCTATACATCATACGGAAAAAGAAATCACCGCGTGTGCGTACGTACAGAATACCGTCTCCACGTCGTGGTGTAATCTATTTTCCACCACCACCTTACTTGGATGGGTATAATGGTGTAAATAATAACTATATATGATTATTATAAAGTGATATTGATTTTGTAACTGTATACATACACTCCAATAAAATTCCACGATCATGAGAATGATATCATCGCTCATGCGTACGTACGGAATACCGTCTCCACGACGCGATGAGATTCATTCTCCATGTTAACCATTCATGAATGATTATAATGTATATATAATGAATAATAGTGAAATATATGACATAATAATGATACTGTATTTACATATATATATATATATATATATTTCATCTACTTAATTCCATTCAATTCAATAAGGAAATGAAAACAACATTCATGCGTACGTACGGCCTACCGTCTCCATGAATGGTGTATTTATTTCCATTTATAGATCTATTATATATATGTATATTCTGAATATATATTATATATAAATAATGTTTTACATTCTGGATGTAATTAATCATGATATAAGTAATCATCTGAATTACAAGTCAAAACACGGACGACAAATGAAACGATTTTACCCAAAACGCTCTTTAACATGGAATTTACAAAAGAACGGGTAATATAAAGTCATAAGTGAACCATATATGATATCATAACAATGAATATGATTCTTTAATAAGTCAATAACATTATTTAAATAATTATATTGGAGGTTCGGACACTTACGAAGCAAATCGGACCTAAGGTAAGGGATAATGTTGCAATCTCAATTATTTTCAATCCGAGATTGCTTATACGTAAGTATTTATTGGGGTTATTTCTATCATCCATGTCCATGTTTTATAAAAGTTTTTTCATGTATGTTTAATTTCATTTTTAACCATTTTTTACTTTTACTACATGGTATGTAAGGAATCTTTCTTTTGTTTACCATACGGGGTACTTTTTTTACTTTTCCAGCAAAAGTACGAGAAGAATTTTTTTTAAAATTATACGGAACGAATATATTTTTATGGTTTAATAAAGACTTAAATTAATGGAAATTACTCAAAAATATTTCATGACTATTTTCAACAAAATGTCCTTCTTTTAAAATTGCATGATGTTTTGTGAAAAGACATTAATTTTGAAGAAGAAAAGATATTTCCCTCAAGAATTCATTTCAAGTGTTTTATCAAAACCATTTTTCCATCTAAGATGACTTTATTTCATATGTTTATGTTTCAAGTATAATGTCTCTATGATTTACATGGATTCACTTTTCTTATTATGAAATTATATCCATTTCTTTTATATGGATTATGTGATGATGGAATGATATTTATGAAACCCATTTTATTCGTTGGGTTATGATGAACGATTTATGTTTATGTTCTGGCACAAGTAAGAATGATTTCATTATGAGATGGGTGGGATCTATATCTCCCACTAATAAATTGGGTAAAGATTTATATATCATGAGATAGACATGGCTGGAATGGCAGGTTAAACCGGTTCAGTAAAACATGACTGAAACGAGGAGTGAACTCGATTCAGAAAGGGACTTTGTCCACTAAGATGGTCTTGGTAGCAATGCCTTGGCTACTATGGAAATCATATCATGTTCTTAATGGTTTCCAAAATTACATTTTTTATTCCCATGCTATTTTATCATGATTTATGTTCCATTATGATCTATGCCTTATGTACTTCCATGTTTTATGTCGTTGCTCAAGATTTTTAATGTTCATGTTTTTTTTAAGTTCAAATATATATGGTATGTTTTATTTTATCCATTCTTACCCTTACTGATCATTTGAGCTCACCCTTTTTATGGTTTCTTTTCCCCCAAGATTAAAAGAAATATTTTAGGTAAGGAAACAAAAATGGGAAGATCTTTATAGGAGATGTTGAAGATATTTCACCACGATTAGAAGATTACGTTCCAAGTTTCTAAAGACACTAAAATATTACGGTCCTTGTGTGTATGTTTTTGTTATGTACTAAGTATTCCGCAAAAGTAATGAAGTTTCTATATACGTCAAGCTTCGGGTCTCTACAGTTTGTATCAGAGGGAGGTTTAGTCAAACTTTGGAAACTAGGATGCGAAAACGTTAGTGAGATCCCTAGAGATATTTATAAGGTATGTCTAAGGATGTACCTAAGGATAAGTATACGTATAGGATATAGTCCTAGAACTACGGTAACGATCTTAGAATTTAACCGAAGATGTTATATATTGAATTTACTCCCCCTTTATTATGATTTTTGCCTCTAACACTATTCTTTTTGGGTTTTTGAAAATGGCTGGAAACAAGATGATTCACTATAATGGAGGATATTATGGACAATGGAATGATATTCTTCATGAGAAACCAAATGAAATGGGATTTGGAAGTCCAACCATCATTATTATTCCGAATCAGAAATCTAATTATATGATCAATAAACTCACATTTGGTAAGTTTCCTAACTCGGCTAATAAGATAAAGATGGAGTTTCATGATGATCATAGAGGAAAGATAGTTCAATTTCCCACATGTAAATCATGTGGGAAGAGGAATCAGGGAGATTGTTTCAAGGGAACTGGAAGATGCTTTGGGTGTGGAAAAGAAGGACACAAAGCTAGTAAGTGCAAAGGAAAAGGTTCAGTTATCACCATAGATGAGGATAATGGTATTGCTACGACATCAACAATGGTTAAATGTTTTAAATGTGGAATATACGGGCATTATGCATACCCATGCCCTAAGGTAATGTCTCATGAAGAGAATCAGTACGATCGTATGGGTTTTATTTATGTTGATGATGATGAAGAGACTACAAATGATATGTGAGCTGAAAGAATTGTTGAAACTCGGTCAATGGTTTAAGAAGGTAGTTGAATGATTACATGTTTATCAAGTGTAATGTTTTATAAGTAATCTCATGGTATTATGGAATAAAGAGACATCTAAGGATTGTTTCACTGTTTTCTTTCCTTATGTTTTGAAAGTGTATGATGAATGGTACCAGTAACCACGAAAGATTATTCAGATATTTTTGGAAAGTAGATGATATGTGCATAGAAGGGATAAGGAGAAAATTAAATGTTTGATAGTATTCATGAGCTCATGACTGATATAAGGAAATAGTTATATCATGTTTTCAGTATATAGAAGTTTGGGGTTTTGGTATGTGGAAAGAGTTAACTTTTGACAGCATTCATGTTTTCACTAAGGTTCAATGGGTATTCATTTTTCAAGAGAATACATTATTAAGGACTTCGAATGTTTGGAATGTGACGAACAAGACATATCTTATGATATATAGGGATCAACGATGGTATTAAATCTCTGGTAATCATTTTCACTATATTATGAGAGTAGACTGCAGTATTATGGATAAGCCTAAAGATTGGAATGGATTATGTTGAACATAAGTTAGTATTGTTTAAGGATAGTATTTTTTTCGATATTATTGATGAGATGTTATAGTAATATAGTTTTAGAAAAAGGACAACCTACAGGATGGGCGACAGCCCATCATGTCAGACAAGGCTGTGGGAATCGAACCCACAACTGAAGTGTGACTGGCCTTTATCACCTACCACTGGCCTACAGGAAGTCCCTGGTTAGTAGGGATCAACGATGGTATTAAATCTCTGGTAATCATTTTCACTATATTATGAGAGTGGACTGCAGTATTATGGATAAGCCTAAAGATTGGAATGGATTATGTTGAACATAATTTTGTATTGTTTAAGGATAGAAGTTTTTTCGATATTATTGATGGGATGTTATAGTAATATAGTTTTAGAAAAAGGACAACCTACAGGATGGGAGACAGCCCATCGTGTCAGACAAGGCTTTGGGAATCGAACCCACAACTGAAGTGTGACTGGCCTTTATCGCCTACCACTGGCCTACAGGAAGTCCCTGGTTAGTAGAAACTAGTTTTATTTTATTAAAAGGTATGATATATGAAGTATAAGTTCATTTTTGGAACCATATACGATTAATCTAACCATAAGATTGACTTATAACTTTTTCTAACATTTTGTTTGAAACAGATGGAATGACCCATCATTCTATCACATGATTTTCTAACACATCACGAATAACATATTCAACTTCATTTCTTTATGGGATGAAGTGGAAACTATTCAATTCACGAACAACAGTGAGATTGTACCAAAATCATGTAAGTATTTCTTTTAATTCATCAACTTTAGGGAAATGATCTTGAAAACCATAAATGTTGTCCTAGTTCCCTTATATCTGATGAATCAGATGGTACCTTATATCATCAAAAATATATAGCTTTGTGATTGTTGGCTTTTTCATAGCCATGTTCTCTACCACTCTCTATCATAACATGATGGTTAGGTTTCTCTTCCATATCCATATTTTCACTTATGTTATCCTATGTGGAATCCCGGTGATTAGTTAATTTGGGTAACCATTATGTTTCATACTTTAGTTTTTAAATATTGGTTTTGGTATTCCTTTTTACGATGTGGTTTTCTATTAAAGAATCTTTCGAGTAGTAAACCATTTATAACCCCGACGAATTTCGAGGGCGAAATTCATTTTAAGGGGGGTAGAATGTAACACCCCGAGATTTTATGAAAAGTATTCTTTTTAATTAATGTCTTGTCACTACTGGAAAATGGGTCTATACCCACGGTTTTGTGTATAACCGTGGGTATAGGCCCCCCCTATACCCACGGTTTGGGAAACCGTGGGTATAGGGATAGTATTGAGACCTATACCCACGGTTTTGGAGAACCGTGGGTATAGGTCCCCTATACCCACGGTTCATGGAAAAACCGTGGGTATAGGTTGTTTTTGAAGACCTATACCCACGGTTTTGCCAAAACCGTGGGTATAGGTGTTGTTTAGCGGACCTATACCTACGGTTTTTGAAAACCGTGGGTATAGGTGGTATATTTTTCAAAGACCTATACCCACGGTTTTTCAAAACCGTGGGTATAGAGTTCCCGCGTTATGGCGGGAACAAAAAATTCCGCGGGACGAAAATTTTGTTTTGATGAAAAGACGATTTTAAATAATATAGATATATAGATACGAAATTTTAAATCGCGTAACATATTTAGGTTAGTTGGTCAGTACCTCGCATGCCTTAGTATAGGTCGCGGGTTCGAAAACCCGCGTGTTATATTTTTTGATTATAGAAGATATATTAATATAAGAATAATAAATTATAATTATATAACAGTTGGTTTGTTAGCTTAGTTGGTCGTTGTGGCTGGGCAGCGAACGGGAGGCGCTGGTTCGAAACCCGCTGGACTCTTCTTTCCGATTATAACTATTATATCAACATATTAAAATAAAATTATGAGCATATATCAATAGCGGCGTTAGCTCAGTTGGTCGCTGTGACTGTGCATTGAACGGGAGGCGCGGGTTCGAAACCCGCTGGACTCTTCTTTTCGATTATAACTATTATATTAACATATTAAAATAAAATTATGAGTATATATCAATAGCGGCGTTAGCTCAGTTGGTCGCTGTGACTGGGCAGCGAACGTGAGGCGCGGGTTCGAAACCCGCTGGAGTTTTCTTTTCGATTATAACTATTATATTAACATATTAAAATAAAATTATGCATATATATCAATAGAGGCGTTAGTTCAGTTGGTCACTTGGTGCGGTGCGGGATTCAGGTGCTGCGCGGTTAAGGGTTCGATTCCCTTCTGGCGCGGTTTTTTTGAATTTAATTACCCCACGGTTTGAAAAACCGTGGGATTTGTTGTGTGCCACGCTGTAACAGCGGTGTGGCACATTTGACCCCTCTATACCCACGGTTCTCCAAAACCGTGGGTATAGGCTGAGACCCCTATACCGACGCCATTCCAGCCCACGGTTCCCAAAACCGTGGGTATAGGCTATACCCACGGTTTTGGGGGCTATACCCACGGTTTTGAACCGTGGGTATAGGTCTTTTTTCCAGTAGTGTGTGTTGTACGCTACACCAAAAGGAGTCTTGCACAACATGAAACCCTGACCTGTCTTGCATTACACGCAATCGCGACCTTCCTCGATAGCATGTGTTGTACGCAATACCAGGTTTTACTAAACAACGATATATTATTATAATATTATTATGAACTAGCCGTTATGAATAGTATTAACTAAATTTTGAATTTTATAACATTATTATTCATCTTAAACATTTTCTAGAACATGGTATAAAAACAAAATAAATGTTTCTGGTAAAATATATATTTTTCATAAAATGCAGTTTTGTCGCCTTTTGATGGCGCATCCACTTTAAATCTAGTTGTTGACATGTTTATAAGTTAAATTTGACAAAATAAAATTCTTCTTTTGAATCAGGATATAAAAATTTACATAGGATAAAGTTTTGATATTTTTCTGATAACTTTCATATTTTAATGAATAGTAAAAACACACTATATTTTAATTAAAAACAACTTTTTTCATTGTAATAATTTATATGGTTAAATTATAATATTCAGTGGTTTTAAAGTATAAATAGAATATATTTTTACCATTTAATATAATTTATGTCCTTAGCATTGATTTTACATTGAATTCGTAGGTTAAATCAATTCAATCTTTTGCAATGTTTTAAACAAAAACCAGTTTTCATTCGACAACGAGATTAATTTTAATTTAATTTCTGCAACTTTTGTGTATTGAATTTTAAAAAATGAATTCCATATTTGGAATCAGTGGGTCCAAATTATGTTAATAGGCTACTTTTTATTTTTGGGAGTTATGAATAGTAACTACGATAAATTTTATTTACCATAGTTAAAGGTAAATCAGGTAATTAAGGGTAAATGTAAAATTATAAAATTACCCTAACACATGTCAAAATTCTATTGGATGGCTAAAAGTATACCCATATCACCTAAAGGTCGGATTAGATTCATTTTATGGACTTTTGACAATGAAAATAATTTTATTATTATTAAAACCAAAGAAAGTGACAACATGTCACTCTCTTAAATCTTATAAGTATAATAATTTTAATTTAGTGATAAACATCAAAAAACTTCGAACATGAATAGTCTCCAGAAAGCTAATTAAATTATCTACAACGATATATTATTATAATATTTTTATGAACTAGCCGTTATGAATAGTATTAACTAAATTTTTAATTTTATAACATTATTATTCATCTTAAACATTTTCTAGAACATGGTATAAGAACAAAATAAATTTTTCGGGTAAAATATGTATTTTTCAAAAAATGCAGTTTTCAGCCTTTTGATGGCGCACCCACTTTAAATCTTGTTGTTGACATGTTTATAAGTTCAATTTGACAAAATAAAATTCTTCTTTTGAATCAGGATATAAAAATTTACATAGTATAAAGTTTTGATATTTTTCTGATAACATTCATATTTTTATGAATAGTAAAAACACACTATATTTTAATTAAAAACAACTTTTTTCATCATAATAATTTATATGGATAAATTATAATAATGAGTGGTTTTAAAGTATAAATAGAATATATTTTTACCATTTAATATAATTTATATCATTAGCATTAATTTTACTTTTAATTCGTAGGTTAAATCAATTCAATCTTTCGCAATGTTTTAAACAAAAACCCGTTTTCATTCGACAACGCGATTAATTTTAATTTAATTTATGCAACTTCTGTGTATTGAATTTAAAAAAATGGATTCCATATTTGGAATCATTGGGTCCAAATTATGTTAATAGGCTACTTTTTATATTTGGGAATTATGAATAGTAACTACGATAAATTTTATTTACCATAGTTAAAGGTAAACCAGGTAATTAAGGGTAAATATAATATTATAAAATTACCCTAACACGTGAAAAAATTGTATTGTATGGGTAAAATTTTACCCATATCACCTAAGGGTCGGATTAGATTCATTTTATAGACTTTTGGCCATGAAAATAATTTAATTATTATTAAAACCAAAGAAAGTGACAACATGTCACTTTCTTAAATCCTATAAGTATAATAATTTTAATTTAGTGATAAACATCATAAAACTTCAAACATGAATAGTATCTAGAAATATAATACAATTATCTACATCGTGATAATTTATTTAGAATTTTTTGGGATTAAATAATTGTCATTAATAGTGATACATTAATGATGCGAAAATTATTTATTTAGTGAAAAATCAATAATATAGTTTTTATTGAAATAGTAATACATATCAAAAGGCCCAAAAATCTGCACAAAACTTATTATTAGTGTATATATAAACCCTAATCATCCACTGGCCGAATTTCTGACCATTTGGATCCTTATTAAGGCAATTAGGACACTTATATTATTTTATTTTAAATGATGCCAAAGTTGTCACCTTCATAATTTAATAAATATAACAATTTAAATATTGTGATTTTAAAATGATAAATTCGAATAAAAGTATTATTGTGAAAGGTAATAGATTTATCTTCATCATAGGATTTTATTTTTAAATTTTATGCAACAAATAAGTATATTAAATAATTATACAAAAATGTTGTAGTAATTATTTTATAAAGAGATAAACAAAATAAATGGTTTTTAAAAATAATAAAATAACTATTATATAAACTATTTAATGTGATCCACTAATTTTATAGAAACATATAAACTATTATTAATCTATTTAATATTTTATTTTGAACATATATTCTGTTTATATTTTATTTAAATTCAAATAAATGAATAGTGTCAAAATTGACACTATTGTTATTTTATAAAAATAACATATTATAAAATTGTTTAAAAATCACAAAAATATTTAAAAATTATAAATTTAAATTTATATGGTAGAAAATGTTATAAAGTATCCAATTATGGACAATTCACAACAAATAAGTAATTTTTTGTTATTATTTTAAATTTAGAATGTTATTACCATAAATAAAATTAAATTGATTAAATAAGGATAAATCAAGTTGATAATGTTTAAAATAAATTCCTAACATGACTAAATTTGTTTTTTTGATGAGATTACAACCCTATCCTATTTAATCTTTGGATATGAGTCGTTTTTGGTGGTTTTTAAGTGGGGTTATATTTATTAAAAATTAATATTTTTAAGAATTCCAAAGGTGCCCCTCTCCTCCCTTATAAAAGGGCACCTCCTCCCTCTCCTCCTCACACTAATTTGAGCCTTCAAGCTCAGCCAAACCCTGCCCATTTCACTTACCCACTTCCCTATAAACATCCTATAGGTCCTGGTATTCTTCAAAGACCAATTTTAGTGCCCTAAGAGGATGACTCAAAGAGGCGCTTTAAAGAAGAGGTAATGTCTGTTACCGATTCTTTCAACTTTATTTCTTCTTCCACTTCTTCTTCTTAGGAAATTTCATTATGAAGTAATAACATCAGTATCACTCATATACTGATATGTTATTATATGTATGAAACAACCCTATTTCACCATCTATCCATCCTACGGAAAAAAATCACCGCGCGTGCGTACGTACGGAATACCGTCTTCACACCGTGGTGTAATCTATTTTCCACCACCACCATACTTGGATGGGTATAATGGTGTAAATAAAAACTATATATGATTATTATAATTTGATATTGATTCTGTAATAGTATACATACACTCAAATAAAATTCCACGGTCATGAGAACGATATCATCGCTCGTGCGTACATACGGAATACCGTCTCCACGACGCGATGAGATTCATTCTCAATGATTAACCATTCATAAATGATTATAAAGTATATATAATAAGTAATCATGAAATATATGACATAATAATGATACTGTATTTATGTGTATATATATATGTATTTCATCCAATTAATTTCATTCAATTCAATGAGGAAACGAAAACAACGTTCATGCGTACGTACTGCCTTCTGTCTCTATGAACGGTGTATTTCTTTCCATTTATCGATCTATTATATATATGTATATTCTGAATATATATTATATATAATTCATGTTTTACATTCTGGATGTAATTAATCGTGATCTAAGTAATCATATGAATAATTACAAGTCAAAACACGGACAACAAATGAAACGATTTTACCCAAAATGCTATTTAACTTGGAATTTACAAAAGAACGGGTAATATAAAGTCATAACTGAACCATATATGATATCATAACAATGAATATGATTCTGTAATAAGTTAATAACATTATTTAAATCATTATACAGGAGGTTCGGACACTTACGAAGCAAATCGGACCAAAGGTAAGGGATAATGTTGCAATCTCAATTATTTTCTATCTGAGATTGCTTACACGTAAGTATTTACTGGGGTTATTTCTATCATCCATGTCCATGTCTTATAAAAGTGTTTTCATGTATGTTTAATGTCCTTTTTACCCATTTTGACTTTTACTACATGGTATGTAAGGAATCTTTCTTTTCTTTACGTTACGAGGTACTTTTTGACTTTTCCGGCAAAAGTACGAGAAGAATGTTATTTTAACTTATACGGCACGAATAGATTTTTACGGTTTTATAAAGACATATTTTCATGGAGCTTCCTCAAAAATATTTCATGAATATTTTCAACAAAATCTCCTTCTTTTAAAATTGCATGATGTTTTGTGAAAAGAAATTAATTTTGAAGATGAAAGGATATTTCCCTCAAGAATTCATTTCAAGTGTTTTATCAAAACCATTTTTCCATCTAAGATGAATTTATTTCATATGTGTATGTTTCAAGTATAATGTCTCCATGATTTACATGGTTTCACTTTTCTTATTATGAAATTATATCCATTTCTTTTTTATGGATTATGTGATGATTGAATGATATTTATGAAACCCATTTTATTCTTTGGGTTATGATGAATGATTTATGTTTATGTTTTGGCACAAGTAAGAATGATTTCATTATTAGATGGGTGGGACCTATATCTACCTCCAATTCATTGGGTAAAGATTTATATCTCATCAGATAGACATGGATGCAATGGCTGGTTAAACCGGTTCAGTAAAACATGACTGAAACGAGGAGTGAACTCGATTCAGAAAGAGACTTTGTCCACTAAGATGGTCTTGGCAGCAATGCCTTGGCTACTATTGAAATCATATAATGTGCTTAATGGTTTCCACAATTAA
This sequence comes from Viscum album, assembly GCA_963277665.1. Lineage (NCBI taxonomy): Eukaryota > Viridiplantae > Streptophyta > Magnoliopsida > Santalales > Viscaceae > Viscum > Viscum album. The sequence continues at coordinate 336,900,279 of OY728142.1, read as the reverse complement.
ATTCTTTATTCCCATGCTATTTTATCATGATTTATGTTCCATTATGATATATGCCTTATGTACTTCCATGTTTTATGTCGTTGCTCAATATTTTTAATATTCATGTTTTTTTAAGTTCAAATATATATGGTATGTTTTATTTTATCCATGATTACCCTTACTGAGCATTTGAGCTCAACTTTTTTATGTTTTCTTTTCCCCCAGGATTAAAAGAAAGATTTTAGGTAAGGAAACAAAAATGGGATGATCTTTATGGGAGATGTTGAAGATCTTTCACCACGATTAGAAGATTATGTTCCAAGTTTCCAAAGACACTAAACTATTACGGTCCTTGTGCGTTTGTTTTTGTTATGTACTAAGTATTCTGCACAAGTAATATAATGTCTATGTACGTTAAGCTTTGGGTCTCTACAGTTTGTCAATGATATAAAAAAATATTCATTTATGTGGTGTATATTCTAACACTTTTACAGTTCTATATTGAATATAAATTTTTTTAATCACATCTAATGTTTTGTTTTATGTTATTCATTTTCGGGGGTATCAATTGTAGAGTGAACAATGTAGAAAATGGTTTATGATAAAATCCCATTCAGAATTTTTATATACAAGGCTCTTTAAGGGTGATCTTATTTTCTAATTTTCCTGAGAAAATATTATTTTTTCACCCCTAGTTATGAATGTGTTTTGTATTTTTAATATCAATATCTACAATTATTTATTTTTTAATCATCATGTAAGTCTAATTTATTTATATAGGTCATATTCATTCTTTAAATTAAGAATCTTTTACTTTTATATCAATGTTTTCTAATATATTTCAAAAAAATTATTTCTAAATTGAAATGATTTATTAAATATATTTTACTTGATATATGATCTTATATATTTAAAATTTTAATGGAAATTTTAGTTATTCAAAAATGGGTCTCTTTTGAATCCATTTTTAGAAATTTTTAGAAAAAAAAGATTATATTTATATTTAAGTCATGAATAGATTTTACCACCATCCTAAAACCTCAATGACATGATGATTCCATTACACATCTAAAAAGTTATTTTAAATGAAAAATTTTCAATAAAACATATGCAATTTTTGGGTTTTAAAATTGACATTTGAAAATATAATGATATTTTCTTAGAAAATGTAATTAATTTGATTTTAATAATGTTTCCATTCAACAACACCAAAAATACACAATGTAATTTATATTCTAATGGGGGTATCTTTTAATCAACCCATTTTTATTCATTCACTGGATAAATTATGATTCATTCAATATGATTTTCATCGAACCCTTTTCGATTACATGGGATTGTCATGTTTTGAAGGGATAATGGTTATTTTTGGATTTTTATGATGAAATTAATTCTCTCTGTACATAATTAATTTTATAGTTCTTGGAAATTATTTATGATGATGGTCTATTTCATTATATCCCAATGATTATTGGTTTTAGAATATACCATAGATGGGGGTTATGTTATATCCATCCAATGAATTAGTTCTTGATGACAACTGTATGGTTTTTCTATATATGATATGGAGTTAACCAATTAGGTTTCAACTAAGAGATTTTGGAATATATAGAGATGGTTATTCAATGATTAATAATGACGGTTTCTCCATGTGTATTGATGGTGGGTACATTGTTTCTACATTTATATATAACTTTTCTGACATAAAAATATTTTTTATTTATTATTTTTATGTTTTTTATTGTGTTTTCAATGATGTTGATTAATTTGACATTGTACATGATTTATAATTATCATGTATCTTATATTTTTTGATGTTTTATTCCATGTATCGTGATTTTTTATCTAGGGTTTTATTGGTAGGAATTTTATTATTATTTTTTTCTCATTCACATTTTTTATTTCATCACAACACTATTATAATCATACTTTATTTGATGAAATTTATTTTTCATTTTTTATGTTTACCTTTAATGGGAATTTGAGATCAATCATCATAGGATTCATTTTCCCTAGGATTTCAAGAAATATATTAAATATTTTGAGTCTAAAAATGTTTTATATGTGATTAATTTTATGGGGGAAATGAAAAAATCAACATATAATACAAAAACTTTGTACAGAGGGATATTTTTTATCTATATAAACCAATTTTTATTATTCGATGTTTTTTATATTTTTTAAAAATTATATAAAACTATAAACCAAAATATTCTTTTAATAGGGATGTAATTCAATATTTTGTTATGAGGTATATTTTTTTAGGACAAAAAATTTTTAACATTTTTTTTCTAGGTGAGAAATGTAATTTTTATGTTTTTTTCATATGACATGGGAGAACGAGTTTTTTATTTTCACATTTGGTATTAGAGTACAGTTTATACAACATCATATATTATTATGTTTTCATGATAGATTATATTATGAGTTATGGATACCATCACGTGTTTATAAGATTATGTATGACTATATGTTCAATTTCATAGACACTCCATTTGATAGGTTTTAGGTTATTTAATTTTAAGGAGTGTAATTATATTTTTGGATTGTTTTTTATGAGTTATACCTATCCATTAAGATTAAAATTTTAACATGTTATATGAGGAATGATTCTCTTCTCCTTTTGTGGACATAATCATAAATGTACTGTTATAATATATAGTATATATGATAATTTATTGTCGAGTAATTATGGGTTATTACATTTTTGGGAGTGAAAAATGAGTGGTACGAGATAAACATCGAGGTTAAAGAATTTCACTAATGTTGAGTTTTTTTTAATATTTTTTCTTAACATTGTCTAATTTCTTGTAATTTTATAAGGGTTATATTAATATAGTTTTCAAAAAATGTTTACACATAGGCAAGGTAACAACCCATCACATCTATAAAGGATGGGAGGCTTGAACGCACAATTGAAGGGCACTAAGGGTAATCTCCTACCACTATCCTATGTGATTTCATAAATTCTATGAAACTATATTTATATTTTTAAATTGAATGATAAATAAAATTTATTTTCTTTTTGGAATATGATTTATAGTTTATAGATAACAATAATATTGAAACTGATTTGGTAATTATTTCCTTAATTTTATATCAATTGTTTTTACAATATTGGGAATCTAATTTGATTATGTATAAATGAATATTATAGGACTCTTCGTGAAGAAAAATGTTGAATTACCTTTTGGAATCATAAATTATATTAATTTGGATTTATTGTGATTCATTTTATTTATATAAATGAATAACATTTCATGAGGATCATGTTGTTAAGAAAATTATATTTATAGACATTGAGAGTGGTATATGTTTTTTTAGGTAATTAATAACCACATCATTTATGACAATATGATAAATTTTTCTGATTTTTTTGTTTGAATTATAGACATGAATATTTTTGGGAATAATAAATGTAGTTATTTATTAAAAAATAGGATATTTTTTTTCCAATATTATGATTTTATAATGTAGTATAAGTTAATTCTAGTTCTTTAGTCATGAAAAATTTATCTTGAATAATAATCATTTAGGTAAAAAATTGATATTGTGAAAGAAATATATAAAAGGATTAAAAAACACTTATCGACTAAGTATATATCCATATATTCATAGTCTATATATTAATTGAATTACTCAACCATAGAAATATGATATTTAATTAATAACATTATATATGAACCTTTCCCACTATGAAATCAATGGCATGTAAACCCATCGTAGATTTATGATTTTGTGATGGTCAATATTCCCATGACCATGTTCCATATCACAGTTTATCAACACTGGGTTGTTATTTTTATATTCTATATCCATTTTTTACTCCCCACATATGTTTTCTTACATGGAATCCTAGATATATGTTATTACATATTACAATCGTACATGTGTTTCTATCTATTCCATATGGTTTTTTATTGAAGGATATTACATTGCAGGATTTAAAAAAATCCATTTTGAATAATCAAACACATTATTTCAATTATGAGTTCAGATTTTTTGGTTTGAATTTGTTAACAAATGAATAAATTATTATTTCATGTTTTTAAAAGATTGACTATGATTGATAGATTACAAGAGACAAAACAATGATCTTAAATGAACCCTAAAATATAATTATTTAAATATGATCATTATAACCTATCCAGTAAATTGGAGGTTGTGAACAATATTACGTTATTTTTGAATTATATATAAATATAATAATACAAAAATTATTTATTAATTATTAGGAAATATGAAATCAAATTTTATTAAAACCAAGTCATTCTTTATTGTTATGTAATAAAAAAATGAACGGGGTTACTATTTGTGGATGAGAAATCTAATAAATTTTAGGATCATTTAGAAATTTTATTTGAAAAATATATATCATTTCATCAATCAACATATCATAATTATCCTGTGGTGAAATTTTCATTTTATTTTAAAAATTGTTATTCTTCAATGAATAATGAAAATACTAAATTTTAATAGAAATATGTATATTCATATAAAGTGTTTATAAAGTAGAGTATTATTTTAAATAAGATTTATAGTTTAATATTTTCCAATATATTTAAGGTGATAGAATTATGGGATTTAAATTAATTATGTTCTTTAATTTAGTATAAAATTATATATTAAAAAACATTTTCTGAAGAAGAATTTTAAATTTCTATTATTGGTTAATTATAAAATATGTTCTGCAAAGCATATCTTTTTTTATTTTAAAAAATTGATTCCAAATTTGGAATTAGTATTTCTAAATTTAGTAAATTGTGGAATTTTACTTTTGGACAATATTCATTGAATTCTTAGTAAAATGTTTACCATGATGATGGGTAAATTTGTTATTAGTGTTAAAAAGTAAATTATAATCGTTACAAAATGACCATAAGAATTAAATAAATTTTATTGTATGATTTAATTACATCTTTTATCATCCTTTATTAGATATATATAATTGTTTATCCATTTGAATTTTATAGTGACCTTCAGAGTATTTTATTTAAAGATAAGACACAATTTTTTATTATTAGATTTATTGAGGGTGTTATATCATAAATAAATTCACCAATTTATTTCGAATGGTTAGTGTGTATGCTTAATGTTCTGGGATAGTTATTTATATTTGAAAATGTTATTATCAATATGAATGTATATGTATTTTTTTTATCCCCATTAATATGATTAATTCATTTAACAAACTATGTGAAGTATGGGGCACTCTATATCCCCTCAATGCATCGGTAGGTATCATGAGACAAACTGCAGTCTTGGAATGAGGCCCTAAAAAATAGTTATGTGTGGTCTTGGAACATGCCCACGATGGTATGGAATTATTTATTCATCTCTTATCCCTACCATAATGTGTTCAACATTATTTTTAAAGGAATTTGTTTTTATTTATACACCATGCCTAATGTTTATGTTAATGATATCTTCATATGTATTTCATAACCTTACTAAGCATTTGAGTTCACCCCTTTCTTATGTTTCATTTTCCTAGGACATGAAGAGATATATTATGGAAGACATGAATGGATAACCATGGATTTATGGTTGTTGTCAAATAAATTTATATATATTTTTCCATTCAAGTCATAATTTTGAAATTATGTATGTATCTAGTTTTTCAAAAAAACTAATCTTTTTAATCCATTAGGACACGAATTTGTTATAATCATGAAAACGTAATTAATTAAGGCACTAGCTCCCCAAAATTGGGGTAGGATATTTACCATTGGTATTAGAATATTTTTATAAGAAAACATTAAAAATATACTTTGAAAACGTATATTAGGTAACAAAACACTATGATAGACGTTGATGACTAACATACAGAAACTTCTAGAATTTTAGTATAGAATATATTTTGTGGTTATTTCTATCAAATAAATCCATGTGTGTATACTATAAATTGACGTGGTTCTAGATAAGATTTATCATGGAGTAAAAACACCAAACAATATTCAAGTTTGATGAAGGTTATCCCGGTACATGACAATGGGCCTTATTAGGCACATAGATTGACCCTTCTGGGGGGATATACTTAGGAAAATTCCAAATTTTTTACAATAAAATATAATAATTTAAATATAAATTTTTTTTAAAAGAAAAAATGTTTATGATTATAACATTGCATATTTATAGTATTTCAATTTATGCTATGTATTTTTATATTATGAGATTATACATTATGATTCATAACCTAATCTATGGTATGCCATTATTTAGAAGTGGCACCTGGTGCGAGGAATGGAAACCATATTAATGAACGTGTCCCATATATGGATTTTTCTCAAATGCACGACAAGGATGTTGGCTCTAGTTCTAGGAAATATTTTGAGAAACTTATATCTATACTAGGACTATTGACTCATATTATGAACAATAACCTTATATATATAGAGCATTTGGATCCATAATGTGGAGGAGGTATGTTATACTACATTATATGAAAACATCATACATCATTTTATGGGACTACAATCTCATTTGTAGCAGAGTAGTGAATAATATAATTATAGAAGATATTTCTCTCTTTTGGATATAATAAAATGAGATGGTTTCTGTGATAGTTTATTATCTATCAGGTGATGTGAATCAGTGGTGATCTTTAATTAAAAAACAATGGAGGATGAAGAAATAGATGAAATAAAAAAAGAGGGGTTTTATAGAAATATTCTATGAAAAATAATTCCCTCATGAACAATAAGAAGACATGGAAAGGTAGTTTCTGAATCTAAGTAAAAAACAGGATGAGAATGTTTCAAATTATGAATAGAACCTCACAAGGATAGTAACTCATGTCATATACTACAAACATAATCCAAGGAGAAAGATTGATCAATTATTTTATGGAGTAAAACCATTACAAGAGAATGATCTAGTCTCACAATGATTTTCATCATTTGAAGATATGGTCTCATGTACAATCAAGAGAGATAAAAAAATCTCTAACTCTTGTGGTTGTAATGGAAAGAAAGAGAAGTAGAGTGATGTTAAAAACACTAGGAATGAAAATAATGAAATTGGGAAGAAGGGATGAGTTGACCTTCCACCCTATGATAATTGTGGGAAGATACACAATGGTATATTCTAGAAGGGTATGTGTGTTTATTACATGTGATGAGAAAAAAGGCCACTTATCCCGAAGTTGTAAGGTGAAGAAATATGCTATCAATGTTAAATTATTCAATTTAAATGTGCGAGTAAATTATTAAAATTATTGTCCTGGGTGTTAAGGAATGGTTCCCAAAGAAGGACATGGGAGAAATCCCAAGCTTATGTGATCACAAGTATTTATATTAGAGTCCCTAATGGTAAGGTGGTTAGTAAATGAAATGTTTCCTCGGACATATCCAATGATTTATATTATTTAGGAGAATCACATTCCTTCATATCTCCCCATTATTCCAATAAAAATAGATTGTTATAATTTTATTTTTTAGGGATTGTTACGTAAAAACATCTAAGGTAAGTATCATTGTAACAAAGATGTGTCAGGAAGTCCCCATTAAGTCATATAAACATGATTTATCTTCGGATTTAATCATCATACCCATGATTGAAATTAATAGAATCCTCAGTATGGATTACCATTTAAATTATGAATCAAAAAAATATTTCATGAAGAATGATGTTACTATTTTTAAGGACAATGTGGAGAACCTTATCTTTAGGGAAGAAAAATCACTGTCAGAATCTCATCTCAATCCACTCTTAGTAACTCTTATAAAATCAATTCTTCGAGAGGATCATAACATTATATATTTGAGTGACGAATTAAATTTTGCAATTGATAATGAAACTATAAAGCAATAATATATTTCTGTTTTTCAAGGAGATTTATGTAGATGTCCTCTAGAGTCTGATGTGGAGTTCTTAATTTATTTAATTCCAGGGTCAATACTAATATTAAAGATTCATTATAGAATTGATATTATATAATTAGTATAACTGAAAAAAACAACTGCTATAATTGAGTGATAAAGGATTTATTCTCCCTAGTATTTCTCCATGTGGAGCCCCATTTCTTTTTTCAAAAAAGAATGATTGATCTACGAGGTTTTTTATTGACTACATGGAGATAAATTCTATAAAAATAAAGAACAAGTACCCCTACCTAGTATTCATGATTTATGTGATCAACTTCATTGATCCCATTATTTATCGAACATTAAACATTGATATGGAAATCATTAGTTGTTTGTAAATAATGAAGATATTCCGAGGTAGCATTTCTAAATAAATATGGGCACTCTGAGTTTAATGTAATGGCTTTTGGTCTAACTAAATCACCCACTTTTTTCATGGATCTAAAGGATAAGATTTTTAAAGAATATTTTAATGACATTGTTTTGGTTTCTATTGAATATATGTTTATATACTCGAAAAGATACAATGAACCTGAGAATAACTTGTGAATTATTTTAATAACTTATAAGAAATTTATTATAGGGATGTTTATCATATTTGAATGTTGTATTCCATCAGTTTTTTTTCATGGCCATGTTGTGTATATAAATAGAATATCTATTGATCCTGTGATGAAAAATGTTGTTCATTAATGGCCTATACCAAAAAGCATTAAATGATATAGGTATTTTTATTGGTTTATCAGTTAATTATCAGTGTTCTGTTTAGAAAATTTCTTGTTTAGCCAACCCTTTAAAAAACAAACTCCTAAAGGGGATAAGTTCTTATAGAAAAAACAATGTGGGGAATATTTTTTATAAATAAATTTTAGATTATTTAATGTTTTGGTCCAAACTATACATAACTAAATTAGGGGTTTTTTATCAATAGTGATGCATCAAGGAAAGGACATGGTTGTGTCCTTATGTAGAATGATATATTTATTTCATATTCCTATAGGTAGTTAATAAATTAGCAACATAAATTTCTTAGTCATGATCATGAGTTAGTTGTTGTGATTGTTGTTATAAAAATATGGAAACAATATTTCTCTGGTGAGACATATGAGATATATATTGATCTATAGAGTCTGGAATATATATTCCCACATAGAAAACTCAATATTAAGCAATGGTGATGGCTTGAACTACTCAAAGATTATGATTGTTCAAAAAACTACCATCATAGACATGAAAATAAAGTAGATGATGCATTGAGAATGATAGATCATTGAGTATTAAAAATGAAGATTGAAAGGGATCTTGTATTGATGGATCTAGTAAGGATGGACATTGGAATTATCAAAGAATGAGAAAAATCAATACTTTTTTAACTTGTTTCCCAACTATCTTTATTGGAAATAATTTAAAGTTCGTTGCTTGATGACATGAATATTTGAAATAATATTTTTTCTCTGAATTATGTTATGCACCAAGACATCATATATGAAGGTGAAATAATTAAATTTGGGAAGAATATTTGTGTTATTGCTATAACTAAGCTAAAAATGGAGTTATTTGATGATTCCTATAGTTTAAATTTCACTATACACCCTGGTATCATAAAAATGTATAGCTATTTAATAGAAAATTGTGGTTAGGACCACATGAATAGGGAAATTTTTTATTATGTATGCAGAAGTTTAATCTGTCAATAAGGGAAGGTTTAATGACAACATAATATAAGAGTTGTGAAAACTATTGCTATTCCTAAAAATAAATAAGATAAAATAGCTAGGGATTTTTTATTTATACTTCCCAAAACATTAGGAGAGAATGATAAAATATGGGTAATTGTGGATCCACATATAAAATCTTCCCATTCCCTCACTCCATGGGATGATTTTCCACTATAACACCTTGAAAAACCCTATATCAATGAGGTTGTAAGACTTCATGAAGAACCTATTTAAATTGTGTATGATCATGATCTCTGATGTACATTGAAATTATGGGAATGTCTATTGAAGTCCCTAGATGCTGAGCTTCGATTGAGTACATCTTACCACCCCCAATATCATAGGCATTCAGAAAATAAGTTCTGAACATTAGGAAACATATTGAGATCATCCTCTCTAGATATTAATGGTAAGTGGGATCAGTATTTACCTTTGGTGTAGTTTTACTACTATAATAGTTTCTATTCATGTATTCAAATGGAAGAATATAACTCATTGTATAGAAAGATATGTCATACACCAAAATGTTGGGATGAAGTCGGTGAAAGGAAGCTAGTTTGTCCAACACTTGTGGAGGAAACAATAGTGATGATAAAAACTATTCAAACTGATATCAAAGCATCTCAAAGTAGAAAAAATAGCTATGAAGATAATCAAAGGAGGGATTTGTAATTTCATGTTGGAGACCGTTTATTCATAAAAGTAACTCTATTGAATGGTGTGATAAGAATTGGGATAAAAGGGAAACTAAACCCTCAGTACATTGTCCCTTTTGAAATACTGGAGAGAGTTTGAGTCATGTCTTATCATTTAGAAATACCTTCTAGAATTCTATAGTACACAATGTGTTCCATGTCTCATTGTTAATAAAGTGCATTCCAAACCCGACACATGTCCTCACTTCTGAAGGAATATAATTGGAACCTGGCATATTTTACAATAATGATCCTATACAGATTCTAAAAACTAAAGATCATGTTTTGAGGAATCGGATGGCAAAAATGGGGAAACCATTTTGGAGAAATCATATAATTAACGAAGCCACATGGGAGCATGAGGAGACTATGTTGAATAACTACCCAAATAATTTTGTGAGGTAACATTCTAGTAATTTTTAGGATGAAATTTTCGTAAGGGTGGTGAATTTAAAACACCAATGATTTATAACTAAATATAATGTTGAATGAATTAAACACTCACTCTGTAAAAAACACCAATTTCTTATAACATAGTATGTAAACCTAATTTTCCACCTCTATTATTTTCATTTTGAAATAATTACATATGAGGTTGCATTAATTATGTAATTTTTAGTCTAATAAGACAAACCAAATTTTTGGTGAATAGAGTCATAATATTATGAATAGTAATCTTGCCCTTAAGAATAGTAATTTATATTATTATTTTATTGTCTTCAAGGTATATGATAATGATATTTTGATTAATTTTTCCTGGTGATATAAAACGATATATAGTTTAAAATGGTTATTTTTTAAATAAATAATGATTTTATATAAAAAAATTACTCATATATATATATAATTATTTTCAAAAAATAGAGATCATTTTTTAATTTTACATGTCAAAAAATTGTTTGGGGGATTTATTTGCAGTTTTTTGAATCAGTCAAATTTTTGTAGAATATTAAATTATGGTAATTTATCGTATATAAAAATTATCAATTAAATTCAATATTCCTAACATCATGGATGATGTAACCAAATTTTTTCCTAACTCTCGTGAACATAATACAATTATGGGTCACATGAAACAACCCTATTAGTTGTGTTGAGGGAAATAATAATATAATGAATAAGATATTGTAAAATCTCCTCTCTCTCCTCCACTATAAAACACCCCTCACTTGCTTGTCTCTTCACTCATCTCATGCTCTGTGCCTTGTCAAAATTATACTGATATATCCTACCATGATTTTCCACCATGTCTATCATCCTTTGGTCTCATTAAAAGATGAAAAAATCTTTCCTAAGGAGTCTCACAAGGAAAATAACTTCAAGAGGTAAATTCATCTTTTCATTTCATTTATTTTGAGTTCCTTTATTTTATTTTTTTTTTCCACACCTCCTTTCATAAAAATGTATTGATAAATACAATACCAAACATGTAATGGAATTTTTTGTGGTAATGGAATAATTAATAATTACCTCTCCGTTCCAATTATTTTATTCAAAAATAAATTATGCATGATGCATTAATTTATCATATTCAAGGATGATGGGTTATAAATTTATATTACCATATTTAATTCTGGTCATGAAACCATTTTTATTACTGAAACATACATTAATATGTGTATTATAACTAATTTAAGGTTCTGAAATATTTCTTTACACATGATATTAATTTATAAATCAAAATTAGTTTGTTGGGATAAAAAACAACAAGTTAACAAAATCAATTATCATTAATGTTTTATATAATGATTCATATTCACTCCATTAACCGAAATAATAATATAATAGTGTAATCATTTTCTTTTTAAAAAATTAAATAAAACTTATTTTCAGGACATCCATTATCATCTTACATGTTTATCCATACATGTATATAATTAAACCGGTCATGAATACCTAGTATTAAAATGCTCCCAAATAATAAAATTGAACCTCATAAACCCATCAAGAAGGGAATGATTTAACATAATAATGATATAGTAAATAAATTAAATATAAAGAATGTTATTGAAATATTAATTAATGGATTTAATTTGGTTATCCATGACATTATGATCAAGTGAAGAACACCATTAGACATAAGGTAACGATTTTATTTTTGATCATCTATTTTCTTTTGAGTTAATATTATTCTCTACATTCTTAATTAAATTCTTATTTATTAATATTTAATCCTCATAAATTATATTTTAATTTTATTTATATTTTTATCAAAAAAATCACACTTTCATTTATGGGAAATTATATTTTTCAAAATGATCTTTCAAAAAAAATCTCGAAAGACAAGCTCGATTCAAAGGAATTTCTCATATTCATATGGATTTTCACTGGAAATATGCAATATATTTCTAGAATCCATTAAAATTATAAAATAAATAATTTTATTATTAAAATATTATCTTACATTAAATATAGTTTTATACAAATATTTTTCCACAACAACTCTTTATTTCATAGTAAAATAGTATTTATCTCAAGAATTACTCAATTATTTTATAAGAGAATCTTTATATATTTCAACAATCTTTTGATTTCTCATGTATTATTTGGATTAATATTTTATGATATCATATACCATATTTACTTTAATTATTGATTATTATTTTTACTGTGCAAGTTCTATCATAAAAACATTCACAAATTTACTCTAAATGGATACTGTTTATGCTTAATGATCCAGGAAAGTTATTTACATTTCCTATACTTGATTCAATATGAATGTATATGTTATTTATGTTTATCCATTATCATATGAGGAATTAATTAGACATAGTATGTGACTGGTGGTTGCCTCTATATTCCATTGATTCATCGGTTGGTATAATGATATAAAAAACAGTCTACACAGGAGGCCTGGAAAAAATGGTTATTTTTGGTCTTTTCATGAGGCCCTGGCAGTTTGGTTATGATGTCTGGAATAATGAATTTACTAATTGTGGAACAAGTAATTTAAGGTCCTTGATGATATTCTACTAGTATAATACCCGTGATTATGATTTATTTTTTAATTATTTATTAATATATTATTCATGTTATAATGTGTTCTTGTTTATTTTTAAAGGCATGTGTTTTTAGTTTTTCAACATTCCTAATGTTAATGTTTATGATATAGACCTTTGTATTTTTTAACTTTAATGGTCATTTGAACTCACATGATTTATATATTTCATTTTTCCAATACATTAATAGGTATATTATGAATTAAATGTATGAAAAACCTATGATTTATGGTTGTTATCAAAATAATTTATATATTTTTTTCCTTTCGTGTTGTAATTTTTAACTTTTGTATGTATCTTTATTTCAAAAATAACAAAACTATTCATTCCATTGAGATACTACATTCTTATAACCATTCTAACAAAATGAATTGAGGTGCTGGTTCTGGGAAACTGGGGTCGGGTCTGTACAACCAAGGCACTAAAATAGTGAAATGATTGTTATCATGGTATATTTAAATGAGATAAAAAACCATCATTATTGTGTACAAAGGACTACCCCCAAACAAAGTAATATAATTTTTTCTCAATAAAAATCTTTCATTGATGGATTATAAAGATAGAATTAGTGATTATATATGATATTCATAAAATATTAACAATTATCAAAAGGTAATATATCATTTACATTATTAAAATTATATTCATTGAAAAATGATCTCATTATTCATGTGTAAATGTGGATTTCCACCTCCATGAAGCAATGTGATTTATTTTTCATCAACACACCACATGGATTATATATATACAAATTTTTTAATGAGGCAATATGATATTTATGATATTATGATCATCATGGAAGTGTAAAATAATACTTACCTTTTTCAGAATTATCATTAAATAATTGAATTCTTACTAATGTGTACATAAGATCCACTATCTCCATGATTTCAACATAGTAAAATTTTCATAAAAATAATTTATTGTTTCGTTTAAATATTTAATTTATTTATAAAAATGATATGTATGATGTGATTTTTATTATATATGTGAATGAATAATGACATCTTTATCCTACGTGACCATTTAGTGGTCATTTTTAATTAATGAATCGAACATCCATAAATGAAATTACATGGACTTAAATGATGAAGAAATTGACAATTTTTGTAATATATGTAAAATAAATGAATTAAGGATATGTTATTTAGTATAATTTTTTTTAGAAAATAATAAACATTATTTTTGTTTATTATGGAGGAGTTAAATGATATACATGGATAGTATTGGTTCATGAAATTATTATTTTAAAATTTCCTTTCATTATGATATTTTTTATTGTAATGCACCAATTTTTGTTTTATGTTCTATATGATTACCATTTTCTATTTTATTAATCCTACACAACTGGTGATATTTTCTATTTCAAATGGAATTATTTTATCTAATGTGATTCGAATCGAATGATACGGAGTATTCAATTTATTCTTATCTAAATTTACATTCATTGGGTTATAACTCATTTTTGATGAATTTTTTATAAATTTATTATTCTTAATTGATCTCTAATTTTTCAATTATATATTTTAAATTTTTTCAAATTTATATTTTTTACACAAAATATCTTCATTTATTAATTTATAATTAATTGTTACAATATTTATATTGTTTATTCATCTCAAATTCCCATTTCATGTGACATATGATAATGATATACTCCTATGATAGTTTATTAGGTGTATATTACACACTTTGTATATGTTGTATAATGAATCTAGTTTTTTTCCTGAAATTTAATGTTTATTTTAATTGATTCCTTCATGGGGATAATGATTGAAGTGTTACCAATGTGAAAAAAAAACGTTATGTTACATTTGATTAGGATTGTTTGTGATAAAGGTTACCTAGGAGGGGATCATATGCTATATTTTTATAAACCACATATATTTTATTATACGTTGGTTATGAATGTGTATTATATGTTTAATATCCATTTACACCCTTATTGATATATGAAAAAACATTGAAGTATCTTTTAAGTGATATATAACGTGTACATATTTTAGAATGAGAATCATTCTATTCTATTTACATTTTTTCTAATATCCCATAAAAATTATTTTTTTATAAACATAAACTATTTTATGAACATTTTTTTCATGATCTATAATATTATTTTAAAATGATTTTTCAAAAGTTAATATCAATGATTTCAATGTGGGTTACTTTTGACTACCCATTCACAAAATGATTGAAAATTTTATTATTTTTTCATTAATAAAGTCATTGGATTTCTCCACATTCATGATGCCTAAATTAGTTAAAGAATGCATTATATTAATTAGTAGTTATTTTCAATGGAAATGGATTCTATATTATGTTTAATTTTTAAATTTTAAATGTGACTCAAAAAAATAAAATGTAATATGTTGCAAAAATTATTTTTAGGATATTTTAATGGTTTTCCCATTGATGAACTTCAACAACCCCTAATTTTACTTATAATCCTATTTTGATACCATGTAATGAATCTATCCTTATTCTATATTTGAAATTATTATTATTAGTTAATGATATTATCATGAAATACTATTATTGTCAACAGGTTACAAAGATTATGAAAGGGATAATGGTTTTTTAATGATATTTTTATGGAAACAAAGTCTCTACATGCATTAATCAAGTTATTAATAAAAATAATTTTTATGTTAATGACTCTTTACATTATATAAGATTTAAGGGTGGTTATATTTTAAACAAAATACGTGGGACGGGTCTGTGATATCCCTCCATAACATTTAATATTGAAATTGACTGTATATTCATTCCAAATATAAGACAATGTTTACTATTTAGGTTCCACCTAATAGATTAAGGAATCTAATGGTATAGTTATTAAAATTGTAATGATGAGGGTTATGTTAGGTGTACGTACGAGGGTTACTTCTTAAGTAAGAGAGATATGATAATGTTCCAAGATACGAAGGAATGTTTATATCCAATCAATGGTGTTTTAGTGTTTCCTATGATCTTGACTAACGTCTCATGGATTATGATTTTTGATTATCATGGACCTTATAATAGTGGATGATATATTCCATGTATCTTGATTCATAATATAGTATTTCATTGTCATGAATTCACTTATGTTATTCTATTTAAAATTTATTATCCCATTATACCCTTATAATAATCAAAATATAACTGATGAAATTAAATTGAAAATTCCCATGATACCCGTAATGAGTATTTGTGATCAACCTTCTTAGGTTCAATTTTTTATGTTATTAATATTTATGTTAATTTATTTGTGTCTATAATGATTTTATATGTGATGTAAATTATGGAATACATTGAAGAATACATATGGAATAGGATAAATTGTATTGGGATATAGATAATGTTGATCATTTTCAACCAGTTGTTTTTAATCCATATTAATTTGTGTTATTTTTAATTCTATAAAACTCAAAATCTAACCCAATATATCATTTTAAAATTCTATTTTTTAAATGGAAAAAATTGAGACCCATTTATTTGTATCAAATTCATAATTTTAATGTCTATGTGTTTAGAAAATGATCCAAGAGTACGAGTTTGTGGCCATTACAATTGGTATCAGATGAGTGTTGAGAAAACATTGGAGGTTATGAATCATCCATGATTGGTTATCTTAAGATATACATATTCCATCAAGGGTTTATAATCTTATGTTAAACAATATATCAAAAATAATAGAAACCACCATTGAAGATTTTATGTTTACTAATGATATTTTTTGGGACATTTATTTTCGTGGTTTATGAATCCTGTAGGATTAACATTTGGATTTTTTGAGTAAAGATTATATTTTCTTATTATGGAACATTTATATAATCTGGAATATATTATGATTGATTTTTGTTGAATTATTTTCAAAATATTTGAATGTTTCAATGATTATATTAATTTTTTTAGAAATAGGACAACCTACATGCCAGCTAGAAAACGATGGCATCCGAGAATGCTGAGAGGCTTGAACCCATAGTGGAATGGTGAAAAGGGTACATCACCCACCACTAGATAACATGATGTCATAGTTAGTATGAAATTATTTTATCATTATTTAAACTATCTAAAATAAAATATTTATGTTATTTTTTTGGAACATTGTTTTCATTATATAGATACCCATGATATTGAATATGATTTGGTCATTATGTAGTAAATTTTATTTCAGAAAAAAATTTCTATTTTTTGAACCTTATATGATTACGGTAAATAGAATATTATTGTATTTTTTGAAATTTTAAGATTAAATTATCTTATATAAGTGAAATTTATTTTAATATGTCTTCATTTTTGTTATGGTTATTTATTGAATTGATTATCATATCATAGTGAATATTTTTTAAAAGAAATGTGTTTTTAAAAAATTATGAGTTATTTATGTTAATTAGAGACAAATATTAATCTTATATTAGGATATTATGTGATAAAATTATTCTTATATTTGTGTTTCAATAATAGTCTTTAATATTTTGTATATTTTTATGGGTCATAATTAATATAATTATCTATATTGATCTTTTGGTATTACCATTGAATTCTGGAAATTATAGTTTTGATTCGTGATATGATGGTTTACTCATTAGTAGGAATTAACATATCTTTTTCTTACCATTCTGGTTTTTTTAAATTATTTTGATATGATGGATATATTATTATCCAATTTTTAGATTATGTGATCCATTAGATGTATATTATAGTGCCATAGGTATAAAAATTTCATTATGAACACTCACCATTTGTAGAAAAAGTATAGATTCTTGTGGAAATTGATCACATGATGAAACTCTACTTATAAAGTATGTATATTTCACTATGTTTTTATATATATGGTAAAATAATTCCTCGATATTATAAAAATTATTTTGAAATAAGAATATATAAATTTATTTTTATTATTGAGTAATCAATCATCTTTTAACCCATCAAAAATTTAATGTTTTGAGATGGTTTGTTTTCCAATGATCATGTTCTCTATAACACTTTATCAGTTCATTTGAATTATTTTTCACTTCAATATCCATGTTTTAACTTCACACATAAGTTATCCTATAGGAAGAACTAATTTTTTATTATTCAAGATTACAATTGTATTTCCTTTTTATCTTCATATGTTAATGTTTTATTGCGCCCTTTTATGAAAGGGGATATCAACAATTGTATTTTGAAAATTAGAAACCCCAGTATCTAATACATACATAAAATTATAAGGAATCATTTAATTAAATCTTTAATGGGAAAATTTAATAACAAAACGTTTTAAAATAGATATTGTGATCCCTAATGTAAAATATAAACAAAATTAAGATGAAATAGAGAAAAATATTATTTTTTGAATATAAAAATTATAACCTAGCCATTATATTGGTGGTTTTGAATGTGATTTCACATTTTTTGAAATATATATAAATATTAATGTAAATAAAAATTTATTTATTGACATATGGGTAGTAGGAACAATTCTTTTAGTAAAACCAACTTATTATTCAATGTTATGTCTTCATCAGAAGTGTTTTTTCACTATTTTTGAGCAAGTAATATAATTAATTTCCAAATGATATTTATTTATTCTTTGATAAAATGAATAAAATTTTTAAAAATAAGAATATAAATATTAATATATGATGAAATAAATAGTTTTATGGAAAATAATTATTTTTAAATGAATAATGAAAAATAATGATTATTCAAGGAATAATGATGAATACTAATAATTAATTGAAAAATATATTTTCTGATTATGGTTTTAAAAAGATAAATTCTATTTTGAATTAATTTTATATTTTAATCTCTACATTTTAATTTAAAGTCATAAAATATTTGTTTTTCAAGTGATTTTTATAATTTATTATAGTATAAATACATGATGAATTTTAAATGGATTTTTTTTGGAAAAGACATTTCTCATTGCGTTTTTCAATGTAATTTTATAACATATTTGGAAAATAATATTTTTTAAGTTATCAAAAATTGATTCCATATATTCAATATAAAGATCAAATTTTATTACATAGATTCATTTTAGATTTGGTAAATATGAATATTAATTATATTGTTTTTTTCTATAACATAAGGTAAATTTAGAAATTAAAGGTAAAAATAAAATGATATAAATTATATAAAACCAAAAAACATTAATTAATTTTATTTTATGATTCCATTTCGTCCATAATAATCCATTATTCAATTTTAGAGAATTTTTTACCCATTTAGATGAGATTATAACCATTATATTATATTAGTTCATGAAAAGTCAAACATCCCATAATATTTTTTTTATAAACTACAATATTTTTAATATGGTGTTATCCATTGGATATGTTCAGCCATAAATTTTATTTTACAATATAAAAATTTATATTTAACTAGGTAATTGAGTTTTAATTTTTAGTAATGAAATATTTACTTTAGATTCATACACAATTCTGGTGTACATATTATTTTATTAATTATACAAATAAAATAAATGGTATTAAAATAATAAATTAATTATTATATGATATAACTAATGTTATATATGAATTATCTAGATAAAATTTTCATGTTAAGGATATAATAAATTTTTTTCCACATTATACATGTCTTCATGATGTTGTTGATGTTAAAGTTTTAATAGATCCATAAAATTTGATATTAATTATATTTAATAACAAATAATATTTAATTAAATGATTTTGAATTAATATAAAGGATATATTTTTTCAATGTATTATTATATAGTTTGTAATATAAACTATTTTCCATTTATGGGTTTTTTTCAATTTATAATAAATATCATGATGCTCAAATAGTGGAAAACATTGATGCTATAGTATATTTAAAATGGGATAATGAGGCATTTAAATAATTAAATAAGGATGAAAACATTGTACAATGATATCTATCATATATTTAGCGAGATTATTTAGAACCACAATCATTCAATCCTCCTAATAAATCACATTTTATGCATTTTAATAACAATAAAAATTTATATTAATTTGATATTTTGTGAAATTTAATGACTTCCCCTCCCACTTTTATTAATTGTTGTAACATCCTCTCACTTATTCACACAAAAAATCAATTTTTTTCAAAAAACAAATACCATATAAAATAACATAGTATAATCCATCACCTCATTGTATATGACTTATTTTTGATAGAATTCCAATTTAAAAGGTATTTATTTGTTATCAATACCAGGTATTCCAAAGAAGATGTATATATTTTTACGGCATGTTTAGAAATATTTCTTCTTCCACCTTACAAAATTATTATTCAATCATTATTATATAAAACAAAAATTATATTATATATAATTATGTGTTTTTTAATGTAACAACATATATCTATATCCTCTTTGTTCAAAAAGAAAATGAATCCATCATCTCTATGTATGATGGACCACCCCTCGCTAATTAAGGTAATTCATTTTTCATCAGCAACTCTCACGTGTAGATTATAATAATTGAATTCATGTTCATATATGTTATTAATTAAAAATATATCTTTTTGAAATGAAAATATATCATTTACTATCTCACCCTTTCATTCATAGAAAAATTATAACATCATTCGCGTATATATGTAGACTACCACCTATATGAAGGGATGGGAGTCATTTTCCTTCACCACATAATTTGAATGATATAAATAAAAATAATAAAATATTTAATAAAATATTTTTGATATTATTATAATCCTATAAAGAGAAAAATTTATAGCTTATTTCTATAATGATCATTTTAAAAAGGAAACGTTACTCATGCCTTGATATAGAATACATTGTCCATGTTTTTATGATATTTCATTTATCATACAAATTTTTAATTTATGGAATGTAATGAAAAATTTATTTTCAAAAATTATAAAATTTTAATTTTTTTTAGATTATATAATAATTACCACTTTGACCTCAGTCAACCTACAGAAGTTATTTTTACCATATGAACCAAATATCCTCAAAACACATGATGCATACTTAACAAATTAAGTAATTAACAAGGAAGTTATGATAAATGAAATAAATGTTTTAAGGAAATGGTATTTTATATTTAACATTTTTTTTTATTAAATCAATTTATTGGAACGAGTTTATTATACATTTCATAAATTATATACATGCAATTTTTGGACTCATGGAAATTTATTTAATATCAATTTATATTTATTGTGGTTTATTTTATTTTTATTGAAAAATTTATTATATAAGGTTAAAATTTATCCCATTTTGAAATATATTGATCCTATATAATATAGACATTTCATGTTGAAAAATGATTTATTTTATATAAAGGGATTAGAATATAAATTTACAAAGTTGTAAAAGGATTATTCACCCAACTTCCATTCAATAGGTTATAACAATTCTTAATTTACATTATTAAGGAATGATTGTATATGAATTTCTCTATAAATGTTTTTATTTTTTATTTAAGAAAATTCAACGGATTTACAATTTTTAAACAAAATGAATTCACTAATTAATTTCCAATTCAATGATATGATCTACGTATGGCTTATTCATCTCAAATTTACTTTTATTGGGACATTTGTTTATGTTAAACAACTATATGCTTTTATGAGGTGTTTATTTTTTCAATATGACATGTTATATAATGAATAAATTTATTTTCATGGTATTTTTTCTCACACATGTTGTTATTCATTCATAGGGAATAATATTTATGTTTCTTTTGAAATGCCTTACGTTAAAATATATTGTGTATTGTTTTTGTTCATGATTCCTGTCACACCTAGATAATTGTAGTAATTTTTTATTTTTATTTTATTATATTTATTAGTATTTAAATTTGATTTGTTGAGGTGTGTGCCGAACACGACATGGGTTTTTGCGTTTGAATGATAATAGATTGTTTCAGCATGGTAATGTCTGGAATGTGCGCATGGCACGATCAAAGCCTTGTGGCTTCGCTAGACCCCCGTGTGGGGTACCCGGTGCACGACTGAATAAATGTTGATTGGATAAAAGTTTAAGTGAACACTAAAAATTCAATTATTTTAGAACTGTTAAAAATAATAATAATAATGTGATTAAGGTTATTATTATTGTTATTGTTATTATTATTATTATTATGGTAAATAATTAAATTAATTTGTTAAAATTAAATATTTTCCATAATTAAAATATTATTAACATGTTATTATTATTATTTTTGTTGTTGTTTTTGTTAGTTTTAGTTGGGTTAGACATTATTTAGTTTTTATTTCTTTTGGTTTTATTTTATTTTTTTCTTTATTATTTTCTCCCTTACCCTCTCTTTCTGTTTTGCAAGACCCCCCTTCCCCCTGGTTTGTGCTCCCCCCCCCTCTTCCGAACCCCAGCAGCTGCACCCCCTTCCCCTTGCTCCTTCTGACCAACACCCTCCCTTCCTTCCGGTTGATAGAGTTTTCCCTCCTCTTGGTAGTTGGACACCCACGCTCGCACCCCCTCTTTCTGAATGATGCATCACCCTCATCTTCCTTTCAAGGGAACCGAAACAACACGACCCGCTTTTCCCGCTCCTGTTAGGTGTTGACCCGCTGTTCTAGCTGTTGTCTGGATTCGACCTTCCGTTACTACTCCCATCCGACACTGCCTCGCTAGCCTCCTCATCCAACCACCTCGCGCCACACTTCCCCAAATCTCGGAACCCTCCTCACTGGCATCCCGAACACCTCTGATTCCCCGAAACCCCACTGCTCATATATCCTCCTCCTATCATAGGTAGCCCCTCCATTATCAAGCCATGCGCGCACCTCCTCTAACTTCATTTTATGATATGAAAACCTCTTCTCTTGGTTTCACCTCATTCCGATGGTTCGCCTGTTTTTGTTATCGGCATTGCGCAAACCCCGAAAACCTCTATCGTCCTCCATCCAGCCTCTCAGACACCTTGTCGTAGGTGCAGAGTACCTGGGTTGATCATCTTTTTATTTTGGGTGTTTTTTGCAGTAAGGGTTTGGCTATGTTTGGATTATTTTTTACGCAGATGTAAATTTATTTGTTTTAGGGTCTGTTACAGACTCCTTGCGGTGCGTTCGTCATGAGACGGGAGTTTCACACCAAGCCTGCAATGCTTCCTACCCCAAGGTTGGTGGTTCCATGTATGAGTATTAATTGTTATGTTTATTTTCTTAATTAATTAATTTATCATGTTTAAGAATTAGTTAGTTTGGTGTGCATTTACTTTTTACTTGAGGTTTAGTATATTTAATTGTGTTTATTAGTGTGTTAATATGAAATAAGTATGTCGTTTTTTATAAAATCTTTGTCGAACAACATGCTAGTGTTTCATAAGTTGTGCAGTTTATTTTATTTGGATGTGCAAGGGAGAGAATGGTGTTATGGTGTAGCGTCTATATATTTTTTGTTTCTAGTGAATATTTGAGTGGGTTTTTGGTGCTTAATGTTGTGCTATGTATTTGGAAATGACTTGGTGTTTTTTTAACAGCTTGTATAACCATATTAATGGTCCTTTTCACTATGCTAGTGGTTTTATTAATTGGGTGTGTGATTAAAATAGTGTCCTGAGATGATGTTGGGCGTGTATGTCATGTGGGGGGGGGGGGGGGGTTGGGTCAGTCAAGTGTGTAAAGCTGTTTTTTTTTCTATTTAAATTTTATTTTTAAAAATTTGTGATGTTTTATTAAATAATTATTTAGGATGAAGATTTTTTTGGTTAAATTGTAAAAATTCTTTTGGTGCGTAAATTCTTGCGACGTGTGTGGAAATAGTTTAATAAATTTTTTAATGTGGTGTTTGATGATGATGGTGATATATTTGGCTATGCAGTCGTTTAAATTGGTTGTGTATGTGATGAAAATTTGGTTTTGGGATATTTTTAATATGCTTAATATTATTATTTACATTATGACTATTGTGTGTGAAAGATGGTGGTTTTGGTGTGTTTAGTGTCTTTTTTGGTTTGAGTATTTGATTATGACATGTGACATGAACTCTGAACTACTTGAGCACAAATGGGAAGCCTAGGTACTAGATAGGTAGACTAGGACTAGTGTGCTAGTGACATAGAAGTGGCATTAGCCTGGTTTCACTTAGCTTGTTTCATGACTACAAAACTAACTAAATTTTTTGAAGTTTTTGGGACACCACTAGGTTATGGTAGTTTTTCCCTAATATTGGATCGTGTAAGAAAACGTATATTGTTGTGATTCTATACCATTTTTCACCAAGACATGATGTTTTAGGGTCCCACTTCTCTCTAGTATCTCTAGGGACCATCTTATATATTGTGATCCCCTTTTGGTTTGCACTCACCATTGGCACAAGGTGTGACATTGAGATTACCATGAATGAGTGTGTGTATGTGTGTGTTAATTTATGTTGTTTTCCTTTAGAGGCATTTTCCTTAAAAACTGCTTTCATTAAAATTGTTTTGATCACCTAATTATTTTTATTCCTTTATATTGGAAATGTATTTTTCAACTTATAATAATGCATGGAACCTTTCCTCTAGGGAATCCTACTGGGATTTTAGGTCAGACCCTAAATACACATTTTGGTGAATGTAGATCATATTTCTTCTGCATTACAGGTAGAGGCATCAAGATTATCATTTGTGGTTCAGGTTATCAATGGAATCCTCGTGTTTGTTTGGTGGTAGTGACTTGGGGATGGGACTCCTCATGTTGCATGGAGGCTTGTGTTGGAGTTTTGGTCATCCCTTGATGTAGTCTCTTTTGGGTTATTAGTTCAAGTTGTTAACTTTATATGTGAACTTGGTATAAAGGTCTATTTGGATGTATGAATATAGTTTCAATATATTCATATATTTTTTTATTTTATATTTATTTATTAAATCGTTCACATGTTTTATTTTTGATACCCATGCACTTGTGCTTTCACGTGGGGATCAGGAACACCCTTTGGGCCTTGCCCTAGAATGGGTCAGGAACCGGGTCAAATGACAACACAGCCTGGTTCGTGACAAAATTATATCTGAGCCAGGATTTTTCTTATTATTAGGGGCGTTAGGTAGATCAGAGATAGGACTGTCGCAACTCGAGTAGTAGGTGAGGGGAGAGCATCGCTAACTCTTACTCATTTCGATCAACAAGTACCAAGGGTAGTTCATGATTTATGTTTTTGACATTGGTCTATGTGGACGGGGGTGATAGTTGGAGTAAACTGGTACAACGTGTGGTCTCACATCGGGTAGCAACCCATATGATGCCCGAGAGTATGGTTCGACACTCCAAGTTGTTGGTTCTTGCCTAGGTAATTGTCTTCTAAACAATGTAGATGGGTTAGAAATGACCACTAGTCCTCCTCCTAGGTGATTTAATGTTTGTGATGTCTTGCTTCAGTTTTTCGTTTATGCGAAAGTGTTCTGTTTTTTTAAATTATAGATAACCTTGGGGCATCTCTTATTTTTCTTTTGACGTTATTTTGACATGATTTTTGGGGTGTGTTCTTTTGATCCATGTTTCTAGAAGTTGGTGTTTGATTTGTTGATGTCGAATTTCTTAAATAACATTTGGATTATTTGGAATTGAAGGGGTTTGTTTTAGAAATAGAATGCAATCTAGAAATTTGCCTTGAGAATTTGTAATTGTTTTGGAAAAAAATGTATTTTCGGATATTGAGAATGTTTTGTTTTAAAAGTGGAGAAGCCTTGTTTTTTTCCATTGGTATTCCTATGGGTGATTTCCTGTGCATGTTGACATGATTGATGGACAGTTTGGTGGATTGTGTGGATGAGTTCCTGAGTGGCATGGAAATTCTTACTTGCGAGGCACCATGGAATATCAGTGGTGATTGACTTATTTCTATGTCTATATCTTTTTCCTAGAAAGAGAAATTTATTCTAAAATAAGTTTTTGTGCTCAAATCGTTTTGGATATTAGAATTTCTAGAATTGTATCTGAGGTGTGGATGTTTATTTTTTTGATGTGTTTGTATTTTTAGAAGACTGTTTTGTGTTTATTTTTCGGGATACACCCCTTAGAAATGTCCCATGGGCTTATAGAAAGTCTCTCGGTTATTAGCTCAATCCAGACATACAGTGGAGTGGTAGAGTTGGGTTCTTCTCGGTCATGTCGAATATTGGTAGACGTCGTGGTCAGTTGGATATCATTGAGTGCTTTGAAAATGTCTGATGTGTCTCCGGTTTTGGAAGAACTCCCATTGTTGTGTCTTGTAAGTTGTATCGAGTACTCCTAGTGGAGTGAAACTAAACCAGTAAATGGAGATCGCTCTATTCTTGTTGTGAATAATGATGTGTTGAGCGATCATTAAGACTAACCTCATCCTATGGTTGTACCTATGAAATTGATGGTTCCTCTTCTAATGAGGAGTGTAAACCGAGGGGTCCTATTCTTAGAGTGCTTATTCCATCAGTTCGTGTGGCGTGTCAGACAGAACAGTCAATCTTCTATCTCTAGTGTGGTCAATCAAACACTCTATGTGGTTCCCATCAATTCTTAGTCGGTATGTTAATGGAGTTTCATATTGGGACGTGAGGGGAAGTATGCAAGTATCATTTTCAGGGGAGAAATTTGTAGTCAGAGGTGGACAACTTATGACTGCGAGGTGGTAGATGCTTCATACCTCAGGGGACCAACCATAGGTATTTGGATGAAGCTTGCGCATAGTCAAATCTCTTCAGGAGTGGTGCGAGTTTGGTATGACATAAGTCCACAGTGACAGATGGGGTAAACTTAAATTTTTTATTGCAGTCTCCTAGGAAGGATTCATGTTTGTTTTGATGGATATGAAGGCTGTGTATCCTTATTGTAGTCTTAGTTTGTGGGAGTTTCTGTTAGGCCTTAAAGAGGTCTGATGAATCAGTATTCTTGTAAAGCCTATGGGTGTGTTCTGTGAACCATCTTGTAGTCAGTTATGGATAATAATTGTACTCGGGGAGCTTTTGTCTTGCAGGAATAACGCATGCTTTTCCAATTTGCAGCTAGGTTAGATGATTCTACTATCAAATCCATCTCATGTGGTGGAGTATTTTTCACTGTTGGATTTTTTTGTTAAATCGGCATGTGTTGGAGGGTTCATGATGAAGCGTTTAGTCAGTATTGCTCAAAGTAAACTGGGAATGACAATGCAGGTTCCATGGTGTTTGGAAATTTTAAAATGACTGGGAGACCCAGTGTGGGTCTCGCCATTTTCCCCTCTTTTGTTGGTTAAAAATATGGAACTTTGAGGGTCAAGCTAGTGTCCATGGTTTTATGGGTTTGTGAGTGGTTTTGGTTTGGAGAGGTAGTGTTTGACAACAATCATAGTATAGTGGGGAGACCACCGTAGGAAGAATATGGGGTAGACTCTGTTTTTAAAGCATTCTTGGTGGTGCAACTCCCTTAATTCCTCTCCGCCCGAACATGACCATGTAACTAGTTAGCTTTGGTAGTGGGTCACTTGAGAAGAGTTCATGGGGATCTCGAGTGACCCAAGTGATCCCTATGTTAGGAATCGTGGTTTTCCATATTGTAGGTGTGTTTGGAGATGAATTCATTACGATTGGTTATTTTTCATGGTGATTCAGGTTTTGAGTCTTTTTGGAGTGTCAGGTTATCAGTATTTTGAATTCTGGGTCTTCGGGCGATTGATGTTTTGTTTTAATCATCTTTTTGGTCTCGGTTGGAACCATTGGTTGACATAGTATATTGGGATTTTCTGGGGACAGAAAGAGTTATGGTGGGGAGAATATTCACACCCACACAATTGTAGTAATTTTTTATTTTTTTTTTATGATTTTCATTTGGCATTAAATATTTTTTTGTTGATGTCTGGGCTGAACCATACCTGATTTTATGCATTTGGCTGATAAGTGAGTGTTTTAGCATTGTAATGTTTGGCACATGTGAAAGGCACGATCGATTCCGTGTGGCTTCGCCAGACCACCGTGTGGCCTGCCCGGTGCACGAATATTTAATTTGTTGACTGGATATAAGTTTACCTGAACGCTTCAAATTATATTATTTAAGAACTATCCAAAATAATAATAATAATAATAATATGATTAAGATTATAATAATAATAGTAATAATAATAATAATTATTATTATCTTGGATAAAAATTTCATTAGGTTGTTATAATTAAATATTTTCCATAATTATAAGATTTTTTTGCATGTTATTATTATTATTATTATTATTATGGTTATTAGTTTCAATTTGGTTAGATTTTATTTCAGTTTTATTTTATTTCAGTTTTATTTTATTTTATTTGTGTTCTTATTTCTATCCTCCCTCAAACTTCACTTTCTGTTGCGTAAGTCCCCCCATCCCTCTGGTTTGCGCAGCCCCCTCCTCCGAACCCTAGCAGCCGCACCACCTTCTCCTTGCTTCCTCCGGCCGATGCCATGCCTTCCTCCCGGTTGACCGTGCATGACCTCTTCTTGCTGGCCGGACACACAAGCTCACACCCACCTCATACTGAACACTGCATCACCCTCATCTCCCTTTCGGGCGAACCAATGTCGCGCGACCTGCCGTTCCATCTCATGTCTGGTGTCAACCTGTCGTTATTTCTAATGTTCGGCCTTGACCCGCTGCTTTTGCTCACATCCAATACTACCCCGTCAGCCTCCCCATCCAACCAACTTACGCCGAACTTCCCACCCCTAGCTCGGAACCCTCCTCATCAGCATCCCAACCTCCTCTGGCGCATCCAAACCCCCTCTACACACACCCCTCCTTCTATAAGAAAACACCCCTATTTTATCCATCCTCGTGTACACCTCCCCCAGCTTCATCTGAAGCTCTAGTAGACTCCTCTGTTGGTTGATCCTCTTTCTGGTGGTTCCCCCATTTCTTCTCCACCATCGCACAATCCCCGACAAACTCTATTGTCCTCTAGACTGCCTCTCGGACTTTTCTCTGTAGGTGCCAAGTACCCAGGTTGATAATATTTTAATTATGGGTTTTTTTGAAGGGTTTGGATGTGTTTGGTTAATCTTTGATGCAGATGTAAATTATTTGTTTTATGGTTAGTTAGAGACTCTTTATGGTGTGTTCGTTGTGCAACCGGAGTATCTCACCTAGCCCACAATTCTTTCTACCCCAAGGTAGGTTATTCGGTGTGTGAGTATTAATTGTTATGTTCATTTGCTTAATTAATTAATTTAGCATGTTTACAAATTATTTAGTTTGGTTCAAATTTAATTTTTACTTGATTTTTAGTATGTTTTATTTTGTTTGTTTGTGTGTTAATATGAAATGAGTTTGTTGTTTCTGTGAAAAAACCATGTTGAACTACATTCTAGTGTTTCATAAATTGTGTAGTTAATTTTTTTAGGATGTTAAAAGGGAGATAATTGTGTTTTGGTGTAGCATATATATTTGTTTTGGTTCAAGTGAGTATTTGAGTGCGTTTTTTGGTGCTTAAAATTGTGCGGCGTATTTTGAAATGACTTGGTATTTTTTTGACAGCTTGTTTAACCATATTAATGGTTTTTTTCTTGTACCGGTGGTTTCTTTAATTGCATGCGTGATGTATATAGTGTCCTGATATGACGTTGTGCGCGTATGGTCTTGTAAGGGGGGATTGGGTCTGTCTAGTGTGTAAAGTGGTATTTTTTTCTCTTTAAAAATTATTTATGAGAATTTTAATTGTTTTGTTAATTATTTATTAAGGCGGATAATTGGTTTGGTTAAACCGTGTAAATTTTTTTGGTGCGTAAAGTCATTTGACACGTGTGGAAACTATTTAATAAATTATTTAAATGGAATGTTTGACAATGAAAGTAATTATTTCACTAAGCAATCATTTTTATTACGTGTGTAAGTGATACAGATTTGTTTTTGGGATATTTTTGGTGTGCATAATCTTATTTTTTTGTGGAATTGGTGGGTGAAAATTGTGGTTTTGGTGTATGCATTGGGTTTTTTGGTTTGAGTATATGATAATGACATGTGACCTGAACATTGAACTACTTCAGCACAAATGGGATGTCTGGGTACTAGGAGGGGAGACTAGGACTAGTGTGCTAGTGATACGGAAGTGGCATCAGAGTAGTTTCACTTAGCTGGTTTGATGACTACAACACTAACAAATATTTTGGATGATGTTTGGAGACCACTAGGTTATGAATGTCTTTCCCTACTAGTGTCTCTTTCACGAGAATGCATATTGTTGTGTTTTTATACCATTTATCACCAAGACACGATTTTCTAGAGTCCCACTTCTCGCTAGTATCTTTAGGGCCTATCTTATGTTTTGTGCTCTTCAATTGCTTTTCACTCACCGTAGGAACATGGTGTGACATTGAGATTACCCAGAAAGTGTGTGTCTATGTGTGTGTGTGTGTGTGTGTTAATTTATGTTGTTTTCATTTTGAGTAGTTATTCTTAAAAATTGTTTCAATAAAATTATTTAAGAAGTTATTCATTTTTATTCCATTAAATTGAAAATGTATTTGTCATTTAATAATTATGTGTGAAACATTTCTCGGTGGCACCCAACTAGGATATTAGCTCAGACCCTACATACACCTTTGGGTGTTTGTAGATCTTGTTTCTTCTACAGCAAAGTTGAGGAATCGAGCATAGCACTGGATGTTCAGGTTGTCAGTGGCATCATCATCTTGGTTTGGTGTTAGTGGCTTGGGGATGTGACTCCTCATGTCGCACAGATTTTTGTGTTGGAGTCTTTCTTTTTCCCTTGATGTAGTCTATTTTGGGGTTTTAGTTCATGTTGTTAACATTAAATCTTACATTGGTATAAGGGTCTGTTTGGTATTATGATTTCAGTTTCAATTTATTCATCATGTTGTTTATTTTATATTTATTTATTCATGTAAATTGTTCCCATGTTTTATTTTTGATACCCGAGAAATTTTGCAATCCCGTGGGTATTAGGAATTCCCTTTGGGCCTTTCGACGGACTGGTTCGTGCGCCGGGTCAGATGATGACTCTGTTTGGTTCTTGATAATTCATTGGTGGGATAATATGATTTTATTATCAAGAACAATATATCATTAATTATCCTCTTTTTATGAATATGTTTGACATATTTTATTTCAATTTACACCTTATTAACTAAAGAAACATCAAGGAAGTTTCTTATATGTGATATTGATATGGTACGTACTTTTATATCAGGAATCATTCTCTTATATATCCATGTTTCTTATTTTTTTTTAAAAAATATTTTCTAAAAATTATTTATTGCATAAATATATTTTACATGATCTCATAACTTCTATATAATGGTTTTAATAGAGAATTTCTATTATTTCAAAATTGTTTACTTTTGACTCTCTATTTACAAAATCATTGAAAGGATTTCTTATTTTTAACATTTAAAACATGAATGGATTTTCCCTCCATAATGACACATCATTGGCTTGAATTTTTTTATATGTATAAAATGTAATTAAAAAAGATAATTATTGCATTAATATTTTTGTTGGTTGTTTATTTAAATATTTAAAATTAAAATTATAGTGTATCTCCCAAAAAAAAATATTTTTAATATTCTTTTAATGTTGTTTCCATTCATTGGCACCAATAACCCTTAATAATATTTATACTTCAATGCAGATATCTTTTATAAAAACCAACCATATTCTGTCAATGAATATATTATTATTGTTTAAAATATATTTTCATTTAACTAATTACTTTTCCTTGGGATAATCATGATATAATGGGATAATGTTTTTTAGAAGTGTTATGATGAATCAAAAACTCTATATAGTAAATTTCTGTTATGGATCAAGTAAATATATTATGATAAAGGAAAATTCATTTATAGGAAATTTATGGGTGGTTCTATTATAAAACAAATATGGGTGGTTTCATTACATCCCTCTAATGCATAGGGTACTGAAGTTGACCATATGGT
Organism: Viscum album; assembly: GCA_963277665.1. Classification (NCBI taxonomy): domain Eukaryota; kingdom Viridiplantae; phylum Streptophyta; class Magnoliopsida; order Santalales; family Viscaceae; genus Viscum; species Viscum album. The sequence continues at coordinate 336,868,231 of OY728142.1, read as the reverse complement.
TATTCTAATTATGAGATGATGTTAAAAAATTAGGTTTTGTCTAAAATATTATGGAATATAGTATGATTGTTATTTCATGTTTATCATGATGGTTACATCATTTCTATCTATGAGTTTTACTCCGTATGTAACATTTATATGAAATTTTTCCAAGATTCAATGATGTTTTCCTTATTCGTAATACTTGTTTTTAGTGTTTTGTTTGATCTATATTAACACCATGTGGATCTTTATTTTTGATTCCTATGCCAATTTTCATTATTTATGTTGAATTCCATATATAATGTATTTTTATCTAGTTTTATATTTGTATTAATTCTATTTTTTAATTCTCTTGCACATTTATAATGTAATCATAACCTCATGTTAATATTTCCCTCACTGATAAAATTTTATTATTAGTGATTATGTTTACCCTTATTAAGAGTTTGATCTCATATTTCTTATGTTCATTTTTATACCAGTAATAAAGAATGATGAAAAATGATTTTAGTTTATAATTGTTTAATATGTGATTAAGATTATGCTACACATTGAATAATTAATATTTAATATGAAATGATGAATATTGATGGAGATGATGTTGGCCTTTGTGAACCAATTGGTTATGAATCAATTTTGTGAAGAGTTATTCATATTTATCTAATACTATACACCTAAAAGGTACATATTTCTAAATGTGATAATATATTTACATATGATGTTCATTTTGAATGGATATAATTTTTCAAAATTATAAGTATCAAATCCAGAAATGTATTGTTCATGATTTTATCATGGGATCTTGGATTGTAAAATTGTGGTTGTTACACCCATCATATATCTAAATAAAAATAATATCATTAAAATAAAATATCATAAAGAAGGAAAAATCCTGATTTTTATATATTTTGAGGATAAAATCAACACTCTGTTTATTAATATTCTAATTCTAAATGTAAGTATCCAATTTGTAATACCATGCTTTAAGATATTACTTTATCCCATAAAATGCACTCATAGATTTAACAAAATAAATTGATTATTTCAAAATCATAAATCCACAAAGATGTTTAATATAAACCTCTCCAACATGATCCCTCTTAATAGTGCTTTATTATACATAGATCTAAAAAATTTATAAAGTCACTGAGTAATGATAATAATAAATATTCTAATAGTTTATAATATTTTCACTGCTATTAAATCCTCCTAAAATAAATTCATTCAAATTGTAAGTATCCATTACAAGACAACTATGCATTTAATATTATCACTTCACCTTCTTCATATGACTAAATTTAAAACATCTAGTTTATAAAAAAACATTTTTACTTTATTGGGCTCACGTAACGAAGTATCATTCATTTTAATTTTTTATAGATGTTCATTAAATAAATCAATACACTGTAGATTCTCTAAATACTCATCATCATATTCTCTCTCAACTAAGAATATAATAATATATTTAATATTGAACATGATTTTCTTATAGTTATAACATTAGTTCATTAATCAAAATTATTTTTCGAACTTCCACTTGCTTCCTTACCCTAAGATGAGATTAATTAATTTATTCACTATCTCTTGAGAAAGTTTATTTAGAATCATCATCATGTGTTGCTACAACATGGTTATTATTTTTATGAAAATATTCAAGATGTTCATTTTTAACTCCTCATCTTCATCATCTTACACATCTACACCTATATTGGAGACATAATTATCAATTTCTCCATCTAAATTTACATCTTTAGAATATACCACGTTTCATATTTATTGAATAAATATTCTAAATCCTACACAATTAAGATAGTATCCAAGAATAATTCCCTAATCGTATCTTTGATCAATCATTATAAAATTTATACTCTCAAATTTTATAATGCATAGACTATCGACAACCCTCAGTATTTTTAGACATTCGGTTCAATTTTAAGACATTTCATAAGTGGTTAAATTATTGTTTCTTAATTTTTAACATCTATATAAAATATAATTTTTTTACTGATTGAATTCCTGTAAAAATAACAATAAGTATCATGTTCGATCACCATTGTTCATATTGTTTTCACAAACATTAGATTCTTATTTTAGTAATAAAATTTTTCTATGGTGTGTATGGTGAACTAAAAATCACAATGAATATAATATATTTCAATATTAACCCTAAAAATATCATTTTTATATACTTATATATTATCATTTCATAACCTCTTCATTCATATCCATATTATTTCACCATAAATCTCTAGAAAATCATAATAATTTTTGAATACCTTGATTTATTCTTCAAAAAACATATTACTTGTAATGAGATGAAAATAATTATGAGAATAAATAATGTTCTTAGCACCATCTGTCAATTTTTCACTCATCAACTCAAAAAAATCAGAATATAACTGCTCTAAGAGATAATTTCAATGAATCTAAACCCTCTTATGTACTGAGTTAGTATTCTTCCCACTTTAAAAAATTTAGTAACTCAAATCTCTTCTTATATACATTATATAAATATAATAAGTACTATATCAATTTTTTTAGTAATATTCCTATATAACATATGTCACAACCACTTATTCCATAGCTAATTTTGTTTTATCATTATCGGAAAAAATGAACTTTCAATTCTACCAATATAAAACATGTTTCCCTTGATTCATTATTATTTCATTATAAATTTTTAATATTTAACTATCTTTAAATAAATCCATATGTTCATAAAACCACTTCATTATATTCATATTAATGTTGTGAAAACCATATCATGTTGTGTTTTATCCAATCAATAAAAAATTCAATTTTAGATAAAAATTATTTTTCTTGAACAATGTAAGGTTCGATGCCTCCGATTTTAGGTGACTCATCATAGCCAAAAGTAATTGTACATTTATTAAATTTTCCTCATTTTTCAATATCATCAAATATAATCTCATGTGTGATGAAAACCCACTATCCAAAATATTATTTTGTTTTCTACTAATATCTTTATGATTAGATTTTACAACTAAGGATCATTTATTGACTATTACTTTCTTTTCACATGGATTTTGATATTTTTTTATAAAATCTATTATGAAAATATCATGAAATAAATCGTTAATTTTTTTTTGAGGTCGATCAAAACATTTAAAAATAGTTTCCAAATGTTATAACTTATTTTCAATCATCCAACTAACATTAAGATGATATCTCTTATGAGTGGGATGATTCCAACATAAAACTCCATTTATCTCTTTATTGATTTGGAATAATGTTTTTGATTTATAGAAAACATATATCATGTATATATGAATCCAAAAAAATTATAGTTGTAAAAATAGAATAAGTATTCTCTAATATAACTTATATAATGTTCTGATATCTGTTTCTATTCTCCATCAACATTATTACCTACATCTTTGATAATTTTTTTAACACTGATTTTTTATCCTCTTCAAAATTTATTCTCAAATATATATTTATTGTGAATTTCAATAAAATCAAATGTAGTCACAATTTTTTTGTCTAGACATTTAAATTCTAGAAAAAATATATTTTTCAACTATATTTTTTTGGTTACACAAATGGATTTCACAACATTATGATTCATATTATTATATTCATATTCCATAAAAACTATTGAGTATGACTATTTAGGATTCTCGTTGGGTTTAATATTTTGAGAATTTTAACAAAATTTGAAACTATATATTGTATCTTTGTAAATACTTGTTTATATTTTACATGTTTTTTTTGAAAAAATATTCCTCTTCCTCCTTTTTATTTCCACAGTACATCTGGCTTGATGTCTAGGTTTTATTCAAATTAAACAACTTTTTAATGTTATCATTTTCTTTTAGAAACATGTATTTTTCTTCATGAAAATATTATAGATTTTTTTTCTAAAATATTCTCTTTAATTAACTTTTTTGTTCTCATTTCAAGTATTACAATCATTCAGAGACTTTATTTCATCTTATTTTTTCATTAACTCAATCCATCAATATTCTTCATTATATATTGTACTTATTTCATAACTTTTATCTTTTCAACATTCAATTATAAAATTATAGTATTATAATTATCATCATCACTAAATTTATATTATTCTTTTTGACAGACATCGTTGAATATAGATTTAAAAATATTCTAGTATTTCTATTTTATTTATTTAATTATTTAATTATTTTCATGCATCTTATGAGACCTATTAATAGAGGTAATTTTTAGTAGAAAATGAACTAATATTAAGGGATGCATGTTTTTTTAATTAAAGGAGTCTATGTCTAAACATTTAATAGATTTGAGGGATATCCCCATATTCAAATAATTATGAAGGTTGTTATGGGGGATTTTATTGAAAAATTATATTTTCATAGTATATAAGGAAATACATTTCATGTAATGGAATTTCATGAAATGTAATCTCTTTCAAGAAGAATCCATGAGTATTGTACCCAACATGAAATTATTGAACTTCATCTAATTGATTCAAATCATTTATTTGTAAAATAAATGTTACTAATAAAAAGGAAAGTGGGTGTTCATTATCTGTGTGTTTCATAGATTAAACAATGTCAAATGTGATTACATTCAGTATAAGTTTAAAGTGTTGAGAATTAAGGGTGATGCAGAATTGATTTCTTATTTCACTTGGTTGTATGGTAATAGATATTAAACTATAAGTTATCAAGTTTATTATGGAGACTTCATCTCTTTCTAGATAACTTGGATTGGATATTTATCTTAGAGGATCTGGTTATGTATCCCTCCTGGTAATAATTTCATAAGTTTCATCATTTTCATTGATCATAATATCCCAATTATGCAATAATTTTTGATCTATTGATATATGATGATATTTATCAACGTTCCATTGTAGTTTCATTAGGGGATATTGTTCCGAGGGGAAATACATTGATGGTTTTAGTGCAGAGGGTGTGTGTTATTTGAGGTATGTATGATCAATTCTCATATGATGACCCCTTTTCTTCACTAAATATATTCTGATATGCAATTATTTGTTCTAGTAATTTTTTTATTGATTGAGTTCTTCTTTTTGGTGGATCCCATTGTGGGCATATGTGACATGATTTTTGGGTAGGTGGTTCCATCTGTTGTCTATTTGGATTAAATACCTAGATTTGGTGTCATGAATTTTTTACTAAATGAATTTTAATGACTATTCTGGGTGAGATGAATCATTTATTGATAAAATACGCGTTTTCCATTATTTTTTGTAAAATGAGAAAGTATTTTAAATGATTTATAAAATAGATATCTCAAATGGTTTTCAAATATAGTATTTTATGACATGGATTGTAAAAATATCCCATGGGGAACTTGGGTACTTATGTTGATGGTTTAGTAATAGGGCCATTAGTTGAAACTTCTAGGGGCCACTCCTAGGGTGTTATTTTTCTCCAAGTCTTGTTGTTATAGAGAATAGATTGATGATATTGAGAGGGTTCACATTGTAAAGTGTTCATGTACATTTAATATTCGATGCATAAAACTTGTATATTGAATTACGTGATTTTTTATATAGTGGTACGAGTGTCATAGCTTTACTAACCTAGTATGACACAATGCATTATGTGAAATGTACTTTAGAATTTTACTATTTTAGTTACACATATATGGAATTTATAAGATATGTGATTAATTATTTGGAATAATTTAGTATATCTTATTTGATATATGAGTGTGAATTACTTTGAAACTGTTTAATTAGATTTATTGGGAAATTTTGTAAGACATGACAAATAAAATGATTTTCCATGCTTTTTATATAGTAGCTAGAAATTGTTTATCATGACATTCATTCATTAAATATGATCATGTTATGATTATTGTACATAAGGATTTTATGGAACATCTATGTGGTATCCTTTTGATCATGTTATGTCAAACACTATTCAACACTTCACTTCTTCATGAGACTTCATATGTATTCATATATAAGGAATCATTACGTTACACAGAGAGGAGTTTTTTTCCTTTAATTGATTATAGTAGCTAGTGGTGAGGTTGTTTGATATTATCCATGCTATCACATTGACTAGTTGGATTCCCATTTTTTCCAATAATGATTCGACTTTTACATTGGGATTTTATGACTTATTTTGACGTTTATCATTTAGACTATCATATTTATGTTTAGTAACATGTTTTCCACTTCCTCTATTTTTCTCTATTATATTTATATTTTTTCCAAGTTATTCCATCATGTGGGGAGAAATAATTCTCTCAATTTGTTTGATTCCTAGGTTCTAGTCATCAGCTTGTTGGGATCCATAATTCCCTTTATGTGTGTGCAATTTTATTAAATACTAGTTAGAAAGGGTATCTTAGTCTGATTTGTCATAATTTGATATAATAGAATGTTTTTCCTCAAGGTTTATTGTAATTGTATATGTTTTAGACTTGAGATATGATTCATATGACTTAATAGGTACACAATGGTTAGTGTATGTATATATATTTTCATAATGAGACTCAAGATACAAATGGGATGTTGGGGTGTGTGTCTTAGGTATTTAGTTCCTAAACAAAATATATGTTTTTTACTTATGGGTTTTTAGAGTTAAATGACATTATAATGTTGTTTACTATTTTATTTTTCTTCTTTATGTAGTATTATTCCTCTATGATGTGTTCCAAAGGTTCCATATGAGGCTATATTAGATGCTCATTTAGTAAATCCTCAAATATATAAGAATCATGTAAAATCTATCATGCATTTTATTTTTACTATTGAACATATTGTATATCAGGGCCATACTATATTTGTTGAGGTACAACATTGACCTAGAGGAGAAAGTTATCGATCACGAGAGATAATGAGCTAGAAACCACCATCCTTTAATGGTATGAATACACCTCAAGGAGAGGAGGATTAGATATAAAATATTGATTACATATTTGACATTTTGGATACACCTGGAAAAATAAAGGAGAAATTATATACATTCTTACTTGTGTGTCCCAACATGCGATGGTGGGATTACATGGTACAAGAGGATATGATTGTGAGTTTGGACTAGAAGGGTTTCAAGAATCCAGTGTTCCTATAATTTTTCCAAAGTTTCTAATGATAAATATTTATCTATTGTCAGTCACTTAATATAAGGGATAATGTATTTTATTTGAATAGACCCATCAATTAGAAGAAATGGTTCATTTTGTATCAGTGGTGGTAAATAACTACCACCTAAAAGCTCAGATGTACTAGTTAGGTTTGTGACTAGATATCAAATAGAAGATATTTAATGCTAAATCATTCAAACAATACATATAATGGACAAGGCTATGATTGAAAATATGAATATGGTAGGAAATGATTCTTATAATTTCTTTTACCTTTAACACATTGATAGATTTTGTGTCATGCATTACTAGAAGAGGATTTTGAAAGAAAATCACTAGAGTGGTGGTGGTAGATCATAATAAGACACTTATTTTACACCTTCAGTTATTGCTACTAGTTTTCCCATAACATTCTATCGGGGTGGTGAGGACATACATATTAGACATTCTTGTATGTCACTGGAAAATATGTGTAAACGTTTTGGATGTTACAGTCATCTATATTATTTTAGGCTATCATTACACCTACATATAGTTGGTGATTATAGACTCTACAAATAAACTATGAAGCAGTTAGAGGATTAAATCACTAAACGGATCTAGCCATGGGCCTCATGAGTGATGACACTTATTAATGTAATAGTGTTTTTATCATATGTAGATGCATGCATAATGATAATGAAAAGTAATATATTTATTGAATATTTTATTATCAATTTATTTATTTGATTCTTGTGTTTCATAATCATATTTATATAGTTATTTTATTATTATTTATAAAATTCCAATGGATAACATGTAATTTTTATAGTGTTAGTATCCCCACATGAGAAAGTTAAAGAGAAGGGGTTGCAGTTTCCAACTTCTTCCCTATCGATTGCTTTTATAGAGATTGTCTAGGATTTAGTTATTATCAATATAGATATGTCTAACATTTTTATTAGAATGGATTAACTTATTTATCATTTTGATACATTTTTTTAATTTTAAAAATATCCCATTTCTTGTTGGAAATGGGATCTCTCTGTGTTTCAAGGAGAGTGGGATCAGAGGTCTATCCATGCATGATCTTCCCAACATGTTCACAATAGTTTTCTTTCTTTTGTAGCTATTAATCTTGATGATGTTTCTTTTTTTGTTGACCTTATTTCTTTTTTTTTTAATTTGCGGATATCTTCCCATCATATTTCTGTTTTATTCATTGAGTGAGCGAGGTATAGATTACGAATGAATTTGTGAGAGTTATATAGTTTACTTTAATACCTTATTATGAAATAGAACTAGTGAAGTTGAAAGTGATAAATATTTAGTCAGATAAACTATTGGAATAAGTTTTTGTTCTCCCAAGAGTATTACCATGGGAAGTCCCATTTATCTTTTCCAAGAAAAATGATTGTTATCTCTTATTGTGTGAGGAATATTAAAAATAAAACTAGGTAATAGTTCAGAAAACGTATCTGCAACCTTATGTGGATGATTTAATTGATCTATTAAATAGATAAAATGGGTTTTTATATATTCATATTCGATATGGATATAATTCTATTGGAGTTAAGATGTCTAATATACCATTGATGGATTTCAGGATCAATTATAGATATTATGAATACCGTGTAACCATATTTTTATGACTAATGATCTTATAGAATTTATGGATTCCATGATTCAGATATTACATTAATTTGTAGATACTTTTTCTATAGAGTTCATGGTTTATATATTTGTATATATTAGATCTAGTTACAAGAACAAGAACCATTTGAGTTTGGTTATGAAAATAAAATAGAGTCAATGATTAAATAGAAATCTTTAAAAATTAAATATATTTCTATATGAAGTGATGTCTATGGGGAATGTGTTATATATGAGTGGACTATTAGATGTTTCAGATAATGTGACTATTGTATTGTCATGGGAAGGGTAGGGGAATGTAATTGAGATTCAATGAATCTATGATCTTTCTCGATACTATCGATGATTAATCAAGGAAATAAATAATTTTTAATGTTAATTTCAATGAAAAGGATATTATATAAAATGTGTTGTCTGTATTTTTTATTTTTTAAGAAGTGATTTTCAATAAGAAAATGATATTTCCCCCAAGAATGTTATGAAAAATAAATTTATGGTATTTAAATTCATCAATGGAAACAAACCATCATATTTGATATATTATACCAAATTTTATTGGTATTGATACAATCGTCATTGTTCCTCTAGAAATTTTATGATTATTTTAAAAAATCATTGTATTAGAGTTCAATTCCATTAGTTTTTTCAAATTAATAGATTTTATTTATATGTTCAATTTTTTATGATCATTGAAAATGAAATTTCCCCTAAATATCCACATTATTTATATTTGATATTTTTACATATTAAATAATATTTATGTTATATATATGATTATATACATTGGAATTTATTTTAATATCTTAGAAAATTTTGATAAATCCATCTTCTATAATGAATAAAAAATATTTTGTAATTAATAAAATTGATTATGAACTAAATCGATTATTCTATATGTGTGTATTTATTAGATATAAAATATGTGTGTGAAGCATGATTATAAATATCCCTTAGATGAATCGTCAACCTAATGGGATGAATCAGTTGTCTATACTTAATTAAATAGGTTTCTAATAATCATTTTTAAATGTTAACGAGGATAAATAATGAAAACAAAGGTATCATGTGAACAAAAAATGAGATGAAAATGGGTATGTAGGTAAGATATATATTATATTTATAGAAGTATTATTGTGACTTTATTTTCATATAAATTCATTTTATCAATAATTTTAACTATCAATATTTTCTATTGATTAAAAACGAATCACATTGCTATAGGGAGGTGGTTGTCCACATATACACATGAGCGATGATTTCATTTCCAAAAGGATTGAAAATGGGAAGAAAAATTATTTTCAAATGATCATAATAAAATAATTATATATGTAAGATAATGTTTTAAATATTCCAACAATGTTAAAGAGGATTTCAAAGAGGTATAATAATAAATAATCTTGAAGAACACTATTAATAGTATATGTATTCTCAAGAATAATCTATTTTATTACACATTATGCTCTCAAAGGATGAGATTTTTAGGAGACAATGACCAATAAGTCATGGAGAATTATTTTTTATATCATTTTTATGATTTTTGTTATTTTAAATTGATCAATATAGTTTTAGAAGAGAGGATATAATATTCTCTCTTAAAAGTGAGGTGGGCGAAAAAAACCAATAATTTTTGAAATATTTTTATATAATAGTTGAATAACTGATTTTAAAACATTAAAAACTACCATTTATTATTATATAATGTTTATAAGGTCAAAATATAATTAACAAATCGATTTTATATATCTTTTTCTTTCATTTTAAACATTATGTTTTGGTTTAGATCTATTATTAACCCTAGTTTACATTTATCATTGAAACACATTTTCACTCTTAAAAGAAAATCAATGTAATTTTAAAAAATATATGTGGAAATTTAATTAACAATTTATTATTTTATTAAACATTTATCATCCAATTAAGTCAATATTTTACATTCATAATTTTATAATGATAAAAAACAATTTCTAATAATTAAATATAATTTAATGTTATTTTCGATAATATTTATATATCTTGAATTAAAAGTAATAATTGGAAAAATTTAATTTTCATATACACACATTGTGAATATTTTATGATATTAATTTATCTATTAACCAAGTGGGAAATAATAATTCATAAAAATATTGTTTTTAATGTTCTTAAAACTATTTATATGATATTTTCAATGCATGCACACTTGTTGTGTTGGGATTGCATAATGATTCAAGTTAGTTATAATATATGTAAATGTATGAAATAAATTTAAAAAATTATTCATCTTCTAATTATAAATTAATAAACAATATTATCTTATTTTTATCCATATAACATCCATTATAAATATAAAAAGAGTAGGAGTGAGTGAGTGGAATTGTGAAATATTTTATAATAGAAAAAAATAAAAAGTTCATAGTCAATGACATCTAAAAACTTACATATTATAGTTTTTTCAATTGTTATTGTAGAATTAAACTAATATAAAAAAATATTGACAATTTTTCAGTTTATTTGGAAACCTTATCCAATAGTTTTAGTCATAATTATCAAATTTCACTTATTAATATTATGACAAACTATTAATTCATATGTTATTCTTTATGACTTAAAATGTAATTGAACTATTTATAAAATTTAAACCTATAAATTTAAATATTGAATCCATTTTTATGAATAAATATTTTGAATTTTTAAATACTAATTTTAACATTATTGTTCAAAATGCTATGAAAAGAAGCTTTTAGAAAAATGAGTTTAATATATATAATTTATTTCATACCAAATCATGAATAAGGTTTATTCCTATGAATTTAATTAAATTAGTTTTAACTATAGTAATATTTTTTTACATTAAAAAAATAATAATCAAATTGAGGCAGTTATATAACTTTCTTTATAGAAAAGAACCGAAAATTATCAGAAATCAACATATTTCACTACTCACTCACAAATTAACCATTTTTGAAAAAACCCAATAGTTTATTATAAATTTATAAGGACATGATCAGTTAAAAAAATATTGCTATATATGAAAAATAAATTATATATGTCAAAACCGTTAATTATTATATCCATGCACAAAATTCAATAAAAACAATTTGTGAAAAAAAATTATTTTTGAAGGATACAATGACATTCTTATCATTCCATTCCTAATAACCATAATTAAATTAATATTATTTTAAAAAACTATATATATAATAAACTTATTTAATTAAAATCATTTAACATTATATATTATTTTTATCTATTAATAAAAAATACATTTCACACATATAAAAATTTTTATAAAAAATACCTCCTCTAAATTCATAATATTTAATTTTTATTTCAAACGAATTAAAATTCAATATATAATTGATAGAAAATTTTATTAATGAGACTACATATATTTATATTTATCATAATACATTTATTACTATTTATAACCACTAAACTAACCTCAATCTCATAACATCAATATTTAAATAGTAATATTTTTAATGTATTTTAGAGTTTGTTTTAAGATTAATATTTTTTATAAAACATTAAATAAACAATATCACTTAAAGAAAATAAAATAAAAAATACTTCTGTGTAATAATAATTATACCTTATATTTTCATTTTATATAAATAATTTTTTTAAAACATTTATAAATTCAAATCATTTCTCTATTATTTTATTTTATTTTTAATCTGTTGTTTTTCATGTGATAATTTTTAGAAAATGCAATGAATAATAATTTTAAAATATAGTTTTATTATTTAAATTAATTTATTATTTTTTTCATATTCAAAATTATTTATAGATTTTTTATCATTCATAGGTAATTTTCTTTTTTAATAAATAAAATATAGCTTATTTTTTTATGGGTTATATGTGTTTTTTTATATAGATTATATAAAAATCTAGAAAATAATAATATCTAAGTGGAAAATTTAAAATATACATTTTTGGGCCATTACATTTATAATTCATTTTAAATACATATCATAAAAACATTATATAATCCATATTTAAGTCAATAACTTATTTTTTTTCCATTGAGGATCTATTTAGGTTTATAAATTAACAGAATTCGGCAATAACTCATACATAAAAAAACCATAACAATACAAATTGGACACATCTAAACAATATCTATTTTTAAAATAATCAAAAACATTTAAAATAAGTCCTGATCAATTTTAGGGGAACTTTTCATGAAATTCAATATGACATCTCCAAATACATAATCATCCTTAAAACATATAAAAAAAATTTAAACATAGGATGAGCACAAATATTATTAGTAAGGGATATAATGAATAAAATATGTAGTCTAGTGAAAAAAAGAAAACTATTAAAAAAAATTTCCTTAAAAACATATTTGTATTCATATAAAAATCATTGAGGTTCATTGGTGCATCATTACCATAACACTCTTAAATTTACCCATATAAATAGAATAACCATTCGGTCATGTTCTATCTTTGGAGTACCCAATGTAATGGGGAGCTAAAATTTTCATAAATAAATTCGAAATTCCATCCGACCAGGAAACCGACCCGGTCTGTGGACCGACCTTATGAGAATTCCTAATCCCCATAGGCCAGAAACAAGTGCTTGGGTGTCAACAAAATATATTGTGAATAGTTTTACCAGATCACATAAATATTAACAACCAACAATACTAAATCATCCATCACTGAATAATAATAACCAAACATTGCATAACTACTTTTATATTCAATTATTACATCAATAAAAAGGATCAAAATCATCTACAGCAAAATGGAACAAGACCCTATACCAAAAACCACCATTTTACAAGAGGAGAATCTTACTCAATCAACCAGTACAACACATGAAATAGAAGTCCACTATCATCTCGTACCACCATATCCAAACATATTTTCATTATATTTATCAAAATAACCATGTATACTTACTCAAAAATGTATAATTACTATTTGAGAAAAATCCAAATATCACTCCACCCAAAAAAATAGTTTCCATGCAATAAACATTATATGATAAATAAAAAAACATTTTTTTAAGAAAAAAACTACATAAATTTTAACAGTTAACGATTTATAGAAAGAAATTAATAATATGGAAAAATCAATAAAATGCACCCTATCCTGATGGTAGAAAAAATATCACAAAGAGGACTTATTCATGGGAAAACACTATTGGAAATAGCTTGAAATGGACTCATAGGTACTTTTTTTACATAGTATAAGGTGGTATAATAACCATAATCAACATATTTATCATACATGATCCACTAGAAGGGTACACCCTAGGGGCCTAGTTGCCTCCAATAATCATTATCATTTAGTATGTGTGGTATTTTCAATCCTATTAGATGAATCCATGGTGAACCAATTATGATTCAACAAGAATACTACTCCTAGTTCACCGACCTGGATACATAGGTTTCAATTCATTCCCCCTTAAAATTTCACATGTCACATCCAACATCACTTTCACATAACCATATGCCAAATAGTATAACTATTCTCTATAAATCAATAATTTCACATCCAGAAACAATTTTTAATCCAAATACACATAAAAAATGTTATAAAACATGTCACATAAATTGTGCACAATTTATTAAACAAGTGTTATAATTTATAATACCTGTTCAAATTTTCAATAGGAATTCACACTTGAAATACATCTAATTCCATTTAGAAAACCCATTTTCAAGGCAAATGGACATCAAACACCATCCAAAACACCATTCTCACCACACACATAAATCATATAACATATTTAAACACTCAATAAATCATATAATTTTTTTAATAATGATTAATAATGGAACCACATACCTATAATTAAGATATTATTGAAAAACAGTGTAAAACCGCATCCACACCTCAAGAGAACCAAATAATGAAAAGATAAAATCTTAAGTATCATGATTAAACTGAATTAAATATCTGTCAAATGTAAAACATTCACCCCACCTACTGGAAATGTCAAACCCTAAAAAATAGTAACAAAAACACTTGAAGAGAGGGAGATACCATGGAATGAAAGACTTGCATGGAGTTTCATTGAGATTTCACACCAAATACTCCAAAAAAAAGATGTACAATAGATAAGGTGGGGGTGATTAGAATCTCTTAGGGTTGGAAATAACATGTCGGGGGAAGAGGGGTGTATTTGAGGTTAAATATGAAAGAACAAAAAAATTATATTTCCGAATTTTAATGATCAAAATAGGCCACATTTTTTCCATAGTGGTTTCCCAGACTGTGCAAAAACCCTATAGTTGCCACTTTCTATAAGGGAAATGTCACATGGTTAGTAACATGATTTGATAATAATTTTTCCAGCAGTGTGATTCATTAATGTCTAATTAAGAAACCATGGCTCACAGTTTCTTATGAAAGGTTCAGAGTTTCCCTTAAAAAAGCGTAAGCCATGCGACACCCCTTACCAAAGACAGTCTTCTCATTTTACCCAAAAGCACCAAGGAAACCCAGGGGTAAAAAGATAGTCATAAAAAATAGAAAAATACATAAAAATATATCATTGGAGTGAAATTTCTCCCCACCACGGAAATATTTATTCCCTAGAAAGTCAAATCTACGTATTATCAGAGAACAGAATGGGTTACTCTTTCTCAAACAAATATTTCATCCCCCATATCTCATGCTCATCATTTCTATGTTATGAAATAACACAAAAATATATAATATACATCCCCCCAAAAAAATTATTGGGAATATATAATCCATATTGGTTGTTCAAAAAAAGATATGTCAACCCTTATTTCCAATTATTCCTTATATAGGACATTATTTGAATCATGTTTATAGCATTTCAACTATGACACATAAAACTTGTCTTGAATTGGGGTCAACTAGAAAGGAAAATCTAACCTTTATTTTTCCTTACCAACCTTCCCAGTATTTTCAAATGTTTCAACATAACTTAATTTTATCTTTCCTTGTATACAAAAATGGTGATTACCTAATCAAGGATACACATTAATGAACTCTTTGTCACCCATGGGAAACACATGATAAATAAATATCTAATTAACATATTAATTTTTAAAACATTTAGATATCAATATTCACAGCCTAGTTATCTTGACATTCTCAGATTTCACTAGCACTAATCATGGACCCAAGAATGAGGTCTCACCTACCACAACCCAACACAAAAGATTCTGACATATCTGACCATAAAGATCTTCAATAAGAGCCATTATGATTGAGGATGGGTAGATATTTTCAAAATAAAACATGTCTTATCCCAAATTTATATCCCATTATCCTTCGAAATCTGAGACATATTTATAACATTTGTCCACCAAAATAAGATTTTCTAGTTCTTTCTCACCATCTGTTTGGGGATGGTATGTAATGATCAATTTAAATGGAAACCCCAAAATGTTTGGAATGGCTTCCAAGAAAAAAGTGGTAAAATGGGTGAATATTTTCTAAATAATTACCCACAGAACACCATGAAGCCTCACTATCTCATGGACATACAACTGGACATGCTCTTCCACTATAGCTGAATATATGATAGGAATGAAGTAGTCTAATTTGGTCAGATGATCGATCACTACCCATACATAGTACTTCCCCAAGGATTATGAGGTAATAAATTAATAAATTACATGTATATAGATTCCCAATTATAGGTAGGAATGGGTAACAAATGATAGAAACTAGAGGGCCTTTAGTTCTGTACTTTAAATTCCTGTCATGTATAACACCATGATATCATTTCACTACAATCCCACCACATGAATTGGGACTAGAATGTCTAATTAACATAATAATAAATGTTTATATAATAGGGATGAATGGCGCACTGAGACTGGGTGATATCCTACATCACAAACGTTATCAACAATAACAACACCACAAAGAGGCCCTTAAAGCCAAAATTTCCATCAGGAGAGAACGACCAATCTCTAGGCATATCCCATCCATGATGAAACTTCATAGACCTCTAGGATGGATCATAACATGTATTCACCCACTTAATCTGATCTAGAAGACATGGAGCCATCTTATCATGAGCCATGAATTCATATCCACTATTCCCATTACTCCACAAGTGAATCTGAGAAAAAAGACCCATCAATATCCACTCATCACTAGACTTCATCAAAGCAGGACATTCCAGTATTCTACTTAGGTAATATTACACAAAATTTTGTTTTCATAGGATATAATCTATATCAATTTTAAACCCCTAAAATTACTCCATTCAATGAAACTTCCTCATTCTCAAATCATTCTTGGAGAAAATATTGGTTGTCCCATTATTAATAGAAAAAACCACAAATTCCTCCATAAAGAGATAGTGGTGAAACATTTTCAAATATTTCATCACTATTGATAACTTCTATTCGTATTTCTTGTAATTATTTTCATGTGGTCATAGATGTTGGTATATAAACACCACCACATGGTCATTTGACATCAGCACACACGCAAGACACATACTTGAAGCATCATAATAAAATATATATCCATTTTGGGATTCTGAAAAATTTAACACGTGAGTTGTATTCAAATGCTGATTTAGCACATCGAATGACTACTGAAACTCTATGATCCATTAAAACATCACCCCTTACTGGGTAAAAGTGTTATTGGGTGACTTCAGCCAATAAAAACCCAAACGAACCACTGTAATAACATTCCAGGCCCATAATGTTAATGATTCTAAACCCATTATTCTATTACACTGATGAAATAAACAATCTAATCATCTTAGATTCCACCAATTCCCGTTTTTCTAAGAAAACATTTACCCTAGTGTTAAAATCTTTCATATAGAAGTTACACATTGAATGTTTTCCATAAAAGAGATGGTCTTAAAGAGTGATCAATATGATTACAAAATGTCATAGATTCTCCTACCCAGATTCAAAATAAACTAGGATTTATTTCATTAATATCTTGAAGAAAGATTCAAGATACTGGTACAGAACCCTATTCATAAGATCCATGAAGACCGCTAGAGCATTCGTCCACCCGAAAGGCATGACCATGTACTCAAAATGGTCGTACCTACTTCAGAAATCTATTTTTTTGACACTTCTTCCACATTAACCCTAACATGGTGTAAGAATAAAACAGTTCAATCATTGAGAACCACTATACCTCATTGATATAATCAATCATGTCATATATTAGTATAAAGGGATACATTATCCTGATTGTCACCTTATTTAGTTTTTTTAATTGATGCATAAATTGAGATATTTGTCAAACATTTTCTCAAACATAATTGGTGAGGCCCTTGGAGATACGCTCGGCCAAATGAATCATTTGGATTCAAAATTGTCTTGATATACCATTAATTCCTTAAACACAGTGGGGGATATACAATACGAGGGAAGAGATATAGACTTTGATTGCAGTAACAAGTCATTTGAGAAAAATGAATATTTGTTGGGAGGAAATCATATAAATTTATCTAGAAATAACTATAGGAATTCAACCACCATTTTTTATAATACAACCTCAGGAAAACCACAATCATCCTATAACATGGGAAATGTAAATAAAAAAACATTACCCAATTATGGATGTGGAGGGCAACAAGACCAGACCAAGGATCCCATTCTCAATGAAAAACCATTGTAGTTCCATTTGGTGATATGAAACTCACCCTCCTCCTATAACAATGGATATTCCAATGAATGTGAACCATTAAATCCATACTAATGATCCAAAAAAATAGGTCTATATCCATGACTAGTTAATCCCATTCCAACTCAACCCTTGAAACTGTGAGTTCAAAATATTAACACATGATAACATGTACTCTCTTCATAACTAGAGGTGTTACCAACTTTGCCACAAATTGCACCAGATCAGTTGGAAAACAAAAAAATATCTATAAGGATGTTAGAGATAAATGAAACAGAAGTACTAGAATAAAAAAAGAGCAGTTATAGATGATGTAGTTAAAATGGTACCTAAAACTGTCTATGTCCCTCCATCCAGTTCTAGTTGTTCTTGGTTTACAACATGGATATCCCTTGTCTTTTCCTGCACTAACCTATAGATCTTCCTTGTACTCACGGTTGTAATAATATTGTCTAGTCATACCACCATGACCACCTAATCGAGATCCCACAATCCTTGATTTCTCTAACAAATATGAGATACTGTAAAAAGAAACAGATCATGCCATAGTCTAATATGAGCACATTAGTTTGCAGTTACGTTATAGGTGACCAATAGCTATTCACTAATGGGATTTTTTAAGAGTAGATGTACATGTAGGTCATATGTTTCTTTCCATTCCACACATATGGAACACAACTACCCCAGCATCATAATTCACAAAAAAAGACTACGGGGAACGATGGTCTGATCTACCACCTCCCTTCCTCCCATGTTCCTCCCTCATCAACATTTTATCAAATGAACTACACTGCCCATTTTTTAAACATTCCAAAAGGAAAAATCCCATCCCCTAGACTAAATATCCATCGTATAGGTTTAGTCAAAAAATTAGCATAGGTTTAAACCTAAACTGAAAGGCATCAGAAAAGACATTGAACCAAAACCCGCTCGAAAATATCAAAACCTTAAACTAATCATTAGAAATAATTTCCGGTGTATAAAAAACTAGATCCAAAAAGTGGTTGGAGTATTCCCTCAATGATTGTCCCCCTTTAGAAAAAATACATAAATTATAGGGATTTGTTATAGTCCATGACATCAGGATAATACAGATCATTGAAAAAATCCTCGAAATCTTTCTAGTTCATCTACTCATGCACTCTAGATTGGACAAATTATTCCCACCACCTCTAATTAGTACCTTACAAATAGATAGAGGCACATTTCAAACTGAATTCCTTAGTAGAGTAAAAAAATTATCTTCCATTATATGTTCTTAAGTTATACGTTTGTATCATAAAGTATTCTGCTACATCGTATAGAAGGAGGATTCATCTTAATGAACTTCTGATCTGCATACTTTTTAAGACCTAGTTCGAATTCACTACCACAAGCACATCCAAATCCCACTACATGACTAAAATCATTTAAATTCTAAACCATATCCTTTACTAGGAAATTATAAATTGGTGATGGAGAACTCTCTCTATCCTCTTCCCCATGTTGCACATGAATTCATCTTGGGGGCATTATTTAAAAAAAAATTCAATGACCACAAGATATTCCATTTATATATCTAATATATTGATTTTTTAGAATTAAAAAATATAAAAAAAATCAAAATAAGAATATACCATCCAATAACAACATGAACAACTAAAACACTCCTCCCCCACCTAGTGTGCTTATTCGGTCTATAACATGTATGTCTCATCTAGTGGAGAGTTCAGACTAAATCCTAACCTCTGATGGTTACATAAGATATATCACGAGGTGTACTTGTTGGACACCCAAATCACAACTAAATCCTCATTTTTTTACAAAAATAGATCCAGTCTATCCAAAATCACCATATAAATCGTTTCCAAAATGTTTATGAAATTCCCTCAAGCAATTTTTTCACAATCCATGCCAGGATGCCATCTATCATGGTGCCAGACCCGGTCTATGGAATAGACTGAGGGGAATTCCCAATCTACATGGGCTGGGAACTGGTGCCTAGGTATCAAAAAATTTATTTGGGTACTCTTTTACGTAATCCCATAAATATAATCAAAAAATATTACAAAATATAGAAAAAAAAATAATCACAACAAAAAATGGAATAACAATTAATATATTCGATGTTTACATCGTTAAAAACCAAAAAAGGACTACAATAAAAGAGAACCAGATAATATCCAAAAAACTGACATATAACAAGAGGATCATCATCCTCAAGTGACGCCCACAACACCTGGAACGAAAGAACGCTAGAATCTCGAACCACCATCATCAATCATCATTTCCTTACCATTATCATACATAAACAAGTGCACTTACACAAAATGGTGTATGTAGGGTGTGATCAAATGCATAGTATGATTCCACACAATAAATAGATTATATTAAATAAACATTATTGGAAAAATAAACTTGAATGTGTTACTGATGAAAAATGCAAAACATTTTTATAGAAATCTTTTTTTGAGGAATACACTCTTTATTTGAATTAACCAATAAAATTAACCATGTACCAATAGTAGAAAAATGACACAAAGAAAACTAAGTTATAGGAAAACCCTAGTATCATTATCTAGAAATTGGAATATATGTATAATATATATCAATAAAAAGTGGTATAGTTACCATGAACAACAAGTTTCTCATGCAGAGCCATTAGAAAGGGACACCTCATGGGCCATGTGGTATCTAATCATCATTAACATTTAGTTATTTTTTTATTGTCAATATATCTATACGAATCCAGGATAAAAACATCTGAGTAAACTAGAATATTATTCTTATTCCACCCACCTAGATACCCAGGTTTCCATTCATGCTCAACTACTAGTTCCAATGTCACATGAAACATCACTTCCTTATAAAAATATTCCAAATAATATATCTATTTTTTATAAATCACTACATTCATAACCAAAAACACTTTCAAATCCAAACGAATAAGAAAAAAATTATAAAACATGTTTCTCACCACTTTAATTATTTATTTAATATATTTTATAATTTATAAAACATATTCAAATTCATAAGAATGGTTCACACTTGAATTTCATTTAATTACAATTAGAAAAACCATTTTCAATCCATACCAAAATCAAAACTGTTAAAAACACCCTTTTCAACACACATATAAATCATATATCATATTTAAACACTCTTGAAAACATATAATAATTTTAAAATAATTTTTAATCATTGAAACTTTTACCTCAAATGAAAAACATTGAAAAAATATATTAAACCACAACCACACATCAAGAGAACCCTGTAAAGGATTCACTAAACACTATGCCTCAATATTAAACCATATTAACAAATATTCATAACTAAAAATATCACCCTACCATCTGGAACTGTTAAACCAAAAAAATATTAATAAAACCCCAAGAAGAGAGATATAAATCAAAAAAAATCAGGACTTTCTGTTTCATGTAGAATTTTTAGAAAACCCGCCTCACAAATTGAAGGACCATGGGAGAAATAGGTGGTATTAGATGCTTTTATGTCTCTAAAACCCTTGTAGGGAGGATGAGGTTCTAATTTGGTGATTAATATGAAAATGGGAAAAATTTAAATATCCATATTTTAATTACATTGATAGAAATTTTTTTTTTCCTGCCCTATTTTCCAGACTGATTAGAAACCGTGTTGTCAGCACTATCTACATAGGGCATGTCACATGATTAGTCTCAATATTTTACAAACTGATCCAACTTTGTGATTCTGATCTGCTAAAAATTGACACCTTGGTGCATGATTTTTTTTACAGAGGTGCACGAATTCCCCTAACCATGTGCATGTGATGAACCACCCCATGTCAAATAAAATCATCTCATTGTTTCAAAAAACTCAATGGAATCCCAAATTAAATAATGTAGGTGAAAATTAAATTGAAAAATATCTCAAAAGAAAATAGAAAGTGTTATAATAATGGCAGTAAAAAAACATATTTTGAGTTATATTGGGCACAACCAAACATATATTATGTCATAATGGGGTCCAACCCATCCTATCTTGATATATAATGGTCTCAATACATAATAAAAAATTTCAAGAACATTTCATGGATAAAATTATTTAATTGTCATTTAAAACCCTGGGAAAAAAAATTCTATATAAAGAATCACCTTTAAAAAATAAAAACCCCGTACATAATAATGGAAACAATTTTATGTTAAAATAGTTATAAAAAATTATAAATAAAAAAATTAATTAATAAATATTTATTAATTTGAGATAAATGATCCCAAATTATATGTTTATAAAACATTCTGCTTTCCTTTTGAAAAAATAGTATAAAGGGAACATTAAAAAATGGTTTTTAAAACAATATCTCTTATCCCAAGTCAAACTCATCAAATAAAATCATCGCATTCTTAAATAATAAAACTATTAAAAATACATACTTTCTTGGCACATGTTTAAATTTTATTATTCATATTATATCAATTATTATAATTTGATTAAAATTAATTCATAATTCATATTCATGATGGATGTTATGATGATATTAAATACATGAGTCCAAAATGACATCTGTAAGATTAATACAGTCAAAGATTTCATTAGACCATCAAATATAGAATAATATTAATTAAATAGTAATTCTTATTTTATATAAAAATTACTTTTAAATCAATTTATTATATATTGATATAAAAAATGAATTACGTTACAATCATAGAGATGGTAATCCATGCATACACCTGAGTAATGTTTTCATTTGTTCAAATATTATTAGGGAAAAAAGGTAAGTATAATTTTAACATTCTTTAATTATCATAATATCATCAATATCATATTAATCATTTAAATATACATATATTTATCATCCATGGTATTTTATGATGAAAGAAGAAAGAAATTTCATCATCGATGTGATAGTTTAGACGTACGCACAAACGATGTTATCATTTTTATTTTCATCGAAATTATGAATGTAAATAATATATTATAATAATATATTGATAAATATATCATGAATATTATATATATTAATTAATTCCATCAACATAACCAGTCATGAGAGATAGGAATTGGAAACGAATTATATTAGATCTTGGAGGTGACAGTTCACACGTACGCACAAATGACTAATCCTTTTCTCATTTGAAGAATGTTGAGATCAATTTAGGCGATGATATTAACATAATAACATATAAGTATATTGTGTATACTTGAAATATTTTTTCATCATCACGGAAGAATATTCTGAGGATGTGTATGAAGAAATATTATATGGACACATAAATAAAAATGATACCCAATTTTCAGAAAACCTCATTTGAATAAAATATTAATACCTTTAAATAGATTGTTAATCCTAAAATAATGTCCTCAGATTAATATAAGTTATTCTATGAAGCTATTTAGATAGTTATTGCCAAAAAAATATCTTTTGAACTATGAAAGAAAGAGAATAATGTGTTCAATTTTATAAGAGAGTGGTGGGAATCTTTTTGAATTATTCAAATAATTAAATTAATAGAAATTAAATTTTGATTAAAAATAGTCCCAAAATGATTTATTTATAAAAAATTATTATTTATATATCTCAGCTCAACGAATTAATATTATATGTGTTTCAATATTTTTTAATACTTACCATTTTGTTTTAACACTTTTAATTCTTATTGTGATGTCATAATATTTTCTTATTTAGGGTTAATATAAAAATATTAACAACAACCAATTAATGAGTTATTTTTTAAATTCAATGAATTTTCTTAATCATTTGGATGAATTTTATATTTTTAGTAATTTTATATCATTTTAAAAAATTTCTAATTTAAAACATTAGTAGTGTCAATTTTGACCGTATTCATTGGTTTATATTAACCATATCATAAGAACCAGATTAGTTCGAAACATATTGATTAAATAATAAATTATATGTCAAATACATACATTAATGTCGTGGATGGAATCAATTATCTCATATTATATTTATTTTTTTATTTTTAATATCATTTTTCTTATTTTTAAATTAATAAAACAATTATTGCATCATCATTATGTCACCATTTAATTTAATGTTTTCTTTAAAAAATTTAAATAAACTACCACGGGGCACATAATCATTTTATATTTCTATATACTATTTATAGCCAATGTTATCCAATGTATAACACCATATTAAAAATACATTACTTTTAAAAAACAAGGGCGATACAAAATTTGTGTTCTCTTCAATTATAATATTATAAATTTCTTACTTGAACCAAAGGGGAATATATAGGATATAATTTATACCAATGTTTTTCAAAACACTCATAAAATTAAATTAGTTCAATTTTTTGAATGATTTTATATAAGTTATAAATTTATTTTTAACATTAATTGTCTGATTTACCCTTAACTATGGTCAAGAAAATAGTACTGATGTTACTATTCATAATTTTTAAAAATAAATGTGACATATTTAAAAAATTTTGATCATGTTATTCAAAATACAGAATCCATTTTTCAAAATTTATAACACAAAATTGGAAGAAAATAATTTTAAATTAACCCCGCTGAGGGAATAATAAAATAAGTTTTAAAAGTAAAAACATTCAAAAGGTCATAAATTTTTATATCCAATCTTTATTTAGAATTTATCCCATTGAAAAAAATAGTTGATTAAATGAAAAAAAATTATCCAATTACACATTAAAACTAGTCAAAAATATTTTTTTAACACTATAATTAAATTTAATTAAAGATTATTTTTCTATTAAATTTTTTTAGTATAACTTAAAAAATGAACCTTATTAGAAAAACAATTAAATATCCAAATTATATTTTTTTCCTAGTTCCAAATAAAAATTATATTTTGTCAAATATAAATTTTAAAGGCTTAAATATAGTTTTTAAAAATAAGTTCCCAATCCAAAGGATTAAGAACTACCTTTATTGATGAAAATTTATTTTATGTGTAAATTTTTTTGTTCATTATATAATTTATAAAAAAAACATAATTAGAATGTAAAATTTTATATTCAATATATTTAATATATATTTAATTATCATAATACAAAAAATGATTTTTTTATTTTTTTGTAGAATCGACACTTTTTCACATTAAAATAGTTTTTTAGAAAAACATTTATTTTTTCAAAAAAGGTTTTACATTCATTTATAATTAATTTCTCACCAAATAATTAATTATAAATATATGTGTAAACAATATTTTTATAATTTAGTTAATAATTTTCATTCCAACTATTCTGTGGGTTATGTGATGAATTTTATTTTAAATAATAATATCTAGTTGTTCGTTTATGCTTGACATAGTGTATCATGCATGTTGTCAAACACAGAGTTTCATTCTAAAAACCCAGGATGTTAAATTATTCCCCCAACTTAATAAATAGTTTTCTCTTAATTGGAACATAAATTAAAAAACTAGGAGTTTGATATTTCAAAATGAATTTTATTTAAAATCCCACATTAGAATTATGGTCGGTAAAATACACAAATTAAAAGAAATAATGGAAACAAAAAATGATACATAAGATACCACATACATGGTTTCCGTGTAGGAAAACATGGACATAGAAGATAAAACTAACTCTCATATACTAATATAGAGTGATAGAGAACATAATCACTGGAAGGTTAACCATCACAAAATAATAAATATGTAATGCCTCAAAAGAACATTAATAAAAGTAAACCAATAACATTTTTGATTAATGATTCCATTCATAGAGTTGAGGAATTATATTACTATATAGACATAGAAAATAAGAAATTAATCATAAATCACAATTATAGTTTCACCATTTAATAAATTTCATCATCAAACTATTTGTTTTCTCTAAATGATGATTATTCAATATTAATTTTTAATGCTTGGCACACTAAAATCCACTTCTAATGAATAAAATGATCCAAAAAATACTACATTGAAAACTACATTAATATCTATATTCATCAATAATAAAAAAATTTCAAAATATACCATTACACAAATAACTATCCTTAAAATTACATAACAGTAATATAATTAATTTTATAACAAAAAAAGGATTTTATCACATATTTTATAAATAATTTTTTTAATAAATATTTCAAAATAACATCTATTAATCTTGAATTCTCATAAAAAACAATTTCCCCAATAATATTCAACATATTCTAACAATTTCCATAAATAACCTAAATCTACATAATTAAACAATTATATCATACATTATACCAAAATAATATTCATTATTTTTTACTCAAATAAAATAAAATATTATTGTATTTATCTTAATCACATAGGACTCACAAAATTCATAACATCTTCCAAAATAATATTCACCAAATAATCCAACACCCTTTGTGTATTCCCATTGTCCTTATTTGATAAAAAATATATTCCCAAAATAAATGTATTCTATATCCATAAACTCAAATAACTAAATGAATAATTCATACTAATAAAGACTTTGTGTAGGCCATTGGTAGGCAACACACCAATCTCGACCTTCAGCTGAGGGTTCGATTCCCACGGTCATTCCATGCCCTATAAGATTTCACCCTTCCTATAGGTTATCATTTTTGTTAAACTATATAATTATTATAACATTCTAGAAATATTATAATATCATTAAAAATCATTAGAACATTTTTTATCCTCAATAATTGTCAATTCTTCTTATTTTTATCCTAACCCATAATGACATCAATATATTAATTCATTATGTTTGTTATATATTTTAGTTATTCATTTCATTTCCCAATGATTTTATAAAACTATTTCAAAAATAATTAAAATTATACCTTGATAATTATGGTGTCCACCTAGTTTCATCTTCATTCTATTCATGTAGATATGAGGTATATTCATTTCCATAATGATTTAGATGTTCTTAAAATTAATTTCCTTCTTTATCTAAATAAACCTTATAAAACATGGTTATAAAGGTGTTTGAATAGAAATAGTTTATGAAAATAATAATATATGACATATAAATTCAAAACATTTGATAATGTATTATGTTTATAAAACATTTATACATATATTGATTTGAAATTTTAATCAAGGGTACTTAAAAAATTCAGAAATTACGTGGTTGAAGACAATAAGATTAAAGAAACTATAAATAGGTTTTATAAGGGTCTCCATCATCAATCGCTTTATTGAAATCATTTTATGCATCAAAATATTCCGATAGGGTAAAATACATGAAAATGAATTGATAATATTACCTTTCATGAAAATATGAGAATATTGAAAAAATAGGACATGATTAAAAAACACCCCCTAAACCATGGTGGTATCGAGGTATAGAAGGGGTTTTTGATATCTCATAAAACAATTTTCATGGGAGTTTTATGTAATAAGATGTTTTTGAATCATCAGGACATGACATTAAAATTATTATTGAAATCAAGTCATCAGGTAGGGAAAGGAATGTTGCTCGAGATCATCCTCTTTCCATGTGTAACTAATATCCATCCATCAAAAAAATTTAAAGAAAAAGTATTTAACTATCGAATATACATAAAAAAATAACATATGTTTAAAATTATTCATAATTCCTAATGTTTTATAAACCATTTATTTGATAGGAACTATAAGAATCCAACCATAAAAAATACTTAATCTTGAGTTTAGTCATGATTTTTACATTCTTTCACATTTAACTTATTTTTCATGTTGATATATTTAGATTATTAGTTCGTAACTCATTCATAACAAAACCAAAACAAGGCAATGTGGAAAAATTAAAAAATTTCATATTTTTACGATTATCTAAAAAATTAAAAATATCGAATGAAAAAATTTGTAAAACACATCATTGAATAAAACATATAATCTCAATGAATTTAATCATATTACTATTCTGTTAACAACATTAAAAAATTGGGAAGTGACCATAATTATCATTAAGGTACAATAATAAATAAATTATTAGTCAAGTAAAAACCAGTAAATAATTTTAAAAAACAATTTATTAAAAAATTATTTGTAGGAATAGAAAAATCATGAAGGTTCCATCGAAAATCCTTACCATATCACTAAAAAATTTACCCATATAAATTTAATAACCATACTTCTAACATCCATATCTGGAGTACCTAATGTATTACTGACCTATAATGGGGACCACAAATTATATCTTGATCTATATTGGGCTCAACCCTATACATCAAGACCTATAATGGAGAGAAACCCATAATATATTGATCTATAATGGGCCCAACCCATATCAACAATTTCCATGGAACATATCATGAATAAAGAAATTGAGAACTCCTCTGAAACCATTTACAAAACACATTCAGAGAAAAACAATCAATATTAAAATATAAAAAATGTGCATGGAATAAAGAAACCATTTAATTTTAAAATAAAAATATAAGCATGTAAATAAAACAATTAAGTAATAATGTTTCTTGAATATAAGAGATCTGCTCATTCCATATAGGATAATAAACATTACTTTTTCCTTTTGTAAAAAAGTATTGAAAAATAACATTAAAAGATGGTTTCTAAAATAATACCCCTTACCCTGAATCTAAATCATCATGTAAAAAGAATTTTATTCTTAAATAATGACTATAAGTTAATTATTTAATTATTTTAAATCTTTTTAATGTTTATTATTCAATTTATATCACTTATTATCATCATATAACAATTACATAATTATTTACATCTACATTAGATGTTTTGATGACATTATGTACATGAGTCCAAAATGAATTCGGTAAGTCGAATGAGGTAAAAGAGGAAATTATTCCATAAAATTAAAAATAATATATATTAAATAATAATATTTTTTATAAATAATTCATAATTTTAAATACATTTGTTAAATATGCATATGAAAAAAGAAATATGTTACAATCATCAAGACAGTAAGTCATACGTACGTGTGAGTAACATTTTCAATTTTTAATGGTCTTTAAAGAAAGATGGTGAGAATTAGTTTTACATTACGTAAGGATAATTATATCATATTATTCTTTTAAATATACTTATATATATCATCCATGTGATGTGGTGATGAAAGAATAATGACATCACTTTGTGGAGTTGATAGTTCACACAAACACACGAATGAAATTATCATTTTCATGTTAATGGAATGTATGAATTGAATTGACATGTAATTCTATATTAATTAAGAATATATATCATTAATATCATATATAAAAATTAATTTCACCATTATAATCAATTTAAAAGACAATAAAGGATAATGAATTATATCGATTCATGGAGGTGATAATTCGCTCATAGAAATAAAGGACTAATCATTTTCCCATTTTTAAAAATTTGAGAAGGATTTATGTTATGATAGATACATAATAACATGTAAGTATATTTAATATAGTTTATTTACTATTTCCCAATGGAGGCATATTATTTTATGGAAGTTATAAAAATAAAATACCTACACATAAATAAAAATGATTCCTTTTCTTCGGATGACCTTCTTTGATTAAAACATAAACACCACTAAGGTGAGTGTTCTGCCTAAATTAAGGCCTCTAAAAACTGGGGAGAGATTATAGGAATCTATTTAGGAAGATTTTATTTTATCTAAATATGTTTTAATATATGTTGAAAAAATAAGAATGGGTTCCCTTTAATATGAAAGGGGAGGGGTGCACTTGGAATTTTACAAATTATTAAAATAATATAAATTTATCTTCTATAAAAAATTGTCCAAAACTGAATTATTTAAAATATATTATGGGTATGTTTTAAAATAAATTCATCCAATAATAATTATAATAGTTTTTTTAATCCATTTAATTTAGTTTTATGAATTTCAATTATTACCATTATATAATGTAATTTATTATTTGACGGTTATTATAATTAGTATAAAATTACAAAGGACCAATGAATGAGGTATTAAGTAAATTTTAATACTTATATCTATCCATTGGTATAATTTTTTTATTTTATAACATTTCATAATATATTATTTATTTTAAAATATCAATAGTATTAATTTTGACACAACTCATTAGTTGACTTTGTAAAAGTATCATAAGAGAAATATAAGTTCTAAAAAAATTTAAATAAACAGAAATATGTAAAATTAATTCTAAAAATTATAAATGGTATCAATTATATAAAATTATATAAAATTTATTATTTTTAATTTAATTTATTTGGTTCTTTAAAAAATGAGACAATTAGTGTATCATCAGTGTGTCACAATTTAATTTAATAGTTTATTTATTAAAATTTATAAATAAATTATCATGATATAGAGAATAAAATTATTTCCAAAAAATATTTATATCTGATGATATCCTTGTATAAGACTTTTTTATGAATACATTACATAATAAAATGAAGGGTGTTAGAAAATTTGTCATCTCATTGAATATAATATTATACATGCATTTCACACATATAACTTTCTTAAAATTGATATAAAATTAAAATAGGGATGGTTTTGGTTGACACAAACTCATAAAATTTAATTAGGACAAGTGTTCGGGTGATCTTATATTAGGTGTAATATTATTTTTACTTTAATTACACGATTCACCCATAATTGTGGAAATAAAAATACTACTGAAGATACTACTCATAATGTACAAAAAAAATTGGACATATATAAATAATTTATACATTTTTATTCTAAATATAAAATCCAATATTACATATTATAATATAATAATTGGAATAAATTAATTTAATATCGTTCCCATTGACAAAAAAACAAGTTTTTAAATTAAAAATGTTCAAAAGTTCATTTCATTTTTATATCAAATATAAATGAGATATTGATTAAGATAACCTAAATTGGATAAAATTATAGATATGGTCCAATTATAGATTTAAAAAATTCAATTACAGTACATAACACTATAAATTAGTTTTTTTTTGTAAAAGTAGTTTTTAATTAAAAATTCATTTTTGTGTCATTATTCATCAAATAATGGCTCTGGTCAAAAAAATACAGAAAAGATAACCAAAGTAAATTTTTATGTCACACTTCCAAATAATAAATATAATTTGTAAAGTATATTTTATAAATGTTTCAAAATATTTATTAAAAAAATTGTTCCATAAAAATGCCACAAAACAACATTTTTTTTAATTTCATTTATTTGTAAAAATGGATTTGTTATTATATAATTTATCAAAAATAGAATAAGAATGTTAAATATTAAATTAAATATATTAAATACATATTTCATTAATTTAATATTAAAATATTTATTATTTATTTATTTTTATAATACAAATTTTTTCACATTTAAATAGTTTTTCCAAAAAAACATAACTTTGTATTTTAAAAAGTGCTTGGAATTTATTTCTAAGAAATTGGTATCCCAATAATTTATTATATATATAATTATAAAAAATATTTTCATAATTATATTAATATTATGCCTTCCTTCTATTCAAACATCTTTGTGATAACTACCATGTTAAATAGAAATATTTAGTTGTTCATTTACCAATAATGTGGTTTATCAT
The DNA here is from genome assembly GCA_963277665.1 of Viscum album. Classification (NCBI taxonomy): domain Eukaryota; kingdom Viridiplantae; phylum Streptophyta; class Magnoliopsida; order Santalales; family Viscaceae; genus Viscum; species Viscum album. The sequence goes on along the minus strand of OY728142.1, from coordinate 336,836,551 downwards.
GTACTCTATTAAACGTAATGTTTTATTTTAATAATTCAGGATGTTACACTCCTATAATTTTAATAATTTAAATAAATCTCATCATAGATGAAAAACCATGGATACTGTATAAATGATATGAAAAGATGGATGATGAAAATAGATGAAGAAAAAAAAATAGATGCTTTCGAGCGTCAAACCATGAATGTAATGACCTGACCCCGGTCACCTAATGCCGATTATTAATTACATTACATTTTCATGATTACAAGGAATTCGTATCCTAAGTGAAAAAATAGTATTTTTTGATATTTTAATCTGGATACATAAACATGTTAAACAGTAAAACATGAATAGAAAAACAACATAAATGTTTCTCTAAGAACATCTTCTACTTTATTATTATCCCTACATGTCAATCATAATATACCAATTCATGCCCTGTGAATAAGTGAAACATAAGAAGAGGTGATCTCATTTTATCATTAAGGGTAAAAATTACACTGGATGATAACATAAAAATTATACATTGTGAATAATTGAAAATACTTGACTTTAAATATAAACCTGAACATAACATGGAGAGAATATGAGTTGAGTAATTATTTCCTTAATAAAACATAATCATGGGTTTTCTAATAGTATAATAACCACATGAAATATAAATTTATATCTTCATAACTTGGGATGTGTGTTTGTCGAACATTCTGAAACATATTTTCAATGCCTTGGCCAAGACATCAAATAATAATTAAGGCCTCATGAAAACCCATATCTCAAAATCGGAAAGGCCTTAGACAAGTCCATATCTAGTTGTCTCATGAGACCTAATGATGAATCGAGGGGCTATATCATGCAACACCCATCAAAATTTTTGTCAAATTAATTTCTCATATGTTCATGGATAAACCTAAATCACATATACATTTATATTGCAACTAACATATGAAATATGCATTACTTTACCCAAACATTAAGAATAAACACTAACCATTTAACGTAAATTAGTGAATGGTTTTAGGCTATAACATACATAGTAAAACTAATAAAAAAAATCAAATAAATATGGTAGATTATATCATTCAATATATTCCAAAATAGTGTTTAAATAGATGAATATACTCTTATAAATTTATCGAGTAATTCTTGAGATAAATACTTTTTTACATTGAAAAGAAGAGTTCTTTGGGAAAAATATTTGTATAATACAATAAATCAAATAAGTTAATATTTTAATAACATAATTATCAATTTGATAACGTTAATGTATGATAAAATCATATTATAGAGCTCCCGTGAAAAATTGTAATATTTTGATAAATTCCCTTGAAACATGCTCATATTTCGGAATGAAATTTGACAGTTCGGTTTAAAACATGTGTATCCCCATGAAATAAAGAACAATTATGGTTGGTAAAAAAATATAGAACAATAACTCATAATTAAAATTGAGTATATAATAATAGATAATAATTTCATTGAGTTAAGTAGTTAATAAAATAACACAAATGAAAATGGATGTTTGAGTAAGAAAACCCTTACCGTATGTATGAATGTTTTCCTCTCATGAACATAATGTCATGGACTATGAAAATATAATCATTGATATCATTATTAATAACTTATTATAAATTTATTGAGTTTATCATTATTTTATTATATTCATTTCTATCTTTATAGATATGTTATAAGATTGAATTATGTCGTTCTGGAGTGTTCGTTTCCTTGGTTTTCATAATCGGTATATTTGTATATGACTTTAAATGTTCCTCTGGAAAGGATTTAATTATCCAGAATTGAAATTATAAATTATTATTGAACATAAATAATTATTAATGTTTATATATGGCCTTTTTTTATTTGGTATGAGGATGAATCATTGGATGAAATGGCAATCACATAGATTATTTGTTGTTTTTTTGATTATTATGAACTAGTTTTGTCATATGAATTAAAATTATGTACATACACTATATCCAAAATATTAAGTAGGTTATTTTACCTATATAATATTCTGGTTAGACCATAAAAATGGTCTCATGTCCATTAATGGAGGAGAAATCAATGAACAAAACATCTTCGTCCACAAAGGTGGTAAATTGGGACCTCACAGACTATGATTTCAATTATAAAATAAAGGGAGAGTAAGAAGATTGATAACAATTATCAAATCAATATAGTTTAATTATATTATATTTATGATATTATATTTATATGTATCAATTGGATATAATAGTTTTGGAGAGAAAACAAAATTATATGAATTTAAATGAAACAAATGAAAATGAAGGATGCTTTGCCTCTTGAAATACCCTCCTTGAGAACCTCTTTAATGGAAGGGGTTTTTGTCTTTTGCAAACACCAAGAGATCCTGGACATTGGTAGGGGCAAGGGAAGGGTATTTTGGTAGAGATTTTATGAGATTATATGCTTATAATGATGAATATAAGAGGGATTGATGGGGGTTATATTGGAGAAGAGGAGTGTTTTGTGAATATCTTATTCATTATTTTATTATTTTCCATAATACAACCAGTAGTGTTGATTAATTGGACCCATAATAGTAACAAGTTCATTTTATTTCAAATTTAGAGATCTTACATCATCCATGATTCTAGGAATAGTGAATTTCACAAATAATGTGTACAAATGGTAAATTACTGTATTTTACTATTCATAAAAAATTTAAGTATTTCAGAAAAATCCCAAAAAATCACCCTAACCATTTTTTCTCTTTTTATAATTTAAAAATGAAATCCATTTTATGAATATAATTTTATGAATGTTATTAATTTAATTTTAATATTAAATCATACAATATTTGAAAACAACCGATTTTAAAACAATATTTCATTTTATATCACATTGAAAAATTAATCAAGATCTCATTATATTATAACATTTAGAAAATAAAATATTATTATAGTTTACAATTCATAAGGGTCATATTACTATTCATGTCACTATTCATAGCGGTATTTTACTATTCATGAAAAAATTAATTTTTTATTATCAAACTCTAAATAACTTATTGAATGCTACTGTGTTTGTTAGTTTTTCAAATATAAAATCATAGAGGTGGAAATATTATGTTTACTGGATTGGTTATAAAAAATTAATGTTTTATAGAAACATAATGTTTCATTCATTCAACATTAAATTTATTTTTAATATCGTTCTGTGTTATATTATCCTTTTATAACAAAAATTTCTTCTTTGAAATTACTAGAATGTTACCTCACAAAATGATTGGGGTAGTTCTTCATCATAACTTCCTTAGGCTCACATGTTTCCTATTCAATTTTATTATTTATCCATAGTGTCTTTACACGAATTTTCATCTGATTACTCAACACATGTTCATTGGAGTCTTGAATCCAGATAGTCATTTCATAGTACAATAAGTCAGGTTTGAATTCTATAGGTTTAGAAATGAGGACATGTGTTGGGTCTGACATATAGTTTCTCAGTAATGAGTCATGGAACACATTGTGTACATTAGATAGGCTAGGTGGCATAGCCAAATGATTTGCAACATCTATAATTATATCTAAAATTTCAAAAAGGCATATTGACCTTCAAATCAACATCCCTTTCTGCCAAATTTAATAACACCCTTCAATGGAGATACTTTTATGAAAACATGATCTCCATGTTGAAAAACCAAATCCTTCCTTCTATTATCAGTCTAGATTTTTTTCTACTTTGATTAGATTCTATATGGCCATGAACAGTCTTTAACTTGACTATTTTTTCCTCAACATGATCGGGCCCCACAAGCTTCTTTTCAAAAACCTCATCCCAACATGTTGGTGTATGAAATCTCTTCCCATACAAATATTTTTATGGTGCCATTTGAATACTCTAATGAAATATATTATTATAGGAAAACTACACTAAAATTAAATATTGATCCCAAATACCATGAATGTCTATGAAACATTATTTCAACATTTTCTCTATGGTTTGATCATTTTCTCAGATTTTCTATCTGTTTGAGGGTGAAAGGAAGTACTTAATCGATGTTTGGTATCAAAAAATATCTGATGACTGTTGAAGAATTTTGTTGTAAATTATCGATTATGATCTGGAAAAATTTAAGGTGGAGGCCCATGAAGCCTCATAACATCATTTATACAGAGTATTTCTTGGAGATCTGGTGTAAAATCCTCTCATATATCGAGGAAATGTGCAGATTTTGTTATTATATCAACAATTTACCATATTGCATGTTTTTTTCTTAGGTTTTGGGAAGTCCAACAACTAAATCCACACTGATGTCATTTCATTTACATATAGAAATAGTTAGAGGATGCCTGAATCCATTTGGAAGTTTCCTTTCACCCATCATGTATTAACAAACTAAGCATCATGATATATAATCATCAATTCCCTTATTCATGTTATCCCACCAGAAATGTTGTTTCAAATCTCTATACATTTTAATGCTACCAGGGTGCATAAAAAAATTTATCCCCTTGAATTGTGGTTTTAAACATGCTACAAAATAATTATAGAACCATATTAATATTTATAATATAATATATGATCCTTTGTAACAAATTATCATTAATTTGTTAAAAATCATTCATTATTTTCGCTATTTTAGATGTTAATTCCATTATTTTTTCATTCATTCAATATCATTAATTTTCAAGTTATTTTTTAAATTTTATAGTTCCAAAATTTCTAGAATTATAATCATGAACCAATTAAAAAACATATGATCATTTTTTTTATAATTACAGAATGATTGTTACGAAAAATGAATTTTTTTAGTATTTTGGAGATGGTAGGTTATACATACGAATGTGTTACATTCCCATTATACAATGATCATTATAGAAAGTTGATAAATAATTATTTATTTCTCCAAAATGATCATAATATTTTTATATAATATAATTTTTTAAATATTATTATATATACATATATATATCATCCATGTGAAGTTTTCATGAAAAGAGACTCACGTCTTATTGTGATGTTTTTAGTCCACAAGTTCATGAATCATTTTACCTATTTTTAGTGTATGGAAGAAAATGATATAAATTATCATTAAGGAATGATATATATATAATTAATATACTATAAATTTCTCTTATACCACATATATTGAATAAATTTAACATTATTAACATCCATGTAAAGCATTATTGGAAATATAATCACATCTCTTTGCGAGGTGGAAGTATAGAATACACACAAGAAACATTATCATATCCTCTAAATAATATTATATAAAAAGATATATGTAGTACATTGACTCTACTCGTATAAGTATGTTATATATATATATATCATATATATATATATACCTTATATCCATCATCATACCAATTCTTTAGATGTGTCAAAGAAAAATTAAGTCCATTGGTTGGTGAGGAAGTAGTCTTCTTTACACATGAATGATGATTATGTTACCCATTAGATGGATGTGGATATTTTTTATGGTCATCCCTCTATCATAAAAAAATATTTTTACCTGGAATATATTTAGATTATTATATCATCATATTAAAAAAATAATTTATGTTTTTAGAGGAAGAAATAAAACAAAAACGTGCATTAAAGAATGTTTCCTCTTTTTTCGGGTAAGCACCATAGGTATTTACCATGGCTCCCAATGATATATTTATGCACAGATTAGTGATTAGAGAATGAAGTGAGGAATTTTTTAAAATTAGTAAGCCAGTTATTGGACAGAAAATGATTTTATGTTGTGATGATGATTTTAGAGTGGGTGTCCTTTTATATATTGGGTGAGTGCTACACTTGTGATTTTTTTAAAAGGAAAATGGTATAAACACATTTTTATCCTTGAAAATGGTAAAAAGTAGAAAAATAATAAGAGTTTTTCATTATATGGTCGAAATAAGGCCATGAAATCTATTTTTTACAAGTTTTACGGTCATTTTAGACATTATCTTTTTAGTTTAACACCACATAAAAACATTTTTACCGTTACCATGTTATGTACTTTTTACTATTTTCAATATTCATTTTGGTCAAATATTAAATTGAAATTATTAATTATTATTATTTTTCTGTATTCCCAATATGTAAAAAATTTATAAGAATTCCATTTGTATATGCAGAATACTGTGATTTAAATTAATCTAGTAGACGTAATGTGGAACTAGGATATCAATGAGAATATATGTCAAATCGTACATTGACTTTATATCAAAATTTAAAATATAAATGATTCCAATTAACGAAATATTTATAATATATATTTTATTGAAATAATTTTACATTAAAACCAATTCAAAAAATTATTTAAAATTATAAAAAAATTAAATTAAAAGTTAGTTTTCAATTATAAATCATTATTTTTTACAATACATAAAAAAATAAACATTTTAGAAAAATAACATTAATTCACCCTGATATAATTTTAAAATTATGATTTAATAATTGATTTTTATTGTACAAAATTAATTTTCATGGGTTGATAAATATTATTTTTAAAATATGTGTGCAATTAAAAACTAAATCAACTATTTTAACAAATAGAGCTTTTTAGTACATATTTTTTTTACATTCATAGGAACCACACATTATTTGAAATAAATAGATAACCAATGAGATTATTATTATAAGTGTTAATAATATACATTTCATAAATTAGTTGGTACTATTCATACCTTCCATTTTAATATCAAGCTTACAGTGGTATACCAAATTAAAGTTCATTTTTTTCTCAGGGTAACATGCTCCAAAAACTACAAAATCAAAAAGAAATATATTTTTTCTGTTATATACATTTATTTTTTTTGGGTCAGATATGTTATCAAATAAAATTTTATTATTATATTAATTTTGAGTGCCAAAACCGGGTTTTCATATATTCTTGTACTTTACGGAAATATCCAAAATAACTCATCTATTTGTATAAGTGAGCATGTTAGATAAATTATAAAGCCTTATGGAAATGTTTTGACCAAATTTACACATTTAACATATATGAATATGAAAAAAATTAACTATGATTACTATACATATTAATGGAAAATAAATTATTCATTAAATTAATTGTTTTCCACCTAATTCAAAATATAGAATATATTTTTTGATATTCATTTTTAATATTTTTTGGATATTATTTTTAAAAGCAGTGCACAATATGTAACAACAACCACATTGAAAATATTACATTTTAAGAATAATACCATATTCATTATAATTACAGGAATAGAAAAAATATTAAATTGAAATTAAAAAATTTTATTTAATAAATAATTTATATATTTCATTGAATAAATTCCCCAATATACACAAATTCAACATATCAAGATAATAAAAAATTCAGTGCATAATAATTATTGTTCTCGAAAGAAAATAGTCTCTTTTTTCAATTTATTTTTATTTTGATTTATAATTTATTTATAACCAATGAATTCATTTTAAAAATGGGTAGGAAATATTTGTTTTTTAATTTACTCAGTCTTACACCTACCCACAATTCTAGTGACTTGGAAATAACTTTTACAATAATTAAAAGTATTTTAATTTTATATCATGGTTTATCTATACATATAGTGACCTGAAAAAACATCTATTTAATTTATTTGAATGAAATATTTCATAAAATATCTATTTTTTTCAATAATTCTTTACTTGTAAAATTTGAAAATTTACACAATATACTCATTAGAAGAATAATCCATCCTCTTAATAAATAATTCTATTAATAAAAAATCATCAACAAAATTTCATTAAATATAACATTAAATTATAAATTCAATATATTAGAGGATTGAATTTGGGATGGGTATTGTAATAAAATTACCATTTTAGAGACATGATACATGTTGTGAAAGGTATCGTAAATTGATAAATTTATAATATATATAATAAATTTCAAAAACAATTGATATATTAAAATAGGACAAAAAATCAGGGTGACATCTACCCTTACACCTTTATTCGTCTATATCCCATCCAAAAAAATAATTAAAAAAGTCTCAATGTCTAAAAATATTCAATGGATATTGATTATGATTAAAATAATACATAATCTAATTCTAAGCATTAAATATTCACTTATGTATTGGTATAAATTAACGAATCATTTAATATACCAATCATGTACCTAAAAGTGATCCCTCCCCTAATTCATCCTTGAATAATAGTGACCATCATGTTCATCTATACAATTCTTGGGAACATATCCATAAAATTAGATGATTGGTTTATTCTATTGCAGATAAAGTATACCAAAATCGCATGATCCTCTCATGATATCTTAAAATCTAAAAAAAAATTAAATCATATCCTCTAATGTATATATTGTTGATTCATTTTACCTATAAATTTTTGAATGATATGATATACTCATATTCCTTTATGAGCTAACCACCATCTGTAACAATTTAAAAATTATAAACCATTACCATTAACTATTATCTGAAAATAAAGATTATGGAACTCCATGAAGTCCAAACACACCATCAATATATATCACACTCTGGTACTCAAAAAATAATTTCTCACAAATAGATGAGAAATCGGTTCACATTGTGAGTGGATCCATAATAACCTCTATTGTATCATTAATCCCATTTTCTTTTGGAAATCCATTGATGAAATCCATTATTATTTCTTCCCACTTCTACATTTCATTAGATTAATGCTAAAAAATTCCTCTACCATACTGATGTTGTTCTATTATTCAATGAAATGATAGTAAGTAAGATACAAAATCAGCTACATCTCTCTTCATCCTAATGAACAATTACGTCGATCTAATGACATGTTACATCTTTAAAACTCTAGGATTTACCATCAAACTGAAGTTATAAAATCCACCCTTAATAACATTCCATTGGATCATGAAAACCATAACTTTAAACCTAATGTTGATTTTATAATCAATTACCAGTGACCACCGTTCTATTATCTCCCCCCAATTAATGCATCCACAGTCTTCATACATTTTTAATTAATTTTTTATCAATACATTACATGATCTAAAAGTGTATATGTTATTTAAATCTAATGTATCTACATGAAAATTTCCTCTTTATGAATATCTAGTTGCATAAATTCCATGAAAACCCATAGTTTCCATTAATAATTTGACTACTTCACCAGATGATCATTCTGACTCAACGTATCTTCCACAACATTACACATCAATAATGCATATAATTATATGAAATTGAATGTATGAAGATACGACACCCATCCCTGATATCTTAGGATTGATAAATTATAAAAGAAAATTTATCTCATGATCCTATAATCGAAATGAAACATGAATATGTTAGAAAATAAATAATTTCTCAAAAAATCCAACAATTTATTGCCACTATTAAATATAGATAATTTTTTTAATATTTCATTTCCCATTGTTTTAATTTATTCAACCCATATGAAACTACCATATCACATTGTATATGTAAACCGACATGTTTGGTTCAAGACGCATCAAAAAACATATGCCAACAATCACCAATCTCTTTCCAGATTATCACTAGAGAAAAGGTAAACTCTTCTTCATATCATAAAATACTCATGGACTAATATAATCGTACATAAAATTCATTACCTTTCAATTCAATTAATTTTTCAGTAGTAGTTAATATAATATGATTTTAATTAATCCTATATATTATCATACAATCATATTAAAACTATAAATCTCAAAGTAATGATTAGGATATTCCTAATACAATATCCCCACATCATTATCTTTGTAAAAGGATACATTGTTAAAAGAAATCAATATCCATAATAACATAAAATCCAATAACATAAAATATAATTTACATATCAATAAAACAAATTCTCTTATCGAAATGCCATGATTCCTCTTAACTAATTTCCATCAACCTCCACTCATGTGAATTAAATCAATATGTCCTCTGAGAAAAACTATAAATCATGACTATAGGTATCGATGAAATTAAAAATTCACCATGAACACCAAAACAAGGTGATTTAGTAACACCAAAAAAACTTTTGATGATGTCATAATACCTTTATATAATCTTGAATAATTTATTGAAAATGTATTTCTCCTAGAACCTTATCTTGAAATATTCCAATCCCTAATAAATTCTTGAAAACCCAAATATCAATTTAATTTATTTCACATAGCATTATTTCAATTTAGTGTAAATTTATTCTAAATTTACATTTTTTTTAACCTCAATTAGTATCAATATAAATATATTATGTCATCGTACATCATTGAAACTATATTTGGAACTGAAAAAATTAAAATTAAAATTTGAATAAATCCATTTCCTTCAAAATACCAGAACAAAATATCCATCTCTCAAAGCTCCATATAGACCATTCTGTCTGAATGAAATGACGTCATAATCATGATGGAATCATATAGATGTATATATCTATAGCAATTTATAGTGTAATCACATATAATCCTTTTAGAGACACATTTAAAGAATATTTCAACTCCACTAACATTTGAAATAAATTCTAGTAATCTTCCAATCAATGCAATGACATGGATACCATATACGTTAAATCCACAAGGTTGATAATAATCGGTCCTTTTTGACTAAATGTATTGTTATATTACACTTTAAAAGTACGGACACTGAAATTATTATTAGTAATGATATACAATCAACTATTTTATTTAACATGGGCCTCAAAATTCATGGTCGGATCCCATATAATTTTGAGATAGGTAATTTCATATCTAAAAAAAGCAGTGACATGTGATTTATACATGGATCATTATTATGGTACAAGATAATAATCAACCCACCCATCGTTTTTCTAATAAGAATCTACAAGTTCATAGTCTAAGACATTAACAATATATAAAAAATAAATTAATCTATTAGTCATGAAGATATGAATAAATCATATACAAATGTTTCAAACAGTACATAGACGATAATAAACTAATTTAAGTCATGAATAAGAATAATATAGGATATGATCCATATAAAAATATCTCCCAATTCCTTCTGGAATTGACCATAATGAGGACTACCACAAAATTTCACCTATGAATTATACATTGTATATGTTTCCCTCCCTCAAAAATCTTTTACCACTATTTCTTTGTGTAATATCCTACATTGTCACTTCAATAGATAATGTTTCAAAATTCTTTCAGGTGCCAAAGATTATCTCAGAACTGATAATTTCATGGCTCAATAGGTGAGTATGGCATTAGGTTTGTTTTGATTCTACACTCATAACCCTACAAAACCCAACTAATGTTATACTAACCATTTATTATTAATTTTATCTGACTCCTTATATGGTTTGAATTAACCAAAATTTTATTTACGCCTCAAAAAATATTTCCTCCCATCCAAAATGAGAAAAAACCATTTCCCCCTTACATATATCATATCCAAATTAGAAAACACTTCATTGTTTAGCTCTGTCATATATGAATATAAATAAATAAGGATATTACAACCCATACATTTCATACATAAGTATTTCACCCTTATATAGGAACATTCCATGCATCTCACAATAAAACACACATTAGTACAATATATAATTAATGTATTTGGAAACATGGATATGAAAAAAAATGTATTCTATCTACATAACATCCTATTAATTTCATCACAACAATAATCCATCTTATAAAAATAATACAATAATCATTTATTCATAACCATTGGAAGGAAAAAATAATAAATGTGACATAAGATGACCAATTGGATTAAGACATATAAATCTATCATATAATGATAATATGTGAAAAATAGATAAGAAAAACAATTATTACATGATAAAGATATAACATAATAATACCCAATCATTCAAAGATCATTAATCATGAAATAGAATATATGTTATTTTAAAAAATAAAATAATACATAAGTTTTTGGAATCCTGAATAATCAATAATGATCCATATAGAAAACCATATCTATATGTAATATAATTGTATCATGATCATAAATATAGAATCAAATTTCCTTTTTTTCACCGCAAAGTCTATTATAGTGGATTGGATTAACTCCCCATTCAATTTTTTCTGTAATCATGGTTGACTCCCATGAATATATTTTTGGAAAATTACCTTATTGAACCCGATTTACTCTATATTTCAAACATCATTGTCAAATTATATATCATTGTATTATAAATTTATTTGTGCGACATATATATCAATTCCCACCCCTAAAAAAATTAATACTATACATATGTGGGTGATATGATGAAAAAAACATAATCGGTATATCATATCATAACCCATTAAAAGGACACATGTTTTATAATTATTTCATAATAGTAGTCATATTCAATACATAGATATAATAAGGAGTGAAACATTGGATATTATATATATTAATTAATAATAAACATTAATCAATGTTATTATTCTTTCAAATACATTTTAATTATCACTTAAACATTTTTTTGAGGAAGATATCATTTCATTTTGAAAGATATTATTGAATATAATAAAAACTATAAAAAATTATGAAAAATGTTCGTTTAACATATCCATGAATCATATATAATAATCATCAAAGGAAAGGTTTTCCATGATAGTAGATATAACTTTTTATGTGGTGTACATTATAAGAAAAAAAGTTTTCACATGTTCAGTAAAAAGTCACACCAACCGTGTTCAGAAAATTACATGTGGAATCCTATAAATTTTTTATAGGATTAAGAACCTTTGTAAAAATGAATAGTTTAAATACTTGGATAATAAATAAAAAAATATTATCATTTTAGACAAATTTATACGACGAATAAATGATTCCCAAGGGTAGTGAAAATGATGGTTAGTTTACGTATACATATTCATTCAGTTTATGGAGTAAATTAAGATATTGAAATGAAAGGAAAATATAAAAATTATGTAAATAAAAAATATAATTATAAAATAAATATAATTTTATAGGGATAAATAAATACACATTCATGTTTATAAAATGTAAGAACCAAAGCTATTTGAAAAAAAAAGATGTAAAATAGAACCCTTACAATTGTGGTAACATATGAATCACAACCCCCATGAATGAAAAAAAAGAAAAAAAAAATTGAATAAAAAAAATATAATTTATGTTAAAACATATTATTGGGATATTTTATAAACATAACTAAAGTATATAGTTATTAAACATCAAACTCATCTCAATATAACAATAATAGATAAATAACCATTATAAATTTGATAGCAATTTAATTAAATATCATTGAAATATTGAAAATCATTTTGTTTTCTAAAAAAATTAATCAAATAATTATTAATTAAAAATATATTATTTTTTATAATACACACATTGGAAATTATAAATTATTTCATAACCAAAAAACTTGTCTCAATGAATGGAAACTGAGATGAAACACTTATCTGAATTCTATCTTTCATTGTAAGAAATGTAACATGCATTATAAAAAATTTATTTTTTTCATAATTATAAAAATGACAATAATATGATCTATAATTCCATATAAGTTAAAATTATAACATCTTATTAACTATTAGTAAACATTATTTTTTATCATCATTATTATCGTTGTTAATTGCATTGTTTTTTCATTTATGTTCTTGTTTTGTGGTTATGGTCCTTGCACATTAATCCCTAAGGATTCATTTCCAAAATTTTAATAATGATATAAATATAATATATATATTAATCATATATGTTATAACAATTCATATTAATATGAAATTCATAAATTAATTACATCACTACAAGGAGATATCAATTCAAACGTATAATCTATTGAAATTCCAATTTTTTATGGAAGTAATGAAAAATGGTTAATATTAAATATCTACTGAAAAATAATTAATATAATATAAATATAAGATATAAAAATTGAATAAATAATAATTTAAATCCAAGACTACTGGCGATGGAAAATGAGTCATATCACTATGTGGAGGCGGTGGTCCCCATGTACTCATGAGTGATACATTTATCTCCCATTATAATGAGAAGAGGTGATGATTCATTTATCCACCATATTGAAATATAATTATATTTTTGACATTGTATTCATCATGTTTTTCTGTATAATATATGTTAATTGGATGTTGAATAAGAAATATTAATTAATTTTCTTGGTTAAGATCTATACCGTTTCATTGATAGTCCTCCTTTTTCTTAATTTTTAATACATACTGGATTGGTATTAGGGGATGAAAAAAATCTATAGGATTTAGCGAAAAAATTATAATAAGGATTATAATTATATATTTTCCATGATATAAGTCTAAAATTGTATGAATAATTTAATAGAGGAGGTTCCCTTTTACAAGATACTGGAGGGACATATTAATAATTTCTTATAATATTTCAATTATTTAATGTCTCTTTCATTGTAAGGTGGATATTAATATCAATGGTATATAATATATTATAATATAAGGTTTAAATATATTCAAAATTCAATAATTTTATATGGGTGGATGAAAATCCTACCCATATCCCCTAGTTTAACCCTTATAGAAAACATATTTTAACATTTACAATGGTAACATAATATTATTGTTTTTACTATACAAAAGGGAATTTTTTTTATTCTATTTCATTATTTTTTTCCATTATTCATATTATGAAATCCATTTTACATGTTTTTTATTTTATTAGTGGTATACCAAAATATTAATTTTCTATGAAATCCACATTAAAAATAAGTCTTAAAAAATGATTTTTTAGAGTAGAATAGAATTTACATAAATTCCATGCATTGTAAAAATAATAAAATTAATTTTATGATATTATATTGAATATAGAATTTTAAAAAAATTATTTAAAATTTTAATGGATATATATTAAATTAATTTTTCAATTAAAAAAAAATTTCATGAATTAAAATAATAATTTTGAGAAATGTTTTTTAGTCCAAAATATAACTTAAAGCAATAAAAATATAATGATGATTACTATGTAATTAATTAAATTGATTATAATTATTTTTCATGATGATAAAATTAAAAAATTAAGGAGATATTCACTCATAATAGATGATATTTTATTTCAAAAATTATATTTTTCACTATTTACTAAAACATACATCTTTTTATAGAAAATCATAAAATTTCAGCAAAATATTATTTTGACACAATGATTTTAAAAATTATAGGCATTTCCTATTTTAAAATTTTCAAAATGGTATAAATTAATTATAATGTTCACATGAAAATAATTGTAACATCCCAGTTAAATAAAGAATAATATATTTTTACACTTATTAATATTTAAAAATTAAATATTAATTTTACTTTAAAAGGGTTTCTATGTTCTATGGCGTACCCAATACGCAACAAATAGTTTCTTTGAAATCTTACGTTGTATACTAGTAATAAAATAATATTATTTTGAATGGTATTTAACACGTAGCCGTTGTATTGGAGGGAATGAATAGAAATAACTAAAATATGATTATATATGTCTGTTAAATGTTTTTACATTTATCTAATAAAGGATAAAGGCTTAAAATACGAAAAGAATTCAATTATAGGCATATATACTCTAATATTCACTAAAGGTCCACTTATCGCCTTTTGATGGTGAAACCTCTTTAAATATAGTTTTGGTCACTTATATACATTCATTTGGACCAAATATAATTCTTCTTTAGAATCGGGACATCAAAATTTACTTTGTGTAAATTTTTGGTATTTTTACGGTAAAGTTTATTTTTTTAATGAATAGTGAAAAATGTTGTATTTTAATTCAAAACCACTTTTTAATCTAATTTATTTATATGATTAGATTATCTTTTTAATTGTTTTTAAAGTGAAATTATAATATATTTTTACCATTTAATCCAATAGTGGTCATTGGAATTAATTTCACATTGATATTGGACTTAAACTAGTGTCAATCTTTTGATATACATTGTTCCATAAAAACAGGCTATTTGTTCTGACAGTGGGAATTAATTATTAAATTAATTAATGTAACTTATATGTTTTGGATTTTTTAAAATAAAAATCATTTTTGAATTCAGAATATCAAATATAGCTTAGGGTGACGTAATGGTATTTTTCTGAAAAACTTTATTTTTTGATGAATATTGAAACCACTAAGTGGTACTTAAAAAAACTGATTTTTCGTTTAAGTGAAATTTTACCACCTCTGTGTTTTGTATTTCAAAAATCCGACATTCATGGTGGTCATTAAAAAGTAAAATGTGCTTCAATGGGATTAAAATAATGTTTTTGGTGAATAGTAACTTTTAAATTTTTAATTGCGATTAGAGGTAATTAGTGTAGTTTAAGGTAAAAATAATGTTTTAATAATATTAAATGACCATTAAACATTTCCTAACCTTATTGGATTTGTCATTTCCGACCAAGACAATCCATGGGTCAACATGGGGACCCCCTGAAGCCACTTTCGTAGAAAATTGACATTTATAACTTTTTATTTAATGTTAAAATAAAAATGTCACAAACATGTGTTGTTTCACTAAAACAATTTTTAAATTGGGCTATACAAGTCCTACTTTTGTCTATAAATTTTAATTATAAAGATAAAAATATTTCCCACATAATTATATTGTTTATGGTTTTTAGACATTAAATAAGTTACATTATTTATGACACCATGTTGATGCAGTGATTACCTCATTATTTGATGATTTAAATAAAATTAAAAGATAATGTAAAATCATGGACCTAAACTTGTCAAAAACCTATTGGATGGGTGGATTTCGAACTCTAATCACCTTATCCTAGAAATATATAATTTTGGGACCTTTTAAATTTGAAAAGCATTTTATAAAAAAGTAACCTTTTATAACATTCCATGAGTGCCCCTCCTCTCCTCTTATAAATGGCCCCCACCTCTACCACTTTACCCACACCTCTCAATCCTTTGGCTCAGCCAAAATCTACCCATATTGTCTCTACACATCCCTCTCTTACTCCTAGAATCCTCACTTTGGGCAGAAGTCTCCCCATGGAAGCCTATGAGCTCAAATCAAAAAGAGTTACCCGTTTTAAAGGTAGTGTCATCTCTTGTGTTCTTATGTTTTATTTTGCTTCTCCAACCCCCTAAAATCTTTTTATTCCTTTCATTTGTAACAACACCAATATCTTTAATATACTAGGATGTTGTTATGAGGAGTATTAGAGGTACACATATAGACACCCTTATCTAATGTTTAAAGAGCATACTGTTTCCGTGGATGGAGAATTTCTGCCTCACGAAACGATGATTGTTCAATATTCTTCTAACAACATCAAAGGTGGCCATTAATATGACACTATATTTATATATTATATAATATTTTTATGATTTCCTTAACCTTCTTTATTTTTTTCATTTATGGAATACCTTTATGGATTCCATTATAGGTATACGCGATATCTTTATTTTAGGAAGTGCGGACTACCGCCCCCTCAAAGTGATTTGATTCGTTAATGCCATATGTGGGATGTATAAAGGATTAAGTTAATGATATTATATATAATATTATACTATAATTATAATATACCTATATTTCATTATGATTCCATTCCATAAAATATGAAATAGAAATGAAAGTAGCGTTCATGCGTACGTACGGCTTACCGTGTCCATGAATGGTGCATTTCATTTCTTACCTCTAAATGTTATGTAATATTATAAATGCATATATATACTGGATATATATGATATATTTGATATCTAAATAATGAATATAACTCTAGATATAATGGATACATGAACAACTTGTAATTATACAGATTTTATTTTTGACTCTAGTACAAATGATCGTTAAAACGATCGTTATTAACTTAAATAATTACATAGTGTTCATGACATGGTAATAAGTTATATAAAAGGAATAATGTACTTGAAAAAGATTCTTAAGAAAATAGAAATTAACTCAAGTTTATCTTTCAGGATATTAGAGAGCAATCAAGTCACGTTGGACACGAGGTAAGGGACTTCGTCTCAATCTCCATTCATTGAGGCATATTTTGTTTTATACACAAATTTCTTTTATATGGTGTATAAACCCCTATGAATTTTACACTTATTCAAAATGGATATTTTTTTATACGAATAATTTTACTAAATGAAAAAAGGAATGTTTTTTTGTCGTACGTATGCAGTGACAACGAATTCTCCACCACATTGACCATTATTTGAGTTTCAGCTTCCTCTACTAGCCATAACCTAACTTTTTTTTACAATGAAAAATAAATACCATGTGTGAATTTTCATTTATTTTGGTATTGAAAATGGTTTTTATAATGTTTTTATTATATAAATGCATTGTATTGATACCTTGTGGTTGAAATGTGGAAATGTTATGTTTCCTTTATGCATGTTTTACACGATACGATTATGTTATGGTTCATGGGCATTGTTATGAAGACGGGTGGTTCCGTGATAAAATAAGGGCGGGTGAGCCTGATATAGCTCTCCAATGCATTGGGTAACGCGAAGGAGTTAAACGTTTAGGTTTCTCTAAAGAGATTTAGGGAATATACTATGATGAGTATTCCAAACGTAACTATGAGGGTTACTCCCTACATAAGAATTTTATGAATGCCTCAAGTTACCTTTATGTCTTTTGATTACTATGATTTATTCATGATTTGATGAGGTATGTTAAAATGATTATGTTTTATGAGTAAAGTATGATTTCATACATGGACTAATGTTTTCATTTCGAACTTTTATATCCCTTACTGAGTTTCTTATGCTCATCACATGTTTTTGAAATGTTTTTCACAGGACTTAATGTGGAATAGGGTCAAGGATGGGATCAAGGAAAAGTCATGATATCTAAAACATGGAACTAGACCTGTTTCTTTTTAAGAGTTTTTATTTTATGGAATCATAGTAGAAGTGTCTACTTTGTAATATTTTGAGATGTAATAGTTATGTCCTAATTATCTAAAACTCTAAACCTGAAAATATTCTCAATGTGAATTATTCATTTAATTCAATATTAAGTAAGGTTTAAGGCCGGGACCTTATAGTTGGTATCAAAGGTCGGTTTAGATAACTTTAGGTGTTAGAATTCTATTAAATGATTATCCAAAAATATTTTTTATGGTCAAATTGAAATGATATAGCATTTGGTGATTAACATGTTGCTTCATCTAAGACATGTTTGTTCAGAATGGTTTTCCGCAGAAGAAACAGGGAAGGAGTGCTAGGAAGGCATACAAATGGAAATAAACTTCTGAATCAACATCCTGAGATGGTCAGAATTGGAACTGAATAGTTTGTTGCAGTAATGGTGCAGTTGACTCAAGAGATAAATGGAGGCAGTATCCATGCACGAGATCATCTAAATCAACCGCAGAGGAACATGTAAGTGGTGAAACATTTCATGAGGAAACATCCCCCATCATTGAAGGGATCATCTGACCCTGTGCTAGCTGAATGATGGATTAAAGAACTAGAGAAGATTTTCGATGTCATGGGGTGTTTAGACAATAAAAAGGTTAGTCTTTCTATTTAACGTTTGGAGGGTGAAATAGATCAATGGTGGTCGATGGTTAAAATTATCAGGGACGCTGATGAGATTGATGCTCTCGACTGGGATGAATTCCAATGTATGTTTCTTGAGAAGTATTTTCCTAAGGCTTTTCGACATAGGATGGAAAAACAATTCCTGGAATTGAGGCAAGCGGAAGACTCAGTGACTGCCTATAAAGAAAGGTTCACTCGATTGGCAGGCTATGCTCCAAATTTTATCCGAGACCTTGATAGTAAAATCAATCATTTTTACTCAGGATTAAAGCCAAAATAACGAAGGGCATTAGCTTCTCATGAGGTCAAAAGTTATGAAAATCTTGTTCGATGTGATGAGAAGGTCGATATGGAGTTTCTTGATGATCAATTGTTCTATAACAACAAGCAGAAGAAGAGACCGATGTGGAAGGAGAAAGGAAAGAATTCATCAAAAAGGTCTGATGGTAAGAAAACTAAGTTTCCAGTTTGTGATAAATGTGGTAAAAGGCATGATGGGGAATGTCTTCTGAATTCTGGAAAGTGCTACCGATGTGGTAAGATGGGACATAAGTCTCGTGATTTCACTGAAAATGATCAAGTTTATGGTAAGTCCAAATTTGATTTACAGTTAGTGAAATGTTTTAAGTGCAATGAGATGGGTCACTATGAAAACGAGTGTCCAACAAAGAGCTTGAGTGATGGGAAGCAGTTAGACTACAAGCAGAAAGGGGTGGTGAAATCCTTTGCAACTAATTTAGAAGATGTGGGGCCATCAAATGATGTTGTATCGGGTACTTTGTTTGTTTTTTTTTCAGATTATTCCAGTGTGTTATTTGATTCGAGGTCTACACATTCTTTCATCTCTAAAAACGTTTCTAGTAAAATTGGAATACCATCTCAAGAAATGACTCCTAAAGTTTTGGTGAAAACATCTGGGGGAAATGTTGAGGTAAAAATAATTTATAAGAATCTTCCTGTCCTTATTCGTGGAAAGAAGCTACTTTCAAACCTTATTGTTTTACCTCTAGTAGAGTTTGATGTTATCCTGGGTATGGATTGCTCTCTATTTACCATGCTAAGATTGAGTATAGAGCTATGGAAGTTTCTTTTCAGAAAGACTTTCAGTTTCTGTACAAGAATGAACCCTTAATGTTGATAACATATCCAGAGGCCAAGAAAATTATAAAAGATGGAAATGAATGTAACCTTGAACATATCGTTGAAAACAAGGGAACTGTTTAGATTAATGAAGTGCCAGTGGTAAATGAGAATCCTGATGTTTTTTCTGATGAGTTGCCTGGAATAATACTAGATCAGGAAGTTGAATTTACTATTGACTTAGTTCCTAATGCTAAGACAATTTCAAAACCCCCTTATCGAATACCTCAAATTGAACTTTTAGAGTTGAAGGAGCAATTGCAAGATTTATTAGAGAAAGGATTCATTCGACCTAGCACATCACCATGGGGTGATCCTATTTTATTTGTTAAAAAGAAAGATGGTTCAATGAGACTTTGAATTGATTATAGAGCCTTGAATAATATCACTATTAAGAACAAATATCCTTTGCCTCATATCGATGATTTGTTTGATCAGCTCCAGGAGCTCAGTTTTTTTCAAAGATTGACCTGAGATCGGGGTACCATCAGTTGAAGGTAAATGAAGAAGATATTCCAAAGACCGTGTTTCTTACAAGATATGGCCATTATGAATTTGTAGTAATTCCTTTTGTGCTAACCAATGAACCTGCTGTATTCATTGACCTTATGAATAAAATCATCCATGAGTTCTTGGATATGACTGTGGTTGTTTTCGTTGATGATATTTTGGTGTTTTCTAAAAGTAAAGAGGAGCATGAAAGTAATTTAATGGTTATTTTTCAAACCTTAAAAGAAAAAATTGTATGGGAAATTCCGCAAGTGTGAGTTTTCGTTGCAAAAAATTTCTTTCCTTGGTCATATTGTTTCTAAGGATGGAATAACTGTGGATCCTGCAAAAACAAAAGTTGTTTAAGAATGGCCAAGACCCACCAATGTAACTGAGATCCCTAGTATTCTTGGTTTGGAAGGTTACTACCGAAGGTTTGTTGAAATTTTTTCACAGTTATCTAGTCCAATGAAAGAGCTAACTCGGAAGGGTGTTATGTTTATCTGGACAAAATAATGTGATGATTGTTTTCTGTAGTTGAAAAGAAGATTGGTGAATGCTCTAGTTTTAGCACTTCCTTCCAGGAATGGTGAGTTTGTTATTTACAGTGATGCTTCATTGAAGGGACTTGGATGTGTCCTTAAGCAGAATGATCAGGTAATTGCATATTCTTCACGTCAGTTGAAAACTCATGAGGTAAATTATCCTACACATGATTTGGATTTAGCTGTTGTTGTTTTCGCTTTAAAAATTTGGAGGCATCATTTGTATGGAGTAAAGTGTGAAATATATAACGATCACCAAAGTTTAAAGTATATATTCACTCAGAAATAATTGAACATTAGATAGGGGAGATAGATAGAGTTAATCAAGGATTATGATTGTACAATTCATTACCATCCGGGAAAAGCAAATAAAGTGGCTGAGGCTTTGAGTCAAAAAAGTAATGCTTCATTAACAATGTTGCGTTTGGAACGTGATCCTTTGGTTACAGATTTGATGAACATTGGCATAAAATTTTTTGGTGTAGGATGTCCTTCTGTTTTGTTTCAGGTATCAGTGAGATCATCTCTATCAAATAGAATCAAGCAAGCACAGAAGCAAGACAGTGAGTTGTAGAAAAAGGTAGAGCTGGTTTAGAAGGGTAAGTTGTCCGAATTCAACATTGATAATGATTGTGTTTTGAGATTTGGGAAGAGATTGTGTGTGCCGTGTGATTCACAGTTGTAGAGAGAGTTGTTATGTGATGTTCATAGTTCTCCGTTTTCTGTTCATCCTGGCAGTACTAATATGTATAGAGATCTGCGGGAGTATTACTGGTGGGATGGAATGAAATGAGATATTTCTGATTTTACTGTGAATTGTTTGACTTGTCAGAAGGTTAAAGTAGAGTGGCAGTTATCGAAAGGGATGCTTCAGCCTTTTCTAGTGCCTGAGTGGAAATGGGAAACTATATCCATGGACTTTTTTGTGGGATTACTGAAGACAGCTCGGGGTAATAATTCAATATGGGTTATTGTTGATCGCTTGACTAAATCTGGTCATTTTTTTCCTATTTGAGATATTTTCTCTCTAGATCAACTTTTGTCGATTGTATCTTAAAGAGATAGTCAGGTTGCATGGATTTCCCCTATCCATTTAATCTAATCGTGATCCCAGGTTTACTTCTAACCTTTGGAAAGGCCTTTAGAAGTCATTGGGTACTGAATTAAATTTTAGCACAGTTTTTCATCCTCAATCAGATGGGTAGTCAGAACGAACAATTCAGACTTTGGAGGATATGCTACGGGCTTGTTCGATGGATTATCCGGGAAGTTGGGACCAACATATTTCTTTGGTTGAATTTTCATATAATAATAGTTTTAATTTCAGTATACAGATGGAACCATTTGAGGCATTATATGGGAAGTGGTGTCGAACTCCATCTTTTTGGAATGAAGTGGGTGAAAGGAAGCTGATGGGACCAGAATTGGTAGAAGAGATGGCATAAAAAGTATATTTGATTCAAAAACACATGAGAACAGCTCAGAGTAGAAAGAAAAGTTATGCAGACAATAGAAAGAAGGATTTATCTTTCGAGGTAGGTGATCATGTTTTTCTCAAAGTTTCACCGTGGAAAAGTGTGATGCGATTTGGTAAGAAAGGAAAGATGAGTCCAAGGTTCATTGGACCATATGAAATTATAGAGAGAGTTGGATTATTTGCTTACCGAGTGGATTTACCTCCGAGATTATCTCAGGTACACAATGTTTTTCATGTTTCGATGTTGAGAAAGTATATGCCAGATCCATCTCATGTTTTGAGCCCAGAGGTAGTTCGGTTGGAAGTGAATCTCTCTTATAAAGAACAACCAGTCCAGATTCTTGAACATAGAGAGAAAGTGTTGCGGAATAAGGTAATTCACCAGGTAAAGGTTTTGTGGAAAAACCATATGGCTAAAGAGGTAATGTGGGAATCTGAAAATGATATGAGGGAGAAATACCCCCTTATTTTGATAAGTGAATAAAATTGCGAGGAAGAAATTCCCAAAAGGGTGGAAGGATGTAACATCCCAGGTAAATAAAGAATAATACATTTTCATACTTATTAATGTTTAGGAATTAAATATTACTTTTACTTTAAAGGGGTTTCTATGTTCGATAGTGTACCTGATATGCAAAAAATAGTTTCTTTGAAATCTTACATTGGACACTAGTAATAAAATAATATTATTTTAAATGGTAGTTAACACATAGCCATTGTATTAGCGGGAATGAATAGAAATAACAAAAATATGATTATATATGTTTGTTAACTGTTTTTACATTTATCCAATAAAGGATAAAGGCTTCAAATACGAAAAGAATTCAATTTTAGGCATATATACTCTAATTTTCACTAAAGGTCCACTAATCGCCTTTTGATGGAGAACCCTATTTAAATATAGTTTCGTTCACTCTTATAAATTCTTTTGGACCAAATAAAATTCTTCTTTATAATCGGGACATCAATATTTACGTTGTGTAAATTGTTGGTATTTTTCTGATAAAGATTATTTTTTTAATGAATAGTAAAAATGTTTTATTTTAATTCAAAACCACGTTTTAATCTAATTTATTTATATGATTATATTATCTTTTGAATTACTTTTAAAGTGAAATTAGAATATATTTTTACTATTTAATCCAATAGTTGTCCTTGATATTAATTTCACTTTGATATTGAACATAAACTAGTGTCAATCTTTTGATATATATTGTTTCGTAAAAACACGATATTTG
Source organism: Viscum album (assembly GCA_963277665.1). Classification (NCBI taxonomy): domain Eukaryota; kingdom Viridiplantae; phylum Streptophyta; class Magnoliopsida; order Santalales; family Viscaceae; genus Viscum; species Viscum album. The sequence goes on along the minus strand of OY728142.1, from coordinate 336,812,280 downwards.
TTCTGACAGTGGGAATTAATTATTAAATTAATTAATGTAACTTATATGTTTTGAATTCTGTAAAATATACATCATTTTTGAATTCGGAATATCAAATATAGCTTAGGGTGAAGTTTTGGTATTTTTCTGAAAAACGGCAATTTTTGATGAATAGTGAAAACACTTAGTGGTACTTAAAAAAACTGATTTTTCGTTTAAATAAAATTTTACCACCTCTATGTTTTGAATTTCAAAAATCTGACATTCATTGTTGTCATTATGAATTATTTGGTTCAATGGAATTAAAATAATTTTTTTGGTGAATAGTAGCTTTTATGTTTTTAATCGCAATTAGAGGTATTTAGTGTAATTTAAGGTAAAAATAATGTTTTAATAATTTGAAATGACCTTGAAACATGTCCTACCCTTATTGGATGTGTCATTTACGACCAATAAAATCCATGGGTCAACTTGGGGACCCCATGGAGCCACTTTGGCAGGAAAATGACATTAATAACTTTTTATTTAATGTTAAAATAAAAATGTCACAAACATGTGTTGTTTTACTAAAACAATTTTTAACTGGTGATATAAAAGCCATAATTTTAACTATAATTATTCATTATAAATATAAGAATATTTCAAACATCATGATATTTTTTATATAATTTTTAGACATTAAATAATTTAAATTATTTATGACACCATGATGATGGAGTGATTACCTCATTATTTAACGATTTAAATAAAATGAAAATATAATGTAAAATATAAAACCTAAACTTGTAAAAAACATATTGTATGGGTGTATTTCTAACTATTATCACCTTATACTCGAAATATATAATTTTAGTACCTTTAAAATCCGAAAATCTTTTTATAATAAAGTAACCGTTTATAAATTTCCAAGAGTGGCCCTCCTCTCCTCTTATAAAAGGCCCCCACCTCTACCACCATACCCAAAACTCTCAAGCCTTTTTCTCGACAAAAACCTGCCCATTATGTCTCTCCACATCCCTCTCTTACTCCTAGAATCCTCACTTTGGGCAGAAGTCTTTCCAAGGAAGCCTTTGATCTCAAATCAAAAAGAGTTACCCGTTCTAAAGGTAGTGTCTTCTCTTGTGTTCTTATGTTTTATTTTGCTTCTCCAACCCCCTAAACTCTTTTTATTCCTTTCTTTTGTAACCACACCAGTATATTAAATATACTAGGATGTTTTTATGAGAAGGATTATATCTACACTTACCCACACATTCATCTAATGGTTAAAGAGCATACTGTTTTCGTGGATGACAAATTTCTGCCTCACGAAACGATGATTGTTCAATATTATTCTAACACATTCAAAGGTGGCCATTAATATGACAATATATTTATATATGATATATAAAATGGTTATTTTTTCCTTAATCTTCTGTATTTTTTTCATTTATGGCATACCTTTATGGCTTCCATTATGGGTATACGCGATATCTTCATTTTAGAAAGTGCGGACTACCGCCCCCTCAAAGTGATTTGATTCGTTAATGCCATATGTGGGACATATAAAGGATGGAGTTAATGATATTATATATGAAATTATACTGGAATTATAATATACCTTTATGTTATTATGATTCCATTCCATAATATATGAAATATAAATGAAAGTATCGTTCATGCGTACGTACGACTTACCGTCTCCATGAACGGTGCATTTCATTTCATACCTGTAAATGTTATGTAATACTATAAATGCATGTATATACTGAATATATATGATATATTTGATATCTAAATATTTAATATAACTCTGGATATAATGGATACATGAACAACTTGTAATTATAAAGAGTTTATTTTTGACTCAAGTACCAATGATCCTTAAAACGACCGTTATTAACTTAAATAATTGCATAGTGTTCATGACATGGTAATAAGTGATATAAAAGGAGTAATGAACTTGAAAAAGGTTCTTAAGAAAGTAGAAATTAACTCAAGTTTATTATTCAGGAGATTAAAGAGCAATTGAGTCACATTGGACACAAGGTAAGGGACTTCATCTCAATCTCCATTCATTGAGGCATATTTTGTTTTATACACAACTTTATTTTATACGGTGTATAAACCCCTTTGACTTTTACGCTTATTAAAAAGGAATATTTTTTTATATGAAGCGTTTTACTAAACTACAAAAGTAATGTTTTTTTGTCTTACGTATATGGCGACAACAACTTCTCCTCCGCCTTGACCATTATTTGAGTTTCAGATTCCTCTACAAGCCATAACCTAGCATTTCTTTAAAATGAAAAATAAATACCATGTATTACTTTTCTTTTATTTTGGTATTGAAAATGGTTTTCATAATTTTTTTATTATATACCTTTATATCCCCATTGGATGGATTTTTTATAAAATGGTGAAATATTCTTATGAAAATAGGATTGAGGTGTGTTTTCCATAAAAAGAAATCCAATGTTGTTTACTAAAACTAAAAATCCTATTTTTGTAATTTAATTTTTAAATTACCATTAATGGAATGTTTTCAAGAAAGGAAAACACTTGGATTTCTTGTTTTATCTTTAGAATTCCTACTGGAAATTTTAGAGCACACACTTACTATATCTTTTTAGATTCAGATTCCTCATGTGTTTTATTTCTATTGGAGAGAGCATTGTTTTGTGTTGGGTGGTGACCCATAAAGTCACATTGAGGTAATTTTAGCAAGTTAACAATATTCTATTTTCTACTAATAGAGTTTATTTATGCCGTTCAGTTAATATTTATTTATATTAAATCTTCTTATGAGCCAAATTATTACCAATACTTTTTTCGTGATGTCCGACTATAGTTTCATTCAATAGGGGATTGGGAACACCATTTTAGCCCTACCATGTTCTGGATTGGGTGACCAGTTAAGGGTTAAACAATGATGGTTTGTGACAAAATTGTATCATCGCAGGATATTTTTATTTGGGTTATTTGGTTGATAGGGATTAGTAATAATGGAACTTCGGAGTTATGTGTGGTAAGAAAATCACAAAATCTTTCTTGCATTGATGCTCATGTTACCATGGGAATTATAAGATTTGAGTGTGTTTTTATTATTTTGGATTGAATGATGACAATGGACGTAGGTCGGTGTGAATTCATGATTTGTTATGGAGAAGTGAGGGACGTGGAGTTTGAGTACCTAATTAAGGTTCCTCCTATGTTTTTTATTCTTACATAGGGCACGACTCACATCCATGTGGATAGGTTAATGATTACTAGTAATTCCTCAATCATGTAGTATGGTGCAGGATATTGATATCATTCATTCTGGTTGCTTTATGTGTGTTTAAAAAAATGGTTTTAGAAATACAAATTAATTCATTTAAATGAAATTAAATTGGTAAAATGGGTTTTAAAATTCAAAGAGTATTATATTGGATAATTTAGTATATTTTGAATTTTCAAAATAATTTTTGTGAGTTAATCCTTAGGTATTCATTGTGGAATTTTAAAAATGTGAGAATATGTGTGTGGAAAGTGTGTGCAAGAATGTATGAATAGACATAGAGGGAAACATGCGTGATAATTTATAATATTTAATGGTTATTTATTTGAAACCAAAGGCTTGACCTTTTTTGATAAAAGTGTTTTTTGAAAGGGATTCTTTTTTACGTGTTTATATATGTTAAGTTTTTGAGAAATTTTTTTGTGTGTGTTGATGTCCTCTTTTTGGTGTTGCTTTGGCTTGATATCAGTAACCATTTTTTGTTTTATATGTTGTATTAGAAAATACCACCCATAAATGTCCCCAAAGATTCTCATGAGCCGTGGCCAATTTTGGAATCTTCTCATGTGCTATCTATCCTTCGTAGTGATCAAGGTCTATTAGAGTTTGTGTCTGAGCATGAGGAAATAGAGTGCCCCTTCAGGATGTTTGGATAACCCGAGTCTTTTAAGGTTCATGCTATACTAGGATTGTTTATGGGTTGAGATTTGGATAAGTGGAAGTTGGTTTTCCCATCCATGCTACATGTTAGGATGATATGGGATGTGGTTAAGGCCACCTTCTTCCAAGGTTCATAATTGAGGAGGTGAATTGGGAGAATATAGGAGAGTTGTGGGATATTCACCAAGGCCAACGATCAGAAAAATCATAAATTGAAAAAATTAAAGAGACAGTTCAATTTTCATTAGTGGCAGTGTCAGAATATCAAATTAAAACCCCACTTTTAATTTGGGGTCCTTGTTATGAGATTCCAGACAAACTACTCTTATTGGGTGAGATGTGTTTTGAGAAGTGGTTAGATGAGGCATTTTTGGCAGAACTCATTTTTGGTGACCACTCAGTGTTGGTTGGATCTCATGAAGGTTCCCTATCTAGAGAGTATCACATTTCATTAGAACCTATTTCTAAATAGTCATATTCATTAGTTATGGATTACTATATATCAAACCATTTAGTCATGTTCCATCAGTGTGGTCAATTCAGGAATTTAAAGCCATCATATCTCTTCCCTCCAAAGTCATTTCATCATTTTGGATGTATGATTAATCAGGTATGTTTTTGTATGATGCATCACCTGAAGAAGGAATTTATATTTGGAGATTCAATTTCATGAATATGGTTCAGGTGATACTTTATCTATTAGATCCCCAGTCACAGGTCTATGGTTGAACCTTGTGTAATAGAATGAGTTGTTAAAGTATGTGAAAACATATCCTAGACAATTTCAGTAATGGGATAGAAATTAATAAAGATTCTTTTTTCATTTTTTCATTTTTTTAAGTCAGTAAACTTTTGTAATAGTATGATGAACTAGTCTCACCAAAATCCAATCATATGAATTTTTTCTAAATGTGGTGTTCAAAATCATTCATTTTCATAAAGGGGTGTTTGTACCATGAAAGAGTGTTCTTTGTTCTAGTTGTGATTATATTAAAATATTTTTGTAATATTATGTTGTATGAGTATTAGTTTTGGTTTTTTATTTAGTTTTAATTTTAATCACATTTCTTGGTTTTCCCATAGAGTTACGAGATTCTGTTTTTTAGAGATTTTCATAGTTCTTGTCATAGTGTATTGTAATTTAGTTAGAGAAGTTAATGTTGGAACATCCTCCGTTCCCATGTGCAGTGATTTTTTTGTTCAGTTAGTGTGTGATATGTTGTTCTTTTTTCCTATGTCTCGATTTTTTGGTTTGTTTTGTAGTAGGTATTCAGGTTATGTCATGGAGGCATTTCATAGTTTTCTGGATAGGTTCAGTATGTTCATGTTAGGAGTTTCCTCATTGGACTCCCTCCTTGTGGTGGTGTTTTTGGGATTTAATTTTTATTCTGGTTGAGTCTTTGTGATGGGGAGAACCCCAACATGTCTACCATAGTTATTATGTTGCGGTTTCATCTTGATCAGTATGGTGTAACCCGTGGAGTTAATAGTCACCCCAAGGTTGTTGATATCTCTGTCGGGTATGTTTGACCATGAACTAAGGTATTGATTATCCTTTAGATTAGTGACTTTATATGGGTAGAAATTATTTTTTGTGGGTAAAATTGTCACACCCAGATCACATGTTTTTTTTAATTTTGTTATCAATGTTGGATCATTTGGTTGATGTTTGGGTTCAGATCACAGTTTAAAATTTTCATGTTTAAAAAAATTGGTGGGTTTTTTGTCAGTTCCCTGAAACCACGTGGTTTGTAGAAACAATGTGGTCATCCCAATTACCCTTGTGGCTACTTCTAGAATGGTAAAATTATACCACACAGTTCACAGACAGTCACATGAGGCGTGTGGGTGACATTATGGTTATTCCAGTATTTAAATAAATAAATAAAATAATGAAATTTTATAACCATAATAATAATATTATTGTTTTGGATAATAATATATTTATTATTATAAATTTTATTATCATTGTTATTTTTAACATTGTTATTAATATTATTATTATAAAATTTGTTTTCGAAAATATTATTATTCAAAATGAAATGATTATTATTACCTTATTCATTATGTTTTTATTATAATAATAATAATTATTTTATTTATGTTTTTTTTATAAATTCAGGGTCTCTTGATCTAATAACACTTTCCCCTCCATTACACACCTCCCTCACCCCTACCATATCCTATGTCCACCACCCCAGCCATCCTTCCTCTCCTCCAACTGTTGTCACTCGTCGGTACCCTACGCTATGGTGCATGACCCACCAATTCCATTATATCTAATTCAAAAACCCATATACAACCCTACTATATGTTCCAACCTCCTCACATATTAACACCATGGCCAATCCTCCTATCAGGTGCACCATCCTTCTCCAGCAATAGTACATCCTTGTGGCATGGCAGGCCTCTCTACATCCCCTTTTGTTGAGTATCCCATTTTCATTATGATGTCTCTGGGTGGGGTTTTACTTAAGTTGAACACTAGTACATAGGTATTGTGTTTGGTTCAAGATTCTTGTTTATTAGGTTTTACATGTTGATATTGAGTTGTATTATTCTTCCCCATGTGTTTTAATGCATTCACACCCCATTCAGGTTGGTGATTCAATTACATTCCTTTTTAATTCATTCCGTTTGTGCTTCTGTATATTTAATTAATATAAAAATGTGATTCAAATACATATGGTATATTCACATAACATTATACAATGTTTTTTTAATGGTAAAAATGGGTTGAAGTGATTTTTTAGGGGTTTCTACCTATATGCTATATAGTTGTGTACATGAGGTGTTTGATTAAAAGTGAAATTGTTCTTTTTAATGTGAAATTGAGTAGTATTTATATTTTTTATCCTTATATTCATTTTATATCATGATTTTGATTTGTGACTTGGTAGGTTATATGGTTTGGATGCCTTTTTAGGATTGGTGATTTGGGATAAAAATGTATTGGAATGATTATATTATGTTTTTAAACAGTTATCAGGAATGTTATTTCATTGGTTTGGTGACATTTAATGTTGCTAAAAATGGTTTCATAATGATTTATTGGGAAATCTAGTTGTAAAAATAGATATGGCACATCCATGAGTACAAAATGTAAACACATGGATGTTCCCTCAAATGAAGGAGGCACTTGAAAATAGTGTTCCTACTTAAACCATGGTTACTTAAATGGATTTTTGTTTTTCAGAGATGTTGGTAACATTATTTGATTTACAAAATTGGTTTTATATCAAATCATAAAGATTTATTCCTGTATGGAACATCATTTATGTTTTGGAGAATATTTATCTTAAGAGGATCCTTGGAATATTTTCCACGAATATATGTTTCTCCAATGTTTGGAATGGATTTCTTGAAAATGTACTGGGACAATGAAAATAAAGGCCCATATGTAAAATTATTAGTCAATGATGTGTTTCAAATGGTTTAGAAATAGGTTTTTAATTTTTTTTTGGAAAATGATTTTGGATCCATAAGGTTGAATGCCCATTTAGAGCATTGCATTATTTTTAAATAGAGGTCTAAATAGTTATATGACGTGACGACCTAGTTGGAAAATTTTATGATATGAAATATAAAAGTATATATATGTATATATGTTTATGAAACCTCAATAGGAGGTATTTCCCTTATGGATGATCATATATGGTGTCCTTGTTTGGGGTAGGATAATTCTGTGACTGTGGGTATTGTTAGTTATGCTTGTGAGGGCCTCCAACTTGCACAATTTATATATATTTACCATGGGTTCTTAAGATTATTTTATAGGACTTTTTGACAGTTTATTTTCATACATGATTAAATGTGTTGTTACATATTTTATGGTTGATTTTCTAGGTGGGATGTGCAACTAGATTGGCTAGTCGAGGGCGGCTAGTTGGTTATAGAGATAGGGGATTTAACATACACGGTTAGGTGGTTCTAAACTGAGTTCATCAAAGAGAATTATAGGGATGATTAGGATCACCAATTTTTACTACTTGAATATTCTTTCTTTTATGTATTTTTATGCACTAGTTTTACTATTTAAACCGTTAGTTTATTTATTTTCAGCATTTCCTTATATCACTATTGTTTGGATTTTGGCTTTGAAATGGCACAATCTTCTTTTGATAATAGGAATGTGGTGTGTGTTATCTTATGAAATAGGTCATGGTTGTTTACTAAATGTGAAATTCAATTTTTATACTTGTATTTTAAACTACCCTTAATTTAATGTATTTTGGAAAGGAAAATACATATATTCTGTTGTTTATCATTGGAATTCATACTGAGCATTTCAGATGTGACTGGTTTTCAACAAGAGTAATTATTTTCATTTTTTCAAATATATTTATATAATTCTTATAAGATCCCAAAATTTATGATGGAGATTATTGAAAAAAAAATTATTAATAAAAATTCAATATATTTTTTAATACATCATACTTTATATTGAGAAAGTATAATAATATTATTTGAATATTTTTAAAGAATCATTAATGTTAAAATTAATCCAAATAGAATCCATATATTTAAATTTTATTAAAGTAATTAGTCCTAAAATAAATCTTCCACTAAAATGTATACATTACATTAATTTCTCTAAAATGTACATAATCATATTACGGTAGAAAAAATTAATTAAGAGGAAAATAAAAAATTATTCATATTATCAATCATAAACTCATTATACCATGATTTTATTAATAACTCTAAAGATTATGAATTCATATATTCTTCTAAAATTTGAAAAAATCATATATATTTACAAATTATTATATACTAAAATAACAGTAAAAATATATCTAAATTTTAATTTTTTTGATTCTTGATTCATATATTCATCATATTTTTTATTTTTGAAATGTCCTTCATGGTATAGGGTTTAAATATTATATGAGTATATCAAATATCATTATTCTAAAGTCCCTAAAATTTAATATAATGAACAATAAATGGTTCCCTAGGATGATATTTATTTTCATCCATCACACTCTTTATGGTTCGTCAAATTTTATTTTATTTTTTCCATCCCTTTCCATAAATAATAATTTTTTGGTTTTATTGAGGTAGATTCTTATGTGTCTTCTTCCGTATTCTTGACCCGAAGGAAATTTTTCCATTTTCCATCATGTTCTCTATTACCTGGGCACTTAGTGAAATCGATTATTATAGTATTTGGTTTTTCTATTGGTAGTTTAATAAATAGGTTGTTTATTATATTTTAGGACAACTGATTATGAATATCCATGATATCGGTCACACATATCATCATCCAATTTTATTTCACTTATTCACCACATATTAAGCAAAATTCATTGTTAAAATGATTCATTTTTTACTTTATTTCTTTAGAAATAATGAAAATACTAATGTGAGAAACACTAATCGTATTTGGAAAATTGTATTATAATTTATAGGTTTTTTACATCATTAACCAATTTTATTATCTAAGAATATTAAAATTAACCTATGTTATTCATTATTAAAATGGCTTTTATCCTCTATAATGGATTTCATGAAATATATGAATTATCATAGTTATATCCCTCATGATTATCAAGCCATTTGTGTAGTAAGGCCCATTTTTATATACTTGGTGATGATTGTGTCAAAAACAATTTTCCATTTTTATGATATTACCCCTTGGAACAACTGTTGCAGAGCCAAATCCACATGTAGTATCTAAAAATTGATATATATTCAAGGATTAACCATGTAATCTCTTCCTTACCAGAAAATCAAGATATTATTTTACACATATCCTCAACATATATCATATGGTTATGTTCCATAATCTATTTTTAGTAATATTTTTTCTATACTTTCTACTAAAAATCATCTGATATCAGTTTTAGGGACCGTGAACTGGTAACCTAGATCAAGACCCTACATTTATGCATTGACATACTATAAAATTAATCACATACTAAAGAAATTAATAGGGTTTTAGTCATTGTAAACTAGATATATACATAATCGATGTATTAAATTTGAATATAAAAATTTGAACAAATTTTCATTGATAATAACATCATTCCCACCTGCATATCATTACATATAAAAAATAGTACACAATATGGATACTTGGGGTAGGAGAAAAAATAAACTTCATCTCTAATTATTTTCATGTGTAAAGTGAAATGTAATATATAATCAATCAATAAAAAAAATAATTATTTCAAAGTAAATAACATAACACAAAACAATGTAATCAATAAACTGATATGGAAGTACAGTCAGATATAAAATCAATATGTAAATATCCTGTATAATAATCCATGTGGAAATGTATGTATCTAAAATCACATTATATTTAATCAATAACATGACTATCATAACTAAACAAGAAATAACCAAAACGGAATGGTAAATAACACAAAACTCATTCCATTTAGTCAGTAATTGATAATTAAATGTATCTATAGATTGTATCATTTATAATTTCTCCATTATTATAATAACTAAATTTTGAATGAAGAAATTTTTTATAATACTGGAGGTCATGTATCTAGATCATGATACCTCTATAATCAAGACAATTGAAAATAATTTTTAAACTAGGGGTAAAGTCACATTTAATGATGTCTTATGAATATTTCTCATGAGAGCCACCTATGAATATAGAGACTATAATATCAGGTCCCATATGTCACTAGTGGTCTAAAAATTCCTTATATATCAGATAATAGATTTAGTTCATGAACTAATGTGACTTAAATTCCAATTTCAGCAACATGTAAACAAAACATATTTTTCAATGTTTCACCAGTCAATCAAATAACATTCAAAGTGAAAATTAATATGTATAAATAAGATAGGTTTAAATAAATAATTACATCTATGATAAAAATATGGATATTTAGTATTAATTCACAATCTAATGACCATATGAATGTGAATATTTCATGTGGATGTTTATGAATACAAAATTGGATCATGGAATTGAATGTCAATACATTAATCGGTAAAAATGATAATAAATATTCCAAAGGAAGAATAAATATGGTACCCATACGACATATAACCCATGGATTAATAATAAATGGTTTTTTAATCAATGATTAGAAATACTATAAAAACATCCTCAAAATAGTTATTTGAGAAAATATCTTATTCACTTTCAAAATCACCATTTAAAAAATAAAACATTGATAACTCTTTTTCATTGAATTTTTTTTCAAAAAAATTGAATTTGTAGAATATTTGGTGAAGTATTCTTTAAAATATTCTTGAATAAATTATTTATAATGATTAATTAAATAATGGAGGTTATTTTCATACATGTCATGAATGTTAAAAATTACTTTATTTTTCATTGTTAAATGGTCTGAAAAGTACAATACTTGGAAAATAAAAAGAAAATTTAATATGAACCATTTTGTAAGAAATATAGAATAGGTAAAAATTTCATTAATAATTAAAATTTAATGATTAAAAAATAATATATTTTTTTAGAAAACATGGGTTTTTATGGAAAAAAGTTTTATGATGAAAGAGTGAAATAATGTCAGATATTCATAAAAACATTTTATCAACTATACTACGTACCATAAATTGGAAAAATTGTAACATTAACTGATAATATAATGAAAAAATATGGTGATTAAATAAAAATGTATTATTAAAATAAGTTCAATTAATTTTCATTGATGGAAATTAAAGTATAAAAATTCAAATTTATAATGATATTATATTAAAAACATTTAAAATGATTAACACATTGAAGAGATAATTAATTAAATAAGTAATTACATGTATAAAATATTAAGATAAACATACATGTTGAAATAAAACATAAGATGATAAAAAATCTTTACACACATAATCTTATAATATCAATGTGAATGAATTTTTAATATAACCTATGCAAACAAAATTGTGTTATGAATTTTTTTTACCATTTTATAAATTTTGTTTCAAATCCACATTGATGAATTAATTTAAATTCAATTGAATAAAATAAAATCAAGAATAAATTATTCATGATATAAAATGTCAAAGTGTGTTTACATACACCATATAATATTATAATGTTGTATGACATAACAATATGCCTTAATGAAATAAAATTAAGATGAAATCTACTACCTCATGATTAATATGGGTGGAACATGATTTATCATCATTTATAGTGATTTTAAACAACTACCTTACTTATAATATAACCATAATAATATTTATAATATCAAATATGATTACTTTATATCATTATATTACCCATTTGTTAATAATCATTCATTATTTTCTTTGTTTCATGTTATAAGTGATGTAATTTCTCATGAAAGTTTTTTTATGAATGTGCTAGTACAAACACATATTATAAAGCTCATAATATCATGATTAATAATAATTAAATAATTATCATATATATATACCTATTATTATTTTAATATTAATAATTATTTTTGGTTTTGATAAATTAATTATGTTACGATCATGGAGATGTTAGGTCCTATATAGGGAATGATAACATTTTCATTTTTCAATAATCATTATGAAATGGTGGTAAGTATCATTTTATATTTACAAAAATATCATCATATCATAAATAACATATTATCTCACTTAATATATTTATATATGAATATATTGTAGCGTGTTGATTAAATGAGAGTCACAACATTTTATGAAGGTGTTAATCCACACGTACATGAAAAACAATATCCTCTCTAATTGAGTGAGAACGTAAGGACAAAAATGACATATATTATCTATTAAAAATGATAATTTTTTCACTAAATTCTTATTTATTTCATTTATATCACTATTAACCAATATAATTATCAATATTACATACTTCTCTAGGAGTTAGTGAAAAACAAATCACATCCCTTTTCGGGGATACATTCCACCATACACATGATCAACCTTATTGTATCCCATATATAATATAAAGTTATACGATTACATGATGAGATTACAACATATTTTTTATAATCATATAAATATAATATATTTACTTGGTATCCATCATGATAACCAATATTGAGATTCAGTAATTGAAAAATTGTGTCATTGATTCACGTGAAAGTAGTATATCATACACAAGAATGATGATTTTGTTACCCATTTGATATAATTGATTAAAACATTAGGAAATAAACATTATTATTAAAAGACACCATTATATTTTTGATACTTATTTTATTAAATAAAAATATTTAATAATAATTAATGGAGGTGGATGATCAAGTAAAATATCAATGCTTATTGAAGAATGATACCATTTCTACGAGTATTTAACATAGGATTGATCTAAATACATACTAGGATGAATTAATGAAAAAAAATTGAATATAAGATAAGGGTTGGGAATATGGGATTTTATTTTGTTAGGTATTGTCCAATCCAATCATGTTTTATGGTGTGAAGAGAAGACAATATGGGTGTCATTTTATAAGTGATGTGAGTTGAATATTAGTACTTTTATGAAAAGATTCTATCATACCCAAATTTTTATCATGAAAAAAGAATAAAAAATGGTACATTCAAAAACCCATAATATATAATTCCGAAAAAAATTTATAAAATTATTCATGGACTAGTTGGTAGTTCGTTTTACCCTTATTATCATAGTTTAAAATACTGTAAATCGATTTTCACCATTACCATGAAAATTAATTATTATTTCTTTCGATATTTATATTGGACCAAAATTAATATAAAAATATTATAAATTATAAATTATTCTGATTAAAAAAATTTAATACATTTGTCAAATTCACTTCATAGAATTGGAAATTTTTTATTTAAGAATTTCCCTACATATGTGAGGAGGAATCTTGTTTTTAAAGATAAAATGTTAAAATTTTTAAAATGATAATATATAAGTATTTAACATTTATATGATTCCATTGAAATAAATAGAATAATTAATATAATATTTAATTTATATTATATTAAAAAAAATTCGACATATAGTTTTTTATTATAAAAATATTAAAGGAAAATGTAGTTTTCAATGAAAGTTCTGTATTTATTACTATTCATCAAAAAATGAATCTTTTCAAGAAAATCATAGAAAATCACCCGAAATAATTTTTTTAATGGGATTTAAAAAATTAAAATATTTATATCCAATATATATCATAAAATTGGTAATACTTTAAATATCAATTATGTACACAATGAAGGGCTAATCCATTTTATAGCAAAATAAAATTTTTTAGAAATCATTTTTTTCAATTTAATGATTGTTAAGTTTTTTATAATCAATACATAATGATAATTCTCATATTTTATTTATTAATTTCAATAACCAAAAATTTGATATATAGTATATAAATATTATATTATATAATAATATAATATAATATTTCACATTATTTTGATCTCAATGATTTATGTACATAATGATGAATTCATTGTTGCTTATAAAGAATGAAAATAAAGTTTTTTAAAGTAAAAAATAATAAAATATGATTTATGTTTAATTTTAGGTATTTTATATAATAAATTATTTTAAAAATTAATATATCATATATTACTGGGTTGTTATAATTTCTTCTAGGTTTGGTATTGCATGTCATAAAAGCTATTAGAAGCATCATTCTTATTTTAAAATCCCAATGTGTTAAATTTACATATATCAGTTTTTTACATAGTTTTAAAAGTAAATTTAGTTGAATAATAATATTTCTAATACATTTTTCCACTTTAATTATCATTTTTTTATAAATAACAATTTACACTTATGAAATTTTATTTTTCATGATAACTAATTTTAATCAGATCTTGTTGGTTTAATATGAAATTGAATTAAACCACTTTAGAGACATGAATTATATAAAATTGAATAAATATTTTTAATAATAATAAATTATTTTTTATGAAGTATAAAAATTGGTAATAATAAATAGTACAATTACTACAAAAAATATTACAACCATAAAGGTAAAAATTGGTTTACTAATGGGAGGGTGTTAGACCAAAAAATATGAAAATATTTTGAAATTAAGCATGATAAATCAAATTCTAAGGATTTAATTATAACTCATGATATACAAAATTTTTATATATGTCCATTAGAAATATTTTTATTTGATTGTGATGTTTTTTTTGAAATTCTACGTGTCGTAGGTCGCCCTTTATAAAAGGGACAACCCGTTTCACCTCTTTATACCAATTTATTCAATATAACTTGAGCAAAACAAGAAATAATTACTAAAAAAATTCCTATAAATGAACTAGTCATTCTGGTATTCCTTAAATATATTATTATGGATCATTATGAATAGATCAAAAGATGGAAAATTCAAGGAGAGGTAATCACTCTACAAAATGCATTTCCAAATTTTTATTTTTTAACTACAATTAATTAATTGTATTCAATGTAAAATAAAAAAAATAATATCCTGAATATATGAAAATTATATTATTATTCTAGAACGACCAATATTCACCATCACTTATATCAATTGGGAAGTGACTACATCGCTAATGAAAATATATGGACTACATCCTCCACACAGAGATACAAATAATATTAAGCCAAAATTTTCCATTGATGATTTCAAAAGTATGTCTATTTTTATACACAATATTTATTATATAATTAATATTATTTAATTATAACAATATTTTACCTTCTAACATCCCCATGTATAGGAAAATGATAACATTAACCATACTTACCTCTTGACTACCACCTCCAAGAAGCAATGCCATTATTTATTCAATATTAATTAAATGGATGATAATAAATATGGATTTCATGATATTATATGAAATATATGATATAATAAAGATTCATTAAACTTTATTTATAATTTAACATAGATTATACTCTTATATAAAAAAGTGACAACAATGTTCATGCATATGTACATCATATAGTCTAATGGTACTGGGTAATTCATTTTTCTATCACTAACTTTTATGGATGAATATGAATATATAAGAAATGAATATATGATATATTTATATAATGATTAGTATTTTTTTATTATGGAACCATGTTCAATTAAAATGTTCTAGAACTTCATAATATAAATCCTAATGAGAAAAATAAATAGTAAACACATAGAATGATGATTTTAATGATGAATATTTCATAAATGTTAGTCTAAATGTTATAAATTAATATTATATACAATTTTAATTATTTAAATTATTGAAGAATTAAATAAAAAATTTATTATGCATTATGATAGATAACTTTTGATGAAACATCAGTATGAGGTAATAGAGTTGTGATACAATCTTATTATTTATCTATTTTATTTATGATAATGATTATGATGATGAAATTTAATAAAGAATAATAGAATAATCCTATAAATTAACATATGTTTTTTTTATTTCATTTGATTACATGTTTTTCTATAATTTTTTTTTACTTCAAAAATTAGGAGGCCAAAAGGTTATTTTTAAGGAAAACCATGTTTATATATCTCTTTTTTTTTACAAAAATCACATATTTTCTTTGACGATTTTTTCCAAAAATGATTCAATAATATTTTTAGAAATGTCTTATGATTGGTAACAACATTTTTCAAATTTTCTATTTCAAAATAATTTATTAAATTTAATATTATAGTCATTTTCTAAAATAGATATTTTTTACTTTTAACAAAAAATGTTAAAGGAATCATTTTTCTTACATACAATACATGTATTGAATTCGCTTCCATCACAAAAAATCAATGTTTTGAATATTCATTAACAGGATTCAAATTTTATTTTAAAATAATTTTTTTAATTAAAATTATTGATATTCTTATATTTTTATTAACTATTTCCCATGTGAAACGTTATTTTCCTTAAGAAATGTTCAAGTGATTCTCCATAGGAATTCTTTATCTATGATGCCACGATTTGATTTTATTCCAGATTTTATTCATATTTTTCTAATTATATCATCCATTTGGATTATTTAAATTCATTTTGATAATGGGAATTTAAGAATCATTATATAAAATTGAATTATAAAAAATTGGTTAATTATGTATTCATTAAACATTATGAAACCCATTTATTTTATATGGTTTCTTTTACTATAAAAGGATGGTATGTTTTAAAAATAAATGTTCTTTCCTTGTGTAATTATTTTATCATGTTCTTATGATCTAATAGGACACATTTTTTGATTAAAATTATGTTATTTTAAGGTCTAGAATTATATATCCTTCGAATAATTTTTTAAAATGAATATGTCATGAAACAATGATGGTTGAAATGGGAATTGGACCCAATTGAGAAAACGAGCCAATCCATTATAATTGTCATGAGAGTGAACCTTGAGCATGGATTTGATTCATTGGGGAGTACACCCAACACACTTTGATTGTCTTTTAAGCGAGGCTTTATGCATCACCTTGAGATTTGGGAAAGATTTTTTAAAAAAATTAATATTTCCCATATTTCTCATTAAATTTATTTTCATTTTTAGCATTTGTTAAATGTAACACATTTTTTATTATGATACATGTAAAATTTAGAATAAAAGTAATATGATAGATTTTGAAATATTATTATTTAATATGATAGTTAGCAACTAGAAATTGGAATTACATGTATGAATATTATTAAATTATTTTTAAAAAATATAATGTTTAAATATTTATATAAAATAAATTTTTTGGTGTCTAAATAATTTAACATTATCATCAACGAACATTTGAAAAAAATGATATAGTTTTATGAAAATATTTTCTATTCAGTCAAACATGTTTTTCCTCATTAAATTTAAATACCAATTTATTTGAATGATTCATTTAATAT
This sequence comes from Viscum album, assembly GCA_963277665.1. NCBI lineage: Eukaryota > Viridiplantae > Streptophyta > Magnoliopsida > Santalales > Viscaceae > Viscum > Viscum album. The sequence goes on along the minus strand of OY728142.1, from coordinate 336,794,666 downwards.
TTATAGATTATATATTCAATAACATATTTAAATTTTATCTTTTCTGTTTTTTAAAATATAGATGTGAATAAATCCAATTTTACACATACAAATTATATTTTTATAAATAGTAGTTCTATCTCCTTTTTTTTCAAAATCTAGTTTTTATTTTAAATTATATATAATGTAAAATTAAATTTTAAATAGATTTTTCTAAAAATTTTGTTCTGTTATATATATATTAATCAAATTTTTTCTATTTTAGTCAATTATATATTGAAACTAGATTTAAATCATTGAAATAATTTGACCATTTTCTAATTGAAAACCTGTTATCTCTTCAGTTTGTGGGATTCGTTTTTCAATTAATTTTTTTTTCAAATTATTTAAATTGAATTTTGAAAAATGGACTCCATATTCTTAATACAAATATTTTATATTATCTAATTTGTTAAAATAATTTTATCCCAAATGAATAAAGAAAATATAAAAATTAACTACTACAATTACATAAGAAATGTGTTTATAAAGGGTGAGGTAACTAAACAAATATGAGTGAAAATGACATAAATACATGCTTAAAAACTATTTTATAGAAATATATATTCACTCTATCATCCATTTGAAGTTAATAATCCATTTTTTATTCTTGTTTCATGATAAAAACGTTGTTACACCATTTCTATTTGAAATAATTTCCATTTGAAATAATTTCCCATAATCTTTCCCAACATCATATAATCCTTGGTTTGATAAGAAATCCAACCCTGTTAATAATTTTGTGAAACCTTGAGGAGGATACCGGAAGAAGAGGTAATGATCCTCAGTAGTATTTTTTATTTATTTCTTTATATTCCACCAACAGTCATTATGTATAAATTATGATACAATAAACACAACATATTATATATTATTAGTCTCTTTTATGTTAATTTAATGACCTACAATCATATCCCCTTTCATAAAATGGGTTATAAAAAACATCAACCGTGTGAATAGAAGAAAATAGTATTTCAAACCCATGTAATTTTCTATTACAATAACACATTTGAAAAATTTTAATACAATATATTAAATGTGTATATATAGTATTTATGATATTATAATACTTATAGATTATTGGTATCACAAGTTTCCTTTATTAAATTCCATTCTATGGGATTCAGATAACATCTTTCATGTGTACGGAGGTCTACCACCTCACCATGTGATGGAATTTATTCAGATTTACATGAAAAGAAGTAAGGGTATGTTTAACTGAAACATGTGTTATATATGATATTTAAATTACTCATTAATTATAATATATTATTAACTATTCTTTATTCCATTCTATTGGGAAAAAAGATACAGCGTTCAAGCATACATATGACCTTCAATCTCCATGAATGTTGTATTTCATTTTTTATATTGAAAAATTGTGAATTAAAATAAATCCATATTTTTTAGTATATATAATATTTATATCATGTTTAATTTTTGAAGATATTATAGAACCCTGAAAAAAATACGAGTACTGAAACAAAACAAAATACCGCATAGAAAAAAATTTAAAAAAATTTATTTCTTAAAATATGAATTCAAAAGAGAATTTTCAATAAATGCATAATAAAATGCCATAAGTAAATCATATATGTTATTTTTAGAACATTGACTTTTTCAATAATATATTATAAATAGAAATAGGTTTATTATACATGGGGATATAATGTGTACAAAGGAAGTCATGATTTAAGGTAAGGGATTTCTAATCACTTTTTTTCTATGAGATATTCCAATTCACCACATGATTATTTTATATAGTGTATATAGTTTCTCATTGACATGTTAAATAAATAATCACATTATTTTAATGAAACATAATGTTTCATTTTATTTTTTATGTATTTGGGATAATGAATCAAAGGGATACTAAAACTCTAAGGGGTTTTCGGGTTAGTTTAATATTTTTTCATACGCATGAAATATTAGCCATGTGTTTCTCTAAATTAGAATCTAAATTTCCCATAAATATTTTTATTGAAATTATATAAAAACATATTTGTATATAAAATCCAATTTTATGATATATATTTCATTAGTGTTTTGATTTAATATATTTGAAACCACTAATGGATTTTATTTTTAATTAACCATCTATGATACATATGATTCTATTGTGTAATTATCTTCTTGTACAAGATTTATATACTACTCCCTTCACATGTAATATATTTAATTTATTAATCCTATTAATATTTAATGTTTTTTCAAATGATATTACTTCATGTGTCTTATGTTTCATAGTTACCAATGGAGTAAATATATTAAGTTTCAATCTCAATGTGTATCAATATTTTTTTTACAATTATGATTATGTTAATACAATATTATGATAAATCACTAAAAAAACCCATAAATTTTATTATCTAGTGTTTATATAATGATAATAAATGACTTCCCTTTATTTTACACTTTACATGTGCTCTAGAGTTCAAAAAGAACATTTTTATTAAAAGTAATCTTTTTGATCAAAAACCATTTTTCTTCGAAAACCATGAATTCAATATATTTTCAAAAATGATTATAATATTTTATTAAATGACTTATTAGTGTCATTTTTAGACATGATATAATTTTTTAGTAAAAATTTAATATGAATTGTCATTTCACTTAAAAAAACAATGCCTGTTAGGTTTTTATTGAAAATATAAAGGTAATATTTTTATGTGGAACGAACATAATTTCCACCATCATGCTGTTTATTATCATTAAATATTCATTTAAATATTTTCAGTGATATTTTAATACAAAATTATTTTTAAAAAATTATCCACTAAATTTTCATAATGTGGATGGGTTATTTTCAATAAGAAATGATTTAATCTTTTCAAATATTCTTTTATATGTTTGTCTTCTTTATTTTCAAGGAGATTAATCTATAATTATTTATTGAAATGGTGAATTTGAAAGATAATTATTTTTCTCAAGAAAAATTCCATGTATTTTATCATTAAAAATCAATCTCCGTCGAATATTACATGATTTTATGTAGCCTAAGATATTATGGTGATATTAACCACATATACCATTCTTATTATTCCTCTAAATGATTTATGATGAAAATATGGGAATGAATCATATTAATTTTCCATGAGCAAAACCATCATAAGATTTTTCTAAAACCTACTTTTTTTACTCAGGTTTTGTAGTGATAAAATGGTATCATGACTATAAAGCTTCTATCTTTTCCATAGGTTACAATATATCGAAATGTTTGTGTAACCAATTTAAGTTCATGGTTTATGATATGATTAATGTTTTATGATATTATAGAACACGCATATGTTATATTAATAATGAGAAGGGTGAAACCTGTGAAAATCTCCAATTCATTGGGTAAATATTTAAATCACATTAGGTTAAGAAGATTATAATAAGGATTGAACCCAATTCAATAAGTGATTTTATCCACTATAATTATCTTGGGTGTGATCCTTGACTACTATTATTGTTTATAGAGTGAACCCAACACATTATGATATCATTTCTAGGGATCATTAAATATAATAGAAATAATTTTATATGATTTTGTGTATTCCACAATTATATGTATTATATGAATTTTATTATATCATAACTTAGGTTTTCTTATTTGTTTATGAATCATGACTTATAAACTATGAATCTTCATGCCATAACTCATTCTTATGATCATTGATATGTGGGGTATGGTTTAAAAATTTACGATCCGGTATATATACCATTATATCAATTTTATTCTAATTTATCTCACTTGTTTACCCATACTGAGCATCTGAGGTCACTCATTTTTCTTTATTCTCCCCATGTTATGAATTAGTGATTTATTTAGGGTATATTTGTGATGATTAGTAATGGGAAGGATCCATATGGGAGTTTATGAAGACCATTTAACAAATTATAATATATTATAATGAATCAAAAAGAATAGTAAACTATTTCATTCCCCAGGAATGTGTTCATTAAATTTATTGTTTATTGTGGGTTCCATAATACGTGCTTGGGAAAAAATAAGAAAATTGAACTAAATGGTGCTGAAAGGGGCTATATTGTGAAACAACCTCACCATGGAAGTAACTTTTCCGAGAACATTAACATCGCGACTGGTGTAATGTGGAGGCCTTATATGTTCCCTCGATAGAGGAAAGTGATGATTAACACCAAAGTTATGAAAAAAAATGATGGAAGTCTATGATCCATGGTGGAAAAATGGCCACCTTCATGGCTGTGATGAAATTGATGAAAGCCTCTGTGACCATCGCAGAGGGAAAAATGAAGACTCTACGGTGTAGAGGGGATGATGATTAACTTCATGGCTCCGATAAACATGACACATACTGCCTCCGATGGTGAAGTTGAAGTTACATTGTGGCACGACTGTAGAGAATCCCCTCTGGCGCCAATAAATACCCACCTTCCCCCATTTTAAATGTGTAGGACTCCGACCATTCATCTTCTAAACTATCAAATTGAAACTCACCCTTTTCCTTATAAAACCATCGAAAAATTGAATCATCTAGGTCCTTGAGAATTTTCAAATACCTTTAACTTTACTCAATTTACCCCTATTTATATAGGGATATCCTTCACATATCCTATCAACCATCACAAAAGAATGATCGCCCTTTCGGTACTAATGACAATGCAAAGAACCCATGTGTCGCCAAAAACCCTAAAAAATGTACTCTCTTCTTTGGAATGGACAATATAGTCCACAATGTTCACCTCTTCATGACCAAATATCATTCTTGACTAGATGTTCTATGAGATCCCATGTTCTCTGCAAGACCTTGTGATCTGTGATCCCATATGCTCTGTGATACCCTATGCTCTGCGAGCCTGTGAGCACCGCGAGCCCCTGTTCTCTGTGATCCCATGTGCTTTGTGAGCCCCTATGCTCTGCGAGCCTGTGTACTTTTCATGCCCATGAGCATAGTGAAGCCATGCAATTTGTGAGCATATGATCTTTGTGAAACAATGTTCTCTATAACCTCTATGCTATGTGAGCCCCTGATCATTTTGAATCCCCACTCAGTGAGACCTCTTGCTTTGGGAACCTCTCTTTCTTTCAGACCTCCAGGATTGTATGAAGTGATTTCAATGTCCCTTGGGTGGTTTATTATGTTCTGTTGTTATTCCTTGTTCTTCATTTCAATGGAAATTTAATGGTTATATATTTTTCTCATAGACACGGTAACGTGAGCCCCTCAAAGGATCACTCCACAACCCCATCTTCATATGGATTTTTTTGTTCCTTCCCGTAACTATGGGGTAAAGTGGTCCATTTATGTAAATCCTATGTGTTAGGTGTGAATCATCACTGTTTGGGCTGTAGGATGTTAAAATTCCAATAAATTGTGTCCCATACACATGACATTAAACTATGATCCACACATAAGTGACAATTCTAGTGTGGACCGTGAGGGGGGTGATCTCTAGAACCTTCTCACACCCCTCTCCCTCATATATTTATCAGCAAGCAAAAATCACGAAACCATTACATAAGCCCCAAACCAACATCACAGTGCTTTCCGAGTATGGTGGCCATATCCTCCTCAAACATCTAGACACATACTACTACTTCCCACATATGTTGAGTCCCAAACAACAGTTTTTTGGGCCGCTATCACATGCATGCCCCACTTCATTTCTCATAAAGGCACCTTTTGTTACATGATCATCAGGACTTTTTTGTCTCTTGATTCTCACACAGATCATGACTCATGTGGTCTTAGAGTATTAATTGACTATGAAATCCTCTTTGGGTTAACTTAGTATGTATGCCACATTCCCCTCTAAAGAAAAGTATACAGACATTGATCTTTTCCCCTTTCCAGAAAGCTACGTAGGAAGCCTCTAGTAGGTTTAAGACCATCACCCATCTGTATGAACCATTTCATAACAGCTCACCCTCATCCTTCATGATGTTAAAGTGTATACCCTTTTCATCACTCATGATTTTAAATTACATGAATTTAAACTATGTGGGTTTTGATCCTTATCTCCAAAACAAGATATATAGAAATCATTCCTAAGATTCAACCCAAAAAATGGGTAATCATAGGCACCACCATTGTTGGGACGCACATTCTTGGTATGTACATTTTTAGTTTCATACTAGATCTCAAAAATCTAACCCGTTATAGGCTCTAAAATCAACCCATACTCCTTCATCCAAGAGTGTCCCCTTACAATGGGCTGCTAGCCATGCTTAAGCCCCCCACATCTCATTAGGTTTCTATACTTTTTGTACACCTAGATTCTATAACCCCATTTCCAGAACTCTGTTGATATTTATTCCCATCCATAGGGATATGTAGGAAATCCTTTAAAGTTTCAAACAAAATACAATTACCTCTACACTGGTCCCTAGTTCCATCCCCAGTCATTCCATCCTTGGACACCCCTTCCATATCCATCCTGATTCCACCAGGGCCACCACATCCCAGTGAAATAATGTCTTCTGTAGCTAGATAACTATGTGTTATCCCCATTCATCTCATCACTCCATTTTATTAACTAGGATTTTAACCAAGTTTGATCCCTTCCACGAATTCGAGATGGTGTTCATTGTGTACACCCTGATCTATTGATTCACCCACCTAAACCCCATGGGTTTTTATCCATGTTTTCTATACATGGTACATAGGATACATCCAAGACGTTCAATCCCAACCAATGGTAAAACATGGTGTCCTTAATGTTGGGACCCAATATTCTTTGTACCGGTCCTCATTGGGAATCTCATTCCACTGATCTAGAAAACCTCTCATGTGCTCCTTCTAAGAGATGTACCAATCTGATCCACTTCAAACAGTGTTCCAATCAGTATGATCTACCTCAACAAGATGTTAAAAACATGGAAATCACTACGTTAAACTTGATAACTATAGGAAAACTTCACTTACATGCCTATGTCATACAATTCCCCCCAATCAATGTGGTATAACTCAGTCTTCCACACCCTCGATATGACATATCATAAAGGGATGAAATTTATGTGTACTAGTGTATCAGTGTCCCGATATGCCAACAATTCAAAAAATCATTTCCCCCTAATCGAAGTTTGTAACCATTACATGATCCCCTGCAATGTCGTAACATTAGAAGTGAAATTAACTGGCATCAAAAAATATATGGCACAAAGAAGAGTTTCATGCGCAATATCTTATTTTTTATTGGAGACCCAGACTAAGAAATGAATTGTAAGGGGAAATCCATGGAATGAGAGACCTATAACCCATCGTCCCATTTCTATCAAGGAGTAACTATCCTTAATGAAGTGAAAAATTTCGCCTTACTTTTGAAAACATAAATGCGGGGAAATGGTCAGCGCATCCCTTCTATTTAATGCGCGCCCTTGCGAAAGTGTTGAAAATAGAATTTTTGAACCCAAAGTGAATATCCTCTCTTAAATATGAATATTATTAGCATTCAAAACATAAAAATATAATCATGTCACCATATCTATCTATCTAGTTCCATGTATTTCAAAGAATATAGTGGGCCCATAGTGAAACTCATCAATAGTTTGGGTATTTAATCAATGGGAATCTTAGTCTACAATGTGGTCAGTATGGATCATTCTATCCATATAGGGATGATTGAACTATGCTGGGGAACTAGGAATAGATTTACTATTATCTATAATAATGGGTGAATTTTACTTTGTTCTAGTACCCAAGCTTAGGTTATAGGAATCCAATCAACTCTCATCCATATATTATGTGGTCGGGGAAATTCCAACACTATAGTCTCGCATTTCTCTATTATTTCTATGGCAGCATCCACGACCACAACTACTACGATCCCCTTCCCCCTCTCACCAACTGAATTTATTTAGATGAGGTTGATTAATACTCTTTTATGTCGATAAATATAAGAAGGGGATATCCTGATAAGGGACATGGAACGTCAAGACCAATAAGCTTCTTTTCACCATCAGCACTACCTCCCCAAAGGGCCACAAAGTGAGACACTTCTCCCCACTCCCACCTTAAACAACATTAGGAACTTATACCTAAATTGCTCTTATGATTCCATCCATTATTCAGATGATGTAAGGGATGTCTGAACTTGTCCTGCAAGGTCTTCATCTAGGGAGCCTCTATAGAGGGATCCTACCTGGCCATGTTAGCATCTCTATCCCTTCCCACAAACCATGTAAAATGTGGTCCATACCCCTTCATAGACAACCCTAGTTCAGATAACCTGACATCAATTTTGGGTGAAGACTCTGGGAGATTCTTTTAGGGGGAATCATCTTCTACATCTCATATGGATAAGCCGAAATTAGTGAGTAATACTGGATCCCAATTGTTGATAAAGATTAGGGGAACTTCCCTATTTCATATCATGGATGCTTCCATGCCCATTCCAGAGGGAGGCACTAGCCACCTCACAAGTGGGTCGGGTTGACATCTCCCGTCACCTTTGCAAGTAGCAGCCGTTGTAGGCCTATCCATGATGATGACATCTAGTACAAAAGTCCTATCCATACCATCATTAGATAGATTGTAGTTCCCCCATACCCCCTTATCTATCATGGATGTACTCCCCATGATTCCATAATTAAATCTAGTAGATTCCCTTCCAGCTTCATCAACACTCAGCATAAATGTCCAACCCTTATTCTTGGCCCCAGGTATGAGAATTTCTTTTAGCTACCATGTTGTCATTGTGAGGATCATCCTTTACATGATTCTTACCACCATTGAGGTCCTCCCCATGTGCCTGCTAACTCCAGTGGAGGCCCTTGATGATTTATCGATGGTCATCATGAAGGACATTAACACATCCAATATATTCAAAACAAAGGCTCTCATACCGTAGCCACTAGAGACTATCAACATGAAATTCCTACAAACTCTATGAATGATCACCATGGAGGCCCTCTCCTTGTGCATTCTATATCATGTTCAGGCCCTCCCTTCTACCTCACCCTCGATCACTAAGGTCCTCCCTATGTTCAATTTGACATTTTCTTGGGTGATTCCCACTCCACAGTTTCTCCAAGGGGTGGAATTTCATGCTATAGAACAATCCCAAAATGAATTCCTACCTATTTCAAAAATCAACCCTACAATGAAGAACCATCCTCGGAATGGAGGGTGGGTTGTCCCTGCCTGAGGAAGAATCATAAGAGGCAACAAATGGAAATCAAACCTTTCCAGTTATATGGTTTTGAGGCAGAGTGTGATTCGATGATGGAACCTAAATCAGTTTTTTGGGGGATAGGGTAGGAACATGGTTTATTAGCCTCATACTTCTAGAAAGTGAGGTTCACCAGATCTCTACATCCCTCTAAAGATACATATAGGAGGAGGAATATTAGGGCCATTTTCTAGGGGCTATCCATGAAATCTACCTTATCATTAACAATATCATTATCTACCTCAACGATAAATCACAAAGAGTTTTTCTAGGGGAAAATAAGGAATGAGCTACAGTGAGACCCACTTCCAATGACCGTAGCCCTAGCATGGGAAGCAGGGGTAATTAGTCTATATTACATGTATTTGGTGGGGAAATCATTTTATTCTTCATAATATAGACAATGATGCATCATCATGTAACATCAGGAACCATACTATCCCCCATCAATTATACCATCACAATGTGAACCTTTAGGGCTGTTACCAGTCCCTAAACTGACTCGAGTTGAAGACTGGGGTAATCAAGGACAAAAAACTTATTCTGATCCAATACGAGTGTGGGAAATTCTCATAAAAAACCTTTTCTTAAAGATTCTCTAGCCAAATTTTACTGAAAAGATCAACATATCGGATCCCCATACCTTGGATGACGTTATGTACTCCTTCATAACAATAGGGAAGATAGATTTATGTCTCTGTTGTTTGTGGATAGCTTTCCCCTTGAGATGGGAACACTATGAAGACATCGAACATCAATGGTACCTGGTCGAGTTTGTTGCGCTTCCAATTTCTCAACTCTCTAAAAAACCTAGTTATTAGTTGGCCCTCTAGATACAATGTGTAAAGAGCTTCACTATTACCCACAAAATAATCAAGGAGGCTTCCCTGCATGTCAAGATCTGTGGCTGGGGTAAACATGATTCCCAACATATCATCCCTATACTATGCCAGCCTAGTTCACTCAATAATATATTGGTCATGACGTCAGTAATCATGGTAGTGATAATTGTTTTTCATGATATATACTTGAAATGGGGAACTTGAAAATGGCCTGGAGAAGAGGAACACCTCGATAGGGAAGTAAAAGACCTGACTGATATAGTTGGAATTTATACTCACCAACAAATAACTTTCCATGCACTTCATGAAACTTCCAAGTCATTTCCTTTTTGTTGGTACAAAAATTAAGAGAAATAGAAAATTGGAACAATAAAACCCTCTAACCCATTAGGCTCAGCATAAAAGATATAATATGAACCTGAAAAAGAGACACTTCCTCAACATCTTGCTGAAAAAAAAGATGATGGTTGACGAGATCCTCACTGAGCGAGCCACAGAATGGTTGCTAGATTATGGTAGTACTTGATTGGGTAAATAGGGGAAGGGACAGGTACATGATCCTCTTGATGAGTTTTCTTTGGGTGAACTCAATAGCCATGTCCATCTAGATAGGGCTGAATCTGGTTTTTTTGGAAAGCAGTGGGATATGCATCACCCAATCCACCTAAATTTCTGGATAACCTTTCTCAAGACCCCACTCATATTCTTACAACCACACCATTGGTCCAAAAGGCCACTCTGCAGGTTATTCCCCTTACTCATTTAGTAATTCCACCAATATCCCCATGATTCGCTAGGCCTACATACCATGTTTAAGATTCTGCCAATGATTATTTGTCTAGGGTCCCTCGTCAGGATCAGAATCATCTTCTATATTATTCGATGTCATCATTTATTGCATTCCTTGAGTCCCTAGAAAACTGACTGGTTTCAATACATCATGATGGAAATCCGTATCAGTAATCATTGGTCGATATTCCGTCACACCCAAGGTTGGTAAATCCTAAATTTTTCCAATTTAATGGGATAGGCTATCCTCTAATTCATGTAACTGCCATTATTTCGTGATGTGGAGCCATGCAGTGAACACTATAGGAGTAGAAGGCTACCAAGCTCTAGTGTTTTGTAAAGGAACTGGAAAGGCCCATGTTTTCCTGGTACAACAAGTTACCCATTAGGTGAATAGCTTGTTGGGAAGATATTTCTAGCCATTTTCTCTTCTAGTTCAGTTCCAAAATAGAGAATACAAGTATTGATGACCTCTTTAATAGAAATAAGAGGAAAGAAGAGCACCGTATACATTTTCACCAGATGTTAGGGCCTCACATATTTTCTTGAGATGCCACTAACCACGGAGCTACATTTAATGATGTGTGTGGGGAATGTGAACACCAAACATGTCCCTTATCTGATCACTCATAACATTCCCAGTGGGTTCTGAGATTTATCTAGAAAATATCAATTTATAGAGGAATCCTTGCATCATGCCAAGTAGTCATGTCCATTGCCTCATGTTTCTCCAACAAGAAGGGCCACTAAGGCTGAAACAACCCTAATAACACAAATAGTGGCCCCAAGAATCTAGAATTGTTACAGGAAGATCCATATCCACTGATTTCATGATGCCCACCACCTCATGCACAACATCTGGCTCAGAAATTAATACAGTAGAATCGGTAGGCACCCCATGTAACATACCACAACCACATAGGCATGATAATTAGGTTCCACCTCCTTGATAAGATCAAGAGGCCCCTCATCTGGTACAATCTCCTAAAACTCATTTCCTCGATTGGAGGAACCAAATATACTCATTTAACAAGGCTCAGGTCCCCATTTATTTATAAAGAACATTGGATCAGGTTGTCATATGGTTTCTAGAATGCAAGAGGCCCGAAGAGGCAGATCACACTGATAGTCCAAATTACTACCCCTATCACTGGTTCCTTGGGAATACCCTTATGAAATGATATCTTTTTATATATTGGATCCAAGACCAGGTCAATAATAGCATATTTATGTTTTTTCCAACCTTTTTAGAGGTTTCATGTTTGTTTATACAGCATGACATCGACACTGAGGGTGAATGGAAACAGGTTTCAAACCATGGGTCTCAGAAATATGATGAACGAATGGATCATAAGATAGTATCTCAAGCTCATTTTATTGTTTTTGAACATTTGATTCGACCTGAGTCACCGGAAGGCACAACAGCACATTCAACTAAATCCTCTGCGTCAACATCTCAGTCAGTTTCTTCTTAGGGGAGCAATCACTGATGATGAAGGCGAAGGCAAATCCCTATTCCTATGAAAAAAATGTCCCATACATTAGGCGAATACATGCCCTTAGAAATGGGTATTGTCCCCAAAATCCGCCCAACAATAGATGATTCATCAAGTGATGACCATGGGTATTATTTGGTCAGTACTATTGAGTTGGTGAACCCAAAATGGTTCTTGATGACGAAGAGAATCGAGAAGACCATCCAAACATCTCCATTAGATGCCATCATAGATGAATACTTATGTGTGGGAATTGCTAGAATGCATTGGTTAATGGTTTCATCCAAGCCTTGCATGCCACCACGACCGCACATTAGGCACATCACAGAGTGTATCGTGTTCATCCTTACCAACTCATTTCATTTTATCTGCATTCATTGTATTTAGTATTATATAAGAAGGAAGAGCCACCCGGTCATGTTATGATCAATCATGTTCTGTCAGGGATGGACCTCTATCATCTATCCATCATCCAATAGCCACTCTACTCTAATTTACTATTGAGCAGTGGGACATTCCCATCACTAGCTAGACTCATCCATTTCAACTAGCAGTACCTATCAAAACTCCTTAGGTTGAGAAACATCCAGTAAATGGAAGTTTATGGATAGAATGGAAATATGATGTCCATAAGAATCTTGTCTGCAATACTACTGGGCTCTCTATCCTCAACACTCTATGTATGTCAGCATATATTTCTGAATCCCTTTAGGAGTAATTATAAATACCCCCTTGGTTTGAGGTAGAATTAGTACTCACATATTCCTTCCATTCTGAGACATTCATATATGTGGAATGTCAGGCCAACGTCCCTTTCTCTATAGAATATGAAGGTTCTCCTATTAAAGGGAACATCCACCCAATGTACATCACTAGATAGCTCTATGGTGTGGAGATTTTACACATTCTTATCAACATGGGATTTTGGATAAAACTTCTCCAAATCTAGAAGGTTCAAAATATGGGGCTCTTTGAAACAAATTTGAGTCATTGTGACCAGGAGAATCAATGTTATGGAAGGACATAGTAGAAACTAGTTGGAGATATCCTCCTAAAGACCCAGTTTGGTGAGCTATTTTTCAGCACTGAGTTCATGGTTGTCTCACAAGAACCTCTTACAATTCATTGATGGTTAGACCATGGATCCACCTGCCTGAGGTAGTCCCTTCCTCATATCACCAATTCCATATGTCCTCATATAATGGTCGAGTAGGCATTCTACAATGTGATGTGCCTTTATTTTCTTATTATGAAGTCTTCTACGTTGATGAATACTACTACAAGATCAAGGACAAATAGATTCATGCATATGATATTGAGCACGCTGTGGCTATGATAGGCCCATGGATAAACATATATGACTCTTATGTAGTCCTTATTCCACGATTGGAGGTCACAACCCTAGGGATATGATTTATTTTGTCTCTAGAATGATTGGAAAGAATGTTTCCAAGTCTATGGAATGCTGGAGGATCACCTCATATTCTTACACAAATCAGGCATGGGTGACCATAGATCCCATGACTCCAATAAGGTTTTAGGATGTCCTCTACATGGAAATAGCGATAAAGAATATTTCCTTGTTTCTCCAGGCTGGGAAACACCAGGTCAAACCTATGAACCACTATTGCATTTATTTTATAATGTGTCGCCCCTTGGGAAAAAGGAAAAATAATATCTAGTCGATAGCCTTTTTCACCCTGTATTAAGCAGTATAGTAGTCCCCCAATGAACATTACAGTTCCACTCAAGATGGAACCAGTGTCCCATCAGTATCAACCAATTCAAAGGAGTTTCCTCTAGTCGATGATCCCCTCACCATGAATAATGAAGAGGATTTGGAATATCCCCCCCCCCCAATTCAAAGAGGTATTTCTAATATGGTGAATTAATTATTACAGTGAACTATAGTACTAGGATGTATTTTTAACCAACATTGATTAACTATTATATTCCTAAAAAAGAGAATCAATGATAGACATGTTTCTTAATTTTGCATCGTGGTCTATTTTCATGTAGTTTTTATGAGATTCTAGGCCCAGATCCTCAAGTTTCTATCCACAGTCTTGATCTCTTAGAAAATCATCACGGGTTCAAATAGCCTACAAGAATGGTGCACCTTTATCACGGTGCAATTACCTGAGGCTGAGGATGATATTATCATTAATGAAAACTACATCAAGGAGTCCTACTACCACGAAGTTTTATCGAAATTTTTACCTATCTGGAAGAAGATTATATTGATTATATTCTACATCAACTTCCAGGATCTCATCCATCAAAGTCTGAAGGATTATTTTCTCCATCCTACAACTGAATAGTGATTGATTCCACTATTGGCTTCTAGGGTATCCCCTCTATGGATGGGTATTATAGATATAATAAAATATAAAATGGCCACCAAGGATGATGATTCTACCACCTTCGGGGAACTAGAAGGTAAATTCTACTACCATGTAATTATTTTTGGTCTAAAGAATGTATGTGAAAACTATCAGTGTTCCATTCATCACATATTCATGTGTATCTTTGGAAATTTTTTGGAATTCTCTATGGATTCCATAGTGGATAAATCTCCCTAGCATTTGGACTATCTCAGGTATCTTGAGAAGGTGTTCATCTTCCTCTGTTCTCATAATCTAATGATAAACACTTTATAGTCTGCCTTGGGTCCACCTCTTGAATGTTTCTCGACATCATTGTAAAATACAGGGGAATTTAGATTGATCTAGAAGAGATCAAATCCATCGGTAAGATGTCTCCCTAAAGTAACACGTGGGAGGTCCATGGATTTCAAGGACACTTATCCTACATATGTGGATTCCTCACAAATCCGGTTTTCATGTGTAATAATATTTCTTGGCTTATTAATGAAGTTATTGATTGTTTTTGGGATGAGGAGTGTCAGTCTACGTTTGAGGAAATCATGTAGTACCTTCTACAACCTCTGATTCCAATGTCGCATGTTTTAGAAAGCCACTGGTTCCTCTATGTGACAACTATAGAATAGATCCTTAATGCCCTTATCACTTAGAAGAATAATTATAGAATAGAAAATAATTTTTACTATCTCAACTATATGCTCCTGGATACATAGACAAGATATTCCACTATGCAATAGAGTTTAATTGCACTTGTATTCACAGTGCAAAAAATGTGACATTACTTGCAGAACCATGAGAAAAATCGCATGTCCCAATTGGTTCACATGATGTACATTCTGAATAGCTCTATGTTAACACACCATCTTTCTCGGTGGGATGTGACCCTTCAACTGTTCTACATCATGTTTTTTCCTTATAAGGATATCGAGGGACTAGCATTGGATGACTTTATCGCTGCCCATCCATCCCACACAAAGCAGTCTATGGATCATTATTTTCTATATTTTGTCAATCCATTTAGTGGAACAAGAAATTTCATGTTTTAATATACACTTATATGTTTCTTCGCAAAGCCCTACTATAAGGAGACACAATGATCCCAGAGATAACAATGTAGGCATGAGTACTATTTTCTTCATGCCTACACAAGTTGTCCTACCCTATTGATTCTTATTGTTATAAGGTTGTAACAACCACAAGGAAGAGTATAAATATATAATCACTAGTCTCGAGCTCGACCTCGAGATTGAACATACCTTGCTATATGTGAAGGGGGACTCCAAACAAGTAGTCACGTAGATCAACATAGAATACAACTTCATGAAGTCGTAGCTTATACATATGCTAGAGTAGTCTTGACAAATGATGTCCTGGTTCCATTCTCGGATAGATGTTACTCGTGCTCCCCAATCACATAATGGTCAGGCAGATTCCTTGGACTGCCTTTCTACATCTCCTAAAGATCCTGACAATGGTGGTTTTATAATCCATGTGGCACTTTGAAGAGTCATCACACTGATCACTCCATAAGATGATGGTTGCCCAAATGTATGCCACCTTACCACGGATTCCTCCCCATGAGGACGTCCAAGACCCTACCAAAATATTTAATGAGAACCCTGACTGGACGACTATAGTTTTCAGGTATATACATCATGGTAATATCCCAATTGACCGATCCAAACGTGAGAAAATTTGATGGTGAATGGTGCATTTCACCATCCAGAGTGGTCCCAGTCATGAGAAAATCTTTTGAAAACGTGGGTTTGATGGTATTCAAATTTTTTGAAATCACGAAGACAATATTTATTCGCTTATGTAAGATTTTTTTTCCTGTTCCTACGTGGATCATCAGGAAGGGCTGAAACACACTCATCAGATCTGAAGATTGGGATACTTTTGGCCCACCACGATCTGGGAATATTCAATGTTTTTCAAGAGGTTCCATTCTTTCTAGATCCATGCTAATTTTATGTAGCCTCTTCCAAATCATCTCCATAAAACCAATTACTCTTGGCCATTTGTGTTTTGGGGACTCAATGTCATAGACCATATCCACTGGCAATAGCTCATCAGTGCAGGTTAATCCTGACCTCTGTAGATTTATTTTCCAAATGGGTTGAGGAAATTCCGGTCAATGATGTTAAAGCATGTTCCATTGTTGACTTTTCAAGATTTAATATCATCCACCTACTCAGAGTCCCACATTCAATCATTGTCAATAACTACATCAATTTTCAAGCATTCGATCTAATGAAATTATACACTATGTAAAAAAAAATTCTAATCATATCGTGTACTATCATGTGCAAGAAAATGGACAGATCTAGGTGTTCAAAAAAATAAGATCTAACATATTGTAGAGGAAAGTTGTTCATAAAAAGAATAATTAGTTGGTAAACTCCCCAAAGCTCTCTGGTATTACCGGATGATAACTAGTAATCCCACCTAGGTGACTCCATATTCCCTGTTGTATGAAACTGAGGCAGTTTTATCCATTGAAATCTAGATACCCTCACTGCGCAAAGCCATCTATGATCATCAGGCTATAGAAAAAGTAGTCAAAATATGTGTGACTGAACTGGAAATGCTTGATGAGATCAAGATTTGTGGCATGCACAATATGAAAAGGAATCAGAACAATATGGCCATGGATTTCAATAAGAAATTTCACCTATGTAATTTATTACAAGATGATGTTGTATTGGACCTGAGGACACCAATGATACCCAAAAGGAAGCCCCCAAATATGGATCCCAAGTGTGAGAGACCTTTTGTCATTCACAAGGTTTATCCCAAAGGTGCATACTCTTTAGTCACTATGGATGGAGAGTGTATTACTCCTCTAACCAATGGCTAATTCTTCAATTAGTACTTCACACTAGAGAACTCCTTCCTGGATGACAATAAACTACACATCATCATCCATCAAAACATTAAACTATTAATTGTTTGAGCTCTATGACCCTAAACTATGATCTTTCCATGTCATTTTTGCACGAAACTAAACTACAAAAAATTTTCAGAACTACATATAGCCAGATTATATATCTTTATCTAAAACCATATAAAGCTTGAACCTTTCATTTATGCCCCCTCCTCAGGTCCCTTTACCTTTCTATCTTTTTCCCCTAGTTATCTCATAAGATTGTCCATTTCGGTATGGAATCTTCATCCTCATTCACATAAAGATTTTTTTTCCATTACACACACATCCACTTGAGACACTCCTCATATCTACATCCTCACCATATGATGTTAAAACTACAAAACATTTCATGAACTATGTATGGATTTATTTCTATCATTATGGGATATGTAGGAATTCTTGGACATTTCATCTTCAGGTCTATCCCAACAAACATCTTCACCCATAGGTTTAGTTCTCTTTGAGAGTTTCATATAGTTTGGTGTGGAATTATTTCTTTCACATCCACATTAGGTTTAAAATGGCTACATCATGTTCTCCTCCTTCTAGAACATCCATCATTCCCCATCCTTACTGCATAATGTTAAATTTAATGGTGTTTCAAGAACTACGTATGGCTTGATTTGAGCATTATTAGATACATTTATATGCTAAGAAATCTCATCTTTGGGTCCAACCCTAGGGCCCTCGATGTTTTATGGCCCCTTGGTCTGAGGTTTCTCTCCTAGGATTTCATGTGGCGCAGTGCAGACTTATGTCCTCATTCACATCATGTATGCTTTATCACACCATGCATGCCCCCTTTCAAACTCCATTCTTAGAAATGTATATAAATCATATAACATTAAACTATGGTTCCTCATCCCACATTACATTAAATTGTACATATTTTCTGGAAAAAATTAATGTGTGTTGGATGGTTCTTTCATACGACCATAAACTGTGACACTATCTTCCAGACTACATAACGAAAAACGGAACCACATTTTAGTGTCTTCTCTTTAAGAGACATCATGTTTTTCATCGTTCATTTATTATGAAATATTTCATGGACAAAATATGGCTTTATTTCTATATCAATACTCTAATTCTATTCCTTGGGTTTGATGCTCTAAAAAACACACCCAACATAATGAAAAAACACGATCCTTTAAATATCACATTTTTTGGTTAATGGGTTAGACCTGCATGATATTTTTTCAATTGAATAGGTATCCTACAGTAATATTTTCAATAACTACATTTGGTTTGATTCCTATCCTCATATGATACATAAGAATGCTTAGAAATTTCACCATCGAGTCCATCCATATGTAACTAAAATCCTCCCTTGTTTCAGGAACCTTGGTCCATATTCTATCATAATAATATGGTGTGGTGTGTACTTCATTTGTACCAATTCAAATCAGGTTTATAATTTCCATTCCATGAACATCCCATTGGGGATATCCCTTCAATACTTCTTTCATCCTTACCTCACGAATTTAAACTACATGGATTTTTAAGAACAATGTATTTCTTGATTCCCTATCCTCATGGGATACATAAGAATACCCAAACATTTCATCCCTTAGCCCACCCAAGGATCATCTATTATTTCACCCAACCCGTTGCCATAAGTTCTCTATTGATATCGTGAATGGTGTGGTATGTGGACTTTTTTGGTCTTTATTAAAGTTGGGTTATACAATCTTTCCATACAAATTCATCTATGAATATTCCTCTTCCCCTTGGGTCCTTAACATGTGAAATTAAAATTATTTCCATTTCATGAACTACATCTTTCATGATTCCAATCCTCATGGGATACTTTGGAATTACCAAAACATTCGTCTTTGGGTCCCGTCCTAGGCTAATCAATACATTTTTTCCCTTTTCCTCCACTCACCTTCTTGTGTCTTCTTCCCTTAACTAGACCCCTCAAAACATTTCATGCCTCACCAACATGCTCAAATACACTCTTGTTTTAGACCTATAGTGTTGGATTCTCCATGGACATGATTTCATCCAATTCCATGTCTCACGCCTCCCATTATTTTGGATCCTATCATCATTCACATCTGAAAGGACCCCCTAATGGTATAAATTCTTGACCATATGGATCACCAACCACTTTGGGCCAACATCCCTGATGATTTTGAATGAATATATGAGACGTTTTACATGATTGGAATACGATTAGCAACTAACCCTCAAAAGTTAGATCCCATTTCAGGTCGTATGATATAGATGCTTTGTTTCAAACATGGTCAACAATTATCCTCCATCATTACAACACCCCCATTATTCCCTATATATTTGTCTCATGATTCACATCCATTTCCACTCAATAATGATCTAGAAGAATTTCAACACCCAGGGTGTTATCCCTTCATAATCCTTTGAACATTAAGAGAATGAATCAGAGTCATGGGTTAATCTTTGACACCAGACCCTATCCCCTATAGAGTATTTCACGTGTTGTGATGATATTATCCACCCTCATTACCCACACTAACCGTAGATTAGGTGAGATTACGGATATGTGTATGGTTAATTCCTACAAAGAAGAAGAAAAAATATTTTAATCCAAACCCCATGACCTCAATAGAAGAGTTCTACCTTAATCAAGACACCAATGTGCAGGCATCATGACTCAAAACTGATTGTGTTCTCTTAGAAATTTGTGATGTGTTGTAGTCTTTTTATTCCTCATTCATGTCAAGATTACATTATGGAGTTACGTTACATATTTTTTCCTTTGAATAATAAACATATGGTTCGATCTCTAGACCAATAAACTAAGATCCCTTACATCTTTATGATATGATGTTATAAAACATCCTCTTCACCCATGCTATGAAATGATAAATTACCCAACCATACGATGTTTCACTCGATAAGACAATGCACCTTTTTGGTATTGGCCGCCTTCCATACATCCTTGAAGAACTACATGTGGAATGATTCCCATTCACATGGTATAAGTAGACACACATGGAATTTTGTTTATGGTTCAACTGCATCACCAAGAACCCTATCATTCCATTTTATCTTGAGATATCATAGAATTAAGTGGTGTGATGTGTAAATATGTCCTCATTCATGTCAGGTTTTGAGTAATCATGACATGTAACTTTCTTGAGAGTTCTCCATTTATTTCCCATAATTCAAGATGATAAATTGAATGGGAATTTCCCATATGAATGACATTAAACTGGGCACCTTACGGTCTGAGCTCAATGACCCTAAACTATGATTCGTACCATCTATCTTTTCCGGTCATTAAACTAAATAATAATTACAATATTCCACTTTAAAAGCATATATCACCCCTTTTTGTATTGCATTCATACTGTAGAACGCTTAAGTACTATGTGTGTCTTGATTTGAATTCTTATGGGATACATAGTGTCATCCAGACATCTGGTATATAGTCAAATGGCAACCAAATTCACCTCCCTGGCCCCATCTAGCCTAGATTATTCTAGATGTACATGGTTTATTTTGGAATCCTTCAGTACTCATTTAGGATGCATTAATAATAACCACACCCTGTGCTTCCTTTGATATAACCACAACATGATCTTTCATTTCATGATGCTAAAACTATGTGGGTAATGTTCATTCTTGTAACATTCAGTAATTTTTTTCATTACCATTCACATTTGAATGGGACCCCCTAATGGTATGGATTCTTGGCCTTGGTTCTCTCATACCATCTTGGGACAACGTTTTGAATTGTCTGAAATGAAAATTTGACAGATGTCCCACATCTCGGATATGGTTAGTGGTTGACCCTCATTTGTTCGTTCCCATTCATGGATAAAGCGAAATTTATTTTTTATTTCAAACACTTTAAAAATTTATCCTTCATAATTGCATCTCTCCTATTGTATACCAACTATCTAATGTTGTGAGTCACCTATTTAATGTCCCTTTTGTTTTACGGCCCACTAACACCCTAGGTGTTGTAACTCTGCGCATTCATGCACGCCAAGTAGGAATGTTGGTTTGTAAGGGAATTTCCATACACAATATTTAATTTCTAACTTTTCACGCAACTATTAGATACGGAAGGCCTAAAAATGCTCCTTGTATCTAACACTGAGAATGGGTTACGAAGTCTTAGGGGTTGTGAGAGGGTAATATCCATAAATGTGATGGTGTGTCCATTTGGTCCTACCACATGACCTTAAACTATGACACTATAGTCTTCGACACATGACATTAAACTGATTGGAATACAAAAAACTACTTAAGGCTTTATTGATTCCCTTGATGGATACATATAGACATTTCAAAATCTAATCCCTATATCCATCCAACATAATGGAAGACTCCTTACCTTTTACTTCATGGCCCCTACTTCCCTTTTAGGAACATCCAACGTGTTGTTGACATCTCTAGTCCATATTCACATTAGGTTAGGTAACATGCTGCACATTTCTCCTTTGGGAGTACCCATGTCCTCAACTCAGGACATGAAACTATGGATTTACCCAAAAAAAGTCCAACCTTCCCCTGACAATAATGGGATGTGTCATATTCCTCACCAAAGAGGATCCCCGCCTCAGAATTGGTATCTAACCACACTATGATTATGATCTATGTTTGTCTTGATTCTCATCCTTAAGTGATACATATTGATGCCCATGAATTTCTCTGTGGGCCCTCCAATAGGATCATGTACATTCCTAATTCTTTTCCCCTATTTATTGTCCAAAAAAATATGATCCCATAGGTTGGAGCCTCCAGTACTTGTAACATGATGTTAATGTTTTTGAATAGGGTCCTTGCAGTATGAAAATAAGCTATGTGAAACATCCTAGTCATATGACGTTAAACCATTTCATGAAATTTCCACATTTCCATGACATAAAACAACAAGACATCATAGGTACTCACCATAGAGGTCCCACCAAGAATTTGGACAAATCTATATTCAGACTGATACACTCATCCAATGTGATTTCATCAGGGTAGAATAATTTCATGAGTGTTGGATTTTATTCGAATCATTAGCATCCATCACCACACATTATGTACCCTCTATTTCAGATCCACATTCCCATTCACGTCTAAAGAAACCCCCTAATAGTTAGGATGTTTGGCCGTATGGATTTCATACCATCTTAGGACAATGTTACATAGGACATCAGATGACACTTCATGTTCTATCTCGGTGTTTTAAATTTTTTATCACTTGTTTCCCTCATTTTCCTATTCTCATTTCATGTTAAAATAATACGGATGTTGTGTTTCGAATTTGGTCAACAACTATCCTTTTTCATTATACCATCTTCACAACATTCTAAATTTTTGGTACCGTGATTGACACTATATATTCACGTTTGTTCAGATTGATTCAAAATCACCTAGCATCATTCCTCTTGTACATCAAATCATGTTAGGAAGAATATTTTGGTTGTTATGAGAACCCGATTCTTTGGTCAAGACCCCTCTTTTATCTCAAATACATTGGGTTGTCATTATGACCTTGGATGTCTGGTGACTGATCGAAACACTCATATTAAAGGAGAATAATTATGTGGTCATCTCTAGTTTCTCACATCGCAAGACCCACATGAGAATAGAGGTTGATAACATGATATTTCATAGATGCTATTGAGATGTAGTAATCAATGAAGACAATGGGACTCATGCACAAAACCAAAACAAAAAATAGTGCATGAGAGTATGTTTCTAATTTCATAAAAATTATAATTCCCATGTATTATCCCATCCAATAGAAGGGTTGACCTCTTCAATGGAGCATCCAAGCTCTACCACTCCCTAGGATGTGACATCCATTATTTGTTATCACTTATTATACTTTCACTCCTCTTTGATAGAAATGGGGCATAATTCCTCATCCCAAATCTAGGCTTGATCCTCACCATCTTAGATAATAGCCATATCTTGGGATGCTCACCTCATATATTCCTCAGCCTCTATAAACATTTCCCTTAATCCCTATATGAGTCCTGATTGTAGATCAAGGAATGAATAATGTTAGTACGACCACGCCCTCATGAATTGGATCTCTTGATCATCCTCAAGATGTTTGTTAATTTTGGAATACATCCTTAGCTTTTTTCCCACACCAAGTCCACTGTCTTGTTTCCAAAATTCCTCTACCATGTAATCTTGATTAAGAATATGAAGACATTGGGCTTCAACTCCATTAGAGCATTGTTCATGTAGATGGGAATGAACTATCCCCATCTAGAATATCCACTTTTCTTGTGGGGTATCCATGATGATGTGCATGATCATTTTGCATGATCGGTGATGAAAAAACCTACTATCCTATTCATCATAAGCCGTCTCATCTCAATCCTATAGGTCGATAGGTGTATATACTAGGAACACCTTAAAAAATTCATCAGTTGGGTCTTCTCCAGGTGTCCTATCTGATAATATGGGTTCCATGACATATGGTTTATCCATGTAATTAGATTCCACCTTGATGTCTCGGGTTATGTCATGCCAGCAGTCCTCTTTATGGCCATGGTCATGCTAGTCTGGTAGGCGCAAGCATTAAATTTCATGATCATCATCATTCCCCTCATAATGGGAGCGCCAAGAGGCCCAAATATCCTGATGAGGGTGTGCCACACCTTTTGAAGAAATGTGCTCGTAGAAATACACAGATGTCAATTGGACTGGTTAAATGGACAACAACTATGGATTCTATGAAGGAGTAGACTCATAAATAACAAATGATTGGTCTCACCATTGAGCTACTACTATCATAATCATGAGACATGGTCCTGCATATATGGGTGGGAAGTATGAACAATTCTAGAGAACAAACTTGGGTGTCGCAACCCTTCTATGTTCTGCAATCATCATTTTCATAGGTAAAGAACCTAAAGCTACATATTCTATTATGTGGGAATGTGTTTTACAAATAATGATCTCATGTAAAGGTAAATTTCTAGTTTACAATGACTAGGTGGCCCAAATAAAGACCACTACAAAATGGTTCAGGGTTTACCTCAAGAGCCTTGTAAAACTCTTCTAACTTAGAGTTTTCAACCTCACATTACTCTGAAGGATACACTCTTACAGCGTCTTCCCATTACGAATACTCTTCTAATTATTTGGGTATTTGGAATCACTCCATCAACTATGTTGTGGAATACTATGGAGGTAAGGTTTTTTGATGTATTACTTTCACCATGTCTATCATTGGATGCGGAGTACCCCAATAGTTCACATTGTCCTCTAGCTCGGTGATTTAGTTCTCCCCTTATACTTGAGAAACCAAAAATCTGGCCTAAGCTTGGATGATCTCTGATAGATCCATCCCATGATAGAAGATATGGTGCCACATCTGGGAAGGACTGAGGAATTTTCTATTAACCTCTTAGGTGTCTGAAGCCATTGATAAAATAGCATCCTCAACCATGTCTTTGTATCATAACCACTTCAACGGAGCTTGAGTGGATATCATGTGGAACCCCCTGGGTGGGATCCCTTCTTGTATGCTCTTATCATATGGGACTGCTAGGTCCACCACTACAGCTTTCCTTCCACTAGGTGTAGGTACTATAATTCTTTGACTCATCACTACAACAATCCCGCTATCATAGATTATTATCTCATCATTCCGGCCCCATCCCTGAGGTTGGGGGAAACACCATTACCAACATGTAAGTACCATCACTTAACCATTTCCATTGGGTAGCATGCCTCCCATCTCTTAGCATACCCATTGACTTTTACATATATAACTATGGGCAGAGGGAACTCATTCAATATATTTCCATCCTTTCGTGTGAACATAATCCACAATAACCTCATCACACATGGATGGTCCTTAGGGATCACTCCCTGGTAGGCATTTGGGGTTAACCTCTGTATGCATTGGAACTGCCTCTCAATGTGTTGCGGGGTGTGTGGCTCGCAGATAGGCCCACAATCGATCACTACCACTAGGACTCCACCCCGGAAGGATAGAACATAGGGTATATGCTCTTCATTTTCCTATTCATCATCAGTGAATACACTTTTTGGAAACAAAAATGGATGGAAGTTGAATTCTTTTACCTTATAGACATTATTGAGCACCAGCAGTGGAGTTAGCCTGGTCAGAATGCTCCCTAGCACATTAAAATTGGATGTTCGGATGTCTAATCTAGTGGGGAAATAGGGTTCAAATATTCATAGATGCCCATGTGAACCTATATACATCTATACAAAAGATATAGTGGTCTTCACACCCTATGTGGATTTTTTACATCACCAATGTGCCACAAAAAATGTACAACATTTACAGTACAGGGATCCAAAAGTTGACATGATCCCCCATCGCCAGCAAAAACTCCATAATGAATGTTCTTTGTTGCAGACCTGTGTTTGTGTCTGTGCCTCCCAACATCAATTCGTAGATAAGCCGGGAAATTAACCCAGCCAGCCCAACCATCAGCTTCTACTCAGTTCTATAAATATAACCTCACATATTCAATGGGATACCCTCTAAATTTCTCCAATAAGAAATATATTTACTATACTAAGATCCCTTTAGATAGGGGAGAGCCCTGACTGGTAGCTTCCACTGTGTCTCCTTCACTTTAGTGGCAGGCTAGGTGGAATGTTAATGAAATTATTAAACAATATCTTGAAATAGAAACCCCTCACTAATATCTGGTCCACCCCTAGAACCATATTTGTTAGTGCCTTTTCCAACCACGACATCTGCCCTAAGTCCTCCCAACTGTTCTCACTGGGGAATAACTCATCATAAATCACCCCTAGGAGTGAACTCTCAGAGATCTTGTGATGTTCTAAGAGGCTGATGTTGGCCTCTCCATGGTGAAGAGGAAATGTGCTTGTTCTTAGTGACCTACATATCAACAACTCTGGAATCATTTGTTTTGGCTGATTATGTGTAATTTGGAGGCCCACACAGCTTTATACATCCCTACTCACTTTATCTATACTTCAAATTCCTCCCATGTTCCGCAAAACCAGTAATACAAGTTCAAATCCCCATTAAAATTTCCTCCATATAATATTTCCAATAATCATTCCACCCTTCACTGGGATTACCAAAGATTCCTTGAGGATGGTGTGGTACTATGGGGGAGATGTAATTTCTAAATCACAATACTGTATCATAGAGATGTGGAGGGGTGAATCAGTGATACTATTTTTCTATTATGATTCAGTTATGTTCAAACATCCTTCGCCTCATGTAAAGTTTGTAATTCTCTATTGAACACAACAACAAAAATTCACAGTAACACATGTATTTAAATGATTCACTATAAAATATAAATATCTACATCCTTGGTAGGGTTGAGAATAATCCAATTCCAAACAATCCTATGTTGCAATGAGTTGGATTTACACTTACACTCATGTATCATTGTGAAACAGTACCTCTTGTGTGTGTTCACCCTTATAGCACAATAAGGAAACTTCAATGTCATTTTTAATGTCTCTTGTTACTTTTGATTCTTTTATCTTCAACAAGTTTATACATGTGTAAAATAATTCATCAATTTCATACCTAGATAAAAGGTAAGAACTTTTTGGACATAAGTTAAGAAACTTAGAGTCAAATTTTCTAGTTTTCTCTTCTTGAAACTGATTCTCCTGATAAAGCTTAAACATCTCCACAAAAAACTATGAGTATGTTGAAACCTAGGACAATAATTCTTCAGTCAAAAAATTCCCAGTATGGTAAAACATAGAAAGAAAACCCCATTCATATTGTTCCTCGGTCTGAGAATCCTAGTGTGGCGAAACCCAGTACAGATGTCCCCATTCCAATTTTTCCATCCTAGTACGATAAATAGATTCCATTTAGCTTATCCATTCACCAAAAACATTTGAACACAACATCCTTCCCAATGTAATGTAATCAATGTAAGGTAGCCAAAATCACACTCACTCTATGGATAGTCAGAGCCTCTCTATCTTCCATAATGAATTTTAATCCTTTTAATGAACACACTGTACAATGTACTTTCTCTCCCCATTTATAGGTGTCCCAAATATGGTAATGTGTGAATACGATTCATGATTTACTACCCACTATATGTTTTAATTTCCCCCTAAAATCTAAAAGAAAATATGGGTTTTTCAATGCTTATGGATTATTCTCAAGGCTTATACAACCTTTACATCATCGTCCTTGGACTCTGATTGTTATGACTGAAAACGTTTGACAGAACCATGTGGGAAAGAACATTAGGTTCTAATTCTCCCATGAAATTTTTTGTATCTGATTCTTCTAAATATATTGGAATCAAAATAAGGTATGATAGGTTCAGTTATCCCTCAAAAATACATTCATTAATCTCCATATCTTTTCTTCTTTCATGTTTTACAAGAGACAACAAAATTCTTATCCACTTCCCATGACCCATTAGATGGTGCAAGTATATGACCAACTAGATAAAGAGTCTTTCAAAATATTATCCTCTTATTTTCCTATCATCTTGGGTAAGATCATCCAAATGATGAACATTGCTTCTTTTGGGAATCACATTCCATCTGCATTAATTCACACATCTCAGTTTTTCATTCATCATAATCACATTTACAATAGTTTTGTACACTACTATTTTTTCCAACATCATCAGTATAACTCTTCCATTCCTCCTTTCTTCTATCTGGCTTATTCCATGAGTTCCCAATTTAAAACAAGATTTATGAGAAGTAAAAATCATAGAATAATAATTCCATTCTAAAAAACATAACATCCATAGTGAATATAATTATCCATCACAATAACCAAGGCTTCAACTTTGATTCCTCTGATAAAAAGGATTCAATTCATCTGAAATTCAGACTCTGATTCCTCTAAAAGTCGTGTTGAATATTCCTTTCAGAATATGATCTATTTTTAAAAAAAATTAGTCTCTAATGTATTCAAAAAATATAATCCTAATTATTTAAAAAATATACTCTTAATTATATGATAAAAAGACTCTGAATTCTTCATCAAATAGATTTAGTGTTCTTAGAAATACATTCACTGAATTCTTTAAAAACAGAAACTGAATTCTTCAAATAATAGAATCTGAATTCATCAAAAAAACAAACTGAAAAAACCAAACTAAGAAATTTTCATATTTAATATATCATTTTATCAAAATCATGACTCTAAACAGCATACATGCAGCACAGATTATGATTCATTCTTTCTCACTAAACAAGATTTGATCCTATTAAATGAAAATTCCATTGACTTCCATTTTCAAGCCTTATTCTTTATTAAAAAAAGTAAAGAAAAAACAATAATACCACCATATTTTACACAATCGTGGCCTTTTAATTCTCCCCAATGGATTTTTTATCAAAAAAGTTTTCATAAAATAGTGTCATTGAATCCTAAAGCAATGGATTACATACAAAAAATTGTAAGCCTACTTAGGCTAACTGATTGAAGGAATCAAGAATCATTGATAGAAAAACAAATCATAAGAATGTATTTTGAAATTTTCTTAAACGTATCTTCTTTATTCTACCTAGAATAAAAACTAAATTATTTCCTACAAACACTCCAAAAAATAGTTATAATTGTTCACACACAACAAAATGTTGAATTTAAACCATAACGGAAACTCTCTCTTTACGGAATACGATTTATAGATTAATAAAATTATCAACATTTACAAAAAAATCCAAATGTATGAAGAGAGAGGGGACATAACACCATACCCTAACCTTGAAGAGTAATTGGTTTCACACCCATGTTCAACCTCAATTTTTAGAAAGATTCATTCAACAAGGGTTTTGTGAAAATATCATCAACATGTTCTAATGTTGAAACATATTAATGATTTAATTACTTCATCTCCACAGGCTATTCAATGAAACTGTATTTGATATAAACTTTTTTTAAATGAGAATGGTGTACTTTATTACAATTTAGATTGACTGTTCTTTGATTATCGCACACTGAGAGCAAGGGTAATTTCACATCAACAAGTATATCTTCAAGCAGAGTTTTCATCCACATGAGTTGAGATGCATCGTTAGTGGAATTAACATACTCAAATTAAGCTATAATTTGAGTTACTGAATTGTATTTTATTGAATCTTATCTTAAACAATTATTTCACATAAATAACACTCCTCTAGATGAGGATACCCTATCAACAAAATTTCATTCCCAATTGGCATCTAAATACCAAAATAATTCAAATTTATCAAATGTATAATACTTGATTCCAAAATAAGTTGTTCCTTTGATGTATCTGATATTTCTTTTTCTAGCATTAAGATGCGTTTCTTTAGTTGCACTCTGAAATAAGGCAGATAGGGTAACATCCTAATTAATGTAGGTTCTTGAGGTAGTCAAACACAACAAACATCCAATCAGCTTCTGATATTCATTCTAATCAACTTATTTACCTTCATCATACTTACATTTCACTGTTCCCACAAAAATAGGTGTCGAAACAGGTTTATATTTTTCCATTTCAAACTTCTTGATCTGTTCTTTAGAAATCATTCCCTTTAAAAGAAAAATGAATTATTTATTATTAAATTTTTGTAACCCAAGAATGTATTTCATTTCTCTAACCATGGTCATTTCAAAAACCTTCTTAATTTCTTTGAAAAATCATACAATTTTTTTTTATCATCCTCAAAAAGTTTAACATCAACATCATAAATTATTATAATGAAGAAAAACTCTTGAATTTCCCTGATATATTGATTGCGGTCTACACTTCCTTTCTTATAGTATATATTCCTTAAGAATGTATGGAATTTTTAATACCATGCCCTTGGATCATGTTTTATGCCATAAATTTTTTTATTCAATCTTCATACCTATATATCATCTTTCCCAACAACAAATCCACAAGGTTGTTCAATATAAAAACCCTCTTCCAGATAACTATTCAATAATGCATATTTAACATCCATTTTCTAGATCTTTTGCCCTAATTGTGTAGAAATAGCATAAAATATTCATATAGATTACAATATGGCCACTAGAGAAAAGGATAAATCGAAATAAATCCCTTCAATCTAAGATTACCTTTTTTAAAACAATAATGCTTTGTTTCTGAAAACATCACCTTATTTACTCAACTTGTTTTGGAAAACCATTTTTGTGTCAATAATGTTTTTGTTTTTAGGATTTGGTATAAGTTACCATATATTGATATTTTAATTTTTTTCTAATTCATCATTCACTTAATGAACCCATTCTGGATGCTCAAAGGATTCTTTCATGTAATTTAGTTCTACATTTGAAAATACTGAATTATGTGAAATGTTTATTTTTCTTCTTCTTGTATTAACCCTTTAATTATGATCAAAAATTACATTCCTAGAATACCATTGTTTCCATAGATTATGATGATAATTATAATTATATTCCTAATCACTAAAAATCGCTAGGTCATATTCTTATTCTTGAGAGTTATACAATTCATTGAGATCTTTTTAGAATTGGCTTCTTCAGAATTCTCAAAATCCTATTCAACTTCATCATGTTCGTTTTTCCCACATTATTTGAAAATATTAAAATAAATGTAAGAAACTATTTTATTTGTTTTTCTGATGAATCATCTATAACCTATTCCTTCTATATAATGACCAAGAAAAATTCAATCTTCACCTTTCTGCTCAAACATACCATTGTTTCACCCTTTCTTTATTATAATACATGGACTCCTGAAAACACTAACATGTTTAAGACTAGGAGTAATTCCAAAAAAATTCATATGAATTCATATCTGATTGTGGCTTGTAAAAACATCGGTTCTAGAAATAAACAATAGTAATCATTGCTTTCCTCCAAAATTAATGAGAAAACCCATTTTCATGTAACAAGGTTCTTCCCATTTCCCTTATGCTTCAGTTCTTTCTTTCAGTAACCCAATTTTTTGCGGTGTAATAGGGGAACTATATTCATGCTGAATTATATGCTTCTAAATATAGTATTCGAATTCATTACTAATGTATTCACCACCATTATTAGTTCTAAACTTTTTCCCGGGATACTCACATTCATTCTCATCTTTTCATCTAAAACATTTAAAAATTTTCAAAGCATCTAATTTGTTTTTCCTAAATATGACACAGATATTTAGAGTAAATTCCATAATAAATGTGATAATATACTTATATCCTTTTTTATTGTTTCTTAATTTTCCCAAATATATCAGAATGTATTAGTTCTAGAGGATTCTAAGAATATATATCAACTTCTTTATGCACAGCAATCATAATCATTTCTTCCTAAAATATAGTGAAATACAAATATCTTATTAATGGAAAATTATGGAATTCTCAATCACAATCACAATTTTATTTTTTTCTCACTATTCTCTAAGACATGTGACCAAGCCTTTTATTCCAAAACTAATTTTTTTCATCCATTCTCACGTAATATGTGTTTTTTATATCACTAACACGAAACAAATTTTATTTTGTACATTCAAATCTTGTAAAAATATTTCCATCTTCTTCACTTCTCACATAAAATCTATATTTCATGAAGATAGATTTGTTTACTTTATCACACATTTATGAAATGCTTAGTATATTGTTCTTTAGTCTATCAATATACAATATTTTCTTGGACATTAATTTTTCATTCCCAATGATTTATGACCCAACAACATTGAATATTAATTTTTCATCCCAAAAAAATGTCATTGTTTCTTCATTAAAATCATTAATATTATTTAACTATTTTAGGCCTCTTATAATGTAGGAAGAACACCCACTATAAATTATCTAGGTTCGTTATCCTTTTATGTATTTTAAAGCATTTTTAACAATAAGTTAATTTTCTCCATTATTTTCTTTCTTCACCTTCAGATTACGAGAGATAAAGATATTTTCTTGAGAGGAAAATATAACATGAAAAACTATTTTATGATGTCCAGGTTTTTCACAGCTCTCAAAAATCTTTTCCGGTAGTTGGAAGCTATTTTTAATCTTTACTTCATTTTTTCAGGCATCTTATTAACATCATTCATATTAATATTCCATTGAGTAGATTGAATCCCCCTCAATATCTATCTTTCATAACATACATGATAATAATGTTTTATAAACCAATAAATACATGTAGTATGGCCGAATCCACCACAATACCAGTGATACCAATAGAAAGAGTATTTTCCTTTGATCCTTCAGTACTGATCAGAATCATGCATATGCATCATGACCACATTATTAACAGAACCACCAAGATTTATATTATCAACAATTCAATTCTAGTTCTTTAAAAAATTATTATATTGTAAATTATTTCAATCCTTGTTATATTTTTATTATTTGAAGACATTTCCAGACATATGTTTTCTTAACAATAAAGAATTTTCAATATTGTAGGTCTTGGCCACATAAAAAAATACCCATATTTAATTATTATAGATACAACCCCTTTATTATTATCACCATTTGAAGATAACTTTTATTAAATAATCTCTGGATTCATTTATCTATAGCATTAACCAACCTCCATAATAATTATTTTGAAAATTGTGTTTCTTAATTCCTCTCCTGAGTGTGTTTGATAAACAAGTCACAAATCTTTTTTTGTTCCCTTTAGAATCACTTCTAGATGCTCATTACAACTCTTCTCATAATCACGAAAATTATTTAAATAATCAACCACATTCACAAGTTCTTTTTCAAGAACTCCATCTTTTCACACTAAAGAAAATTATTCTTCGAATTTCTTGTTTTTATTTTCATGTATTCTATTCTTTGATAAAAATTCCATGATCTCTTAATTCATTTACCTTTCAGAATGAGTTTATTATTATTATTCTTTTTAGAGCTCGTTAATTCATATTCTTCATCATTGACTATTGCAATGAATGAATTTTAAATACCATACTCAAATGACTTTTTGGATTCAACATGACATCCTACTTATTTTTCATTTTTAGATAAGAAACTTCTTTATTATATACTTGATGAATTTATTTTTCATTCCCTGATATTTTTTAATCACCTCGTTTCTTTCATGATCATCTTGGATTTCAATCTTCTTCATAATTATCTTATTAATATATTCTTGGAGAACAATAATCCACATTGTGACCAATTCCTTAACATTAAAAACAGTTTAAGGGAAGTTTCCCTTTGAATTTTATTTTACCTCATTTATAATTCTTAGAAAAAAATCATAAAAAATCATTTGTATTTTTACATACCTCATCTTTAGAATTTGGATCACCATATTCTTCTTCAAATAGTATCTTCTTATTATTCTCCATCTTCATATCTTTGAATGTTGTTTCTCTTCCATCTTTCGTATTTATCATTATGGCATTCTCTCTACTCATCGTATTTGTTACAAGAGTGATATGCAAGTCATAAAGAGATAATGTCTAAGAATATCTATCTTCTAATGAAAGAAACTTTTTCACCAAATTTGTCAGGTTGGATTCTCGATATGTTTTCAAAAACTATTGAATCCTTCAGCTTCATACAAAGGAATATAATAGTATATACAATATCATTAACCATGGAAATGAATTCCCAAAAAGATTGATGTTCAACCATCTTCAATGATTCCTACTTTAGCATCCATATTTAAGGCTTTTTCTTATTTACATTTTTATTGCCTTCATATACGTTTTTTATTTTGTCCTTAAAACCATTCATGGTGGAAACACCTTTCCCTCTAAATAATTCACATTCCGAAAGTGATGATAATATAGCATCTATGGACCTTCCATCATTCTAATGAAACCTCTTTTCAATAGGTGTAAGTTGAGTTTTATCACCAATGGGGGAAATAAAACTATTGAAGCTTCCAGAACATCATAACTAATAGAAATAAGATATGGAAGCATTATATATTTTCCGATATGAAAATTCATTACATAAAATACCAGAATACATTTACAATGCACAGAGTTCATGTTATCCATTAGCAAGGAATATCAAAGGTAACCTTCACTCTAATACCAATTATATGTTCCCAGTCAGGATAATACATCAATGGGATGGGGAGGGGTGAATTAGTGATACTTTTGTTGTCTTATGATTCCCTTATATTGAATCAACCTTCACCTCCTGTTAAATATTTAATTTCCTACTCAACACAATAAAGACACATCCACAGGAACACATCTATTTTCAAGGTTCACTATTCAATAAGAATAGCTATGTCTTTTGTATGTATTGAAATAATATAATTCCATAAAATACACAAGAAAAAAATACTTTAATTATAATGATTAGGATGTACCCTTACACTCGAGTAGCACTATGAAACAATCCCACTAATGCATTTGCACCCTTTTAGAATAATAGGGTAACATCAACAACTTTTGTATCAACTCATGTTACCTATGATTTGTTTAACATTAATAATATTATATATGTGCTATATAATTATTCAATTTCATACCCAGAAGAAAGGTATGAACTACCTGGACATATGTTAGGAACTATAGAGTCGGATTTTCTAGTCTTCTCATCTGGAATATAGTTCTCCTAATACAGCTGAATCTACTGCACAATAAACACTGATTATAATAAATCTAAATAAAATTATTCTTCAGCCTAGAAATTATTAGTATGATAAATTCTAGTAATAAAACTCCATTCGTAATCTTCATCAGTCCAAGAAGGCTTGTATAGTGAAACCAAGAATAGATGTCCCATTCAGATTTCCTCAACCTGGTTTGATAAATATATTCTATTTAGCTTAGCCCTTTACCACAAATAGCTAAAGAAACCATCCTTCCCAATGTAACATAATCATTTTAAGGAAACCAGAATCACTTTCCCTCTCTGGATAGTCAAAGCCCCATTCTCATTTGTGATCAATAGTACTCCTCTAATAGACCACATAATACAGTGTACTTTCTCTCACTTTTTATAGGAAACCCAAAAAGGATAGGCTGGAATTTCCAAAATGTTTTCCCCCAAACAATAATTTTTCATTTCCCCATATAATATCAAAAGAAACTTTGATTTTTGTAATGCTTCTAGATTCTTCATGAAGCATCTACAAAATTTACTTCCACTTCCTCAAACTCTTATTGCTGAGATTGATAATGTTTGACATAACCTTATGGGTCCGAACATTAGGTTCTGATTCCCCCTTGCCATTTTCTTGAATTCAATTCATCAGAAAACATTTCAATCAAAAATTTTAAGATATTTTTAGTTCTCCCTCAACATGCCATTAATAAATTTCAATCCCTTTTCATTATTCTCATCATACATGAGACAAAAAACATCTTATCCACTTCTCTTGACCCACTAGGTAATGAAAATATATAACCAACTAGAGCATGAGTCTGTTCAAATATGAGCATCATAGGTTCCAATCATACTAGGTATGAACATCCTGATGCTAGACATCATTTCTCTCAGTACCAGTTTCCCTCTAAACAACTTAACAATTCTCGATTCCACTTTCATCAGTTTCATATTTATAGCAATTATGTGCATCACTATTTCTTCCAACATCAATAGTGTCACTCTTCCAGTCCTTCATTATTACATTAGGCTTATATCACGAGTTTCTAATATAAGTCAAGATTTATGAGATCTAAAAATTAGAAAAGAATCATCACATTTAATTACATATTTTATTCATAGTGAGCCTGATTCTCCATGATAATAAATAAGTTTTCAATATAGATTCATCTGAAATATATGATCTGATTCTTCTAAAATTTATAATCTGATTCTTCAAACTATTAGGTTCTGTTTTTGCTGAAAAACTGGCTATAGTTTCTCTAAAAATTAGGTTCTGATTTCTTCAAAGAACATACAATGAATTCATTAAAAAACAGAATCCAAAATCATCAAAAAAATGACTTTGAATTATACAAAAAACTATTTATGACACATTTTAAAGACAAATTATGATTTCTTTAAAAAAACTCAGAATTCATCAAAAAAAAAAGATTCTGAATTCATCAAATAACAGACTCCAAATTATTTGAAAAACATAATCCAAAATTTAAAGAAAAACTACGAATTATTATAATTATGACACCAAACATCCTGCATGCATCCTAGATTCTAATTCATTCATTATCACAAAACATGCTCTGATCCTATTAAATGAAAATTGTTTTGAATTACTTTCTTTATACCCTTTTTGTTATTTAAGAAAAATACAGTGAATGAAGACCAACATATTTAACATCATATTAACCCTAACATGAGATACCTTTGGCTCTAGTGCCTTTCCATCATCCTTTTTGACATGGTTATATTGGCAGTAAGCATTGATAGGTGTGTGGTGTTCACATGTATGACCATTGGTAGCCTTGAACCATTGGTGCTGGAACATTGTACTACAAAACGAGTAAGCTAACCCATCCCTATGTACATTAGCGATGAGAACATAATAACTCAGAAAAAAGCTGTATAGAGGTAATCATTTACATAGAGGATGGTTCTTTGGGATTTTCGATAGGCGATCTACCAGGGCATTGTGGTCTAAATAACTTCACACATATTCCTCAATGCCCAGATTATCTGTCATCTCTCCCATCCAAGAAGCTTCTACAAGGATATCATAGGAAAAATCTTGATTTTCCATTCTATCTGAATACTTTATAATATTTTTTTCTTATTCACAGAGCTCGATCGAAGAACTCTATAGCATATCTCAATCACAAAGAACGACCAACGAGTTATTCGAAAATTCTTGTAGACACAACTTGCAGAGTGCAAACCTATAGTGTCTAATGATTGAGTGTGTAATACAAAGAAAAAGATAACCTAGTTTGTAAATATAAATCATAGATCATGTGGATATTTTCAAATCTAGAGCTTAAGATTGGAGATACAGAGCCAAAGGTGGAAAGAAGAGGTGTTTCCAACACATATTTAAAGGAAATATCCCTCGAGTTTCATAGAGCACCAGTCCGTGGAGAGCTTCCTAGGGTTCTTGAGTTGGGTACCACCTATCTCTATTGTGATCTAGCTCTAAATTCTTAAATTGAGATATGCCTACAATTTTGTTATCAACCCTATGAATTCAGACATCGTTTTATACTCTACTCCAATTCTAAGGGAGTGGAATTATTGGTTCTAAAATACTGGTGTGGAGAAAAATAATTAAAGGGATCTTACCGGTACCGAATTAGGATACTTCATGAAGCTCTCTCAAAATGGAAGTGACTTCACAATTACCTTCAACACCGTAGCCGAGGAAAATCTGAAGATTTTTCTATGCCCACCGTAGTGGAAAGTGACTTTCAACTTCACAATTATAAAGAATATAACGGAAGACTTTGGGACATGGGGAGAAATAATGTTACCTCAATAGTTATGATGAAATTGTCAAAAGCATCTATGACCACTATAGAGGGAACGAATGAAGCCTCAACTCTTTAGAGGGGATGATGGTCAACTTCACATCCCTAAGGAACTTGATCCAATCTTCCTCCAATGGAAAATCACTAGTTATATTGTGGCATGCCATAAAAGAATCATGCCCATGTTGTATATAAATACATGGAATCCCCTTTTTCAAAGTGGTATGTCAACAACCATTCATATTCTAAATTTTCAAATCATGATGCATAATTTCATCATTGAAACCATCAGAAAAAAGAATCATATATAGTACATGACCACTAAAAAATACTTAATATTTCACTCAAATTTGTACCCACTTAATAGAGGGAGTCCCTTCACAAAGCCTATGATCCATCTCCAAATAAGGATCCCCTATTGGGTAACCAGATCATATTAAAGAACTCATGCTTTGCGAATAACCCTCGAAAAACATTTGTACTCCATGCTTTGACTGTGACATTATGATACGCATAATTATCCCCTTTGAAAATCCATATCCTCTGAATGCCTCTGTGCTCTATGAGCATGTGTACTATGTGAGCACATGTGCTCAACGAGCCATTTTTCTCTGCGATCACATGTTCCATGTGAGCCCTTATGCTCTACGAGCCCATGATCTCTGCGGTCCCATGAGCTATGTGAAGCCCTATACCTTGCAAGCCTATGATATCTGCAAATCCATTTTCTCTGTGAACCCCTCTACTGTTTGAGCCCTGAATCATTATGAATACTCTCTTTGTGAAGCCTCTTGCTTCATGATCCCTTCTCCTGTGAATCCCTCTTGACTTGTATGATGTTATTTCAATGTCCCTTGGGTATTAGTTTATGTTGTGTTGCCTGGACACATGCCTATTCACATAGGCACAATAATAGAAATTACTTCATCGCATAGCCACACTATCCTGAGATCTTTAGTGTATCACTCCACAACAACATATCTATACAATAATGATGGTTCCACACCTTAACGAATGGTTATATTTGGCCAGTTATTTAGGTCCTATGGTTAAGGAGTGAATCCACACTGTTCAAGATACATGATGTAAAACTGCCAAGCACTAGCATCCCTGAAAAAATAAATTAAACTATGATTACTACCTAAGGGATAGTTCTAGAGAAGACCGTGAGGGGGACTAGAACCATCACATTCTCACTCTCGTCTCCCTATGATCTTTATATCCATGATAACCTGGGGAAGTCATTGGGTAAGCCTCGACCCATCTTGACAGGGTGTTCTTGGAACGGTGTCTATATCCACTATGTACATCCTGACCCCTTACCTAGATTCCCTCCAAGATTATTTCCCACCATTCATTTATTTAGACTTCTAACGAGGGAAAATCCCCACACTAATTATTAGGGAATCACCTTTCATAATGCGATCGTGAGGTCCGTGTTGACTATTTTTTCTCACACTGAGCATAACACACTTGGGATTATAATATGTATTGATCACGACATCCAATATCAGATGCCATAGTATTTAAAAACCATACCCCTCTAAACTAAACTACACAGCCTTTGATATTTTCCATTTTTAGACAGGGTACATATGAAGCATCCCTAAGAGTCAAGCACATAACCGATCGGTCCTGACCAATTCTTGTTTTCTCACCCTCGTCTCGCATGACATTAAACAATATACCATGTTCATCCCAGATGACTTTAAACAAAATGATTTCAAACTATGTGTTTTTTGATCCCCATCTCCTGGACAAGGTGAGTATTAATATTTATAGGGGATCAACCCCAAACACGGATAAGCATTCACTTCACATTTTTTGAAACCCACTACTTTTATCCACCCCTTAGTAGTGTTAGACCATTTCTCAGGCAGATAACAAACCATAGGCCCCAAACTAAACCCATACTCATCTATCTAGGAGTGTCCCTCATATGGAAGGCCACTAACGATGTGTATTCTCCCAATATGTATTCAGGTTTCTATCCATTGTATAAACCCTAATACTATAACCCCACTTCTATTACTATGTGAACATTTTTTCCATCCATAGGGATTTTTTGGAAACCACTTTGTGGTTCAATACCAATACAGATACTTCTACACCAGTCCTCGGTTCCATCACCACTCAGTCAATCCTTTGACACTCCATCTATATCCACCGTGATTCAAGCTGGGCCGCCACATACTAGTGAAATCATGCCATCCTAGGGAAACTAACCATGTGTAATCCATATTCATCTCATTGCTCCTTTTTAGTACACATGCCTCTAGACTATCAGAATTATCATCAAATATATGGGTTTTTTTCCGTTATGAAAATCCTGATCCCATAATTTACCCTCTCAAACAATGTTGGTTTGGATCCATGTCATCTATACAGGAAATGTATGAGACCTCCACAAGTTTCAATACCCACCAATGGTAAAACTTGGTGTCCATTTTTTGGG
The DNA here is from genome assembly GCA_963277665.1 of Viscum album. Lineage (NCBI taxonomy): Eukaryota > Viridiplantae > Streptophyta > Magnoliopsida > Santalales > Viscaceae > Viscum > Viscum album. The sequence goes on along the minus strand of OY728142.1, from coordinate 336,754,402 downwards.
ACCCAATGATAGAGAAAATATTTTAAATTAATTTATATTGAATATAATTATTTTAAACCCAAAAAAGTTTTCCTCTAAGATGAATTGTTTCATTTTTATGATTTTGGTGTTATTTTGAGATGAATAGTAAAAATGGGCCATTTTGGATTTTTAACAATTTTAAATTATATCTGTAGTTTGGTCATAACATTATCTACAATAATACAAATTGAAAAATTCTTCCTTTTCCAGATTCTACACATCCAGGGCTTCATTTACTATTTTTGAACAAAAAGTTGAATCGGCCATATGGAAGCTCAAAAGAAGCTCACAAGATGGAGAAAGAAAACTGTTTGCAGTTCTTCTTAGTTTCGGTGTGGGAGCCATAACTCATTCATGGTGGCCCAAATGTTGTGATATTCGGTGGGTGGACGCGCAAGGAGTTTTAGAACATTTTTAATGAAGGAAAGGCCATGGGATTTGGTCTTTTGAGGGTCCATTAAAGCTTCCTAATCTGGGGGATGGCGTTTTGGAGAGTCTTGCTGGATAGAATAACTGCTCAGAGTAAAATGACCATAATTCTCGAAATACATGTCTAAATCTGCTGAGATTTTGAGGGGAAACGCCAATGAAAATTATAAACAAAATTTAAGAAGGGATAATCGGTTTAATAGGTCATTTATTAGGTCCAAAACGCGACATCATTCAGAGGACATGAATCTGGCTATAATAGGAGATGATCTCCCCCTCCTCAAGGCATCCCATATTCCATCCCATTTCTTCTGGGACACCACAATCGGAGATGGGAGAAAGAAAAAGGACACTCGGGGAAAATCTTCTTCAGCATCATTCTGTTTCTTTCTTTTATTTTTCTTTACTTTAAAATGTCTCTCCTCTCCCGCATCATCTCGTTTACCCCATCCATGGTGGGGTAGTTTCACGGAATGTGGGAAGGCTGGACCTATCTGTTGTGTTTGTGTTTTTGTGCATGAAATGAATAAAATATCTTCTTCTTTTTTATTCTGGTTTCAATTCTTAATTCAGTATTAAATTTCGAATGCGGTAGTGTTATGTTTTTTATTCTGAAATTATAAATGGCTTTGGTCGATGATCACATCTCCCTCCACCCAATTCTAATATGTATAAGGTGGAACAAGATTAGGGTTGGGTGGTGATTTCTCGGCAGTTGTGAAGCACATGTGTAGGATTTTAGGTCGAAATCTTGCTTAATTAGGGAACAACAATTCAGGTCTGGGATTGCTCAAATTAATCAAGAGACCATATACAACCCTAAGCACATTGGAAGGAGGAGAGACTAATCTAAGGTTTTAGAATGGAAAATTCTCATCACATCTATATAACTAAGGGAGAGAGAGGACTCGATAGATGAATCTCTCTCTTACCAGTTTGAGGATGAATAAGAGATAAAATTTGGAAACCATGATGGCACAACACTAGGTCTATCCGAACCCAATCTGATCATTGTCTTTATCATTTGTTAAAATCAATCAATTTCTGTTGTTTGTTTCTCTCATAGTCATTAAAATTATTTAAAACCAATATTTTTAAGAAAACCAACAAAAAGTGAAAACCTTGTTTTGTGTGCACTCCCCTTCGAGAGACTACGTAGGATCAACTTCTATACTATACTTAGGTAAATAAAATATTGTTTTTCCACGCCCCATAACAGGCATGCGTCAAACTTGGCGCCGTTTCCAGGGTGGAAGTGCCTCAATGCTTTGAAAAAACAATCCCTTTTGAATGACTCATAGTTCAAATATAAATTTATTATAATTATATCTAGAAATTGAGCGCACAATAACCAAATTGAGAAATAAAAATCATCCCAAATATTTTGAAGAAATCAATCTCACCGATTCAAGTGATACCTTGAGTGAAGACTTCGAACCATTAATAATGGTTGTAAATCCCAACTGAACCCTACATGACATCTGTGCACCTCAATTTTTCAATCAAAATTATCAACCTGCAATTCCTGCCTTAGAAAATGATATTGAATTGTGAATTAATATGATCCAAGTGCTTCCTAAATTTTATGGTCTTATAGGTGAAGACCCGAATCGACATATTCAAGAGTTCACCTATGTCTGCTCCAGCTTCGAACCTCAAGCAGTCGCGGAAGAGCATGTGATGTGGAGGGCATTCCCCTTCTCACTAGAGGGATTAACAAAGGAATGGTTGTACAATCTGCAATCGGGGGAGATTAGTGACTGGGAAGAACTAAAAAAATGCTTTCTACAATTATTTTTCCCAACATCCATGTTCACTAAAATAAAGAAGGATATTTATGTCATCCATCAATCAACTGGAGAAACACTCTATGAATACTGGGAATGATTCAAGAAGCTTTGTGCAAGTTGACCACACCAAGAAATAGAAGAGGACCCATTCCTCGTGTGCTTCTACCAAGAATTGCTTGACAATGACAGGAATCTACTAGATTCCTCATTGGGAGGAGCCCTCATTGATAAATCACCTGCAGATATACGAGTTCTGATTGATTAGATTTCACAAAATTCACAAAAGTTTGGCACTCGAGGTACGATGACGAGATGAATCCATGAGGTAAGAACATATGATTCAGTAGATTTAATTAGGAATGAAATGGTTGAACTCACCAGGTTGGTGCGACAAATTGATGTGAACCATGTGAACGAACATCAAGGAATGAATCAGGTATGTGGTTTATGCTCTTCTAATTCTCATTATAATGATCAATGTCCATAAGTACAAGGGACAGAAAGTTGTGCTACAATCATTCAACAAAGGCAATACCAACTGCAAACCCAGCTAGGGTATGGGTTTCAGCAGAACCATGCCAGACCACCTTTTCAACAGCAATATCAGATCCTGATAGCATTCCAACAACCTTATCAGAATCCCTTACAACAACAACAAAATTTCCAACCACCACCGTTCTAGAGAAACAATTATGAGCAACCATCCACAAGTGCACCGAAAAATGAAGACCAATAGTTGAAGACAAGAGTTTTGGGAATAGAAGATAAGATGGACAAGCTAGCTGATCAATTTTCATGCATTATGGATGCTCTCACCAAGAACCAAGGTAAGATTCCTGCACAAACAATTCCCAATACAAAAGGGAATGTAAGTTCTATCACAACATGAAGCGGGAAGGATCTCACACCACCATAAAAATTTGAGGAGGATTAATCTAGGGAACCTGCTGAAGCTCGTCCCGTCCAACCAAAAGTTGGAGTCAAAAACAAAGTAGAAAGAACAAGGTTTTGGAAAGAAAGACTAGAAAAACCATTGCAGAAACAACAATGGTAGAATAAGGATATCTCAGCACCATTCCCATCATCATTGGTTGAGTCAAAGAGGGGCGAAGAAGAACAACTTCAAGGGGAAAATCAGAAAACATTCCGAAAATTTGAGATTAACATTCCACTACTGGATGCAATCAGAGAAATCCCTAAATATGAAAAATTTAGGATGGAGATGTGTACTAAAAGAAAGAGGCTAGATGGAAATGAAATAATAAACTTAGGAAGAAGCGTCTCAGCATTGATCACCCCACCGATACCACAGAAATGTCAAGATCCAGATACTTTCATTATTTCCTGCACTATCAGTTCTTTAATTTTTACTGATGCACTATGTGATCTTGGAGATTCGGCAAATGTGATGCCTCACTCAATGTTTTTATCTTTGCAGATCGGAGAACTAAAATCAACTCGGGTGGTGGTACAATTAGCAAACAGATCCACCGTTTTCCCAGCTGGAGTCATTGAAGATGTACTTGTAGGAGTGAGAGGATTAATCTTTCCAGTAGACTTTTATGTCCTTGCCATGGTGGAAGACTAAGCACCATCCTAATTTCCCATCATCCTAGGGAGACCATTCCTAAAAACATCAAGGACAATCATCAACGTGCATGAAGGAACACTCACCATAGAGCTTAGAGATAGTACGATACACTTCAATATTCTTTATACGATGAAAAACCCGTCCAACAATCACTCATTTTATGAAATCTCCCATGATGAAGGTATAGAACCAATTGAAGACTCATGTATGCTTCAAGACTTTTTATATGTGGGAGAACACTCTTCATTTGAATTTTATAACTCCCATGAACCTGAAAATTCTGATATCATGTTGGGGGATGAGGTAAAATATGATTTTTTCAATGATTTGTTAAAAGGAAGTGAGATTATTCTAGAGAATTCATCATTAGAAGTAGGAAACCTAAATTCAATATCATCCCTTGAACAACCCCCATGTTTAGAGCTGAAGCCTTTTCCATGTGACATGAAGTATCCTTACCTAATGGAATGAGAGAAATTTCCAGTAATCATTGCCAATAACCTATCCCATTCACAAGAACAAACATTGATTAACCTTCTCAAAAGGAATTTCAAAGCTGTAGGATGGAGTTTAGGTGATATTAATGGAATCAACCCTAAGGTATGATCTCACAAAATATTTTTAGAAAGTGATTCTCGGCCAGTTAGACAACCTCAAAGAAGACTTAATCCCACAATCATGGAGGTCATCATGAAAGAGATTGAGAAATTGTTAGCAGCTGATATCATTTTCCCAATCTCTCATTCTAAATGGGTCTACCCAATTCATGTAGTCCCCAAGAATACCGGCCTGACCACTGTTACAAATGAAAGAAATGAACTGATCCCCATGAGAATAAAAAATAGATGGAGAGTGTGTATAGATTATAGGAAGGTAAATCAAGTTACCAAAAAAGATCAATTTCTTATTCCATTCATTGATTAGATACTTGAAAGGTTAGCTGGAAAAAGTCATTACTTTTTTTTAAATGAATTCACAGGATATTTTCAGGAACCAGTTGCACATGAAAACCAGAAGAAGACAACCTTCACCTGCCCTTTTAGAACATTCGCCTACAAAAGGATGCCTTTCGGGCTATGCATTGCCCCATGAACATTTCAACAGTGTATGGTGAGTATTTTCTCGGACCACATTGAGGATTTATTGGAGGTGTTTCTTGATGATTTCACAGTTTTTGGAAATTCATTTGATCATTGCTTGGGAAATTTGGAAAAAGTTTTGAAAACATGCATTGAAAAGAACCTTGCCTTAAATTTTGAAAAATGTCATTTCATGGTTAAAAAAGGGATAGTGTTAGGGAACATAATTTCACAAAAATGGGATTGCGGTTGATAAATCAAAATTTGATGTAATAAATTCCTTTCCATGTCCAACTTGTGTCAAACATGTTAGATCCTTTTTAGGGATTGCATGATTTTACAGAAGATTCATCAAGGATTTTAGTAAGATTTCTCTCCCTCTCTCAAGATTACTTTTAATGGATGCTGACTTTAATTTTGATTGTGCATGTAGGGAATCATTTGACGAATTAAACAAAAGGCTGATAACACCACCAATAATGCAGCCACCCAATTGGGATTACCCTTTCGAGCCACTTTGTGATGCATCCAACCAAGATGTGGGAGCCGCCCTATCCCAGAGAAATGATAGAAAGCCTCAAGTCATCTTCTACGCATCAAGGACCTTGGATGAAACAAAAATAAATTACACAACCACAGAGAAGGAGTTCCTTGCAGTTGTTTTTGCACTAGATAAATTATGATCATGTTTTCTGGGCACTAAAGTTGTTGTTTTTTCTGATCATGTAGCTCTTAGGTACTTAATGAAAAAGGAGGATGCTAAACCATGGTTGGTGAGATGGATGCTACACTTACAAGAGTTCAATTTGGAAATCAAAGATAATTAGGGGACTAAAAATCAAGTGGCTGATCATCTGAGTCAACTACCCCACACCGCGAAAATAGAATTCCAAAAGCAGAACCCACTTAATGATGAGCTTCATGGAGAACAACTCCACATCATCAACAGTGAAGTACCATGGTATGACAACATTGTCAACTATTTAGTTACATCTCAGGTACCCTCTCATCTAAGCTCTCATCAACAACAAAAGCTTAAATCTAATTCAAGATTTACTTTTGGGAAAACCCGTTTCTGTTGAACATTTGTAATGATCAAATCATAAGAAGATGCTTGCCAAGAAGTGAAAATGAATCAGTGTTTGAATTTTGTCGTAAATTATCTTGTGGATGCCACTTTGGACCTTAGAGGCCTACCTAAAAACTTTAAAATCTAGACTCTACTATACCACCTTATTCAAGGATGCATATGAAATTTTTAAAAGATGTGAAAAATGCCAATTTTTAGGTAACATATCCAAACGACATGAAATGCCACAAAAACCAATAAACTTTTGTGAAATTTTTGAAGTTTGGGGCATAGATTTATTGGGACCATTCAAAATCTCCTTTATAAATTCATATATTCCTTTTGCTGTAGACTATGATTCAAAATGGGTTGAAGAAAAAGCAACTAGAACTGATGATGATAAATTTGTTTGTGATTTTGTCAGGGCTAACATTTTTTGTAGGTTTGGCATGCCACGAGAAATCATCAATGATCATGGAACTCGTTTATGAAACAGGAAAATGGAAGAATTGGTGAAGAAGTATGGGGTGCATCATAGAACATCTACCCCATACCATCCCCAAAGAAATGGCCAAGCAGAAGTCTCCAATAGAGAAATCAAAGCCATTCTAGAGAAGACTGTTAAACCCAAACAGAAGGACTGGAGCCAAAATATAGATGATAAATTATGAGCATACAGAATGGCCTACAAAACACCGATAGGGATGAGCCCCTATATATTGATCTATAGAAAGAGTTTCCACCTTCTTGTGGAGTTAGAGCATAGTGCCTACTGGGTGGTCAGAGAGATGAATCTGGACCTTGAGAAAGTTGGGAAAGAACTAATATTACAATTAGAGGAGTTAGAGGAAATTAGAAGGGAATCTTTTGAAAACTCAATGATCTATAAAGAGAGAATAAGGATGGCCCATGAAAGGATACTTCAACCAAGATCCATCAACCCTGAAGATCACGTGTTAGTCTTAAAATCCAAACATAAGCTTATGCCAGGTAAGCTTCATTCCAGATGGGAAGGCCCCTTTACTGTTATTCATGTATTCCCCTTTGGTGCTGTGAAGATTCAAAAGGAATGAGGAGGAAACACATTTACTATAAATGGGCAGAGGCTGAAGAAGTTCCATGGGACCGTACCTCATGAACCAGTGGAGGTGATCACACTTTTTCACCCTGAATACAAATTAACACCTACAAGGTTGCATCATTCCTTTATACTTTAATAAATAAAGTAACTCCATCTTTTTGAAACTTACATAAAAAATTCCATTTACATGAATTGAGGACACTACATCAATGAAGTGTGGGGGAGGGAATCTTGTAGTTGAGGAGAATTTTAAAAAAATTTAATTTTAATTTTTTTTATTTGTCGAGCCAATGACATTAAACAAAGGCACTACCAGGATGAAACCCACATTTTCCTCCATTGTCCACTTGTCCTCTTAGACATTTACCAGCATGATTGAACAGGCCAGCAGTATCAATTATTTTCATTTTTATATTTTAGGTCCATTAATGAAGAAGTTGTAGTGGGATTATACGTCGTGAAGAAAAGAATAAATTTTTTCGGGTAGTAAGAGTTTAAATTCTATATTATCCAACTTTATTCACTACATTTGTAGTCTTTTAATGAATTATTAAAAAAATTCATGCCCATGCTTGAATTCACGTTTTACTTGAGTTATCTCGGAGACATTAGTTTCATAGAAATCCAGTGATTACATGTTTTATATTTCAATGTTAATGATATTGAATGATTAAAATGGATAATTGGATTATTATAGTGAAGCAAGGATATTGAAATAAGGACTCATGATTTGAGGGAATTAATTAATTCATGTAAATGAAATTTCCCTTCAATTTTTCATTCATTGAATTTCTAAAATTCAAGTGAATTAATTTGTTATTATTAATCATGCCATGAGTGATTTTCCAATATCATATTCTCATTCCTGAGAGGATTTCTAGACCAAATATTTTTTATTTTATCTTGAGCATATTTCTTGAGGGATCTTGGGACGTGCCACCTGCTAGAACTTGTATTGAAACTTTTCAAAGCTATGACTGTACAAAACCACATTTAATATGATTGAGGAACTACATTGGCTAGCCATATATTTTCCTGAGACCCACCCTTACATTTATCCTTCATTATCCCATAGAAGCCATGAATTTCCTTATAGGTTTAAGCCACATCACAAGCTGATATTTCCTTACCTACCCACACTTTTAGTATTTTTGCATGGTAATTCAATATTGAGTGTGGCGAAAGGGTCTTTCGTGTGCGTTTATTGGGATATGTATCATTTTTGGGTGGTGTAATGTGTGTGTCATCATTTTGGGATATTTATTATTAGAAAATTTGGCATGAGTCATCATTTCATTATGCTTCTTTCATTTCATCCGGTTCTCCATAAAAAAGAGAGAAAAAAATTCAAAATAAAGTTGTACCTGTCTGGAGCATTACAAAAAAATAAAATAAAGATGTGCCTTTCTGGAGCTTTACCAAAAAACAGGTAGAACTTGGATGATATCATTCATTGTAATCATTTATTTACTCATGACCCATGTCATTTAAAGGGGACCAGTGTTGTGATTCACATTTAAAGGAAATTTGAGTGAGGTTCATCTTGTGTTTTCACTTGATTAATCATGCATTGTACTTAAGTGTCAAACCTCCTACTTATGGCCTTAAATTATTTAAAACATTTACCCACCAACCCTAGTCCACAGAGTCATTTGAACCTTTATTTCATGTCCTCATGATTTTATGTGTGTTTTGTCTTTACAAAGTAGAGATATTAGTTCCTTTACAAGCCTATGGGTAAGGAGAATGTTCTCATATATGAGCATAAATCCACTATTAATTTTATCATTAATGATGAGTTAAAAGATTCAAAAGTGAGTTAGATCATTATTTGGAATGTTTTATAATAATAAATTGAGAAGCTTAAATGAATGAAAGGAGAAGCTCCATTATTTTTCAAAGGGGAATAGTAAAATGCATGAATTGATTGTTTCTTTGAAAAATGGGAAATGAAATTGGTATTTTTGTGGAACTAGAAAATTTTATTAGACATTGATAATCATTTTATTTTATTTCATTGAAATTTAAATATTGGTGGCATTGGTGCCCTTTGAATTCCATGTTGATATTTAATGCTTGAGGACAAGCATAGTTTATGTGTGGGGGAATTGATAGAGAAAATATTTTCAATTAATTTATATTGAATATCAGTGTTTTAAACACACAAAAGTGTTCCTCTAAGATTAATTGTTTCATTTTTATGATTTTGGTGTTATTTTTAGCTGAATATAAAAAATGGGCCATTTTGGATTTTTAATAGTTTTAAATTATTTCTGTAATTTGGCCATAACATTATCTAAACGAATCCAAATTGAAAAATTATTTTTTTCTAGATTCTACACATCCAGGGCTTCATTTACTATTTTTGGACAAAAAGTTTAATCGATCATATGGAAGCTCAAAAGAAGCTCACAAGTGGGAGAAGTAAAACTATTTGCAGTTCTGCCTAGTTTTGGTGTGGGATAGATAACTCATTAATGGTGGTCCCAAATGTTGTGATATTGAGTGGGTAGACGAGAAAGGTGTGTTAGAACATATTTTATGAAGGAAAGGCAGCGGGATTTGGCCGTTTGAGGGTCCATTAAAGCTTCCTAATAAGGGGGTTGGCGTTTTGGGAAGTCTGAATTGACAGAATAAATGCTCAGAGTAAAACGGCCATAACTCTCGAAATACATGTCCAAATCCTCTGAGAGTTTGAGGGGAAACGCCCAAGAACATTATGAACAACATTTAATATGGGATCAACGCGTTCAGAGGATAGAAATCTGGCTATAAAAGGAGGAGAGCTCCTCCCCCTCAAGGCATCCCATATTCCATCCCATTCCTTTTGGAACACCACAATCAGAGACGGGATGAAGCCAAGGGACACTCAGAGAAATTATTCTTCTGCATCATTCTGTTTCTTTCATTTATTTTTCTTTACTTCAAAATGTTTCTCCTCTCCCACATCATCTCGTTTACCCCATACATGGAGGGGTAGTTTCATTTGAGTGATCAGAAAGAGGGGAGGCTGGTCCTATGTATTGTTTTTTAGTTTTTGTGCTTGAAATGAATAAAATTTCTTATTCTTTCTTATTCTGGTTTCAATTCTTAATTCAGTATTAACTTTCGAATGCGATAGTGTTATGTTTTTGATTCTGAAATTATAAATTTCTTTGGTCGATGATCACATCGCCCTCCACGCAATTCTAATCTGTATATGGTGGAACAATATTAGGATTGGGTGGTGATTGCTTGGCGGTTTTCATGAACGTGTGTAGTATTGTATGTCGAAATCTTTTTTAATTAGGGAACAATAATTTCAGGTCTGGGATTGATCTAATTAATCAAGAGTCCTTTTACAACCCTAAGAACATTGGAAGGAGTATAGACCAATTTAAGGTTTTGGAAAGGAAACTTCTCATCAAATCTATCTGGATAAGGGAGAGAGAGGACTCGGTAGATGAATATCTATCTTACCAGTTTAAGGAACAAGAAGAGATAAAACATGGAAACCATGATGGCACAACACTAGGTGTAGCCAAACCCAATCCAACCACAATATTTATTATTTGTTAAAAGCAATCAATTTATGTTGTTTGTTTCTCTCATAGTCATTCGAATTAATTAAAACCAATCTTTTTAAGAAAACCAAAAAATTGAGAACCTTGTTTTGTGTGCACTCCTTTTCGGGAGAATACCTAGGATCAACTGCTATAATATAATTAGGTAAATAAAATATTGTTGTGCCACGCCCCACGACAGGTGGGCGTCACCCAATCACCCATGGACCAGTCCTCATTGTGCATCTCAATCCATCCATAAATTAATCCTCTCAAATTCTCCCTCACATGGATGTACCCATCTTATCCACTCCCAGTAGTGTTCGGATAAATCTGATTGGTTTCTTCAACATTCTAAACTCATGGCATACCTCATGTTAAACATTGGCAGTCGACTAAAATCATAGGGACATTCCTTTGGCATACAATTCCTCACAGTCGACATGGGATACCACTATATTTTTCTCCCTCAAGATGCCCTATTATAATCAGAAGAAATTCATGTGTAGAGGTGTTTTATCATCCAGACATGCCTACGATGCCCAACATGTCTAATCTCTTGACCAAATATTTCTACACTGACTTTACCACATAAAATGTCCTAATATAAGTAGAATAATTAAATGTTTTCCATAATGATATGGAACCGATAAGAGTTTCATGAACAATTTCTTAATATTTAAGGGATACCCAGACTAGGTGATGAATTCCAAGGAGCAATCCTTGGACTGAGAGTGATACATCCCATCATACTATTTTGATCAAGGGGATACTGTTCCTGAATAAGTGACGGATGCTTCCATCCTTTAGAAAGTAAAAATGCTGGGCAACGATCGATGTATCCCCATGGTCGGATGCAGGACCCGACAAAAATGTCAGAGACATATATTAATATAATAAGATGTAATATTTATGTATGAGAAGCATGTGTCACTATACATTACTTTGTAAATGTTCTTCTTTGATTATCTGAATTAAATAATCTTATGTTTTATTACATTTTTATTCTCATACGGAAGATGTTCTTTGATTCCATTATGATTCTTGATTTATGAAATATCAATACTTCTTCCCTAAATAATAATTATGAACTATAATTTAATGTGTATATTTTTTAAATATCAATATCTTGTTCTCATACCTTTATTATCCTATTATGAAAATGTGACCATTGATATCTTTATTTTTACCATAATTTGTCATCTGATCTTGTTGTTTCTTATGTTTCCATTCCCAATGTTATGATGAATGTATTTCTGATTGGTATTTAAATTAAATATTGAAGTTATGAAGACCACACTAGAAAATGATGTAAATTTCATATGAAAACATAGCTTTTGTATCAATGTTTCCAAAGACACAAAACAAATACGATTTTGGATTGAATCATTCTATTATGTATTGAATATTCAATTGAAAATATGTAATATTTATTTTTGAAATGTATTTGTCACTATAGACAATATCATGGAAAGGTTTCATCAACATTGGAAACATGGATAAGAATAAAACTAATAACCATAATGATAATTTTATGTATAGTATAAAATTCTATATTATTTTAAATAAAGTGGTGTGTTTTCCAAGAAACAAATCAATTTATGGATTGTATAAGTATACATGGTTTTGGTTTAGATGAATCAAGGGGTAATAATACTAAATATAGTTGGTTGGGTATATGAAAACCCTCATTTAGGTTTATTGTATGTCTTCCCTTACAACATACATTGGTATATACACCTAGGGATATTATTTTCTTAAATAATCATTTCACTACAAACTATTGGGAAGTAATTGAATGAGGGGGTGATCATAAATAGATTTTTTACACCTACGGCTTCATCGATAGAAAACAAATATCTGATTATGTAGACACTGAATAAATTACTTTCCATTATTATTTTGTTTCTGTATATGATTTTTATGACAAACTATGATATGGGGTTGATGTGGATATTTGGATCCAAAATAAATTAGATTAATGCTGAATGTAATGGAAAATTTATTGATTTTTATTATCAAAAAACAATGAAATGGGATTTGGAAGGTAAACTCTTGTGACTATGAATATCTTTATATCTTGTTATATAATTATCAACATAAACACGGGTGAAATTATTGATACACATATCAATAGAAAACTTGAGAATCATAAATACCATAGAGGAAATAATAAATAATTTACATCATGCTAGAAATTTGGTAAGTGATACCAAGGTGAATGACTAAATTAAATGGTAAAATGCTTTATGGGTGGAAGGTAATGGAATATAGAAGTGTATTTAGAAGGAAAAAGGAAGATCATAATTGATGGAAATGAACTTCATCATAGAAAAAACATTATAATTCATTTTTATAAAAGTCAGGAACTTGTGAATTATCAATGTCAGTGACTTCCTCTAATTTATAACTCATAGATAATTGAAGGGCACATACATTTTTTATTTTTATTGGAATATTACATATGAAAATATTATGAAATTTTTATTTTATATATATTTATAATAAATTTTATATATTTAAATGTTGACCATATCAATTAAATAGGAAGGGATGTCACATTTTATATATGGAAGAAAACTATAATCTCCTAACAATGTAATGATAAATATGAAAATTTGATAAAAATTGAATCCATTGTATGAGTCTTGATTCATATTCAATGTGGGTGTTGAACACAGATAGATGGGGAGAAACTCAATATCTATGAAATTAGTATTGAATGATAATTTGTTATGTATGTCCAAAATAATTTTTCAGTTTACCCGCGAACTAATAATTTGAGATTTGTATAGAAATCAGATGAGTTTGTACACCTATTTAAATGACTCCATAATAAATTGAAAATTTTGAGTTGTCAAATTAAATTAAAATCTCTATATGAATATTTATAAAGGATTCATTCATACATATGATTCCCCAAATTGGTTCACTTATTCATTTTATGATAATGAAATATAGATCAATGAAACTTTACAATAATTATTAGGACGTTAAAATTTCACAATAATGATTAGGTATCATATACCCTATATTGTTGATTTGATCAATCAATTATGAGGAGGTAAATATCATTAAAAATAATTATCTTCAAATTGGATATTATTAATTGTTGGTAAAAAGTGAAAACTAACCCATGGTATTTGTCAGTACGGGGGATGGAAAAAATTAATTAATTTTTATTCTAGTTGGTATTAATAATAAAAAAAATCACTATGGATTTAAGGAATATATTCATTAGTTATTAGCTTGAAAAAACTGTTGATGTATTTATAGATGAAAATATTATATATTTAATGAGAATTCAAAAAAATCAAGATCATTTTGGATTTTTCTAAATTTACTAATAAAATATATTTTGTATTGAAAATTTCATGAGTGTGTTTTTTATACAACGTTCTTCATTTTTGGAAAATATAATCTCAAGAGTAGTTATATCACTGGATACCAAAAAAATAATGGTTACTGATTGTTATCTATAAAAAAATTATATAATAACCATGATCTTTATTTCACATTAAATTATGATATATTACATAAAAGTTCACTTAATATAGCCTGAACGATTGAGAATTCAACTATATTTTCGAATTATGTACATTTAATAAGAACATTAAAATACAAAAAAACATCATATTTATTGAAAACATCGTTAAAATTCTTGAACTTAATACTGGATGTGTTACCCTGGGGACATGCATAAAAAATTTGTGAGCTATAAAAGAAATTTTTGGAATAATCATGGAATAAAGAAATAAATGTTTGAAAATATTTATATCAATGAAGAATAAATGTTACTTTCATAATAAGGAATGATATAGCATGATAATCATAATAGGGTAAATGTGGAAACAACTTAAAATAGTACAACATTAATATAATTCATGGATAATATTAAATACGTCATGATGTAAAATGTCCCAAAATAAAATCTATTCCACTATATGTCCCAAAATGAAGTCTCATGAGATTAATATTTCCTAATTCATTGGAACACTATATAATTCTAGGTTCACCAATCAGATTCAGTTAATTACCAAGCCTTTGTGTGCCACATAGATCACACAATTTGGACTAATTCATTGTCTCATATTATTCCATGAATAAAGAGTGTGGAATGCACCCACATATTTTCCTTGTAAATTAATTATATGTGTATAATTTTTAATTCCATTGATAGAAAATTTTTATTGATTTCACAACACTATTATTTTAGCCTGGAAAGTCATGGTGAAATCCAAGTGGCATAACAATTTCTCTTAAAAATTCATAAAATGGGGTGATGATATAGAAATTTGTTCATAATTATTCGAAAGTAAATTAGAAAGTATGAGTGATATGGAATAACATATCCAATTATAAATAAATGAAGATAAAACACATATGGTAAATAAGATACATGAGTAATGTGGATAATATAAAAGTTCTCTTACCTATGTGTGTGACTCCAAAAGATTTTGAGGATATTGTCGATGGATTGGGGGAACTACGAGAGGTCTATAGAGAAGTTATTTTAGAGTAAAGTTGTTTTTTATAGATACTGAGTGAGAAGAAATGGATATTGGGTGTGTTAATATAGGAAATGATTGGGGATTTCATTAATATTTCTCAAACATATGGTTTGGACTTGATATAATAAAATTACCAAAAAACAAACCTTACTATATTTTTTTTACAACAGTTTCTGAAAATGGGATTGGAAGTAAATATTTTATAAGAAAAAATGTATGAAATTAAAAAAATAATACTCTTACATTTGTAAGAACCTATTTTTTCACTATTGGATGGATCAATAATATTTTTGTCTAAAATGTTAATTTAGGCATAATATGGATTCCTATTGAGTTATAAAAGGTATCTGAAGTGTTTGGGTCTTGTTCGATACCCGTAAAACATATTTTTGGGAAAAATGGCCAAGTCACGTTGTTGGCTTACAATTGGCGCAAGGTTTGTATAACCATGGAGATGGTAAATTTCCACACATAACAACTTCGTAGGGATTTTTCATAGTCTTGAAGCCTAACCATTCAAGCGCCCCTTTTTCCCAGGAAATCATGATTGGTTTGTGCAGGGATATTTCCAATCTTTTGGAAAAACCATGCACAATGTATTTTTATAGGTAAAATGGCTAATTTTACCATAATGATCGAAAAAAATCCACCCTTCTTCCATAATATAAGAACCAATAAAAATAAAATATTTCTCTCCCAATTTAGATATTATTTAATACCTAAGGTTGGAATAAAGAGATCTTATTCATTAGGGATTCATTCAAGCATTCATTCACTATGTTATATGCGCAACGGTAAGTAATTGAGTATGTTTAGGACTTTATTATTCTCTCTTTCTCTCAACCATGTTATCATGATGTGAGAAGATTTTCTATTTTCATAGAAATAGTCGGATTGAAGTCAAATAAATGGAAAATAATGTTGGAGGTTCGTCATACAAGCCTAAGGTGGGTGGTCTATAACTCATCACTCCTGTTTGATGATTTTGATTTGTCATGTCGGGCCCACAGATTTATCTAGACAGGATAATAGTATTTTTATTCCATGATTATAATCATTAGAACAATATGGGCATTCTATTTATTAATATTTGATTAATTTTTTGTGGTTACTCAAAAAACTACATTCATCCCATAAAGGATGTTATGACCTAAATGTCGTTTTAGTGTTCTAACATGTCTGAACCACCGTTCAAGTGTGCCTTAACCTGACCTTCATAAAGTGGATCATTTATATATTAAATGGATTGATTTATATAGTGAATTGAATAATAAAATGTACCTTGTATGTTTACATCATGGCCCACATATGGTACGTGATACAATTTGAAAATTAAATTGGAAATTTGAATTGGTAGGTATACTAAGGATATGAGAAGGATATAAATATAAATGAATTGTAAGTTCCATATCTGTATCACCACTTACCACATTAATGTATGGTAGAAAAATGATCCTTGAATAGGTAATATGATTTGAATGGATTAAATGAATGTTTTCATGCTACTTGACCTTATCAAACTACTGAAAGGAATGGATTGAACTAAATGAAATATTACCTGACATTATAATCAAATCAGAAGGGCCTGTTTCGAACTCACAATCGATTATGATTGGAGAATTCCATGATCCATCTAGAACCCCATTTCAGTCCATGTATATGCCTTTCATAAGTTTATATCCACCTAGATCCCAATCCATTAATGTTCATGGATGCCCAGTTTGACACCATAGGATCTGTCAATATTATTACAAGATTCCTCAAATACACTCCTTGGATCTAGCATTGAAATATAGGTTCCATGGTTACATCACATAGGATCATGTCTCTTCTTATCTCCATCATACCTTGGATGATCAAATTCGATTACATAGGTACATTATCGTGGAATGTCTTGGAATATTCCCCATGTATTACACTCTTATCATTAGCCTCATTACAGTTATTACTGAGTTAGCGACCCTTGAGGTCTAT
Organism: Viscum album; assembly: GCA_963277665.1. NCBI lineage: Eukaryota > Viridiplantae > Streptophyta > Magnoliopsida > Santalales > Viscaceae > Viscum > Viscum album. The sequence continues at coordinate 336,737,315 of OY728142.1, read as the reverse complement.
GATGACTTGGTTATTACCTTGGGGTTTCACTATGAAATATCATTATAGGTTGTGTTATTAAAACATGGATCTATTTTTATTTCTAACATTTGTATTATTTATAAAATTTCTATAATCAAATACTGAACAGTTTACATGTTCAGACACCAGCTGAGAGATAAATCATGTACTTGGGTACTTAGTTTCACTATACGGCTTTACATTAAATATACATGCCTACACACTTTTAAATATCCATTATATGGGCCTGATATTATAGACACCATAGGTAGAGGCCCCCTTAGATTTATCTCACACCCTTTCCAAGTGTCGTTTGGTTATAAGAGTAGATTAAATGGTTTCATGAGTTGAAAATGAGAAGAATATGACTTCAAACACTTGATTTCAGGTTGTTTAGTATGGAGGATAAAAGATAAAAATTGAATTAGAGATCAGGAATATTGTGATAGTATTTTATTTCTTCTTTAATTCTGTGGAACATGTTATTCCTACTATCTTGAATCTTTATTTTCTACTTTTCTAGTGAAATGACACATAATTAGTTATTGAATTCTATTCCAATTATTTCAGTTATTCTTACCATTGTCTCTTTTTCCAGTTGTGACTTCTGTTTACTTATATTTATTCTAATACATAACATTGTTAACATTCATTTGATATGATACACATTTCTAATAAGGGAATCATCTCCTTACATACACAAACTTGGCCTTCACTTCATTTCGGTATCCTCCAGAATATGAGGATATACACTTGAGGCCATTTGGCACACCAGGCTCAGGTCACCCATCTGTGTGGAATCTGGGTACGGGATGTAAAAATTGGTATCATATGTGATTTTTTTCTTTTTATACAATTTTAAGACAAAATATTTGAAATTATAAATGATTGGGATGTGGTCATGAGTTGTTCTTAGGAAACAAGTACACATGTTTTGGGTAAAAACCATGATTCCTATAATTGTAATTTTTTTACTTGTTTTTCTTATAACAGTTGTTATTATTTTCTCATTAGGGGATGCACATTTTTTGTGGAGTTGTTTATTGTTACTCTCTTCGAATATTTTTTTTTCAAACAAGGATATATGATATGAGGGCAAGGAGAATTATTAAATGCCTCATTATAGGAACATTTAATTTTCATGTCCTGCATATTTCCATTCCATATGGGCACATTTCAGAAATATTCTTTTCTTGATAAGCTATTTAATTGTTGACTGATACTATAACAATAAGCTTCTATTTATATTACTCTTGGATGCGATTGGGTGATTGCCTATATCAATTCATGAGGTGAATGTTCCCTCATTGGTTGGGATGATTAATTTAATGAGACATGACATTATTATATAATAAAATTGGTGTCGTTTCTAATGATTGGTGTATGGGAACTGATTCAAAAAAAATTCACATCCACAATAAATTAAATCATAAAATACAATATAAAAGATGGTATATCCTTATCCTACCTTGTAATGATTATGAATGGTAAAGTAGTGAACATGGTAATTAAATGTAAAATTAAATGAAACTTATGCCTGAGTACTTAAAGATACCTACACATATAAGCAGGTAGTTTTAGTATTATGCTTTGGGTAGTGTGTTTTCTAATGTTCGATCTTCTGCTAGTGATTCTATCTTTCATTGTATTTTTTTTCTAAGGCGTTTGATTAGAATTCTTGTACAAATTATGCCACAATATCCTCATATCATACACGTGAAGGGTGGTAATGACCATGCTCCAAACTTAGAGGGCGTTGAGCCACCACTTTTACCTATGAGAGTGCCTCTCGAAGAACCTCTTAATGTATAGAATATTGGCATTGAGGCCTTTGTTTTTGATAGTTTTCTATGTCTGGTGTAGTCCATGCTTGGTGCTCCACATCATGCACCTACGATGGCTGATATGACTCATGAGTTCTAATGGTAGAATCCTCCTACATTCTTAGGGGACAGTAGTCTACATGCTGATGAGTCTTAAATATATGTCACATTATATATCTTTGAGAATATTGAAATTCTTATAGAGAATAGGTTAAAACATGCCACATTCATGCTTTGGGATTTACCCAAGCATTGGTGGGTTGTGATTAACCATGTAGATATTCATGAAGCCATATAATGGGTTGATTTCCAAACTACCATATATGATCAGTTCTTTTCTTAGACACTGAGTGATAATAGTGCCAGAGAATTAATGTATCTTGAGTTTAGATATATTTAATTCATGGAGCATTGAATGCATTTCAAAGAGTTTCATCTCTTATAACTAATTCTAGATTGTGATGATCATTCACATGCTAGAGGCTTTGTGGATGGGCTCTGGTACACCATCTGTATGCAGAAGAATGTATTTTTCCTGACTACCTTCTCTAAAATTGTTAAGCATTTTCTTATCACTAGAAATTACATAAGGTAAGTTAATTTTACCATGTTTAAAAGATTTTTTTTCAGGATACTAGTTCTTTTAGTGGTTAGGAAATTTTTTCTCAAGGACTCTTGTTAGGGCAGTGACAACCAGAGTGAAAATTTTAATCATTATATAGTATGTCATAAGTATGGAAGATAGGGGAATTAAAATCCTCGGTGTGATAGAGTCCCACTGGAGTGTGAGTATTACGGTCATGTGGGTCCCCTAATACATTTCTATAGTACCTTTCGACAGGTTTTGAGTGGTAATGGATCCTCACTAGCTCCACCTTCAAGAGAGAGTTCTTTTACGATGTGCCAGGAGGGGATTTGGAATAGTACCAAAAGGTCTGGCTGAGGAGGAGGTATTAGCCTTCGTAACGAGACCCATCTTCACTAGTATCACTAGTAGTGTAGTTAAAATCATGTTTTCTCATATGTTGTATGATGTCATGGATCATTCCAATTGAATTAAATACATCTGATACCCAATTATTAGGTGTGGGACCATCTACAGTACGATGTACTATTCTAGTAGCATCTACTATAGTATCTGATTAATTTGATACATTTTATTCAAACACTTTTATCTCTACATATATCATGGAATGTCTCGGACTATAGATACAATATTTATCTAGTTGAATGACCATGTAAACCTCGTCAGGGGTGTGAACATAATGTATAGGCTAGTGCAAGGACTGTCCCCTTGATGTAGGTAGTTACCCTTTCTTATGGAACCTATTTTTTCTTGATATGAAGGTGATCAATGTCATACTCACGACTGATTGGTTGGTTCACAATTATTCTTTTTTAGACTGCTATCAAAATAGGGTATCTTTCACATCACCAGAGGGTAGTAGTTATCTACATAAGGGTGAGTGGGATGTCTAGGCTTGTAATAAACTGAATTAATATATTTTAAATTTACCTTTTTATTTAATTAATGTTATTATTTTTTATTTTTTATATATAACAAACATTTACTCCATTTTTTTATTATATATAATGGGATTTAAATGACTGTTAAGTATCACTACTATTTATAATATAGTGGTTGAAGAGTGATTTCATGAAAAGTATAAATATAGGGTTTTAATAAATCATTTCGACACGAAAAATGTATGTGATGTCCTCACATAGTAGAGTCATTCCACATGAAGCCCATTTATTAACGATTCTATGATAGTAAGATTTTTTTTGGATTTTCCCTAGACTAGGCACCAAATGATTACAAAAAACCTAAGCATGACTGTAACTATTTATTGGTGAAGTTCATGTTTATCGAGATCATGGCCCAATCCATGTTCACCAAATGTCCCCATGAAAGCCCCACCATCAAAAACCATAGTGGTAGGTAATATGCCAGTGTAATAAAGGTCTATGCATCAATACGCTACATTTATTGTTATGTACATTATTTTTGTATAGAGTAATGAATATATTTTCAGTTTATTATTGATTATTTAAAGAATATATAGTATCTTTAGTTAATATTAAAATTAAGTTATGAAATATATCGTGGTTAATTAAGGTATTATTGAAATAAAAAATATTTTTAAAAAATATTTTTGTTAAATTACATTTTTTAAATATAAATTATCATAAAATTTCAATGAAGTAAAATATAATCTTTATTTATTTTTGAAAACTCTTTTTATCAAAACACATAAATTTTTAATGAATATCGATATTCATTTTAAAAGTAAAAATTCACATATTTAAATAATTATTTAGATAAAATAAATATTTCTTTTTTATTCAGGATGTTGAAAATCTCCAATGGTGAATTTTGCAAATTTTTCCAAGACAATAGCATTTTGGGGTAAAAATTAAATACCAAATAAATATATACTATGTTTTATGACATCATAATGGACCAATAGTGATGTAATGAACACTATAAAAGGGTTATTTGAAAAAAAAATATGTTTTATATTTAAAATAACTTGATTTTGTATTTGTTTTAACTATTTAATAAATACATAGTTAACTCTCGAAAATGTATAATATATTTTATGAATTTATGTCCAATACTTTAAGAAGGTGACTCACCTCTAAATAAGAAAGGCTAAAATTTTAATATATACATCCCATAGACATATAAAATAATTTATTCCAATAGTATTTGGAAAAAACCATGGGAAAAAACTATGTTAACATTTTTCATTTTGAATATTTAGTAATATTGATTCCAAAAACTAAGTTTGTGAAATATAAAACAATTCCCCTCTCATTTTCCATATAAACCTACAAAAACACCAACTTCTCTTCACTCAAAATACATAGATCACATCTTTAATTGGTCCTCCCATCTCTATAATCCCCTAAAGGTTCCCTAATCTCTCAAGAAACCCCTCATTATTCTTTTTATGTAACACAATCATGTATGGGATCCCTACCATTATCATTTTTCTCCATGTTTCCATATATTGTTACACCATTTTATTTTCAATTAAAATGATGGGTTATGTTTTTGAACCACCCCCATACTTCCCGTATTATGGTTGAATGATGATAAACCCCTTTCTATATCATTAATATCTCATATGTACACCTACTACAATTCCAAAATTTCGTATGATTTTTTTCATTCTTTATCATTATTCTCATTTTTTATTATGTTACACATTCTATTTTAAAAATTTAATATATTGGGACATGTATTTATATGAACTTATTACTTCCATTTCATGTGTATATGATTAGAGGCACCTATCACTCTCATTAACCCTTTTTATGAATATTTATGTTGTTTCATTTTGTTGTCAAAATTACACCATGATTTTCCATGCCAAAAATCATCGTGTATTGAATACCATAAAATTTACACTATCAAGGATATTCACCATTATTCACATATATCATTTTTTAGGAATTTCAAGTATTTATTCCACACTCCTAGATTATGGAATGAATTTTGTTGGAGAATGAATATGTGTTTATGATCTATGTGTCATACAAAAGCATGAGAACGAAATGAATATGATGGGAGCTCCAAAAATTATACAGTGCTCCAAATAATTGGGTAATGCTTAGTATCATGATACATCATCATGGGATTTGGTTTTACCTAATTCTTTTACGGTTCATTTTCCACTATGACGTGTTGGCATCTTAGCCTTGGCATATGATGCTATGTTTTATGTTGTTACAATATTTCCATTTTATGATTATCATGCTATATCGTGCCTTTATGTTCTTGTTTTATTATGATCCATTAATATGACTATATTCTAACATGTATTTTTTTCCTCATGTTATTTCACGTTGATTCACTTATTGGGCTTCATAAATCACCCATTTCGTATGTTTTCCCTTAGGATTTCCCCTACAATGTCATGTATAAAAGAATCTATTTGTCATGTATAGGATGTTTTCAAAAATGATGTTGTATTTCATGTTAATAATTGTTATTTAATTTTCATAATTTCCCATGAAACTAGACTTATAAAAAATTCAGGATGTATTATGTGTAATTTTTGGTCATTAAGACATGTATGAATTAAATAAAAAAATAGGGTTGTTATAATGTTGTTAGAAATAGTCCAAAACATCATGGGCAAGGTGGAGTGACTGCCCAGATTGCAAATGACTTCAGTGAGGATCAGGGTTTATGACAAGGTGATTTTCATCCAACGGTGCATCATTACATGGATGTATTTCTTGATGATTGTTCTGGCTTACTACCTTTGAGATAGGTATAGTTTACACTAGAACTTGTTCTGGGAGAAGATCTAGTGTCCATTCCTTCATACAATATGGCCCCAACATGGAATCATGAGCTTAAATGGCAGTTAGGGTATCTAGAAGCCATTGAATTTATATTCCCTAGTACATACTCATAGATTACTCCAGTTATTTTCATTAAGGTGTATAATAGATCCTTACATCTATGCCTAGATTATAGACAGTTGAACAAGTTTATGGTCCAGAACTGTTATCCACATCCACAAATAGATGATCTATTTGACCTTCTATGAGGAAAATTGCCTTACATTTTATTGACATGAGAACATGTTATCATCAGTTGTGATCCAAACCATTATACATACTTCAAATATATTTCTATAGCAGGTATGATCTATACGAGTACCTGGTTCTTCTCTTCGATCATACTAACATGCATTCCATTTTCATGGCTATGATGAATAAGGATTTCCACCCCTATTAGGATTATTTGGTTGTGGTCTCTATGGATGGTATCGTATTGTATTCATGTAGTCATAAATAAATGCTAAACCTATTGAGATCATTCTGAGTACTGTGCGAGAGCATCATCATTACATTATTCTTTGTATGTTCCACTTCTGGATTGATAATGTTCACTTTTGGGGTAATATAATATCATAATCATGAGTATTTATTATCCTAGAAAAGGTTAGTGTTGTAATTTCCTTGTATAATCTAAAGAAAGTGTTTTATATATGAAGTTTTGTGGGTTTGGTTTAATATTCTAGTTGTTTCAATAAAGAATTATCATGTCTTTCTTCACCTCATACTGGTAAAAAAATAAGGTTGTTTAGTTCCAATGATCAGAAAAATTAAAGAATGCCTATCATGATCTGAAACGGAATCATGATTCATAACCTATTATGTATCTTCCTGATCCAGGCATAGGTTACACCATCTTCTATGATGCATCAAGCATTGGTCAAGGAGGAGTAATGATGCGGATATAAAAATTCATTACATACATATATCTTTTATTGAGGCCTCATGAGAGAAACTCCATGACGCATGACCCTGATCTAGAAGTTGTTCTCCACAACATATATTATTGGAGTCATTATCTAATTGGTGATTGTTTTGTGGTGTACACAGACCAAATGATCCAAAGTTTATCTTTTCTCAGAGTGACATGAACCTTCGATAGAGTATATGGGTCGAATATCTAAAATAATTATATTTTTAACTTTTTTATACACCTAAGAAGGGAAATTTTTTATAGATGTGATGAGTTGGAAAACATAGGAACATTTCATACATGAATAAAGTAATGAATGGAAGTTAGTGTCTCTCATTTATAAGATGCATATAGGGTCTGATAACAATCATGAGCAGCTTTACCTCTCATCCTTGAATGTTACCTCTTCCATCATCGAGAAGGTGAATATTTTTCAATATTTAGGTCCTGAATGCTTGGTTCACTATGAGATTATATCAGTAGGAAACCTACTTCTGGAATATTCAACAGATTGATTTTACATCTTGTATCTATATGAACATATATAGTTTCCTACAAAAATGAGATAAGAGTTGATTAGTGAGCCCATACTTCTCAGTGGGAATTTCATCTATCCATCTTATTGATGTAATGATATATGCAATGATAATGTTATTACCTTAGGGTGAAATTTCAGATAGAATCTTTTTATCACTAGGTGTTCCAACATTCAGTAGGTGAAGTAGGATCATCAAAGACCTACAGGCTTGCTATAACCTCTTTGAGTCCCAGAATGGAAATGGGAAGATGTTGATATGGATTTTGTAGTTGTCTTACCTACATACCCAAAGGGTACCAAATATATTTGGGTTGTTATTAACTGAAAAACTTAATAATACCACTTAATTCCTATTCAGGAAACTATCTCAGTTGATTATTTTAGAAGACAATAGATCTGTGATATTATACGACTTCATTGGGTTCATTGTCTGATAATTTCATATCTAGATTCTTGTTTCACTACATGCTTTTGGCAGGGATTTTTGAAGGCTATTTGAACACATGTTCTTCGAAAAACATTTTTTCACCCTCAGACCAATGTAATATTAAAATAGATGATATATATTTGAAAGAATATTTTATGATCGAATATCCATGATTCCATCTGTTAATGGGAGAAGCATATCCCTCTCATCAATTTCACCTATAATAGAAGATTCCATGTGAAATTTTTGATTACCCTTTTCGAGGCCTTATATGGTAAGATATTTTGTTCACCCCAGCTCTAAATAGAGGTATTTGAGCCATCCCTATAAGGTCCACGTCTCATTCAAGATACTTCAAAGAATGTTCAGCTAATTAGAAACCATATGACGACTACTCACTGAAGACAAAAATTATATGCTAATCTTAATCAAATGACTCTTGAGTTCAACATTGGGGATCATGTTTTTCTTTGGGTAACACCCATGGTAGGGATTAAATGGCTAGAAATTATGGGAAAGTTTTCACCTCATTGTGTAGGGTCATTTGAAATTCTAAATAGTGTCTGGATAGTAATCTATCGATTGTTACATCCTTAGATGTATCACACCATGCACGACCTCTTCCATGTCACAGAACATTTATAGTAACAGACATATCTTTCTTATGAATTTGATATCGAGAATTTTGAGGTAGATTTTATTACTACCTCTAAGGAATATCGAGTACACATCGTTGACCAAATCACAAATTCTCTATAAGGCTGGTATGTCCCACGATTATGGGTGCTATTATAGAATGGCAGAGTATTGGATGAGACATGGGAGGGGGAAGCAGACATATGTACCCAATGTATAAAGTTATTTTGAGATGTGAGATTCTGTTAATCATGTATAATGTGCAATGATAAGAACATGAGTTCGTTTAATCCTTTCCACTTATCACTTTATCTCAACCTAGTTATTAGGGTTTGAGTGTTCTTCCTTTTTTATAACTACTCTAATCCAAAACAAATCAATGTCAAATATTAAAGGGGGGAGTCATAGAATCTTATATCGAGTGGTCTACAATTCATCCCCCATGTTTTTATTTCGGATTTTAAATGTGGGGCCCACCAATTTAATTGGTTTTATTAGTGTTTTTGACATGTTTGATCCACTACTCAGTCGTGCCTTGGCTTGGCCTTGTAATGGTTTTTGCATTACTATGTTAAATTGAATGATTTATATTGTGAATTGCATAATGGAATGTACAGTGTATTATCCCCACTTGACCCACCTAAATAAAGTGCATCAATTTAAAAAATAAATGTGAAATGTGAATTCACATGTATACTATTGATATGACATGGCCTTAAATGTAAATGAATAGTAGGTTTCATATCTATAGAACCCCTTGGAAAATTAATTAAAGGTAGTACAATTAACATTTTTATGAAATATTCATTATATGGATTAAATGAATTGTTTCATGCTACATGACCTACACACTAATGAAGGGAAAGGCTCTAAACAAATTAAATATTACATGAATTCATAATTAAATTAGAATGTCTAGACTCGAGATCACCTTGCATTATGATCGAAGAATTCCATAATCTCCCAATAACCCTATTTTAATTCAAGTTTACAACTTACTTAGGTTGAGACCCACATAGATCATAATTATTTTATATTATTGAATGCTCAGTATGACACAGTATGATACCTCTATATTATTATAGAATGACTTAGATAGACTCATTGGATCTAGTATTGGCATGTGGGTTCCATGATTACAACCCATTGGGATATGTCTCTACTTAGCCCTGTCTTACCTTGGATGGTCACCATGTATTCGATCGACACTTTATTGTTGAATCACTTTGAATATGCTGCTTCAATTATACTCTTATATGCAGCCACGTTTCTCTTATTATTGATTTGGTGAACATTGAGGTATATACTGCCTTGCTTATTACAACTTTACATCACTATAAAAAATCATTATAGATTTTATTGTTAAAACATGGAAGCATTATAATTGATAACATGTGACTTATTTATAAACGGGTCATAATTATATAATGAATTGTTTACATGTTCAGACACTAGATGATGAATGATAAATGCACATGGGTATTTAGTTACTTCATACTTCATTACATTATATATTCATACATGCACACTGTTAAATTTCCATTACATGGGCTAGATGTTATAGACACCACTTTTGGTGACCCAATAATATTTATCTGACCCTATTTGGGCACAGTTTGGTACCCGGAGTAGATTTCCTTGATGAAGGTGTCGACAAAGGGAAGCATACGACATCAAACACTTGATTCCTAACATTATATATTGTCTCTTTATAGAAGATGAATGATACAGATCTTAGGACGATTGATATAGACTTTTATTTCCTTTTTTACATATGTGGAAAATGTAATTACTGTTATCTTGTATCCATGTCTTCGAGTTTTCTTGTGACATGACATATCATTAGTGTATGAATTATAATCTAGTTATTTCAATTTTTGTTACTTTTGTCACGATTTTACAATGTTTTTTCTATTTACATATATTTATTCTGATATTTATCCATGTTTTACATTCATCTATTGTGCTACACTTTGGTAATGAGGGCATAATATCCCCATAGACAAACCCTAGGCCCATGGTATTAGTCAGTTACCTCTGGAATTCGAGGAGATGTTCTTGAGGCCATGTGGCCCACCAGGCATAGGGAACCCATTATGTGGAATCTGGGTTTGACACGTCACAACATATATAGAGATAAGTCATACTCTTAAACAAATGATTTTAAATCATTAAAATATATTAATGGTTTCATAAGATTCATTATTGATTTATACAATTAATTAAATAAACATAATGTCACATCATATTTATGTTTAATCAATATTTTGATCTTGGATACCCATTTTAGTAATTATTATATCAATTTTAGGTTATTTAGATGTCATAATACAAACTGTATATTTATATGGAATTGAATTTTAACCTAAAAATCCAACTATCTTCGAATTTAATGAGAAAGACACCATTAGTTAATTTTGATGTTTTGATTCAAAAATAAATATTTACATTATCCATATAATTATATATATATTTAAAATTTCACTTTCAAAAATAATAATCAGCACGTATTGATAAATGCAAGGTATTTTGACAATAACATTTATTAGGAATTATATAAATTTAATTTGGATTCATAAAATCTATATGATCATTTTTTTTGATAAAAATTATTTAATAATAATATTTTATTAAAATAATATTTGAATACATCCATTAATTCATCCAAATAAATTCTTTAATTAAATTTTAATATTATACAATAATACTAGTTTTGTTTTATTATACTAAAATAAAAATCATTTATAAAGTTACAATAATAAGAGTAAATATGAAAACTGTTATGTTGTAATGATTTTACATAATCACTTTTATAGGAAATTGATACATACCCCATTAATAAACTAGAAAAAATTATAAAATTAAGGTGTGTGTCAATGATCATTTAATGGGGTGGTTCGATGAACATGGATTGGGACGTGATCTCATTGAGAATGAACATATCCCAAAGATGGTTTGTTTCATGGTTTTGTTACTAGATATCAACATGTGCTTGGTCATGGGAAAAAATATTGTCTATCTCCCTTATAATCATTGATTAATCGGATTTATAGGGTATGGACCTACTAGTTGAGGAAATCACATCATTTTTATTTGTTAAATGGATTAGTTGTAACCTATATTTACACTAACTGTATGATCAATGATCAATGGAAATATTATCAATAATAATGATTCATAATGGTATTTTAAATATAATAGGATAAAATATAACTAAAATGTGCATGTGATTTCTATAGCCTTATTACATAATTAGTTAATTACTTAAATTATAGGGTGTGTTTTATTTATATTGGTTTGGGTCATTACAAACTTCCATGCTTAACAAAATTTTCCCTAAAATTTATTTTGACACACTATAATAGATGTGGATAACTAAATTTTTTCACATCCTCTAGTTCCCACATCACTTCTTCCTTTGTATTGTTTCTCCACAGTAATTTGATAGGGTTCACAATCTTATCTCATATTTCATAGTCTCTACAATAAAAGGTTTTTATCATCTACTATTGATAGGAATGATCATTATATAATGGTACCACCACTTCATTTGGTACATGTTTGGGGTCTAGTATGTACTTTCTCAAGAGGGATAAATGGAATACATCATGTTTTTGAGATAGTATAGGTGGGAGTGAATGTCGATATGCAAACTCTCTGATGTTATCAAGGAACTCAATGGGGTTGATTTATGTTAGACAAAGATTTCCATTTTTTCAATGTCTAAAAAATTACATTAATGAAAATATGTGGTGGAATACTATATATCCAACATTAAACTATAGGTATCATTGATTAAGGACATTATAGATAATCTTCTGACTCTAAGAAGCCTTGCTGTACAGCTGGATGGTTATATCGATTTCCAGCATTTCATCAACCATTTCAAGACCATGAATTTGTTTCCCCAAAATCATCCCATCATGCTTGTGTTATTCACATCTACAAATAAATGTAATCATAAATAGCTATTTAGATTTGTGTGTGGAAATGTTTACTATATGGAAACTTGATCAGAGGACGATGTCAATCCCAAACACCTTTTAATATAATTGATCATTATCACATGATTTCCTCAAGTGTGTGGATATTACATTTAGATTGACTATCAGTTTTATTGTGATTTTTCATGTTCATGTTCAACATGGTATTTATATAATTTTGGATAATCATCTAGATCAAAGAGGTATATTTTGGAACACCATCAGATATAATTGATAGTGGTGTACAATGCAGCCTCACAAATTCAAAATGTATATCCTTTCAAGTAAATCCATTGACAATTCCCCAAGAATAACAATGAAGTGTGAAGTCTTTATAAGAAAATACACCATATCATAGGTAGATTTTTTTCCTCTAGATGTCTTTGGATGTCCAGAAAAAATATCCAAGGTAATGTGATTCCATTTATGTGTAGGTTTAAGAAATGGATTCATCATATATAGTTTCTAATTTTCTCATTCACTTACTTAAATACAAGACATCATGATATATATTTAGTAATATCCATATTCATATTATCCCACCAATAGTTTTCTTGGAGATTTTGACACATCTTTGTGATTCTTGGATTGATATATTAGGTTATGTTGTGTGCATACTCCGACAACACCTTTATTAACAAATGATTTGATGGTACGCATAGTCTTAAACCAAATCATACAATTCTGTCTTTTTTAATATAAAATTCTCAGTATTTAACATTTACAATATTTTCAAATTTCTTCTAAATTCCTATATCATCTCATTGTAAATCCTTTAATATCTCTAAAATGGATGGTTGAGAAATCATTTCTGAATTTACTGACTATGTTTCTCCCATTATGATTTAAAATTCCATCATTTACAAATCTAAAATGATCAGATCACACTAAATTCTCATCTATTATAGAATTTTTTTCCTTTATACATATAACATCTTATACATTATTCACTTACCAATGATGGTTGTAAATGGATCCATCATTGTCCTTGATTATCTCTAACAATTTTCATTGTTGAATATTCATAAATTCCATTGTGTATATATTATTATGGATTTTTTGATCCATATATATTTGATATATATCCCCATATAGAAAATTACACCATATTTTAAACGTAAAGATCACTGAAGTCGACTCTAGATCATGTGTTGGGTAGTTATATTCATGAACAATCTGTATCCTTGAAAAATAAGCTATGAATATGCCATTTGAAATTAACAAAAATTCTAATCCCTTCTTCAAAACATTGCTAAACACTGGGAAAAGTTCTCCCATTATGAGTAGTGTCATAATAGGTGTAGTGATAATCCACCTTTTTGATCCATGAATATCACCAAATATTCAACATTCCAAAAACCATGACTCCCATAGAATTTTTCTTGGTTATAGGGTTTGATAATCATTAGAAAATTTCTCATAAATTGATGATAATACCCAGATAATCCAATGAGATTATGGATATGTGTCATGGATGTTTGAATAATAAATCCTTAAATTCCTTCAATTTTTAAATTCATCATAGATATCTTATTTCATGTGATAATATCTTTTAATAACGAGACTTCCTTCAACTATAACTCACATTTTCAATACATTTCATAAATATTATCCTTTCACATTGTCTTCAACACAATGAATATATTCCTGTCATGCTCCGACATGAAATTGGGGAATAATATAATATCATCTAAAATGTGTTCAAATATTCTATCTAGGTAATATCTGAATACTTGATTCATCATGACCATGAAGCCTTTTAGACCATTAGTGAGTATGAATAGAATTACTACAAACTCATAGTGCCCATTATATGTATAAAAATTATACATTTGGGATATCTTATATATTCTCCCTATCAAGGTAACATCTCGAAAAAAGAACTACCTTTTATAAGTATTGGGGTCTATATAGAAGATTTAAGATGTCAAAAATCCATAGAAGATGATACCTTTTAATCTCCATATTTTTGACACCATGATAATCAATGTAAAGGGACATTGACCCATATTTATTCTTGGTGAGTAGGAATATTGAATCAAATTGTTAATCACATGGGCTTGTGACCTCTTTATCAATATTATCAAATACTGGATTCTCTAGCTCATCATGTTCCAAACATCCATTATATACGAAGTGTTGGATAATTGTAACACCCCTGGTATAAGATCAATTGAAAATTCAGCCTCCCATCAAAGAGGAAGACCAAAAAATTCATCAAGAAATATATATATATATATATATATATATATATATTCCCTAACTATAGAAATGTCATCAGAGATGATATTTTTCTTTAGCTCAATCAGTTCAACAGGATAGGATTTATCATAAGAAAATAATATCCATGCTTGAGATATTGGTGGTATAGACAAATCTTCATTCTCCTTTCTCTTCTATAGAATTTTGTTGGTGTCACAATATAGAGATTTATTCCATTCTTGGGGAAATTTAAATTGTCTCAATGTAGGGAATGATATCCCATACCAAAAAATGAATAAAATTATACGAATGGGTTTAATGTATGGTTCGCTGGAATGTTCATCCCAAAAATTATGATAAGGGAGGAGTTATATACATAGCATGAAATAAACACTTCATTTTTCATTCTCACCAATATCTATAATCATTGAATTATAGTAATGATTTAATAGTTATACTTAATATTCATGATATAATTGAATTCATACATCCGAAAAAATAATATCGTTCACGATTCATTAATGAATAACTACCATACATATCCCCAAATCATTGTGTGGATCCACCCCAATGGTTGTGATGGATAAAGCTCACACTATCTACCTTTTAGCTTATGGGTTGTGTCCAAAAACGTTTTTTAGAGAATTTGATTGCATTGTACCTTGGTTCCTTGTAATTGAATCAATGAAAAATGTAATATGGTTTAATTGAAGCATTCCTTTCCTCAATCACATAAGTGGATTTATACCGTTTAAAATTTCTAGGTATCTATCCTTCCTTTCCACACATATGTTATTTCATTTCCCTAAGGAAATTTTCTGGGTTTTTTATTCAGCACCATTGAAAAATTGGATGTTGAAATTTCATGGCCCCATTAGATTTCACCATTGGTACACCAGAATTAAAAACCACATTCTACATCGTATACCCCTGATAAAATGAGATTCACCATTCTCCATTTTGTCATTAAGGTAATATTGGAAAATTTCAATAATGTAATCAAAACCAAGGATCACAAATGATTTTCATAAACTAGTTTTTACCAACTAAATAAGAGGTAAACCTTTAATTCCGATGTAACATAAAATATGGATGTGTATCATTCATATATTTTGATGTTTTCATCGTATGTCCAAATAGATTCATCAAAATATTCCCTGAGAAAACATAAATACCATTCTCTAATTTTTTATGATAGTTGTTGGGATGTATTTATCAATTTGATTTCTAGAATTTCATTTATCCCACCTCTTCAGTATCTTACTTTAGATTCATATTCTTTATTAATTTCCAACACTTATCAACTTATCCCTCCATACTATAAACATCATGTATAAAAATTTATTTTTTGAAAACATTATAGGATAGGGAAGATCATCTCAGTGGACCTGATCCATGGTTCCATGATTAGGGTATTCGAAGATTCATTGAATTTTAGGGACTATTGTCACATAATGAAATCAATTAGAACTTATTCATTATTAATGTGATTCGGTAACTCCTCCTAAATCAGGTTTCTATTTTGAACCTTTGTCATCATAGAGAGTATCATAACCCTATTTATAATTACTACTCCCATCGTGTAGGGATTATTGTTGTCATTACATCAAATTCCCCATTGAATTAACTGATTAGATGATTCCTCCAATTTTTGACCATTAAATAGAATAGAGGGAAAATTAGAGCTTATTATTTTAATCCACTAAACACATAAATGATAATTTAATGAATGTAATGGGATAACATCTAACATACATTTATTTTCTAAACTTATAAATATATAAGAATAATATAATTATTCATGATCTATTTTATATTATATATTGTACTATGAATATTTTTCTTGCTCAAAAAATGGTTCATAACGATCTTGTGATTTTACAATGTCATATCTCCCATCAATGTAAATCCAGGTGTTTAGTAAGGCCCATTATGTTGTTCGAGGTTACCTTGAGCTAGGCCTGATGCACTTTTTCAGAGTTGTAACATCTATGTATCTCTTCATCAAGAACCACACCCATATTGAGTATCCATATTGGGAAATATTTTTTGATAATCCATTTATTTTTAACTTTTGAATATTTGGGTGTATTTTATTATACATAGTTTTATCCCAAATTTTTTCACTAGATTTTTTTAACAGTAATCCTAAAAATAAGAAAGTGATTCCCTTAGTACCATTTATAAAAACCATACTCATTATTTAACATTAATATAAGGGTTGTTACATAAATTTACACTTAATACAACCAAAATGATCAATATTACTAGTTTATTTTCTAATTTGGAAAATTTCATAAAATTTTAAAATAGGAAAAAATTATATCTTTTTAAACATCCTTTACATGATCACACATTAGAATGTACGGGATAACCAAGGGACAAACATAAGAAGGGGTTAGTTATAAAACATAGTATGAAATTTTGTATAAAATATGTTAATAAATAATAGTTAATATGAATATTATTGAGGAATAAATAGAAGAATAATAATAAATATTTTTATTTCATGATAATCACACCAAGGGAAATGTGGCATCAACTTAAAAAATTTCATCATAAACATTGGTCAAGGAAAACAAGAAAGACATTGTGATAGAAAATTTGTCATAATGGAATGATGTTCACTCCCAGACCAAACATAAAATCTAATGTGATGATACATTATCCAATGCATTAGAGCACTATATAATTATTGGCCAACCCGTCACACTTATACCATTCTAATTCTTCTGTGTGATACATATATCATACAACATGGATTCATTAATAATCATTTGTTATACCATGATTAATGATTCTATAATATAGACATGTATTTCAAATATCATATAATTATATGTTTATAATGTTGAATACCCTTGATAGGATATGGGTATGGTATTCACTACACTATTGTATTGGCATGGATAATCTATGTAAACATTCAAAATGTATTAGCGTCACATAAAAATTCATAACACATCTTGATTAGTGTGAAAGGTATATATGATAATTTTAAAATAAAATTGAATTTATTTGGGATATGGAATAAAATATCTCATCAGAAGTAAATTATGATAAATAAATAAGATAACAAAGATACCCGAATAAAGGGGAGAAAACAAAACATTCATTACTTCAGTGTGTGACACTGAAAGCTTTAGATGAGATGAATTATAGCTTAGGGGAACCATATGAAGACTATGAATATGATAGAGAAGTTTAAATACAAGACAAATATATTTTTATTGAAGAATAGTGGGAACTTTGGTTGGTTTATAGAAGAAAATTTTGGGGGTAATTTTATTTTTCTAAAACATAGATTTTGGACTCTATATAATAAAATAACATGGGCCACAAATCATCCCATGGGGTTTTCAAATTGATTCCCTCAAATTGGAAATTTTTTTCATTATTTTTTAAGGAAATGATATGATCTTAAAAAAATAAAACTTTTTCATATGTATAAGTAATCTATATTCTTAATGAAATGATTTAAAAAAATTAAAATTTATTAATGGATTTGGATGATTCATAATGTCTTTAAAAAATTACTCAAATAAATAAAAAATAAAATTATATTAAAGTTAAATCATATATTTGATATTGTTTATCACTTATAGTATTTCCTATATAACTTTTGGGTCATTATGAGTACATACTACACAACATACATTTATGTTGTATTTAATTTTTACCCAGAAAATCGATTTTCTCAAAAACTTATGAAAAATATCAGCATTAGATTATTTAAATTTTTTGAATAAAAAATTAAAATTATTTTTATAAAAATAATTTTATTAATATGTTTATTTTATCCATTAAATTTTTTAATAAATTTTTGATAAATTCTGTGTTTATTGAAAATAATAGTTTTATAACACTTCTAGAAATTAGATTTTGATTCATAAAAATTATATTATCATCTATATTAGTAAAAATTATGTAATATTAATATTTTTTTAAAATCTCATTGATTTCATAAATCAATTTATCAATAAAAATAAATTCATTAATTTAATTTTAGTACTACCCATAAATAGTATTTTTAATTTTTTTTCAAAATAAATATCATTTATAATGTAATAATTGTATGAATAATATAGAAACATTTTCGATTAAAAATAATTTAAATATTCATATTTATAGGTGATTTATTCATATCCCATTAATAAAACAAAATAATACCAAAGATTATGGGGCATGATGGTTATAATTTCATGGGGTGGTTCCACAAACATGGTTTGGGTTGTGACCTTGAAGATCTAAAACGTCTCAAATAAATGATTACACTCAATCATAAGTTTTTGGATGTCATATTTGGATTGGTTAAGGTAAAATTCAAAAAATTATATCTTCTTCTTAATAATTGATAAATGGGCATCATAGGCTATAATCCTGCTAGTTGAGGTTATCACTTCTATTTTCTGTGTCCAATGGATTTGTAAAAACCCTATATTTATACTAATCACATGATCACTATTAAATTAATATATAATCATTAATAAATATAAATAATTTTTTTAACTATTATAGGTTTAAATAAAACCAAATAAGATAATTTTTTTCTATAATCACTCTACAATATAGGACATCTAATTAAATCATAAGTTGAATTTTATTTATAACCATTCGGGTCATTTCAAACCATTATGACTGTTATGTAGATTTATTTGGTTTATCTAGAAATTATTGATGCTTTGTGGAAAATATTTGATGGATATTTTTTAAACTCACTATGCTTACTAAAAAGGTCACAATGTTCTTTTGGATAGATTATTGTCTGATAAATGTTATGGATCAAAAGATAAAGTTGGTTAATGGACCACTTTAAACAGTACCATATAATGGACAAGAATTTTTTATATACAGTGACACCAAAAATGATGGAATATGGTTAACCATTATACATAATGACTTGTTTATATATTATGAATCATTTTAGTAGATTGTTTGAGAGAAAAATTACAAAATTGATGAATCAGAGTTAGGTATGGTAATTTCGGAACAAATGGTAGGGATATATTAACTATTTTAGATAATTTTGTGATATATTTAAACATAATTATACTTTAATGAATATATTAACTAATAAATAGGATAATATTAAACATATTTGATGGTTATAAATGATTAATAACTATGAATAGTTAACAAATTTCCACACTAAGAATGCTAACATGGTGGTAAATATTATTTGTAGAATGGATCATGATGGATTATATATTATGTGGATCCAATAAAGAACTAGCATTTTGGTATTTTCAAATGATTTATCTTTAAATAATAATGTTATGTGAGAAATATTTTCTTTATCAAATGACTGCTCAACCATATAACTAATTGAATTTTAAATATGAATATACATGTGATGTGTTGTTGAAACAGTATTTGATAAATGTTGTTGAGACCAGACATGATTAGGATGGAATAATAGGTTTTTTGAACAATGTATACTTTCCATACAAAATATATTTGAATAAGGTGTTGTTGGATGAATATCATTGCCCATCATTCTCTATTCATACTTGATGTTGAAAATATGAATCATGGAATAAAATATTATTTATTTTTGGAAAATATTAATTTTGATATTTTAATGTATGTATCATAGTGATTATCATGTCAACAATTTAATAGTGAGAGGAAAAATTCCAAGGGGATTTTATAAAATTTTCTCAAAACATAATGGAAATAAAAAAACCATGTATTTTTTTCATTATACTACCCAAAATATATAAAAAAAGTATACCTATTTTGGTTTTAGATGACCTGTTTATAATTATATCACACCTATTTCATATCAAAGGAAATTTAAATCTTGATAATCATTCTATATTATAAATATAAGATTTTGTAAGGTGTAATTTATTATCACATTATATTGTATATAATAAGGATCTATGAATTTACTTAATGTTTGTTAGAAGTCCTCAACATAATTTTGGAAAGAATTATTTTTAATAAGAGAGTATTGACAATATTGTAGAGAGTGATACATCTAGTTAATATAATTTCAAGGTATAATAGATTATATTAAATTTTTATTCTAAAAATCCTTAGATACATATAAAACATGAGTATTATTTGCATATAATGGACTTATTTTATCAATAGAATATGATTTTGAGATTTTAAACGTATGAAAAAATGATGAATTTGTATATTGGCCCCTTAGAGATTCTTGATTTAGTAGTGATCACATATTATCACATTGCACTTTTACCAAACACCTCTCAAGTTCCTCATTTGTTCAATGAATCTCTTAAAAGGAAGTATATACTTAATCAATCTGATGTACTAAATTCAGTTATTTACCCATTAGAACATGATCTCCTCTATACTGATGAACTAGTAGAATTATTTAATCATAATGATAATGTGATACTGAACAAGTCTATTGAGAATGTAAAAGTGATATATAAGAATAAGTAATTAAATGATGCTACATAGGAACCCTATGCTGTGATAATATATATAAAATAAATTTTTATTAGGGTGATGAAATTTTTATTCTAAAACGAATTTTAAGTGGGGTGGAATTTAACACATGAGAAATTTAGGTTATAATTCTCTTCAAATGAATTAAATTTCAATAAAGGCTCGCAATACAAGGAATCTAGGGTTTAAAAGAACTGTATGATAATATATATTTTAATGATAAATTTATATATTTAATATAAATGACCAATTTTTGTAGAAATAATGTTTTATGGATTTTGATAAATAAAATATATTAATAAATAAGATCTGAATTATTAGTGATTTTATTATACGTTTCCTAAAAAGTGGTTTTTATTGCATTTTTTATGAAGTAATATAATTTTTTTATAAATATTATAGATTTTTTTTAAAATATCATAATTTTTGAAATCTACATGTCAAAATTAGTATACATCTACTTTTTCATAATTTTCTAAAAATATTAATTTTTTATGGATAATGAAAAATATAGTTTTTTCTTGAATGATGTATTTCCATTTAAGGAATATAAGATGTCAAATTTTGATATCAAATGGTTTTAAATGTAAATTTTTTTTCATTTATATTAATAATAATTCAATTCATGTCATTTTAATTTATTTTATATTAGATTTTGTTTTAAAAACAATTATACACTTAAAAACATTGTTTCAAGAAAATAGATATTTTTTATGCATTTTATAGATATATTTTTTAAATAAATTGTACCAATTATGTGAATTGAATTTTATAAACTATATTACATATTTTTAATCATAATAATTATTATATTATTATTTGTTCAATATATTTTTCCCAGATGAATAGTAAAAATATAAGAAATTAATTTCCATGGTTATGGTGAAAACATGTTTTCCAAGGGAGGGTTAAACCAAAAGGTAATTCTATGTATTCCAATTCAAGTAGTACAAATATTATTATAAATATTTATTTAAGTATAATTTTCTCAAAAAGATGTTATATTTTTTCATTTAGAATAATTTATATTGAGTATGGAATTATCATATTTTAATCCTTTAGGAAATTCTAATTGTGTCATGTCCCCACATTTAAAAGGAACCCCGTTTTTTCTCTTCATTTTACCTATTTTACCCATATATATTGACGAAATTCATCAAGGTAATATATAAATAATATATTTATCAAATCAATGTATATAACGGGGGAATTAGTTAGACAAAATCTAATCAATATAAATTCATAATTTAATTCTTTTTATAGAAGTTTTTTTTTAAAATGCCATCTGTTTTGACCATCAATTGATAAAACCATGATCAATGATATGTGTTGGAAAGATGATAAGTTTCTCATAATTGACTGAACAAGTAATTAATATGGGATAAGAGAAACATGTTATTCATTTTGACATCTTTACGTTATTGATAATCAATGTTGAGTGACGTTGATCCTGCATTCTTCATAATATGACTAGAAGATTTATAAATGAAATTATCTTTTTCAACACCCAAAGACATTTTATTTCATTAAAAGGAAAAAAAGGATGAATATCCTACAATGATAAAATTATGGGGGTCTATAATAATGGATCCCAAGATCATCATCCCAAACAAAGATGGAATCCTCAGGGGGAAGGGACCAAATAATCGATAAAACGAAGAGTCGATAATCCAAAGACACTCTTAAAACCAGAATGTTAGCAACAAAATTACCCTCCAAGGTTGATTGATGGACATGTGGGTGCTCATTAACTATTGGCACCATCTTCTGATGGAGTATTAAACTGACCATGGGATAGGTACATTTCATGATAGTGAACTGTAAATTAATAATTAATTTTCCCCAATCTCAGATATAAGAATGTTCTTCTGAATACATTGGATAAATCCAATGAGGATAGCATGGGATTCCACTTTCATATATTCTCCATTCTGAAGGAAAGATAAAATAGCCACCACAAATATGAAGTATAAATCATAGAAGGATTTAATCTTTGGAGTATTAATGTTACTAAACCCAATATGAGATTAAGTAGTTAAATCACTAGTGAATCCATTTATATAATATTTTCAGGTTCATCACAATCAAATTCAATTCAATAATTACCAAAGATCCCAAATAATATAGCAACATTACACACCTTATCCATAAAGAATTAATTAGTATAATAAGAGGATATGTATATAGGTAGTAGTATGAATTTCATACACTATTCATTAATAAAATAATTATTATATTTTTATCTTTTATTAAATTGTAATAGTTAAGTATAATTCTTCGATAAAAATTAAATTTCTTAATAAAAAAAAGAACATGTATTATAGAAAAATATATAGTATCAATCATGAAAATATGTTTGATGAATGTTAGAACTGGTGAAAAGAATTATATTTAAAAAAAATACTATTAATAAATAATTTTGAATAAATATTACTAATAATATAAATTTATGATTTCAAATGTACTTTTTTAAGGGCCATAAAATTAATGTTTTACAAAAAAATTTTTTTTTCATAGAAATGAATTTTTTAGATTAGATGTGAATATTCTAATAATTAGATAATTAAATAGATAAAATAAAAAATATATTATTTTTTCAATAAACACATAAAAATTATCAAACTAGAAATTCATCAATTTTTAATGATAGGTGAATGTTGGGGTAGAATGAAATATGATAAAATTATATACTATATACTATGAAATAATAAAATCCCAAAAGTGATATAATTAATAATCAAAAGGCTGTCCAAAACAAAAGAATATATTACCTATTAAATATAATGTGTTTTTTATGTTATTTGACTAAGTTTATATACCATTAATGAATCATCCAAAACATATATTTTATTCATTCTTTTAAAATAAATTCATTTTAAATAATACTCACTTCTACATCACAATGAGTATAATTTTAAGGTTTTCAGTTCATATCCATAGAAAATAAAAAAATAAATTCATATATGGTAGACAAAATATTCAATTCTTGTGATACTGTTTTTGTACTAAATTAGTTTTTCATATTTATTCCAAAACATTTGTTTAGAAATTAATGAATAATTAACCTCTATATTACTATAAATATAATGCCAACCTCCCTTTACATTATACTCAATAACATTGGATAACAATGTTAAAATTCCCTTACATATATAGAGACCTCCCAATGTTCCCTAATGAACATAAGAATCTCCTCCCAAGATTTTATAAGTTCCATCTCATGGTAATGGATACGGTTCATGTATTTATTCAAGAACCTCTTCTATATTATTCAATTTAATTTACAATGTATCATGTTGGGATATGTTTTTATGCATACCAGTTACTTTCCATATAACTTCCATATAATCATAGACATCATTCACTATTATTAAACTCTTACTTGAGTCATTTCTCCCCTCTATACTACTGAATTTTTTTATTACTTTTCATTCCTATCATTCATACAGTGAATACCCATCCCCATTACCACTATAGGGTTTTCACCTAG
The DNA here is from genome assembly GCA_963277665.1 of Viscum album. Classification (NCBI taxonomy): domain Eukaryota; kingdom Viridiplantae; phylum Streptophyta; class Magnoliopsida; order Santalales; family Viscaceae; genus Viscum; species Viscum album. The sequence goes on along the minus strand of OY728142.1, from coordinate 336,712,521 downwards.
ATATTCACAAACATCATTTATTATGGAAATCCAAATGAGAAACCCACACTCTTAAATCATGTGATTAAAATTGATGAATCACATATTTATGATGTATGATATATGTGGTACACTTATGTTTGAACACAATATAAATATAAAGGGGGTGACCAGAATTATATATCACTCAAATTAATTCATTATTGTTTTTATCTCATGAGATACCATGTTGAGATTATTGTATATTAATCTAATAAAACATTTTATGATTTCTTTTTGGTTACCCATGACTTATGTATAAGATTTCATGTATTATGTTTTATTCACATTCACATTTTTCATCTTATTATCTTATTATATCAGTCTTCGATGTTCATGTTTTTGATTCTCACCCCTGTAATGTTTCCAGGATTTCCTATGGACCCACATGTTTCCCTTCCAGATCATTATGGCTCACATATTTCATATGTACATCCCGATTTTATCGTACGTAGTTTTAGATGATAAGGGATATTTAAGTGTATGTTATGTTGTTTTATTATATGTATCTATATTTTGGTTCCATGTTGTTATTATATATACCTAATTATACAATAAAAAAACAAATCATGATCTCTGGGGGTTGGGTATGTGTATCCTTATGTAATAGTTCAGAAATTTAAGTGTTTTAAATATATGGTATTTCATATGTGGGACCATAGAATATTCTAAATGTTTCTAGGGACAAAGATAATATTAACATAATTATGTCTTAACGGATATTAGTAAACATAAGAAATCATTATGAGATTTAGGTAAATTATAGAGTATGTGGGTTCTAATAAAATAGATGAGTATTTGGTTACTAATAGTGGATTTTTCTATTTAATATTTTTACATAGTGGTAATAACAAAAAAAATTGGGCAGTTAGATCAACACGATGATCACCTGTTGAAAGAAAATCTGGCCATGCATAACACCTTGTTTGAAAATTCAAGTGGATGTGAATAGGAAAATTGACAAGAACATTATGAACCATTCATATGGAATTTTTTTTACAAGATACCATATGTTAGGGACTATAACATTTATAACATATATTGAATCCTAGAATTTCGTAGGTTTTGGAATATATATAATTTATTATTTATCCCCTTAATGTTTATGGATACACTATTTGTCTTTAAATGTTTTTAAAATATTATTCCTAAGACCATTTTGGATAACGTAAGTGATTAGAACTATAATTTAATAGTTAAATGTATACACATCATGAACATAAAATGTCTAATGTTACTATGATTATACAATTATTTTATCATCATGGTTATTTATTATATCTTTTTCAACACCCTATGATAATATGGATATTGAAATATCAGTAAAAATATAAAATCGGAAGAATATTACCTCTTAAGTATTAAAATACTCCCCTATCAATAATGCTGGATTAATTTCCATGAAAATAATGTGATACACAATTTATTTAATTTTTATCCTATTATTGCAATTGATCATATTCAATTGTATAAATTCAACAGAAATTTTAAAAATAAAGTATTGACCCACTATATTGAAAATTTCCTTCCAATTATATACAACTAGAAGGATGTGGGTGATTCTCTATTCATATAATAATTTCAATCATAGAGATTACTTCCTTTTAAAAAAACATATCCTTCTTAAATGATCACCTCCATGGAAATGATCATTAGTGAGGACATACCGATTTTAAGGGTATACTCTGATGTGATTACCAAATAATTAATAGGTCTTTCTCATTAATGATATGTTTATTTCGTGATAAAACATATTAAAAAACAATATCCAATATTAATGACTCTAAATAGAATTGATAGTGTTTATCCTTAGGTTATGGATAAGAAAATAATGGATAATCTGGATAAATGGTTTATATGCCCATGTGCTTCACCATGGGGTGAACCGATCATATTTTTCATGATAATGGATGTGTCAACACACCAATATATTGAAAATTTTGAAATAATAAAAATCATGATAAATAACATGAATCATGAATCATTGATTGATGACTTGTTCGATCAGCTTTTTGGATCCCAATATTTATCTATGTCGTGTCTTTGGTTGGAAAATTATCATGTAATCATGATGATAGATTATATCCATAGGATATATTTTCATAAAATGTATATGAAAATTGATTTAATTTTGGTTCCATTTGAAATCATTAATTCAAAAAAATGGAATGAAATTAATTAATTGTGTCATTAGGGATTACAATGATATTATTTGGGAGTCTTTATAGAAAAAAATATTATATACTCTAAAATAATATTGGATCTTGATGAGTATTTTGGTGTCATGAAAAATGCATTGATGAAAGAAAATATTATTCAAAATTATATTTAATGTGATTTTTGGATGGGTCATGTAACATTACTCAGGCATGTTTCCTAAAAAGATGGATATATTTGGATCCAAAAGAAATAGAAGTAATTAAAGGATGGACTAGGACAACCTCTTTGATTGAAACACTTATTTCTCATTCTTTAAATGGGTACAATAATTGTTCTATTAAGAACATCTCAATATTTTTAAGACCACTATCCAACATAAATTATAAATGGGTGATGTTATAATGGAATTACTAATGTGAATAAATATTTAAATAGATGATGAAGATTCTATTAACTACAAATGATCTCAAATTACCCACTAGTGGGGATGCATTTGTTAACTAGAATGTTGCTTTGAAAAAATGTTGGGGTTTTTTTCTCATTAAATATAATTAATCGATTACCTATCCCCTTCCAAATTGTTGATCCATGGGAAGAACCACCTATCATGTGATCTATACTTGGCTACAATGATCTTCACATAGACAATATTTCAAAATTATATATAAGGGTAGAAGGGAGATATATATACATAAATAATAAAATCCTCAATTATATATTCAAAAAAAGGTGTTCCAAATTAATCAACAATGATGGTTATAATTTATCATTGATTATATTTTTTTAATCCATTATTTCATAGGGAGGTAAAACAAGAAGAAGTTGATCTGATAATAAATGATCATATAGCCTTATCAATGATGATAATTTTGAGGTATCTAATACTCATGGAAATAATGAGGACGTACATAAGAATATTAAAATAATATTATCCTACCTTTATAAAATGACTTGTCAACCAAAAATTCATGAAAGGTTCAAGATGGATAATATGGATGATGTGGTTTTATAAAAAATGGTATTGAATATTCTGAAGTCCAACTAGAAAAATGATATAGGTACAATGTAAGGGTCCAAAATATTTTTCCATTTAAAACTAAAAACTAATATGGATCTTATAAATGATCAATATATACCTCAATTCAATATGACTATTGGAATGGAAATTACTTTGAGTGACTTGAAGAAAAATATATGGTGGGACTACATGATGTATGATATTTCAAAAAAAGTATCGTTGAGATTAGTATGCCAATAAGTTATGGATGAATGATATAAATCTATGTGTATGAGGGAAGAATTTCCCATAATATTATTTAAATGATAAAAAAATTTATATCATCGTAGGGCTTCCCATTACACATACTAGAAATAAATACATGTAGGTGGTTGTCAATCACCTTACCAATCCATCACATTTCATTTCTATCATGGAATATTAATGACATGACCAACTCACCAGGATATACATAAGGTATGTGATAAGACATCATGGGGTCACAATATGTATTTTATATAATTTAGATTCATGTTATACCATTATGTTTCAAATAAAACTTCAAAAATAATTGTGTACATATATAATATTTAGTGATACTTATCACACTCAGGTGGATGGTCATTCTAAAAGAACCTCATTAAGTAAGGAGGATATTTTGATAAAATGATCAATTGAGTTATGTATATTTTTTGATCAACAACTCCCCATAAATGAGTTCTCATGTAAAAACAATTTCATAATAGCATTTAATTTTCACATTATGAGGCTATGTCTAGGAAGTGGTATTAGAATCCAATATACTAGGATAATGTTGAACAATAGGAGATGATGGTAACAGATCTTATCTAAGATATGATAGAGGACTATTTAACCATTCAACACCATTTTAAATCAACAAAAAGGTTATAGAAAGGATATAAAAATAATCATTGATGAGACCAAGAGTTTGTGGACATAGATAATGTTTTCCTTCATATATAATTTTGTAATAAATTTAGGAATTTTATAAATAAGTGAATTCTTAGTCTAAGATACATCGATACCATTAATATTATGACAACATCACAGGAGAGGATTATCAAATAACATTCCCACCTAACCTATATCATGTAAATGTTGTGTTCAATGTATTCCTATTATGTAATTAAATATCGGACCCTCACAAGTACTGAATGTAGTGGTTGTACCATTGGATAATGATTTTTAATATTTGTATAAGTTAGTTAATATCATAGATCATATTTAAAAATTTCTACAAAAACAAGAAAAATCAACTAATCAATGTGTCATGGTAAAACTTCATGATTTTGGATGATACTTGGTAACCAGAAAAGGTAATGATACAATAAAATATTCATCTATTTTGTGTAAATGTGAAATCTTGAGGGGTATTTTTCAAAAGGGGGAATAAATTAATGAATATAAAATTTATAAATGAGATCACATTTTTATATTAATTAACATATTATTATTAAATGGAATTATATAAAATAATGAGGCAATTTGTTTTTTGGACTGTTATATGTTATGTACTTTTTGATTGAAAATACAATTAAAAATCATAATATTTGATAGTATATCCATTATATAGTGATAATATTATTTTTATTATTATATATATAGTGTTATGATAAATCCAATTTTTTTACAAAAAGGAAGTAACAACCTTTTCCAGTATGACCGCACAATCTAAACCCCATTTGTTAAATCATTTGATGAAGATAGAATCACTCGTATATTTACTTGAAAAAGACAATTATGAGTTCACCCAAATAATAAAAATTATAATATTTATAAAAGCTGTTAAATATCAGTAATATCATCACACAAACCATGTTATCCATCCTCCCAACATAAATCTCACCATCACAAGACATAGTCTTAGGAAATTTTCTTGTGTAAAAATGGGATATGTGTAAATACCATTATAGTATAAATATATATAATTTATTTTTTTAATTAAAAAATGATTATTGTTACATATTTTTGCTTGTTATGGTTAAATAGTATTTTTCAATAGAAATTAAATATTTGATATTATGAAATAGAAATTTTAATATTGGGAAATATATCGTTAAAATTTTGAAGCTATTTTTCATGAATTCATGAATTTTAGAAATAAATTTATATTTAATAAAATATTTTAATTAATTTGTTATAAAATATATATGATAATATAATTTTTTGATGTAAAATGTAATTTTTCTAAATGTCTGAAAACTGATATTGTAAAAAAACATGTATTTTTTACAAAATTGGTGGTTTTATTTAATAGTGAAAATTATTATACATATGTGATTATTATGATATAGTAATTACTAATTTTTATTTTATCTCTTCAAAATTGACTTTCACAAAAAAATTTATTATTTTCTGAGATAATTGAATTGTTGGGTTGAAATTAAAAAAAACATAAATATATGTAAAGCATTATAAAACCATAAAAACCCATAAGTGAAGCAATAAATACTATATAGAGTCCCCCTAATAATAATTATGTTTATGTTATAATATATTGTTTTTTGATGTTATGTGATAAATTTTTTAAACCCATAATGAATCCTCCAAAACCAATATTATATTTAATGGTTTTAAATTCAATTAATTAATAACAAGACATAATTCTACCTGACCTAGTTTATTATTTTGTGTATTTTGGTTATTATAATTAAAAAATATAAAATCCTACCCAATTTGGATGAAACTAATAGAAAAAATCATGGGATGGTTTCTGGATTGGATTAATTTATCATAGAGAGTAAAAAACATGAGAATATAAATAATCAAATGATTCCCCTATATTTCTCTATAAAATACCTCCCATCCACCGATTACTCTTATGTAACATCAATAGATTTTAAATTATGAATGTAATATTCATAATAATGATATAAATTAAAAACCAAGCATATTAGTCAATATAATATCCAATATTTTAAAATATATGTTTTTATAACTAAATAAAACTCATTTATTGTTTTCATTTCACGTAATAGTGGGTTTAAATAAAACAGGATGGTCTACTATAATATTTTTATATATTAAATACCATTAAAACCTAGCCATCTCATTAGAGTGATTGAAAACTAATAAATAAATTATGAAAATTAATTTTTTTACACATGTATTAAATAAATCATATGCATATATATTCATTATAAATAAAATAATTATCATATGAATGAAAAAGATTTTTTTTTTGAGAAAAGACATTTTCCCAAAAGGCGGTTTTGTCTCACTTTTCACCCCAAATATATAATTATTTTTTCCAATTTTTTAAAATATAATTTTAAAAATAACATTCATTATTAAAGTTATCATGTATATATTATATTAAAGAGATTTTTTGAGATCTTTTGAAAAATATTATACTTTTTTTGGAATAGTTTGAAATACTGATCTTCTTTTGAAAAATACATTTTTTATTAGATTATTTCTAAATATAAAATATATTTTTAAATATTTTATTGTAATTTTAGTTAAGTTATATATATATATCAATCTGATTTTGGTCATTTTCATAATTTTCATAATGAATTTTTACATAAAAACTTTGTAAATTTAGAAAAATTTTACTTTGGATATACACATTCTCATCACATAAGTGAGATTTATTTTTATTTTTATTTTTTCATATCATTGAATTAAAATTTCAAAAAAGGACTCTATATTTCTAATTTGAAAAATTTATTGTAAGTAATATCATAATCATATTGTTGGGAAAAATCACTCAAGGTAACATTACAACATTTTTGGGTTCATTGTGTTTGTTAACAAAGCAGGTTTCCTTGGTGAATTGTCGAGTTCCAGATATATTTTTCATAATCAATGTTGAAAAAGAACCATGACAAAGGAATGGATGATCTGGAGGCTGTACAAAATGATAATTATTGGGCGGCGGAGTTTGGTGAGTATCACGAATAGTGGATATCCTTGAAAATATTATTTAAATATTGAATAGGCATGAATTTGGCAAAGATATGCCTCCTGGAATGGATTTTGTGAAGACCAGAAATATGATGGTGGTTATTCTTTGTGATTATATCAAGCCTCGCGAACATCAGAGTTGAAGAGAATTGTGGCGGTGAAGGGAATTGTAGGTGGAGCATCATAGAGAAGGCGCGAAGGAATTGATGGGATGCTCCACCATTACGATGATCTCCACTGTTGAAAAATTTCTATTGTGCTTCGCGATTTTGAGAGAATTTCGGCATGAACTTCATAGCTTCGTGATTTGAAATGACGTGGCATTGAAATCTCTTTTAAGATTCGAGGGTGTGTGGAATTTCCTATAAATAGAACTTGTCCCCCTCGGAAGAAGTAGAGTGAGTTTTTGAAGAAAAGTATTTGCTCTTGTATCGCGAAGGTGGTTTGCTAAGGCAGTGTGATTCATGGAAGAAGAGCTTCACAGTGGCTAATCTAGTTCCATGAAAGTTGTGAGATTCACGTTGGCTCATTGTGCATTGGGAGGTAAGTTTCTCTATGATGACTTGAGCTTCACGATAGTACATCGCAAGAGTGCTGAGCGAAAAGGCAGGTGCTTCGCGATGGCTTGTTTGAGCCTCACGAAATTTGGTTATGAAGTAGGGTGCTTTGGTTAGGTATTTAAAAATGAATTTCCTAGTGTTCATAGGCAAAGGGGTATTCATCTGTGGATAAATGTTGGACTTCAACAGAGAATCTATCAATAGTTGAGGATTCATGTATTCATGCAAATGAAAAAATTTAAAGTTCTATAAGATGTGAGTGGATCCCTTCCATGTGTAGTGAGAAAAGGAAGAGGTTAAAGGTTATTCTTTCTACTGGTAGTGAGCCAGAAGGAGAGAAATAGGGAGTGACCCTTGGAAAAGTTGTTTGCTGACCCTAAACATTTTAAAGGCAGTGATCATCCGGATAGAATTGATCTAGCCCGAACATTATTTGCAGTGGGCTTTAGTGGATTTGGTACAGCAGCACATCACCGTTTTATGCTCCTTGGATGTATCATAGTGAGGGTGAACCAAGTTAAAATCTCTGTGTTTTCCTGGTTTCTTCCCTGCATTTCATCTAAAGCATAACCATTAGATAAGGATAAAAAGAATTGATCAACATAAACACATAAGAGCAAACAATGTGACCCTTATAATATAGAGGTCAAGATCTAGTGGGGCAAGAAGTATTTTGAAATCAAATATCCATACCATAACTCACCCCCTCTTAGGGTATCTAGGCCCCTTTCAGTCATAACACATATGTTTTGACCAAAATTAATTGTTAAAACTATAAAAAAATTATTTAACGATGGTTAAGGTAAAAATGGATTTACCTTGGGTTTAATGTAATAAGATATATCCTAAAATAACATAAAAACAGGTCAAAATATTAGGGGATGTCGATATTATTAAATTATCGTTCCCAATATTGAATATAGAGTAATTTGGATTTTTTTCCATGTGATTAAATTTATTATTTTTTATTTTTTTACAGAGATCCATGCTTTTTCCATTTGGGTTCTATTTCATCTATTAGAAATTGGACGCACCTCCCTCCAGTTATTCACACCCATCCAACTGTTTGAATAGTAAAAAATCTGAAATAGTTTGTCCCCAACACAATTATAATTATATATTTCTTTAGGTCCTCCCAAAATTACATCTCTATTGTCCTTAAGTAGAGATCCAAATGATGATTCTCTTATTGAAGGTAACAAACATACCTAGCCATTTAATTTTCATTCTTCTTTTTCATAAATAAATTATGTCATTTGAAATAAAATACAATAAAAATAGTATCTATAATATAATTATGTGTTATCTGGATGGTTTAATAATATTAATCTATATGGTACTAACCCAGGAGGCACTAAATGATGCCTAATGTTTGTGGGTCATATGGCCTAAATAATGCCTCCCAGTATGTTAGAAGCTTCCAAGTAACAGTGAAGGTCTATAATGGAATTATGGGGAAACTATAAACTAATGGTCAAGGTAACATAGTATTCAAAAAGGTGAATATATAAGAGTAATCATAATATATGTCAGTGATTACAGATAAACATACAGATGTCAGTAGTATGAGAAAATATCAAAGTCAAAGTCAATATAACATGACAAATACATCATGAGTCTATAAAAGAATATCAGAAACACATAAAAACATGCATAAATAGAGAACATGTATTAATAGTACTAAAAAAATGACCAATAACTCTCTCCATATCACATCATGGCCATAGCTCCATCATATACTCTTCTACTACTATGCATAATCAATCATTCATCCCAATGTGGGAACATGACCAGGACACAACCTGCATCCATGAAGTCATTATAGGTACCCAATAATGGAATTAATGGGGAAGTGATAAAAGTCAGTATGAAACCAAAAATAGTTTATATAACAATCATAGTCTATCAATATCAGTTTAAGTATTGATAATTTTATAATATTGATGACAAGGAAGGAACATGTTATATATTATCTAGTGAAAAAGGATCATTATAAATAATAACTCTTAAACTGTATTCATCTTTAAATCATTATTAAAAATCCATTGTTACCTAGGGTGTGTCATCCATTTTAATACTCGACATTGGAATCCATGAATTAGAAATTTAAAATTAATACCATGTAACCTGTATCAATAGAATATAAATGTCCACGACATCAAATATAATATTGAAACCATGGAGTAGAAGTGTCCATTAAATTCAATATAAACCTAAATCCATGTATTATAAACATCCCAAGATTCAAATGTAATTCTTAATATATGGTGTATATTTTCCATGGAATTTATTGTAATCCTTGGTACTATAATGATCCACCCATCACGAACATGATCACATATAGAAATCGTGGGTCATTAATTAACTGAAACTTTTTCCATTTAACCCAATAAATAATTCATTAAATAATCATTCACATTATATTATTTTATAAAAATAATTCAAAATATTCTATTTAAACCATTAATCCATTTCAGTAACATGTAATAAAATTGAATAAAGTCATTACCCCTCTCTTATGATCTCATATTTTTAATATGGCTCCTGCTATGACAGAGAGCACACACACACACCTAATAGGATGGCATATCATGTGGTAGATACATAAATACACTACAAGGGTGAACTATATTGAGGTTGATACCCTCCAATGATCACATGGTACTAGGTTGGAAACCTATCAATGTTTCAATAATTTAATTAAAGCATTCACACAATTTTAGGAGAAATATTGGAAGTTCATTCATTTAGAACAATGAAAACAGTGTATAAAACAACTTTTCTATGTAGGAATAGGTATATACTATCTAAATTAAAGCCGTGGAATAATTCTTATCTATAATCAACATCATATTTGATATATATTAAGAAAAAACAAGATGAATGAATGAACACCAAATATATTAATCATAATATCCTACACCAAAATAGAATAACTAATATCACGGAAAACAATAAACGGTTAAGGAGGAATAATGAACACACTGATGTGCATCCAATGATACTGACAACCATAATGTGAAGATTGGGTTAATGAGATAATGAGATTCTTATGAAATGATACACCATGATCACCCAGTGGGCCTCCTGTTCATGAGAGAAGAGTGGTGAGGTATTCTACTAAATTTTGAGGCCCTAAAACCTTTAATTTTTTTGGAGATTACATGACAAGTAAGATTTCAACATCATGTAATGTTTGGTGTATTTCCCTCTAGGGTTAAACCATTTAACAATGTAAATTGGACATCATAGGCCATTACATGTCACATATTAACTACAAGTCATGTATTCTAAATAGATGTTGTATACCTTTCATAAAATCATCCTTCATTTCTCTATTTCCTTCTTTCAATAAACATACCAATAAACCTAAATGATTGACTTCATGGTTTAAGAAAAAAATAGAGTTACAAAAAGGGTTTAATCCACTATTTAAAATTATCAACAACTAAAAAGAAAACATTGATCCTGTATTCATCAATGCTAAAATAAATGCATCCCTAAATCAAACATCCTATGTTTAAAATGAATCACTTAATAATAACATCAATCACTGGACATATTCATTAACTTCTTACTCCCATGTGTAAACCTAAACATGGCCATATATCTACTTCAACTATACTAGAGGAAGTAAATTAACTTTGATAACCATAATATTTTGATGAAGAATAAGGATAAGATGATACTAAATGTTGTAATATATCTCTAACTCAACCAAATTAGACTAAAAATTGTGTGGATAATTTTAATGATTTCAGAAAATATGGGATATGTGGAAGATGTGGTGCCTGATCTGGTAAATCTAAGATAAATACTATCAATTTTTTACTGGCCAAAAACTCTTGAAAATATATAATGTCCCAAAATAAGGAGGTGACAACAAGCCTTGTTTCAAAGTGTATCCATTCCATAGTCAAGGGGAAACTTTTATGGCAACCATACTCCCCACATTGAACCATAATGGTCGATGGAAATGATCAAAATATAAACTCAATCTAGAATGAGTTGTGTAAATCCCATTCTTAATAATCATAACCTTATATAATGTATCTTGAATGGGGAGAGGACCTATAAGTTCTACCTCTCTTTCCTCTTACTAGAATTGGGGTGAATGGAACGACCTACCATATAAGGTCACATAAAAACCCAATTTTATGTTATCTTAGAATATGTTATGATATTAGAACATAGTGAGATATAATTGTTTCACCAAATAATCCATAATGTAAAGGATACATGATTAGGAAATTTTCTTAAGAACCTTTATCATACACACATATTGACCATCAGTCTAAAGGTGATAGGCTATACGAAATAGCACCAGATAACTAGGTTCCCTCTATAACCTATGCCAGAACCATGATTTGAATCAACCAACTATGTATGACACAATATACAATGAAGTACCATATAATATTATGTTCTTATGAATAAATATCTCTTTGTGATCATCCATAGAATGATTCTACTAAATGGGAAAAAATGGCAGACCATTCTTAACTTTTCTATGATCAATCATTTGACATCACTACCCTGTTGTGATGTAAGAAATTTTAATATTCTGACCTTTTCAAGAGATGTATATGTCTTCCTAGAGGTACTCATTTTACTTTTTTGATTACTTATTGATTGGGTTATTTTTTTGGGTGTTTTTGAGTGCAATTTTATAAATTTTTAAGAAGAATAATTCTTACAATGTTGGCACATAATATTCCTAAAACCATGCACCCTATCCCAACAATCCATGTGAACCCAAACAAATGGGATGTTTATTGCCGTCAAAATGTTACCAAAATAATGCACCCTCTCTGGAGTAACTGTATGAAACCCCTATCTGAGTAACACTATTAGGGAACACGGTTAGGGGAAACTATTAGCTATGTGATGAAAATAGTGCGTTCAGGTTTTTAGACCTTGAAAAAGTTTTAATAAATTACCAAAATACTCATTTAATGACAACCCTACTTTTATTACAATCTTAAACATGATAAATTACATAAAACATCACTTGATACAACAAATAAGATCGAGAGGTTCAGTGTCTTTGGGGATTAGGACCATTACATAAAAACTTAAAACATGAAATACAACATCTTTATTGAAAACATCCTTTACACGACCACTACATTCCCTCGTACATAGCATTGCAGGGGATAACCTGAGGACATGCATAAGAAAAGGGTGAGATATAAAGCCCAGTAAGGGAGTACACATGGAATAACATGAGGATTTCAATACATGTTACACAATAGGCATATCAATAGATCATATAAGAAACATGATAATAAAGGCATGATAAAGCATGATAATCATAACATGGAAATGTGGCAACAACACTTAACATGAAATTAGCATGAGCCAAGGCTCATTTCACATAGAGCATGAGTAAATCCTCATTGAACATAAAGCATGAGTAAACCATCATTTCACTTGAAATAGCATGAGTCAACACTCATTTCACATGACGTATCATGATACTATACTTTACCCAATGCATTGGAGCGCTATAAGGGTGGACCCTTCTTAAACATTTAATTTCATGCATAAGTGTGCCACATGGATCATAAAACATGGATTCATAAAACATATTAATTTATTCCACGATAAAGGAATGTGGAATTCATACATGAAAATTTATAGTCAATAAGTAAATGTGCATAATGTTGAATACCCTTGATGGAGAAATGGGCATGGTATCCACTACACAATGGCATTGGCATAGAAAATCGGTGCGATTTCGGCAGCGTAACGGTGTGACATAAGAATTCACAAAAATGGTTTATGAGAGACAAAACGCTTCCTCATCATATTAACAAGTAATGTACAGTAAGGAGGTCATATAGATACATGTCCCAACAATTGTAATGGAATTTAGATTCATGATACAAAAGTATTGCTTGAATGTAAATGAGGAGAGAGAAGTTCCTTTCGGAATTTCGGCATAGTAACAGGTGTACATGGGAGGAATTTAACGAGACAGAAAGGGGTCTCCCATCATTCAAACATAAATAGGGCAGTATGAGGGATGTGCGCAACCAAACCCCAACAATCATAATTGATATTAAAAGGCAAAACAATTTAAAGAAAATTGGACAAAAATGAGAAAGGAAGAAAAAACCCTTAATTGGAAGTGTGCTTCCAAAGGCTAGAGAGAGGCTTGCGAGAGGATTCTTGGGAGCTTGGGGCACCTTGGAAGGATTTTAGAGAGAGTAGGGCAGAGGTTGGATGAACTCAAAAGGCTTTTAGTGAGGAGGAAGTGGGAGCTTGGGTGGGTTTATATAGGAAAGGTGAGGGAATTCTTTATTATTTTGGTTTGCGACCCCTAATATTAAATTAATCCAATCCACAAACCATACCAAGGTTTTTGCCCATGGTTTTTGGAAAAGGGAAGAGGAAAAAAATATTTTATAAGGCCAAAGTCAGAAATTAAATATTATAGTATTTTATTATATCACTATTGGGTCATTATGATGTCATAAAACACATTATATATTTAAATGGTATTTAATTTTTACTCAAAAATTTGACCGTCTCAGAAAATTATGGAAAATTTACCATTGGATAATTTCAAAGTCCTAATTCCAAAAATAACATTTATTTTATCTAAATAATTTTTTAAATATGTTAATTTTTACTTTTAAAATATAAACCAACATTTATAAAAAATTCATAGGTTTGGACAGAAATGGCTTTCAAACCTTAATAAAAATTATAATTGAATTCTTAAAATTATAAGATCATTTATATTTAATAAAAATTAATTTAAAAATAATAATAATATTTTATTAAAATATTTTTTAATTGAAAAATCCCTTAATATAATAAAATAGAATTCTTAGTTAAATAATAACTAAAAACACTATTTGTACTTTAAAAACTATTTACAATGTATCAAAAATGACTAGAAATTATATTCATTATTATATACAAAGAAAATAATGTACATGGTCATAGTACTACTTATTTTTTACATAACCCCTTAAAACAGCCGCATAAGACCTAAGGGTAAGGTGTGCGATGGTGACAGACTATTGGGGTGGCTCGGATAACATCGCTCGAGTGGTAATCTCTATCAACTTACACTTTTCCAGTAGACAGTCATGTTCGAGTTTGAAATAATGAAGCATAGCTTGGTCTTGGTCAAGGGCGAAGCCCAAAGACGCCACCTATTGTCCGAGCTATGACAAATGGGCTTCGTACGGAGAAATTATACTGGACGAGGCCATCGCTTCTTTTATCTGAGTAGAATTGGATGTGTTAAAGACTTATATTTATACTAATCACGTGATCACTGTTCAACGACTATATTAGCAACGGTCAAAATTCTTAACATAAAACCAATGAAGTTGACATTTTATATAAACATAAATAGACATTTAATTCGATCAAGAGGGATTTCCATTAATGAAACTTTGGGTCGTTACAATATCCCCCCCTTATGAAATTTCGCCCTCGAAATTTTCCTTTTCCCACACTAAAACAAATGTGGGTAACTCAGCTTCATCATATCCTCCAATTCCCAAGTTGCTTCTTCAAACTTGTGGTTTCTCCACAACACCTTGATGAGGGGCATTGTCGTATTTCATAGAACTTTTTCTCTACAATCTAAGATCTTCACTGGTTGCTCCTCATAAGAAAGATCATCTTCCAATTGTGCCACCTCAGAAGAGAGTACATGTGAAGGGTCCGGTATGTACTTCCTTAAGACGGATACATGAAAGACATCATGTACTTTGTCCATAGTAGGTGGATGTGCTAGTTGATAGGCCACATCCCCGACACGATCAAGAATCTCGAAGGGGCCGATGTACCTTGGACTTAACTTCCCTTTCTTTCCAAACCTCATGAACTTATTCCATGGAGATATGCGTAGAAAAACCATGTCTCTAACTTTAAACTCAAGGTCTCATCGACGGTTATTTGCATAACTCTTCTGTCGACTCTGAGCTGCCATGATATGCTGCTGAATGGTTTTCACCTTCTCCACCATTTCCTTGACCATTTCATGTCCAAGAAGCTTACGTTCACTTACCTCATCCCAACATGCTGGTGTTCTGCACCTTTTCCCATACAGGGCTTCATATGGTGCCATTTGGATGCTCGAGTGTAAACTGTTATTATAAGAGAACTCAACAAGAGGAAGATGTTTATCCCATCCCCCTTTAAAGTCCATTGATAAGGCTCTCAACATATCCTCAAGTGTTTGGATAGTCCGTTCGGATTGGCCATCAGTTTGAGAATGATAGGTTGTACTGAAGTTCAGTTCAGTATTCAGAGCATGTTGATGACTCTTCCAAAACATAGAGGTGAATCTTGGATCTCGGTCAGACACAATAGATAGTGGTACCCCATGCAACCTTACCACTTCCCTAATATATATCCATGCCAGTTGATCCAATGAAAAATCTTCCTGAATAGAAATGAAGAGTGAAGTCTTTGTAAGATGATCCACAACAACACATGTTGCATTGTTTCATTTGGATATCCTTGGAAGTCCGGTGAAAAAGTCCACAATGATATTCTCCCATTTCCATTCTGGTATGGGCAATGGTTGCATCATCTCCTTAGACTTCTACCTCTATGCCTTCACTTTCTGACACACAAGGAACTTTGATGTATATTCAGTGATCTCCTTCTTCATATTATCCCACCAAAAGTTTTCTCGGAGATATCGATACATCTTTGTGCTCCCTGGGTGAATAGAGAAATTTGAACTATGTGCATCATCCAAAAGTTCCTTCTTCAGCTCCAGACTTGATGGAACACATAGTATTTTCCCAAACTGCACAATTCCTTCTTCATTAATATTAAACTCTGAGGATTTCCCCATTTCAATAGCTTCCACTTTTTCCTGAATTCCCAGATCATCCTTTTTAGCATCCTTTAACCTTTCAAAAAGAGATGGTTGAGCACTCATTTTTGAAAGGATTCATGATGTTCCCTTGTCTATGATTCCCATGTCCATCTTCATCTAGTCTCAGAATATTGGATCCTTCTCAATTCTCATCATTGATAGAATCGCTGGATCCATTCTACTTATGGAATCTTCCACCTTGTTTTCTTTCCCAGGGTGGTAATGGATTGAACAGTCATAATCCTTGATGAGCTCTATCTATCTTCTCTGGCGCATATTAAGATCTTTCTGTGTCAATATATATTTAAGACTCTTGTGGTCAGTATATATCTCACATTTCTCTCCATAGAGATAATGCCGCCAGATTTTCAAGGCAAAGATCACCACAGCCAACTCCAGATCATCATTTGTATAGTTTTGATCATGGATTTTCAACTTCCTTGAGGCATAGGATATCACTTTATCATTCTGCATTAGCACACATCCTAAGCCCTTCTTTGAAGCATCAGTGAAAACAACAAAAAGTTCCCCACTTGTGGGTAAGTTGAGCACGAGCGCAGTGATAAGCCTCCATTTCAACTCCTTGAAGCTTTATTTTCATTCATCACTCCAAGCAAACATTACTACCTTACACGTTAGCTTGGTAATAGGGTTGGACAATCGTGAGAAATTCCTCACAAATCGTCGATAATATCCAGCTAACCCCAAGAAGCTACGGATATCCGTTACCGATGTTGGCCTCAGCCATCCCTCAATTACATCTGTTTTGGAGGGGTCCATAGATATCCCATTGCTTGTGATGATATGGCCCAATAATGAGACCTCCTTCAACCATAACTCACACTTACTGTACTTTTCATATAGATTCTCCTTGCGGAATGTCTCTAGTATAGTTTTTAAATGCTCCTCATGATCCTCCTTGGTTTTAGAGTATATTAGAATATCATCTATAAAGACTACCAAAAATTTGTCAAGGTAATATCTAAAGACTCTATTCATTAATTCCATGAAGATTGTTGGAGCATTGGTGAGTCCGAAAGGCATTACTATGAATTCATAGTGCCCGTATCTTTTACGAAAAGCAGTCTTGGGGACATCTTACTTGATAATATCGCAACCGCAAGTCCACCTTGGAGAAGAATTTTGCTCCATGCAGCTGATCAAACAAGTCATCAATTCTTGGGAGAGGATACTTGTTCTTTTTCGTTATTTTGTTAAGTTCACGATAATCTATGCAGAGCCGCATTGACCCATCCTTCTTCTTGACAAAGAGGACTGGTGCACCCCATGGTGAAACACTTGGACGTATAAACCCTTTATCCAGGTTCTCCTGTAGTTGTTTCATCAGCTCTTCAAGCTCAACAACATCCATTCTATATGGAGTCTTGGATATTGGTAGTGCCCCAGGTATATGTTCATTTGAGAACTCAACATCTCTTCTTGGAGGAAGATCAGACAGTTCCTCTGGAAACACTTCAGTGAATTCCCTCACAATAGGCATTTCTTCAAGGATGGTTTCTTCCTTGGACTCAATCATCTAAGCCAGATACGTGTTCTCATAAGGCAGTAATATCCATGCTTGAGATGATGGAGCTAAAATAGATTCATCTTCCTCCTGACACTTGTAAATAATCGGGGGTCGATTCTCCCTATGGAGTGTGATTTCCATCTCCCGACAATTTATATTGGATCTATATAAGGAAAGCCAATCCATGCCAAGAATTGCATCAAATTACACCAGAGGGAGTATGACGAGGTTCGCTGGGAAATTCAATCCACAGATTATAATAGGGGAGGACTTATATTCATGGGATGCAATGATTTCCCAATTTGTCATACTCACCGATATCTTTACTTCCATGATTTGTGGTGGTGCTGGGATTGTTCTACTAAACTTTTGTGATATAAAAGAATGCGTAGAACCTGAATCAAAAAGTACATTCGCTATTCTTGAATGAATAACTAGCGTACCTGTCACCACTTCATTGTCGGGGTTCACTTCGGCAGAAGTGATGGAAAAAGCTCTTCCTTGCTGCCTTGGAGGTTGTTGGTCGCCTCCTAAAACCCTTGTATTAGGGAACTTATTTTCAAAATGACCAGGTTTTTTGCATTTGTAGCATTGAACAACGCACTGTGGTTCGAATGGAGCGTTCCTCACCTATGTCGCAACCGTGGGTCTTTCTTGCCGACAGTTAACAGCTATGTTCCCTTCTCTTCCACACCTGAAGCATTTTCTCATCCCCTTAATGCAATTTCTAGGGTACTTCTTTCTGCAATTTTGGAAAGTGGGGTGCTGGATCTTCTTAGCACTGTTGGATTTATCCATCGGACCACCAGCATTGAAGTCCACCTTACACTTCTTGTCCCCATGATACCCCTGTGATTCCCCGATCGCCATTTCGACCTTGAGGGCACATCAGACAATTTCCTCATAGCTGTCGAAGTCACGGATCGCTAATGCTTTCCGCAAGCTAGGATTCAGCCCACTAAAGAAGTGGTCAACCTTGCATTCAGGGGTAACGACAAATTCAGAAGCGTATCGTGCAAGACCTGTGAAGTTTGCCTCATATTCTCTAATAAATTCTTCATCTTTTTGCTTGAGGGAAAGGAAATCATTTTCCATCATAAGCCAGAGGGTGCGCGGAAAATATTTATCAAAAAACAAACTTTCAGAAATCCTTCCATTCCAATGCCTCGATCTCCTCCTCAGGCTTCATATTTTTGATCAATGCCCAACATTGATCAGCTTCACCCTCCATGCGATAGGCAGCCAGGAGAACCTTCTCTTGTTCAGAACATTGAAGGATGGAGAAGATCTTTTCAATGGAGTTGATCCATTGTTTAGCGATCGTGGGATTAGATGATCCACTAAAAGTAGGAGGCCTTTGTCTCATGATGCTATCGATAGCAACTTGTTCTTTGTTAGGGGGGTTTGTATGCTCTTCTTGACCCGTGTTTCTATTCAAAACTTGAGTTATCTAAGAGAGAAGCGTGACAAAGTTTGTGATTCCCGCTCCCATTGGTTTGGGCATCTCATTAGTACAGTCATCACACTGATCTTCACAACGGCTGTTTGCCCAAGTCCTCCTATTACTGGCCATTGGCTGGAATAAAAGAAAAGATAGGGGTAACACATAAAGGGTAATCAGAAGACATAAGTTGATGAATTATAAATAAACATTCATTCCTTTACTCATGAGTCTATAGGCTTCAATCTTGGATTTTCATGATCTACTTTCTAACATATATTCGCAGGGGAATTTTTTTAATTCCCTTAATAAGGGTTCATACAAAGCTTGTGAATTTATCAAAACATATCCCCTGGGAGTTTCGTAACCAAGAATTCAGTAAGGCCCGTTGTCGGGCACCAGTTCCCGTTTGAGTCAAGCTCAAAGCAGTGTTTTCAGGTTTTACCCCTAGGATACATCTGTGCCAGAGCCGCCTCTACCTGCTCGTATCCAGACAGGGATGTATTTGTCTGATAAACCACTTACTCTGTACTTACCAAAACGTAGGGACGTTTTTATTATACTTAGTCTTGTCTTTAAGGCTTTACAAGGGTTTCCTAATCCCAAAAATAACTAAACCTATCCTCGGATACCAACTATGACAACCCTAATTTTATTAAAAAATTAAACATGATTTATTACACAAAACTTCACTTGATACAAAAAAGAACATCAAGAGGTTTAGTGATTTTGGGGCTTAGGAACATTACATAAAAACTGAAAACATGAAATACAACATCTTTATTGAAAACTTCCTTTACATGACCACTACATTTCCTCGTACTTAGAATTGCATGGGATAACCTGAGGACGTGCATAAGAAAAGGGTGAGCTATAAAGACCAGTATGGGAGTACTCATGGAATAACATGAGGAGTAAAATACATGTTATACAATAGTAATATCAATAGAGAATATAAGAAACATGAACATAAAGGCATGATAAAGCATGATAATCATAACATGGAAATGTGGAAAAACACTTAACATGGAATTAGCATGAGCCAAGGCTCATTGCACATGGAGTATGAGTAAATCCTCATTGCACATAAAGCATGGGTAAAACATCATTGTAATTTAATTAGCATGAGTCAACACTCATTGCACATGACGTATCATGATACCATACTTTACCCAATGCATTGGAGCGTTATAAGGGCGCACCCTTCTTAAACATTTCATTTCATGCATAAATGTGCCACATGGATTATAGAACATGGATTCATAAAACATAATCATTTATTCCATGATAAAGTAATGTGGAATTCATACATTAAACATTATAATCAATAAGTAAATGTGCAAAATAGTGAATACCCTTGATGGAGAAATGAGCATGGTATCCATAACACAATTGCATTGGCTTAGAAAATCGGTGCGATTTCGACAGTGTAACGGCGTGACATTAGAATTCACAAAAATGGTTGATGAGAGATAAAGGGGCTCCTCATCATATTTACATGTAATGGACAGTAAGGAGGTCATATAGATACATGTCCCAACAATTGTAATGGAATTTATATTCATGATACAAAAGTATTTCTTGAATGTAAATGAGGAGAGAGAAGTTCCTTTCGGAATTTGGCATAGTAACGGGTGTACATGGGAGGAATTTAATGAGAGAGAAAGGGGTCTACCATAATTCAAACATAAATAGGTCAGTTTTAGGGAGGTGAGAATCCATACCCCAACATTCATAATTGAAATGAAAAGGCAGAACAACTTAAAGAAAATTGGACAAAAATGAGAAAGGAAGAAAAAACCCTTACTTGGAAGTGTGCTTCCAAAGGCTAGAGAGAGGATTGTGAGAGGATTCTTGGGAGCTTGGGGAACCTTGGGAGGATTATAGAGAGAGTAGGTAAGAGGTTGGATGAACTCTAAAGGCTTTGAGTGAGGAGGAAGTGGGAGATTGGGTGGGTTTATATAAGAAAGGTGAGGGAATTCTTTATTATTTAGGTTTGGGACCCCTTATATTAAATTAATCCAAACCACAAACCATCCCATGGTTTTTGCCCATGGTTTTTGGAAAAGAGAAGAGGAAAACAATATTTTATAAGTCCAAAGTCCGAACTTATTTAAATATGAGGGTTGCTTATGTGGAGGTGAGTCACACTCCCATGGAAATTAATTTAAAAAGGAAAGGTGTTGAATAAGTCTTGAGGGGTCCATTACTGCTTTGAAAAGTAAGTTAAACAAACCAAAAATCACATTATTTTAATTTTAAAACACATATTGGCCGGACATAAAGATTATAGTATTTTATTACATCAAAATTGGGTCATTATGATGTCATAAAACACATTATATATTTAAACAATATTTTATTTTTACCCAAAATTTTGACTGTCTCATAAAATTATGAAAAATTCACCGTTGGATAATTTCAACGTCCTGGTTCCAAAAATAATATTTATTTTATCTAAATAATATTCTAAATATGTTAATTTTCACTTTTAAAATAAAAACTGACATTTATAGAAAATTCATAGGTTTGGACAGAAATGGATTTCAAACCTTAATAAATATTATAATTGCATTCATAAAATAATAAGATCAGTTATATATAATAAAAATTAATTTAATAATAATAATAATATTTTATTAAAATATTATTTAATTCAAAAATTCCTGAATTTAATAAAATAGAATTCTTAGTTAAATAATAACTAAAAACACAATTTTTTACTTCAAAAACTATTTACAATGTATCAAAAATGACTAGAAATTGTATTCATTATTATATAAAAAAATAATGTACATGAACATATTATGACTTATTTGTTACATAACCCCTTAAAAAATCCACATAAGACCTAAGGGTAAGATGTGTGATGGTGACAGACTCTTGGGGTGGCTCGGATAACATCGCTCGAGTGGTAATCTCTATCAACTTCCACTTTTCCCGTAGATGGTCACGTTCGAGCTTGACATGATGAAGCTCAGCTTGGGCTTGGTCAAGGGCGAAGCCCAAAGACTCCACCTCTTTTCTGAGCTCCGACAAATGGGACTCGTATGGAGCAATTCTACTGGACGAGGCCATCGCTTCTTTTGTCTAAGTAAAATTGGATGTGTTAAAGCCCTATATTTATACTAATCATGTGATCACTATTCAATGACTATATTAGCAACGATCAAAATTCTTAACATAAAACCAATGAAGTTGACATTTTATATAAACATAAAAAGACATTTAATTAGATCAAGAAGGATTTCCATTAATGAAACTTTGGGGCGTTACACATTTTATACCCCAAAAAAATCTTACTGAGCCCATAATCTTTTTATATCGTTTTTATGTGTCTTCTGGGTGGATTCAATGCACTCTATACATCTTTTTGTTACGAATGATGGATGGATTGACAATCAAAACCTCACTGCATATGTGTTTTTATCCCATTTAGATATCTCGATCTCTCTAGAAAATCATTTCGGATAAAATAAATTTAATTTTCCACTGCTGGTTCATGATTTTGATCTATGGAAGTTAAATATTAATTCATTTGATATTGGATCTAGGTCTCATATATATATCTTTCTATTCATCATTGGTTTCACATACCCGTTAAAAATTGTGGATTTATATTGAGTGATTCGTCGTTAAGGAATTGAAGCTTGTGGTCTAAATTCAATTTCACACAGTCTTGTTTCAAAATTTTATGTATCAATTGTTATAATTTTTATGTCATTTATAAGAATTGAATATTATTTTTAATAAATTAATTGATTAAATAATCTATGGAAACAAGGATTTTGAGTTAAATAAATTTTGAATTAATAATTTTTTTTTCTCGAAGTGGAATTGTTGAGAAATTGGTTTTGATAATTAGAAATATTTATTAGTTAATAAATTATTTTGTTGTTTCGATTGTTAAACTGGAATACTTATTTATTGAATTGAATGTTGGAATTTTGAGACTTCTAAACAAGAATAATTAATTTTTTAATTAATTAATATTAATTAATTAATATTAATTATGGTGATAATGATATTCGTTGAATTTGATTTATTTATCAATGAACTCATTAATAAATGTTGTGATTAAGAAATTTGATAATAAGGTTAGTGTTGATTAACCTTAAATGAAGTTATATATGTGTTCGATTGAGATATGGGGTGTGGGACATGAAATTGTTCTATATATACCCACAAGAGTCCAAGCCATGGTGATCTATTCCAAAATCCATGAATGTTAATATATGTTAGAGACAATGAATGATTCTCTAAATAACCATGTGGTTTCGAACTAGGATTAATTCTCCAAATATATATTGGGGGATTGACATTCTATTATACAACTCTGAGATTGGAATTGGAATATGGATCAAGTTTTTCACATATTTATTCAAATGAAATGGATAATAAAATCCGAATTGTTATATTGAATTATTAATTGAATATGGGATACGGTTCAGAAACCAGTAAGGACAAAAATGGTTACTTTTTGGTTTGGGTGGGCTTGGAAACCTGAAAAACAGATATAGTCAAATTAAGAGTAATTTATAATTGTATTTATTAAATTTACAAAATTTATTTATTATTTATTCAGTTTTTTATATATTTTACCATATATTATTTTATATACATTTTGTGGTGGCCTACTATGTTTTACTCACACCCTACTCAAGCTGCCAGACTGGTACCTACATAGATTTCATGGTTACAAGACTTGTTAAGGGAAAATACCCTATTTTTGATGGGTGAGTCATGATGAAGAATGTATGAGGGAACCAAATGTGTCTCCATGCACTCTTTTTTGTTATTAGAGCATTTATTTATTTATTTATTTCATTATTGACACATGACACAAATACTCATGACATATATATGATTTTGTTTTTGATATTTTATATATAGTTATTGTAATCATGTGATATTAGTATTTTTTGGGATAAAGTTATATCTAATAGTTTTTATTTATTTATTTTTGATACTGTGAAACTTTAATAAAAAGGTTACAGTCTCCACATGATCTATATTATACCCTAGCAGTAGTTTTCTGCCTATAGCATAAGTGTAGGAACGGTTGAGGTCGTGTGACTGACTTGCTCGAGCCACTGGTGTGTGACGACCAGACCATGATGTTACAAAGTGGTATTAGAGGCGTTTTCTATTCATTTTTATTTCCTAAATATATGGGAATGGTATATAGGATAATTGTATTACTAATGAATTGGTTATCAGAGAATTTATGGGAGTATCTAAACCCGTTTTTGGGGTAACTGCCAAGTACCCAGGGTGATATTGTTGTCAGTCAGGTGTGTTGTTTCAATTGATACTAATTCAAGTCAATTGAGGCACAAGATTTGTGATGTGAGTATTTTTTGAGGTTTTATAATATTTTAATCATGTTTCAGTATGGAATTATGGTTTAGTATAAAATCATCATTCTAGGATTAAAATATTATTTTTTTGACAAGCATCATTTCAAGCACACACAGGAAGACATGTTATGGGAATGTTTTGAAAAAATAATTGTTATCCTTGATTGAGAAATATAAAATAAAATGGTTCATAAAGTGAAATTGAAATTGAAAATCTTTTATAATATTAACAAATGGTTGTCTAATAAAAATTTTAGTAATGGGAAGAGTATACAATTATTAACCCAGAACATGATATAGGATAATTGAGAGTAGTGGTAATGTCTTGGTTTGATCATGTGGAATTATTAGAGGGAATTATTTGTTATATATAATTGTGAATCATTTATATTAAATGTTTTAACATTGTATAATTTATCAAATACATATGCTTGTAAATGTATTAATATTCATCTATAAGGATTCTACTAAATAGAATGACATGAGGATATGGTTCGATATTCTCCACTTATAGTGGACCCTGAGGAAGTGGTAGTTCCAAGTGAGGTAGTCGGAGAGATATTTTGATTGATAATAGATGGATTTATGTAATTCATGGGAAGTGAACTAGTTTTTGTTGTAAAAATAATTCTTGATCTTACCCGGGAGATCTAGTTGACACACACTAGTTGAAGAACACTCTAACACTCATTGAAGATGGTGGGACTGAGGTACTGATGTCCTCAATTTAGTCTATCTAGACTATACATGAACAAATAGAGACATCAGGTCATAAAAGAGTCAATTTAACTACATTTTTAGGGGTTCATTTTAAGCGATGAGGGTACATCAAGACATGGGGTAAACAACTAGAAAATATGGAGTAGAATTAATTTCAGGAGATGTAATTATGGATGTTCTATCCTAAGATTTTCAGGTAGTTTAGAGAAGCTATGATTATGCATTTGACTTAGGAGAGTATGTCCATGCTGGGTTATGTTAGATTCATTACATATTTATAGCTCATTGTTCCATTGTTGGCTATAGATGAGGCTACTTCAGTAAATCATTTTTATGATTGAGTTAATGTGAAATTATGTCCCATGTAATAATTCTTATTATGGAGATGTTTTCAAAATTGGTAAATTAGTTTCTCATATATGAGTGAATTCTGAAGGGGGATTATAGTGTAGGATATGTGGTTTTCACTAGATAGTATAGAGGTAAAAATATAGGGGAAGGATGAATCGTTCTGATAATATTAATTATCGGGATGCAAGAAGAGTGGGAAGGGGGATTAGTTACTCATGATATTACTTGAGTACTATTCAACTAGTTTAGTAGGTCATGACACCAATCTAATAGTTATTGAATAGCACTAGTTTATTTTTTATCATGTTTTAATACGGTAATGTTAAAAAGGTTATACAAAAACATGTAACTGATGGCTGGTGATGGAGTAGCTAGAAAGACCAATAGTGTTTGAAGGAGATATTATATACCTCATTAGTCTAGAAGATGAATCTATACTGGTTGTGGTGGTAGAGGTAGTGTAAGTGTTAATTCTCAGAATGATAACCCATATCATCACATTAATGTAGCTTACGGGGGCTAGAATACATCACAAGTAATTGGGACATGATAGTTACATTCCATTCAACCTAATCTTGTGGATAGAGAGGATGGATCGTCAATAGAAAGAGGTAATATTCGTATAGCTTCTAAACTTTCTAGTGCCTTATATATTAATGTTACATCTTATTCCAATATTTCATCACATGTTTTTAATGGTATAAACCTGGGAGTGGATTTCACAAGCAGGATGTTAATGATTGATGCACCTTTGGGAGTAGAGTTGTGAGACATTTATTTTTGTAATGAATATTTTCTTGAGGTTGTGGAGTATCATGTTCACATGGATCTTTATATTCATGAGATATAAGGATGTCACCTAATTTTTGGTGTTTATGGGTTAGTATAATAACAAGACCACTTATATTGTTAAAATAGGAAAGTCTATTTTAAATCTCCTAAGGTTGATGATCATATTCACCAAAGACAGTGGGATCTCTAAGTGGTATGTGCATGTCCAGTTCATCAGAAATGAGGGATGCTTACTGCCAATATTTCTAGTATATTTCAGGATGATGACGGTGTAATTTATGATGTATTTTCACCAAATAGTCGATTGGTTCCATGTTTTTTATACATTTCATGGGTGTTTCTTGAGAGAGATGAGAAACTTATAATTGAGTTTATGTCAGGGGTCGAGTTAGTTTCTATTCCAACATACAAAATGGATCTAAAAGTTCTTGAAGTGAAAATGTCTCATATAGAATATTTATAGGGTAATTGGTTTATCCATATTAGTATGTCACCTTTGGGTTATCTAGATTGGTTTCAAATATTGTTTATTAGACTGTGAACTCATGTGATGATTATCAGTCGTTCAATCAGATGAGAGTAAAGAACATGTATCCTCTTATCGGGAATTGATGATCTATTTGAATAGTTGAGGAGTGATTGTGTCTTATAAAATATTGAATTGTTATTGGGATATCATTTGTTGATTTTTTGACCTTACGGTATAATGAGGACTACATTTAGAGATATGTATACCTATAAGTGTTTGTAGTAAAAAATTTTGGGTACACCAATGAAACATGAGTTTGAATGGACCTGATTAATAGAATCATCCTTCAGTAGTAGGATCAGTTTTAGTAGTGTTTGTTGAATAAATTTGAGTGTAATCCAAAAATCATGATGATCATTCAATACATTTTGACATCATCCTAAGTATACTGATAGATCATCAACTATATTCCAAGCTTTCTATGTGTAATTTTTAGATTGATAATGTACACTTCTTGTGTCACATTATCTCAAAGGAATTTGTATTAGTGGTCTGATAGAAATTTCAAGTAGTTGTTTCGTTGGAATATCCCAATAATGTTTTTGATATCATAGTATTTTAGGGCTAGTATCATATTACAGAAGGAAAAACAAGGATCATTCTGCTTTGAAAGCACCACTTTTAGGTTTGACCAAGATGGGATAACGTTTGAATGGTTAGAATCTTGTTAGAATTCTTTTCACATGTTAGTGAATCTCTTGAAATTGACACCAATATTAATACTACCTTATCCGGGTAAGAGTATATAGTGTTTTGTGATACTTCTGATATTAGACATAGAGTACTATTGATGCAGGGAAATCGTGTTTCAGCATATGGGTATTAGATGTTGATTCCACGTGAATAGAAAAACCAATCATGTATTTTACTCTAATACATGGTTGAAAATAAATAATAACTCACTAGGTCTTCAAACATGTCACATGAATTTCAATTAATATAACCATTACAAGGCTTACTAATTATAAAATCACATAAGAAATTCACATCACGAGGCTAAAAAATGAATTAAACTATCACAAGGATTAAAATATTATTTATATTTTTTTTGAAAAACATTCATTTGACAAATTTCATTTTTAACAACCCCAAGATAGAAACAAAAGAATTCTCATAGGCATCATAAAACAAATAGCTAAAAATTTGTTCTCTAATGGAAACACACCAATGGGTTACCCTCAATCACAACAAGAAACCTCAGAAATGCTTTATTTCACTTAATCAATTACCTAATCCACATTAGGTAATAACAGGGGTAAAAATATCAATCAATGAAACACCTTGAAATGTGTGTGTGGCACTACATCAAATATATTCAACAAGAAAATCCATGAAATGA
This sequence comes from Viscum album, assembly GCA_963277665.1. NCBI lineage: Eukaryota > Viridiplantae > Streptophyta > Magnoliopsida > Santalales > Viscaceae > Viscum > Viscum album. The sequence goes on along the minus strand of OY728142.1, from coordinate 336,683,939 downwards.
TTTAATCCACCTACCACGAAGTTGTACAACACTCCTCATCTACTTTCATCCTTTAATTCGACCTAAAATTGGGTAGATCTACAAAACAGGTATAAATTCTCAACCATTGATTACTAGTTCAAAAATAGAACATGAATAATGAATCATGTCGAATAAGGAGATTACCAATTAGGATCCAACACATCTGACCACGATCGAATCCATGTTCGGATATAGAAACAGTAGTGAAATCACTACTCATAACTGATGTTGGGAAGAACTAGGTGAGGTTATGTCTAGAATTGGGAAAATGAGTCTACTACGTATTCTTGTAAATGTTAAAAATTACACGGAATGTACATTGAATATTCATTCCATTTATATTCCATTTTACCTTCCTTTCACCGAATTCATTTACAAGTAATAAAAAGGTCTCCTGACATCAATACTAGGTGGGTATTGGGAATACATGGTGTGTAGCCCTCAGTCACATTGTGAAAAAAGTCATACATTAATCCCTTAAAATCATTTTCTCCAGTTATATTAAATACCAAGTAAATGAAAATATCCCTACCTCAAATGATGAGTCACGTTCTTATAAATATCACCACTTAAAAAAAATTCATCCCTAAATTTCCTTTCTAAGGGTACTGAAGATGCATTTTTGAACAGCTTTGTCCACTGCAATTGTACATCAGCATCCCTCAAATAGGTCTTGTTCTGAACTCGACCTCACTTCCATTTCACATGAACTAGAAGAATTGACCAGACATAAATAACCTTTATGCTATGATCTAAATTCTAATAGGATTCTCCTTAAAGGATGATTCTACCTCTAACTCAACCTCATCAGGTTGAAAAGTACGAGATGAGTCTGAAATGTAACACCAAAAAATAGAATCATCAATGAGGTCATGAATAGATCGATACCACTGAGATAAATAAAAAACATAGGCAATTGGCCCAACCCATTCCAGAATATCAAACGGCCTGACATATCATAGTGAAAGCTTGTCCTATTTAATGATCCTCTTGTGTCCCACCTCTGGGAAACACATACGAATACTCTATCCCAATCCTTGAACTCAAAATTTCTTATATGGATATTTACATAAGATTTCTAACAATACTATATAGTATCCATCATATATCGAATCATCTAAAATTGCTCTGTGGCCTCCTAGACAAGATGAGGTCCCATCATATCTGCCTCCCATGTCTCTAGCCAACACAGGGGTGATCGGAATTGTCTACCATACAAAGCCTCATATGGTTCCATTTGAATAGTATCCTAAAATAAATTGTTATATGAGAAATAAATCAAGGTAGTGTGTCTCTCCCATGAAACCTTCAAATTTAGGACGTATTCCTGGAGTATTTCCTTCAGCACATGAATCTTGTGCTCTGATTGGCCATCAATCTGTAGTTGGTTGTTCTCAGAAGCAACTCGGTACCCAAATCCCTATTTAGAAAATTCTAGCAAAAATAAGTAAACCAGGAATCCCTATATTATGTGATATAATATGAAACCCCATTCATTCGTAAAATATAATTGAAGTAAAACCTCTAAAGCTCATTAGCACTAATGGTTTCCTTGATTAGTATGAAGAGTGTGACCTTCAGAAGTCTATTATGATCAATGAAAATTATATTGTTTCTACAACACCTCCATATTTGTAAAACACCTCCAAGAACACCCCTACACGTTCTAAAGACACTTAAAACATGATTTTAATTTCCCTTTGAAAAAATAAAATATATCTGCGGTCATAATAGTGGCCTCACAGAAAAGAACGGTCGTACCCCGATGGACCTCATCAAAATCTATCACACAATATTTCCTCAAAGGACATTTCTGGCTTTTATAACACAACCATCATAAGATAATGGAGCATTTAAACTATTCCACTTGAACAAAACATGAAGAACAAGAATGATAATGAATCAAACCATCACTGGATGACTTATCTCCAAAATTCATAGTTTAAAAGTTTGACGTATTGCAATAGAATGCATAACCTACTCCCAACACACCATATGCCCACAATAATCATGTTCTCCAATACTCATACCTATCTATCAGTGATTTTCTATTTTAATTCCATACTTCTAACAATAAAAAGGTATGGCTACAACCCGAGTAATTGTGTAATTATAGACCAATCATAGTGGAACCATTAACTATTTTCAAAAATTAAGATCTGATCCCCCAATAAATTTATTATATAACCTCAAATTCATCAACCTGGGCTCCAGAGAACTCAACATGGTGACCCATACTCCTCGTTAGTAGGGATACACTGGTATAACGATAAAAGTCCAAATAAGAACACTAACTAAACCTTTTGTGGCATCTGTCTGGAGGTCATGTCGAAGAAACGTTAATGCCTCCCTAGGTCTATTAATTTAGTTCCGACATGAGAACCCATGTGTCACTTAAGATTAACCAAGACTCATTTAAAAATATGCATCCATCGCACAACAAATAAAGAGACCACGAACTATCCCAATGACCTTAATCTATAGCGCAAAGTATAACTAGCAATCTATTAGTGAATCTGAGATGATGTCATGATTAGGGACATGATCATCTCATAAGAAATATATCACTAAAGGATCTCAAGGATCACTAGATAAGGATATCTGAACCACAATTGGTCGACCTCTAAAAAGAAACTAGGATTATATTTCCAATACATCATCATTTAACAGAACATAATGACTTTAGCCTAAGGAATTTCAGTGATATCTTACTCCTAATCAATTAGGTCTACCCATTATCATCGGTTTCTTATAAGAAATGCACACATAACTACCCACAACAATGTCATACTACCAAGAAAGAATAATCATGATACAAGACTTGCATGTTTAAAAGGATTCAAGTATATTTTAATATTTATTAATTCTCGTTGATTATGATCCTTCGACCTAGAAGGAAAAATTTAAAAAGAACTGATGTGATGCTCCCTATCTAGGATTTCCCTATACACCGTGAAGGAGGACTGGACACTATCTAATGTAGTAGTTATTAAATAATATAAATTATTGTGTTTCGTTCCACTAACCACGATCACAACATCAATCATTTTGGATGAAGGATTACATTTAACTAACTTATGTGTCAAAATACTCATTTCCCAGAAGGTCTACCCAAGCTGTAGGGTGAACATTGTTCCAAAATGATCAGGACACTTTGCTCCAAAGATAACTGAGAACATACATAACAACTCAAATCTCAATTATTTAACTAAACATGATGAGTCATTTTTAATATTTAACACTCGACGGGCATTGTGTATTTAGGTGCATTCTACCCCTAGAAATGACACATTTTGGGTATAATTAATTAGATGTCTACATTGTCCTATCCTAGTACCGTATGGATAACAAGTGAACTGGTTCAAAATCATATCATCAACAAAAAATTTACATGGATTATGATGTTCCACGTATCCCATCACATATTGAAATAGAGGTTCATATGACCTCTTACGTAGGTGACCATGCTCGAGGAATGTCTTACCTATGGAACCGAGCATTCCCCAATGATGATTCCTATATTAAGGGTATAATTACAATGATTTCCCATACGAAGAAGGGTTTCCCCATTAAGGACTCAAACAATATATTTGGGACAATAACAGATGGGTGGTACCAACATTTGAATTCTCAACTACATGCTATCCCCATGAAATACATAAGCGTCATAACACTGAGAGTAATCCTCCTCAATATCCTCTATGTAACATGATGGTAGGCATCCTACATGGGATCCATATCTAAAAAGGAACGAAAGGAATCCTACATGAGATCGTTGAATGATAAAAAATATGGGAATCCTGAAACATGGATCCTCAAAAATGGTACAAAGAGGATAGATCATAAAAGGTTCTCCCAAGAACCACATGTTAGCGAAGTCGCCTCTCAGAGAATCCTTGGTAACTTGATATAATATAAAGAGATCATACACGAGATTCTCTAGGTTGAAACATAAGAAGATTTATCCTACACAAAATCCTCAACATCTGATCAACTCATATGATTACATCATAGGCTAGAATAACACATATCACAAGGGATATGTCCTCTAATAATAGGTCATCTGAAATAGCTCGCAGCTCACCTTTGATCACATGTCTTAAATATGATGGTCCGAATAGCTAACTGGTCATTCACATTGTAGTATCACTCTTTATAGACCACTAAAACCAAATTTTTTGAATAATGTCACTATTTAGATATAAAAATTCCAAAAAATCCATTAGGATTCTTGAGAATTCTCCATGGGAATCTCCATTTTCTATCGAAAAAGTAAACATCATAGAAATGGATACTCTTGAGTCCAAAACTGACAAAGGGGGATACAATATTAAATGACCCTTTAATGGGTACCAAAAAATAGGAACATAGAAACAACACACAACATGTACCCTCAAGATCATATAATGGTGTGCAATCCCATTGGCCTAGGCATTGAAACAACCCAGGTACATGGCCTGTCTTCCCAAAAAATGTTGTGTACTTAGGCTCTCCCTTCTGGCCGTTTTCATCCTCATCGGCAGAGTCACATGGGTTTTTCTTGACTAACACTACATGGTGTGTACCAAAAGTGCATGACCGTGTACTTGTGAAACCCACAATCTCATGTTCCTTCTCACATGTATGGACACACGATCACTTACCATATAATGTGTACTACAAGTACACAGTTTGTAACCAATAAAATTATTCTTCCTTCACAGAATAGGAATATCAAAAATCATGTTAGCCTATACTAAACACCATGTAAAATATTTTTTTTAGGAAATAAACTCTAGATTTCGTAGAAATCAACTATTATATAGTGAAAAAATAGCGGTTTTTCAAATTTCAATTGATGAGGGAACACACTCCATGATAATCGATGTTCGACATCCAAGAATAACATATCACAATTTAGTTCAATTCAAAAGGCTGAAACATGATCCACCAAATTCTAATCCAAGAGGGCCCAAATTCCGCAGGGACCGATGTTTGGAATCCATCCAATTCATCCATATCATGTACAAATACACCTATCACAATCGTAGTCCTATCAATGATGGTACCTATGACAACAACATGAATTTCTAGCATGATATCTATCATAGTAGAATGAAATTAGTAATTCTCTATAAATGGTATTCATGAATGAGGGGAATTTTATTTTTTAATAAGTGCATATATGATGAATTAGATTGAATAAATTTATCTCATCAGGTAGCCACACAATAGATTCACAATAATATCAATAATAACAACAAAAACAAGTGTGTCACCCAATGGTGATATCTAATCAACTATAACAACTCAAAATCCAAAAATCACAATTCAATTACATGAAATATTACTTTTCCTATATGAGTGATAGATACTACCAGGAACAATTTATTACAAAACTTTATTTCCGTCCTATATTTTTCTAATGTATTCAAAATAGAAAGGAAAACCATAAAAGATACATCCTCAGATGCCACTTTGAAACATCCCATATCTATATGACACTCAAAGGTTCCCTGTACCAAGTTGGCCACAAGGAATAATGTTTATTTCCCCAAACTCCATTGGTTTTTGTCTAGTAAAGAAGGATTAGGTGTGACAATGGGAAAACAATGCCATCACTGGAAAAGTGTAACCTAGTGGAAAAATAATATACAATAGCAGAAAAATCACATACAAATAGCTGAAGTAAACAACAGATGACTGATAATAGAGATTAAAAGGAATAATAACATACAATAGATGAACCATCATGAGATATTTTCTAGGAAAGAATGAAAAAAAAGAGACACTAAAAACAAGTACAAGATAAAATACCAAGGTACATAAATACAATTGAAATCTCAGAAGCATTACATGCTTTAGCATAATCCCATGCTCTCTTTCTCCTAAATAGAATATCAAGTACCTTTAGAAGGGAACACTCCTTTATCAACAATTGTAATCATAGGATATTTTTGGGCCAAAATTTATGACCCAAATAGGATGTGGGAAATAAATCCCAATAGGAAACCACCCAAATATCTATGCTAATATATCTATGAGTGTATGTAATCGGTAGTGTACAAATGTGGAAGCAAAAAACTAGAAAGTACTCAAAAGGAAACAATCTTGTATGAATTGATTTCCACTTATTCAACTCATATTCATTTGAAAAATAAATTGTATTGAATTAAAAAATATCAAGATCCGACATTAGCTCATCAGTCCCCCATATAATGTAATCACAACTGATGTCTCAAAAGACCATCTAAATATATATAAGAGTAGAGTGAATTAAAGATTCTCCTTTTTCTTAGAAGATGTGTCACAAGTCATCTATTTCAATATTCAGTGAAGAACCTCAACCTCATCCACAGAAAAAACCCCTCCCACAAGTGTAAAAATTCCTCGATCAAAGGCATAGCAAAAACCATTCCCGCATGTAAAGAAAATCCTTGCTCGTAGGGATAGAGAAATTTCATTTATATGCATAGTAAAACTGTGAATGCAGGCATATAAAAACCAATTAGGACAAGTCCTAGTGTATAATCATTTTAGAATAAAAGCATCACATGTAATTTAAACTATTACATGGTTAACAGAAAAAAAACACACATTGGCATCAAACATGTCCCAAGACATTCATGTAATCTAACCATTACGAGGATTATCAATTATAAACTCACATGGGAAATTAACATACCAATCCTAACAAGTGAATTATATAACCATAAGGATTAAATTTTTTTATCTCATGTGGGAAAACATTCAATTAGGCAATTTCATTTTCAAAAACCCAAAAAAGTGATAGAAAGGAATGACCAAATACGTCCTAGGCCAAATGGATAAACATTGTTTATCTGAGGGAAACACACAGATGGGTGGACCTCACTAACATCAAGAAACCTAAAACACACCATTATTCACATTATTAATTATCTAATAAACATTATTCAATAACATGGGTTATAATATCAATCAAATAAACACCCTAAAATCAGCACGCGGTGCTCCGACAGATATATTCAACATGAAAATTACCAAAAGGCATGAGACCACCAACCTCATAGTTGTACAACTCTCCACATCCAGCATTGGACTCTAATTTGACATTGAACATAGTAGATCTACAAATCGATTATACATTATCACCTGTTGATAACTATGTCCAGAAAATAACACATGAGGAGTATATCAAGATGAATTGAGAGCTTACCAATTTGGTCAAAACTCATCTAACGGTGATCGAATATGAGTTCATATAGAGAATAAAGAGTATAATCCCTACTCAACACTAGTGTTTGAGAGAACATGGATGAGGCTCTATCCAGAATTGATAAAATGAGGCTACTTACCATTTTAGTAAATTTTTAAAAGTACACAGTGTGTACATTGAATATGCACAACATGTATATTACATTTTCTTATCCTTTTTCAAAATTCATTTAGACATCATAAAGAGGCATTCAGAAATAAATACATAGTGTGTACTAGGATTACACGTTGTCTAACACTCAATCATATTGTAAAAAAGTCATAAATTCATACCTCAACCATCTTTTCTCTAGTTTTCATAAATACAAAATAAATGTAATAAATCATACCTCAAATGAAGAAAAGAGTCCATAGAAACTTCCCCCCTTAAAATAATTCATCCTCAAATTTATCTTTCAAATGTATTGATGAAACATCTATGAACAACTCCATACACTGCGATTGTAAATCGACCTCCCTCTCCTAGGTAACATCCTAAACTCGACCACACATCCGCAACACACATACTAGAGGTATTGGACGTCCATAGAGATAATTTGTGAAATAATCCATAATTCGAATAGGATTATCATCAAAGAATGCATCTACCTCTAACACAACTTCCTCGAGCTGAAAATCATGAGATGAGTGTGAAAAAGAAATTTGCAACTAGAAAAGTGGAATACACCAGGCATAGCTCAGTACATATACGGTAACTACAACTAATAGGAAACCGGCTTGACCCTTTCAGGAATATCAAAAATACTAACGTATATCGATGAAATCATAACCTATCTTCTATTACTATAGTGTCTCAACCTTAGTGAAAAATGTAGGAAAACTCAATCCAATACCTTGAACACCAAAGGAAATCTATGGCTATCAGTAGAAGATATTTTAGGAGACTGAACAGTATCCATCCACTTGTACATCATCTTAACAAGCATAGTGGTCTCCTAGAAAATACGAGGACCTGGAATAGATGCCTCTCAAGTCTACAACAAACAGAGGGGTGATTGGTATGGTCTACCATAAAAATACTCATATGGATCCATCAGAATAATAGCCTAAAAGATATTAATATAGTCAAAATCAACCAAATGGTATCTGCCTCTCGCAAGATCAATAGAAATTCAGGATGCATGCCAGAAGCATTTCATACAGCACCTGAAATATGTGCTTTGTCTAGCCCTCTTTCTAGGTGTGGTAAGCTATTCTCAGAATAATCTGTGGGCCCAAAGACCTCTGTATCCCTTCCTTCAAATATAATGTATACCCATATACCCTATATGAAATAATAGAATGTGAAACCCCATTCATTCATACAATCTCATGGATGTACAAAATCTCAAACTCTTTACAACTTATGGTTTCATTGACTAGTAGGAATATTGCATCCTTCATGATTCTGTTAAGAACAATAAAAATGTCATCATTACCAAAACAACTCTCCCATTGAAAAATTATAAAAAGCATGCTTGTGAGAATTATAGGAATGCTTATGGAATGATTTTTCTTAAACTGGGAATACCCGAACATAACTAGGGTCATAAATGTGAACCCAATACAAAGAACAGTTGAACCCTAATCAACCACATAAAAAGTGGTCACATAATCATTCCTAGAAATCTATTTTTAACTTTTACACCACACCCACCCCAAACTAGAAAAGTGATTAAACAGTTCCACTGGAACCAAACACAAAGAACAAGATGGATAATGATTCAATCCATCACTGGATGACTAATCTAAAAAACACATGGCTCTGAAGGCTAATGTATTGAAATAGAAAACAATACACATTCCAAAGACACCATACACCCCAAACGATCCCATTCACTTAAGGTCACACATGTCTGTTGGTGTTGGTCCTTTGTCATGACATCCCTTGATTAATAAAAAATCCATGCCACAGCATGAATAAAAGTGTATTTCCAAATCCATCCCACAAGAACCACTGCCTTTTTTTTTTGTAAAATCACATCCAATTCCAACTGAAATTCATGGATAACCTCATATTCATCATCATGAGGTCCAAGGGAATCACCATGGTGGTCCATACTCTTTGTCACATGTGATAATTTGGTACAATTCCAAATGTACAAATAAGAATATTGACTGAACCCAGAGAAGTGTTGGCCCAGCGATCACATTAAAGAAAATGATATTCATCCATTAGTCTGTAAAATTTTATATAACACAGAAATCCAATTATCATTCTATATTAACCATGATCCACTTAAAACAACAAATTCATATCACAATATGGAAAGAAATCACAAATTGGCCCAATGGCCATCAACTGTATCATGATGTATAATTGACACTCTTTTAGTTAATAAAGGAAAATTTCAAGATAGGGGGAATGTTCACCACTTATGAATGATAACATAAAGGGGATTTCACTTTCACCGGAAAAGGGAAACAGAACCACTACTGGTTGAACTCCTAAAAAAATCGACTTCTCTTGGAGACACAACATCATTTAACTTACCACAATTCCTTTATCCCATGTAATTTTTGGGATATAATTCTATTAATCACCAAGGTCCACCCATGATTAATATTGACTCACAAAGCCTCCGCTCACAGCCAACTGCAACAACTTCATACTGTAAAGCAAACGTCAACATGAAACAAAAAATCTCATGTTTCAGAGTCATTCATGCATAACTAAAACCATATGAATGGTCCCCCATTATGACCCTTCCACCAAAAAGCATGAATTTAAAAATTATTAATGTGAAACTCCCTATCTAATGCATCTCTAGACGCCGAGGAGGAGGACTAGAAACTCTCAAATGCAGTAGTTCATAACTAAATTTAACATACATGTTTCATTTAATAAACCATGATCACTAAGTCAATAACTAGATTTGAAAGCCGACATTAAACTGACCAATTTTTCAATACACCCATGTCCTAGAAATGCCTCCCAAATTGTAGCACAATATAGCTCCCAAAAATTTCTAGTCACTCTACAGTAGAGAGAACTGATAACAGACATAGCAGCTCAATGATCAACGATTTAACCGAACTCGATGACTCATTTTTAACATTTAACACTCATGAGGTAATGTGTTTGTAAACATACACTACCCCATGTTTACAAGTACAAATATCACATTCTGTGTGCTATTCATAATCTATCCACCCTACACATCCTAGTACCAGAAGGCTCACATAATCATTGGCTGAAAGGAACATCATCAAAATAACTATTTATGTAGATGACAACGTACTAATTCACCCCTCACTTTTGGAATGAGAGGTTAACACAACCTCTTAAGGAGCCTACCATTCTTGACGCATGTATAACCTGATGAACTAAGCATTCGACAATGAAGATTCTCATATCAAGGGTCATTATACAACAGTCACTCATCAAAACAAGGGTTTCCTCATTAAAGATACAAACGTCCTACTAGGCACAATGAAACCTTGGTGATACCAATGTTGGAAAGATATGACATAGGACAATCCATTATTAATCTTAAGAGTCATAAAAATGTGAGGAATCCAAATCAGGATCCTCCACATAACACGAGCAAATGCATCCTACAAGAGATCCTTTCATATAAATGGAAGGGAGGAATACTAAATAGGGTCCTCAAAATATAAAAAATAGATCCATCCTACAATAGAGATCCTAGAAAACGATACAAAAAAGGGTGATCCTACAAAGGACTACCATAAATAGAATGTAATAAAGGGAATACCTCAAGAGATCCATGGAAACCAATTAGAATATTGAGACACCCCACGTGGGATTATCCAGTTCAGAATATATGAAGTGAAATCCTACACATAATCTATGATATCAACTCATATCACGACATCATAGGCTTGAACGACACATCTCGCAATGCAGATGTCCTCAATGTATAGGTAACATGAGATAGGTCACAACTCATATCAAATCATGGATCAAAACCAGGTGGGTCTGAATACCCAACAAGTCATTCCCACTATGTTTTCACTCTTATTAAACAACTAGAAAGATAACTGGAGGAAGAACCACCCCATTTAGAAAAAAAAATCAAAAACACCTTATAGGATTTCTCAGAATTTTCCACAAGCTTCCCCATTACTATCTAAAAAAATAACTACACAAAAAGGACTACTGTTAGGTCCAAAACTGACAATGGGTGATAAAACATGATAATACCTATCAAGGGTACCCCAAAAAAGTACACAACATATAGAAACCACAGACAACTTGTACCCTCATTCTCTTACATAGGCATGTAGTCCCACCAGTCTAGGTTTCTAAACATCCCAGTTACACGAAATGTCACCCTAACACACATATTATAATCATGTTTTCCGTTCTTTCCATGTACATCCACATGGACAGAGTCACATGGGTTCTTCCTTTGTAACACTACCCAGTGTGTACCAAATAAACATTGTTGTATTCTTGAGAAACACACCATCACATGATAATTATTAGAAGACATGACACATGGTCACATACCACGCGACATTTATTAAAAGAAAAAAATTTCTAAGAATGAAAATAAAAAATCATTCCTCAAATATGAATATCAGACTGTGTTAACATAAAATACATGCTGTTTAAATTGTTATTTCTAGGATAGAAACATCAGAATGACAAGAAACATGATCCACAAAATTTGTATATGATAGGGATCATACTCTTCACAGAAAAATGTTTGAATTACATCCAATTCAAATATAACATTCACCAGTACAACTACCACAACAACAAGTATATCTATCTTGGTATCTATCACAACATCATGCATATCTATCAAAACATCTATCACAACCACATGAAATCAATAATTCTCTCTAAATAGAAATCATTAATTCATGGCATGTGATTTTTAATAAGTGATTATTTTATTCCTAAGATGAAATAAGCATATATCATTAGGTTGAAAAACAATAGAACCCCAATAATATCAATAATTACTATACAATATTTTTTTTTCACCCAACAGTGAAAACGAATGAAATGTAATAACATAATATCCAACAATCACAAGTCAATTTTAGGCAATATGGATTTTCCCTATACATAGGGTTGGTTCTCACGGGCATAGTTTAATACTGAACATCATTCCCTTATTATCCATATCAGATGTCACTAAATAGTATGGCGGACTAGAAAATAAATCTCTTCTAATAAAACTTTGTAACTTCCCATATCGAAATCAAAGTAAAAGGTTCCCAATACACGATTGGGCACATAGCCTCAAGTGAATTTCTCCAAATTCCAATTGATTCTGACCACCAGTGAGGGCCTAAGTGTGAAAGTGGGGAATCTATGCCCTCATTGGAATAGTGTAACATAGAGAAGAAAAAAAATAAAATAGTAGAAGCATCAAATACCAATAACCAATGTAAACAAAAGATGACTGATAATAGATATAACAAGAAGTCATGTCATACAACAGATGGTGCTTCATATCACATGTTCTAGGAATGTATCCAAAATAGGATACAAAAAAAAACAAGTAAAAGATAAAATTAAAAGGTGCATTAATACAAAAAAAACACAAAAGCATGGAATTCCATGATTGGTCAAATGGTCTCCTTCTCATAAAAAGCATCTCATATACCTGTAGAAGGGTGTTTTACCTTATTTACACCTACAATCATTTAATTTGTTTGGGCCCAAAAACATGACCCAAACATGGAGTGAGAAATAAATCCAAAAAGGCATGCACCAAATGATCTTTTCCTAAATGTCTATGAGTATATGCAACATGTATTTTTCCAGAGTTGAAGCAGTAAACTCAGAATTACTCAAATGAAAACAATCTAACTAGTACTAATTTACACTTATTCATCTCTTGTTCATTAGAGAATTCAATTTTATTCAATTATAAATATCTAAAGTTCATGGCTCACCCTGTCAATCTCTTGTATAAAGTAAGAACAACCGATGACTCATAAGACCATCTAAATTGATATAGGAGAAGAGGGAATCCAAGCTTGTTCTTTGGCATGGAAAATGAATAATAAGTCATCTATTACAGTATTGAATTCATAACCTCAATGTCATGAATAGAAATAACCTCCCCCATAGGCATTGAAAATCCTTTCCCTCATGAATACCAAAATCCCCACCCACAGGCATCACAAAACAATAACCACAGTCATAGAAAAACCTCGCCCATAAGCATAGAAATACCAATCAGGTCCAAGATCAGTGTATATAAAGTATATCATTAAAGAAACACATGTAATTTATACTATTTCATGGTATAAAAAATTAAAAACTCACATTGTAATCTACCATGTCACAAGGCATTCAAGTAATCTAACTGTTACCCTACATAACAATTATAAACACACATGGTAAATTCACATCACAATCCTATCAGGTGAATTAATCTATTAATAGGCTTAAACATTTATTTATCTCAGGTGGGAAAACATTAAATTAACCAATTTCCTTTTTAACAACTCTAAATAGTTAAAAAAATTCATTCCCATAGGCATCATAGGCCTAATAGGTAGTCATTTGTTATTTGGGGGAAACACACCAAAAGGTGGTCCTAAATCACATCTACTATCCTCAAACATGATTTAATTCAATTAATCAATAACCTAATATAAATTAGGCTACAACATGGATGAATGTATCAATCAAATAAACACACTAAAATGGGCGTGCAACACATTTTCACATATATTAAACATGAAAATCACAGAAACGAACAAGACCACTTAACTTGTAGTCATACAACTCTCCTCATCCAACATCATCCTCTAAATCAACATATGATGATGTCGATATCAAAAATGGGTATAAATTCTAAAACGTTGATGATAATGTAAAAAGAATAGAACATGAATAATAGCTCAAGAGGAATCAAGAGCTCACAGATTAGGTTCCAACGCATCAAATTATGATCGAATTAGTGTTTGGATAGAGAATTGGGAGAAAAATACCTAGTAGGTGCTGTTGTGCCAAAGATCACAAGTGAGGTTCTATCTAGAAATGAGAAAATGAGGCTAATACATGATTAAGTAAATTATAGAAAATATATGGCATGTAATTTGAATATACATGTTATGTATAATCAATTTTCCCACCATTCACCAACTTCATTTACATGTCAAAAATAGTCCTTCTGACATCAATGCACGTCATGTACTATGATTACATGGAATGTAACCATCTGTCACATTGTGAAATAGTCCTACATTCATACCTTAACCAATTTTTTTCCATGTTTCATAAAAACAAACTAAATGAAATATATTTTACCTCAAACGATGAACCGAATTTTTGAAAATACATTATCTGTTTCGTGGGATTTTTAATATGTAAAAGATTAACAAGATCCAAAAGTAAATATTTTCATAGTAAGAATTGAATACAAAGTAGTGGAAATTGATTGATTATATGTAGTAAGTCAATTTTGATCTAGAATATATGCCCCAAAAAGGTAATACTGTGGCTAAAACATAATGCTAGAAAAATATGACTCATGCATTTCAATAAATGAGTTTTGAGTTGAAGGTGATGACTTTTACTAGAATAAAATAATGGTGTGTCTCATGATATTCAAGAGAACATGAATATTATATAAGATTCCATATATTTTAAAATTTTTAGAGGGATCAGGGATCTATAGTATTAGGATATGAAATGTTGGGTCTTTATGGAAGGCCTTGAAGGTGGGGAGTCACCATTAGAGTGGACGATAGATATAGGCAAGGTCATATATATATGTCTTAAGGAAATTGTTCCAAAGAGTATGCATGAGGAGATGATGTGTGAATTTCATTTCTTAAAGTGGGAATTCAATATAGGTGTTACCAAAATATACGATGACCAATGATGATAGGTTTAGTGGTTGAGGTTGAAATAAAAATATTATAGGGTGTATGACATGGTGATACACCAATCACAAGGTGAAGGTGAGCATCAACGATGAAGAGATTTTCTAGAGATGTTTCCCATCTAGGAATGGAAGTTGGAAGACGTTACCCTGAATTTTCTATTGGGTATCATGAGGAAGAAATGAAATAATTTTTTATTTTGGTTATTGTGGATATAACAACCCATAAATTACATACATGGTTATTATATCAAAATTGAAGCCTACTTATTACAACATATAACAAAACCATGAATGGACCATAAAGGTATAATGTATTTAAAAACTAGGAAACATAAACAACTAGTTCATAAATCATCTACATTGTCTCCTATTTATTTCATCATATCTAGAGTCCATTTTCGGAATATCCTACTTAATATCATTCTTCCTGACCTCGTGAAAAGAAAACATACAAAAGGGTGAGCTCAAATGCTCAGTAAGGGTAAACAAAAAAAATATCAATCAAATCATATTCAGAAGAACATATCATTTTGGATATCATAACCTGCAAAAGAGATCATAATTTCATAACATGGGATAAATCATAGTAGTGAAATGTAATTATAATAATCATAACATAAAACATGAAACTTTTTGGAATAGACACATAATCATAGAGAATCATTTCTTAGTAGTCAAGACTCATTTCCAGGACTATCTTAGCGGACAAAGTCCATTTCTGAACCGAGTTCACTCCTCATTTCAGTCCTGTTTAACTGAACCGAATTAACCTGCCGTTCCATCCATGTCTATCTCAGTAGATATAAATCTTTACCCAATGCATTGGAGATAGATATAGGTCCCACCAATCTCATAATGATACCATTCTTATGCCTGTCACAAAATCATAAATCATACATCATTTCATAACCCATGTAATAAAAATGGGATTCTTAAACCTCGTGACATCATAAAACAATTCATATAAGATAATGGAATTCATAAAAATAATTCCATCACAACATAATAAAATCTATGTAACAATAGGGATAGAAACAGAACCATATATTTTCATAGATGGAAAATAATTTTGATAAAACAATTGAACTCCATTCTTGAGGAAAATATCCTTTCTACTTTAAAAACATTTTTCATTTTGTAACATGTCATACAATTTTAATATAAAAGAAGTTTATTAAAAATAAACATGAAAAAATGTAAAGGATTCTTCATGGAAATAATTTTCTAAAAATCCATTCAGGCTGTATAAGTTAAAAAAACATTCTTCTCATACTTTTGTCAGAAAAGTCAAAAAGTACCTCGTACGAAAAACGACAAAAGATTCCTTTCATATCTTTTTCTAAAAACTCACCAAAGGGTAAAATTGGATTTAAACAATTTTAGGTGGATGGAAATAATATTACATATTGAGGAAACATGGATGTGGATGATAAAATACACCCCAGTAAATACCAAAGTATAAACAATCTCGGAAAAAATGAGATTGTGATATTTTCCCTTACCTTAGGTCCGATTTTCATCGTAAGTGTCTGAAACTCCTGTATAATTATTTAAATAATTTCATTTACTTATTTAAAAATCATATTTATTTTTATGATATCATATATTGTCATATTCTTAGCTTTTTATTAGTAATATTTCATTGTTACTTGTTATTCGACAGTTTATTCATTTTTGTTCTTATGCGTGTTTTGTCAAATAAATTGTTATTCTTCTTTTTAGGTTTTACATTACTTATTTCCAGAATGGTATTAGTGTAATACATATCATATTTATTCACTCAATTCATTTATTTTATCATTATGCAATGAAAATCATGTAGAACGAGTCACATCACATCGTGGAGACGGTATTCCGTATGTACGCACGAGCGATGATATCGTTCCCATGTTCATGGAATTGTACTGGAGTGTATGTATACTATTTCAGAATAAATATCACTTTACAATAATCATATATAGTTATTATTTATACCATTATACCCATCCATGTAAGGTGGTAGTGGAAAAAAGATTACACCACGGCGTGGAGACAGTATTCCGTATGTAAGCACGTGCGGTGATTTCATTTTCCGTAGGATGGATAGATGGTGAAATAGGGTTGTTTCATACATATAATAAAATATCATTATATGAGTGATACTGATGTTATTACTTCATAATGAAGTAACTAAAGATGAAGAAGTGGAAGAAGAAATAAAGTTGAAAGAATCGGTAATAGACATTACCTCTTCTCTGAAGCGCCTCTTTGAGACCTCCTCTTAGGGCACTAAAATTGGCTTTTGAAGAAGACTAGGACATCTAGGATGTTTCTAAGGAAGTGTAGAAGATTATTTTGAAGGGGTTGGACGAGCTGGAAGGCTCAATGTGGTGTGAGGAAGAGAGGTAGGAGGTGCCCTTTTATAAGGGAGTAGAGGGGCACCTTTGGAAAAACTAAAAATATTATTTTATTAGAAAGTCATATTCGATTTTGTATAGATCCAAATTAATTTATTTAGAAGATAAGGTGGGTATGGGTATAAATACTCTCATCCCATATAATTTAGACAAGTTTAGGTTTCTATTTTAACCTTATCATTTAGATTTAACTTAAAGTTAGATAATTTAACTTTTACCATGTCTTCTTATTTTCTTACACTATAAGGTTAATAAACTTACTATAACAAGCCAAACGAACCCCAAGTTGTTTATTATTAATATATAAAACTTTATCTAAGTCATTTATCCGAACATTAGATTTTAAGGAATAAAATAACAATTAATAAAATAATATTTGCTTTAAAAACTATTTTATGTCAATTTTGACACTATTTGGTAATTGATTTTTGTGAAAATCATAACAGAAATAAAAGTTCAAAAACATTTAATTAAATCAGTACTAATATGAAATATTAACCAATAAAAATATTTCAATTTATAAAAAGTCTCAAATTACATTTATTTGGGTATTTTCAAAATCAATTATGTCAATATTTCATTAATAAGATAATTACTGTATCATCATTGTGTCATACATAAATTTAATTATTTAATGTCTAAAAATTACAAATAAAAAACCATTATGTAGGAAATGTTTTTATATTTGTAATGAATATTTATAGTCGAATTTATCTTATGTATAACCCTCTATTAAAAATGATTTACTTATTAAACATTTATTTTAACTATTTTAACCCTTCTTTAAATAAATTAATATTACATGTCCTAATCTAATCGAAGTGGGCCTAAAGGGTCATATTTTATTCCTAAGGTTTTTTGGGTCGAATTACACTTATCCAATAGAATTAGGACATGTGTTAGGGTAATAATAATAATATCATTTTTACCCTTAATTACCCTATTTACTTTTAACCGTCGTAAAAAAAGTAAAAATTACTATTCACCAAAAATTATTTTCATCTCATTGAACCACATTTTAGTCCTCGATTAGAACCGTGTCTCTCGACTTTTCAAAATTCCACCCACAACAGTGGTACATTTATGTTTTATGTGAATTTGGAAATTCTCCTAGGAGGTGGGTAAAAGACGGTGAAAAGTTTGATAAAATTTTTATATATGTAAAATTATTATAAAATGACTCCAATGAATTTCATTAAACTTATATAGGTATTATGTATCAATTTTGACCTAAAATAAATTTAAATAAAATAAATAATTATTTATATAAAAATTCGGTTTTAAATAGTAACCCAGTGTTTTCACTATTCATCAAAAATTGAATGTTTTCAGAAAAATACCAAAATTTCACACTTGGATAATTTAGATATTCCAAATCCAAAAATGAAGTCCATTTTGAAAAATAAAATTTACAAAATTTCAAAAAGTGGTTATTACTATTCATAATGGCTAGTTTTAATAATATTTTAATAGCATATCGTTTTTTAGTGAAACTCGGAATTGCGTACGATGTAAGCTATCGAGGAATGGCATGATTGCGTGTAGAGAAAGCCAAGATAGTGTTGTGTGTAGTGAATGATTCCTTTGATTATTTATATAAAAACAAAATATTTTTCATAAAAGTCTTGGGTGTTACATTCTACCCCCCTTAAAATGAATTTCGCCCTCGAAATTCGTCACATTGTAACAAACAGATGAGGATACCTCTCCCTCATAATATCCTCAAGCTCCCATGTACATTTTATAATTGGTGGTTCCTACATAAAACCTTCACCAAGCGAGTGGTCTTGTTCCGTTGGAATTTTTCACTATGATCGAGAATCTCTATCACCTGTTTTTCATAAGAATGATCTTCCTCCAGCGGTACAACTTCTGAGCTGAGTACATGTGAAGGATCAGTTTTGAACTTTCTCAGGAGAGATTCATGGAACACATCGTGAAGTTGAGAGAGATTCAGTGGAAGCACCAATCGGTAATCTACCTTCCCAACACGATCCAGTATTTCGAAAGGACTAATATATCTAGGGCTCATCTTTCCCTTCTTCCCAAATCTCATTACTCTCTTCCAAGGAGATATTTGTAAGAACACTTTATCACCCACTTCAAACTCTAGGTCTTTTCCTCAGTTGTCGGCATAACTTTTTTGTCGACTCTGAGATGCTCTTATGTGTTGTTGAATAGATCTAACCTTTTCTGCCATCTCATCAACAAGATCAGTTCTTAATAGCTTTCTTTCCCCAACATCATCCCAGCAAGTTGGAGTCCTACATTTCTTTCTATAGAGAGCTTCATAAGGATCCATCTGAATACTGGAGTGAAATCTATTATTATAAGAAAATTCAACCTAAGGTAGGTGTTGATCCCAACCACCTTTGAAATCCATAGAGCAAGATATAAACATATCTTTTACAGTTTGAATTGTCCTCTCAGACTGACCATCTGTCTGAGGATGATAAGCAGTGCCGAAACTCAACTCTATATCCAGAGTATGCTGAAGACTTCACCAGAACATCGAGGTAAGCCTCGGATCCCGATCAGATATAATATAAAGTGGTACTCCATGCAATCTTACCAATTCCTTCACATATATCATGGCAAGCTGATCTAGAGAGAAATCCTCTCTAATAGCAATGAAGTGTCCAGACTTTGTAAGACGATCAACTATGACCCAGATAGCATTATTGCCTTTGGATGTTTTAGGAAGTCCAGTGACAATGTCCATAGTGATGTTTTCCCATTTCCATTCTGGTATGGGTAATGGTTGTAACATCCCCTTATACTTTTGTCTCTCAGCTTTAACTTGCTAGAAAACCAAGCATCAAGAGACATATTCAGCGACATCTCTTTTCACACCATCCCACCAGAAGTACTCTTTCAGGTCCCTATACATCTTCGTGCTTCCAGGATGAATAGAGAATGATGAACTATGAGCCTCATCAAGTAGCTCCTTCTTTAATTCTAGTATGGGAGGAACACAAACCTGATTCCTGAACTTTATTATCCCATCACAATCAAGGTTGAATTCAGGATCATTTCTCACCTTCTTTTTTAACTCTATATCTTCTTTCTGTGCCTATTTAATCTTCACATGTATAGATGGTTGAACATTCATTTGAAAAAGATAGGATTTTTCCCCTTCCATTATAATTCCAAGATCCATCCTTTGTAAATCCATAAATATTGGATCTTTTGTAATCCTCATCATGGATAAGCTAGCATGGTCTTGTCGACTTAATGCATCTTCCAACTTGTTTGCTTTCCCAGGGTGGTAATGAATTGAGCAGTCGTAATCCTTAATCAGCTCCAACCATCTTCTTTGGTGCATATTTAGATCCTTTTGTGTAAAAATATACTTTAAAATTTTATGATCATTATAAATATCACACCTTTCTCCATAAAGATAATGCCTAAAAATCTTTAATGCAACGATTACCGCAGTTAACTCCAAATCATGAGTTGGGTAATTTTTCTCATGGATTTTCAACAGTCGTGAGGCATCAGCTATCACCATATCATTTTGCATAAGAACACACCCCAACCCCTTCTTGGATGCATCACTATAGATCATAAACCTTTCACCACTAAAAGGTAGTGTGAGCATAGGTGCACTGGATAACCATGTTTTCAACTCCTTGAAATTATCTTCACATTCCTCCGTCCAAACAAACTTAAATTATTTCTGAGTCAACATGGTGAGAGGATTAGATAAATGTGAAAAATCTTTCACAAAACGTCGATAATATCCATCCAAACTAAGAAAAATTCGGATCTTGGTTACTGTTGTTGGTCACGACGATCTTTCCATAACCTCCGTTTTTGCTGGATCCACAGCTATCCCCTCTTCTGAGATTATGTTACCCAAAAATGCAACCTTTTGAAGCCAAAATTCACACTTGGTAAATTTGGCATAAAGCTTCTCCTTTCTCAGAGTCTTCAAAATATTTCTCAAGTGATCTTCATGTTATTCCTTTCTCTTTGAATATACAAGAATATCGTCTATAAAGACTACCACAATCTAATCAAGATAGTCACTAAAGACTCTATTCATCAGATCCATGAAGATAGCAGGGGAATTAGTAAGACCAAATGGAATCACTATAAATTCATAGTGTCCATACCTTGATCGGAAAGCCATAATGGGTATATCCTCCCTTTTAACCCTTAATTGATTATTCCCTGAATGAAGATCAATCTTGGAAAAGTATTGAGCTCTGCGTAGTTCGTCAAATAAGTCATCAGTTCATGGGAGGGGATATTTTTTCTTGATAGTGATCTTGTTAAGTTCTCGATAATCAATGCAAAGTCTCATTGATCCATCTTTCTTCTTAACAAACAGAACTGGTTCTCCATAAGATGATGCACTAGGGCGTATGAATCCTTTATCAAGATTCTCTTGGAGTTTCTTCTTCAATTCTTGAAACTCAATTGGGGCCATTCAATATGGTGTCTTAAAAATAGGCAAAGCACCCAGTACGAGTTTTATTGAAAATCCAACATTTCGATTTGGTGGAAGACCCGGAAATTCCTCCGAAAAGATATCGTCAAACTCCCGTACAATGGGAATATTCTAAATTGTGACTTTATCGCCAACCATTTGAGATAAATAACCTTCATTTAGTGGAATCAAGACCCATAAGATGGAAGAAATTTCTACTGGAAAGTTTTGTTCATCCTTGCATCGATAGACGATCATATATTGATCTGGAATATGAAATATGACTTCCCTTATTTGGAAATTGATATGAGCTCCATATAATGAAATCTAATCCATGCCAAGAATCACATCAAATTCCACTATAGGAAGGATCACAATATTTTCAGGAAGCATTTTCACACAAACGTCAATCGTAGAAGAATTATAAACTTTTGATGCGACTGTTGTGCCATTAGGGGTTGTCACAGCTAACTCAACATCTAATTGTTGAGGTAATATGGTGATACCCTTAGAAAATTATTCAGAAATAAAAGAGTGGGTGGATCCAGAATCAAATAAAACATTTTCTACTTTAGAGTGGATGGTAAGTGTACCTTTCACCACTTTGGTATCGTTCTCCACATTGCTGTTAGAAATTTCATGTGACTTTCCTTTGTCTTTAGACTTAAGAGTTTTTTTACGTCGATCATCATCAACAACCCTTGGATTAGGGAATTGATTGGCATAATTCCCCATTTCCTTTCACTTGTAACATTGATGTATAGGAGGGGCACTCTGTGTAGCCATTTCTTTGTTCGCATCACTAGACATCTTCTTCCCATCACTGTGGCATTCAAATGCCTGATTACCTTCCTTTCCACATTTGAAACATTTACATGTCCCTTTGAGACAACTCCCTCCATGTTTCTTTCCACACTTTGAACGTAAGGGAAAACTCATCTTCTTTTTAGTGTGCTCTTTAGATTTTCCTTTGAATACCATTTTCCTCTTCTTATGAAACCCATATGACTGATGGGTTACTCGAATCTCCATCTCAACCTTGAGAGCACATCGAACGATTTCCTCGTAGCTATTGAAGTCCCTTATGGCTAAATCCCTTCGAATACTTGGTTTTAATCCACTTAAGAATCGATCGATCTTACTCTCAGTTTAGATAATAATCCAGAAAGCGTACCTTGCAAAGATTTACCATTGATCTAGATATCATCATTTGTGAGTGAGGAAGAAATATATTCCAGAGACATCAAATAGATCACAGTATGCACATTACGAGTTTATAGTAATACCTTTTGAACTGACTAATGTAAACTATATATTCATAAATCTAATGAATATAGTTTTTTGGGAATATATTGATTAATATGTGGTTGTATTAATTGATTATATCTTGTTATACTCTAAATTCTAGGAATAATATTAATCACTTATGAACTATTATGAAGACTATTAGAAGAAAAGAATTATATGGGATGTTTAGAAAGTGTGAATTTTGGATAGAATCACTTTCCATTCTTGGCCACATTGTCTCTAAAGATGGAATATCAATTGATCTTGGGATGAAAAAGTATGTGCATGAATGACCTACTCCAACGAACATAACCAATGTGAGTAGTGTTATTGGTTTAGTTGGATATTATTTTCATTTTTTTCAGAACATCACCGATTTATCCATCCTAATAAAAAAGATTACACATAAATGGGTTACGCTAATATGGATAATATAATGTGAGGAATGTTTCAATGAATTAAAGAGGTGATTAGTGACTCATCTGATCCTCTCTCTACAATCGAATAATAATGGTTTTGGGATCTATAGTGATACATCAAAGAAAGGAGTTGGTTGTTTCCTTAAGTAGAATGATTGAGTTATTTCCAATGCCTTAAGGAAGTTAAAAATAACTGAATAAAACTATCATAATCTTGATCTTGAGTAATCTTCTTTGATCTATGTTCTAGAAATATGGAGACACTATATCTATGGTGAAATATGTTAGATATATATGGATCATTATAGTATGATGTATATCATCTATGATAATGAATTCAACATGAGGAAAAGTATACGACTCAACTTCTGAAAGATTATGATTAGTCCATGCACAACTACCTAGGAAAGAAAAATATGGTTGATGCTGCAATGATCAGGAAGGATCATTGTGTTTTAAAAAAAATGTGGACTAAAAGGATCTTTTATTAGTTGATATAATAAGGACGGATATGAGAATTATAATAGAATGTGAAACATAATTATTTTTTTTAAATTTCATTCACAAACATATTTATTTGAAATGATTAAAATCCCTCATCTAGATAAAGGGAGACATCAAATCAAAATTAATGATGTGAAATATGGGAAGTTGGATGACTTCACATGTGAATATCTAATTAAAAAATTAGAGAAGAGGCTATATGTTACATCCATACCAAATCTAAAATAGGATTTTTTGGATTATTCCCATAATTAAAACATTCTATACACCTTGGATGTACTAATATGCATAGTAATTTGAAGGAATGTTTGTAGTAGGAAAACAAGGGGGAAATTGCTGATTATGTATCATGATGTTTTTTATTTCAATAAGTGAAGGCAGAAATAATACATCCTAGAGTATTTATACACCTCTAAATACTCATACATGAAAATTTGATGACAACACCATAGACATTGTACTATATTACCTAGAACTCAATGAATGAATGTTGAAATTGTGGTAATTGAGGATTTAACTATGAAATCTTCACATTTCCTCACAATAAATGCGTGTATTACACTTGAGAGTCATGCACGAATCAATATCAATATTGTTGTAAGACTTCATGGACACCATCACTCAATTTTTTTAGACCCTGATCCATGATTTACATCAATATTCATGATAATTATTAAAAGAGACCTATATATTGTGCTTTGATTGAATACTGCTTATCATCCTCAAACTGATGGTCAATTAAAATGCTTGATTGAAACATTAGAACTTATGTTGTGATCATGATAATTTTTTTCAAGGTATGTAGAATCATTATTAAACTTTGGTGGAGTGTTACTACAATAATAGTTTCTATTCAAGAAATCAAATGGAACCTTATGAAGCAATGTATTAAAATAGATATCGTACAACAACATGTTGGGATGATGTCAGTGAAAGAAAGATTATAGGTGAAGAGCATGTAGAGGAAAAAAGGAATGGTAAAGAATATTCAAGCCCATTATCAAGATTATCAATGTGAAAAAAGATCTATACAGTTAATCTAAGGATGGATTTAAAATTTAAAGAGAGAGATCATGTTTTAATAAAAGTAATTCAATTGATGGGAGTTGTAAGATTTTGGAAGAAAGGGAAAATGATCCCTTTGTACATAGGCCCTTTTTTAATTCTTTAGAGAATTGGAATTGTGGATTATCATTTGACAATGCCGCCTAGCCTTTATAATGTACACAATGTGTTCCATGTCTCATTATTGGGAAAGTACATGATCAGCCCAACACATGACCTCACTTCTAAATGTATAGAATTAGAACCAGACATATCTATCTTTGAAGAACCTATCCATATTATGGACCATAAAAAAATGTGTTTAGGAGTCATACAACTATACTTGTAAAGATAATTTGGAAAAATTCTAAAATTGAAGAGCCTGCATAGGATCCCCAAGAGCTTAGGATGAGAAAACAGCAAAAATAATTTCGTGACGTAGCATTCTGGTAATTTCAACGTCAAAAGTATTTTAAGGAGGGGAGAATGTAACACCTAAATAATTCTCAAAAAACATTAATATTAAATTCATGAAAAACTCAGTCTCTACAAAGAAGTAGTTTACTATAACCTAATGAGAAAACATTATTTATCCACCTCTGTGATTTGAATTCCAAAAAATGGGCATAAAAGGTTTCCTTAATTATGATGATTAGATTTTCATAAGAATAACATAAATTTTGGTGAATAGTAACATACCCTTATGAATAGTAATATGAATAGAAATATGACCATTATTAATAGTAAATCATATTACTATTTTATTTTCTTATTGTTATAATATAATGAGATAATGATTAAATTTTCAATGTGATATAAAACAAATTATAGTTTTAAAATTAATATTGAATGAATAAATTATGATTTTATGTAAAAACTAAATTATTCCTATTTATAATGTTATTATTAAAAACTGGAGTTCATTTTTGAATTCAACACTTAAAATAATTTTTTGGTTTAGTTTTTGGGATTTTTCTGAAATGCTCGTATTTTTTCATTAATAGTAAAATACGAAAGTTTACTATATTTGTACATTGTCAATTAAATTCAATATTCCAAGAATCATGGATGATGTAATCACACTCAGTTGGAAATGAGATGAACATATTACAATTATGGTTCAAATTTCTGACACTATTTGTTGTCTATATGGAATTATTAATTAATGAATTAGATATTCAAAAATCACCCCTCTCCTCCACTATAAAACCTAACTCACATCCATTTCTCTTCACTCCTCTCAAGACCTATTCATTGTCTAAATTCATTTCAAATATTCTCCCAAACTCCTCCTCTATATCTAGCATTCCATGGTCTCAATGATAAGATCAAAAACATTACATATAGTAGACTCTCAATGAAGATTACATTGAGAGGTAAATTCCACTTTTGATTTCATTTATTTCATGTTCCTTTAATTTTATATTTCCTCACCTCCTTTCATCCAAATGTTATGATGTTTCTATTAACATATAATAACTTGAATTTATTTATTATAATTAAGTAATTCATCCTCATGTGTATGTTCCACTTCTTATATAACAGAAATGAAAATACCATATGGGATGTGTTAATTTATCACATTCAAGGATGACAAGTTTTCTATTTATATTAATGACATCAATTTTGGTCATGAAAGAATTTTTATGGATGAAAAATAATATTATATATTTAATATTTCCTATTCAAGGTTAATTAATTTGTTTGAACAAATAATATAAATTTATAGATCATATTGAGGTCATTGTGATCAAAAAATCACCATATAACCCAAACAATTTTCATTAGAGTTTCATATAATGATTCATATTCACTTAAAGTAACAAATTAATTTTATAACTTTTTAATCCATTATATGATAACTAATAAAATATTACTTAAATTCTGGACAAACGTTATCTTGTTATATGTTTATCTGTACATGGATATAAGTAAACCAATCATTAAAACCAAGGAAGAAAACACTCCCAAACAGTGAAATTGAATCTCTTAATCCATAAAAAGTCTATGAATGAATGTAATATGGTTATACTAAATCAATTACATGTATATGAGGTTATCTAATAAATAATTTATGCACAAAAATTATATTATTCTGGACATTAAGACCTAGGTAGGAACACTTTTGGACATATGGTAAGGGTTTTCCGCCCAAACATCCATTTTCATTCGGGTTACTTTATTGCCAACATACCTCAATGAAATTATAATTAATTATTATTCACTCCAAATTAATTCTATTTAATTGTAATATATATTTTTAGAAACCATAATCCATCTTTATTTTATGATTAGTACATGTTTTAAAAGGAACATTCAAAATTCTTTCTGAAATAAATTTTTGAATAATGGGCATCTTTTGAATTCTCATCTATTTTCAAGGGAACTGTAGATTTTGTTTTAGAAATAATTATCTTTATAAAATCATTAATTTTATTATTAAAAAAATAATAATACTTAATTACTATTTTTAGAAAAATATTTTTCTAAAATAACCTATCTTTTCAATGTAAAAGATTATTTATCTTAAGATTTACTCGACGATTTAATAATGAATCTTCATCTATTTCAAAACTTTTGTTGATTATTATGTATTATTGGGGTTAATATTTGTGATATGATATACCATATAGCATTAAATGGTATATTATTAATTATATTGTGGATGTGAAATCTAAAAACCATTCATAAATTCACTCTGAATGGTTTTTGTTTATTCTTAATGTTTAGAAAATGTTATTAACATGTCATTTTGTAGTTTCAATATGAATATAATTGTTTTTTATGTTTATTACCATATATATGAGGAATTAGTTGGAAATATTATATGATGGGTGGGTCCCTCTACAACCATTTATTCCTCAGTAGGTCTCATGAGACAAATTACATTCTTTGCACAATCCATTGAAAAAATGATTATTTATAGTCTTGGCATGAGTGCTTGATGTTTTGTTTATGATGTCTAAAATTATAAAATTAATCATTATGAAATATTTAATTGAAATTTCACATTGTTATTTGACTATTATAATACCCATGATTACGTTTTATTTTTTCATTGTTTATTCTTCTCTTATTCATTCCATAATTTGTTCAGGTTAATTATTAAAGGCATTTATTTTGACTTATTCACCATGCATATTGTTTTTGTTTATTATATCTTTTCCTATATTGCATACCATTATATAGAATTTTTTCTCACTACTTTATTATGTTTTATTATTCAAGGACATGATGAGTTGTATTATGAATGACACTTAGAAATAACCTAGGGCTTGTGGATGTTTTTAAAGGGGTTCCTAAATTATTTTTCTTTTGAAGTTATAATGTTGAAATTTTGTATATATCAAGCTTTACAAAACTACTAAACTATTATTCCTTAATTATATGTCTTTTTTTGTAATAATTCCAATGTAATAAAATGAAAAATTGACTTTGGAAACCTCAGTTAAAAGTTTACAATTTGTATATGAGGACGTTTAGTAGAAAAAATTGAAACTAGGCCTAGAAAATATAGATTAGAGAAGAAAAATCTGTGATATTTATTTAGGATAAGTATATTAGAATATACTAATGGATTTGAAAGGATTATAATATGTGGATAATTATAGAAAACTTATCCTATAGAGGATACAAAAATTGTATGTTGTTATGGAATAGATGTAACTTGTAGTAAAAACTCTGACAAGGAGTTTCAAGATTGACCTGGGGTAACCTAGTACATGACAATGATCCATACTGCACACCTGGTTTGACACTCTCAGGGGATATTATTAGGAAAATTAAAATTTTCATTATAATACATTATGAAGTAGTTAAATATAAATTATTACTAAAAAACAATGTTTATGATTATTATTAGAGCTTTGTATAGAATTCCAATTTATGCTAAGTATTTTCATACATTCAGATTATACATTAAGATTCATAACCTAATATAGTGTATTCCATTATGTAGAAATGGATATTAGTGGATGGAATTAAAACCAAAGGAATTAATGTGTACCATGTTGGTATTTCCTTCCTATAAAAGTTAATGTTGTTGGATTTGGTGTTGTGACTAGTGCTGAGCAAATTATAACTATACTGTGGCAGCTGACGCAAGTTATATATAATAACCTTACCCGTATGGATCTTTTGAATCCAACATGGAAGAGCTATGTTATACATCATTATACAAAAACAACCTCCATAATTTAATTTGACTAAAAACGATCTCATATCATAGAATTGGATGAGTTTATTAGAGATGATGTTTCTCACTTTTGGATGTAATGAAAGAGAGAAGGTGGACATGGAAGTTTATAGAATATTGGGAGATGCAGAAAGTGGTGGTCTTTAATAAATAAATAA
Organism: Viscum album; assembly: GCA_963277665.1. NCBI lineage: Eukaryota > Viridiplantae > Streptophyta > Magnoliopsida > Santalales > Viscaceae > Viscum > Viscum album. The sequence continues at coordinate 336,654,439 of OY728142.1, read as the reverse complement.
TAGAAGATTAATAAAGTAGAAGAAATGGAATATTAGTATTTTATTGAAATATTCATAGTAAAATAATTCTCTCACGAACAATAATACGATATAAAATGGTAGTTTCAGTATCTAATGAAAAAAGAGGTTGAGAATGTTGTAATGTATGAAGCTGACTTCAGAAGTCTAGAAAGACATGTTGGGAGTATATACATTATCCAAGGAGTAATTTTGGTCGACCCAATAATGGTTTAAACCCATTCCTCATAAGGAATCCTGTGCTGACCCGAACCCAGACGCCCGAAGTCGGTGCCTAAAACATGGTGTACAATTTTTTTAAAAAAAAAGCTGAAAAAACAACACATCATATTCCATCACAGAGAATCATCTCGTTTTATGTTATGGAAATCTAGACACAACTGATTCTTTTCTTCAAAACTGATTGAGATAGGCTTTATAATATAGCCACCACATATAATAACTCTAAACTGAGAAAATATACTAAAAATAAAATAAATTAAAAAATGTAGGGTGAGCAGAAGAATGCCTAGTAAGGGGTTTTAAGATAAATTTATGAAATTATTTTTTAAAACATTTATTGAAATTATTAAAAAGAATCATTAAAGAGAAAAAATATTTCTTATAGAACATCATGAACATTTTTCAAATGTTACATGAATTGTTTTTAGGGAAATATCTTACAAAATATTTTATATATTTATTAAAAAGAAACAAATAAAACACATATCAGAGTACACATACTTGTACAAAAAAGCTTGGAATTCAACATAATATATTGAAGTTGATCAAACTAATATAAGGGTGACATACAAGTATTCCGATACAAATAGGCCCATGAAATAATACTTTTTTAGAATTTCACATGGTACAATGTCATAATTCTCATAACACATAAAACGAAATTCATGAAATGACAGGTGTACAATTAACAACTGTATCAAATTCCTCAAAATAGATGCTACACATTCTTTATAAAAACATGCCATATACATAATTCCTTATACCATGAGAATTTATTACCATTATCGTAAGTAAAAGATTAATAACCAATGATAATATACTAGTCCAATAGTTACATGATTGTTTTAATATTAAGAATATATTTATGAAATGCATAACACTAGAAAATCATAACATATTGTCATGGCCTCAGGCCAAGACCATACTCAATGATTCTTTCAAGGCCTCGTGCCATGACATAGTCTCTCTTAGGAGACCAATTTATGCATCAAGAGTCTATACTGGGCCTCACACGTCAAGTAATCTATCCAATTCATTAATTATATATCTAAATGTATTTAAATCAAATTTTCACACACAAATTTGATATATTAAATTATGCCTTTTTTGAAGTGTATCATACAACATTGAATAATTAATTTATTTATTTCATTGAGGTTTCACATACCACATTGAATAATTAATTTATGAAATATTTTCAATTTTTCTCATAACACTTCTAATAATTAATTTATATATTTTATTCGATGTTATCCACATAACTTGGAATAGTTAAATTCTTAATCCTTAAGTAATCAAAAGAGATAAATTTATTTTTCCAATTATGTCTATATTATTAAATAAAATGAATCATGCATTAACTGTAAACATTAATTTAAAGACTCTATGGACACATATACATACATTTGTAAAATTTTTGAAAACTGGTGCACATAAAGTAATAGTTTGTTTAGGTTTGAAACCTAAAATAATGTCACTTAAATTCAAAACCCTTGTTTCATGGAAATGATCATTTTGTATACTAAATAATCTTGTTACTCATATACTAATAAATAGAAGTCTAAAATAGGTTAAATAAAAAACTAATAGTATTAATTTTGGTAGATTCATCATGAATTTAAAAATAATACTTTCAAATTTATTACATTCATATTGATTCATAATCAATTAAACACACACTAGTAAATTTGTCTTGCCATGTATATTTAAATATATTAAACAAATGATATTTCCAATAAGTTATCCTAAAATTTAAAAAACAATATGTATGTAAAGTCAATTTCATTAACATGGTGATGAATTATTTTTGATGTTTTAGGCACATAATAACAAATCAAGGTTTTGTTATAGTTTTCCAAAATAAAATTGTATCCTGTGTGTTGTGTAAAAACATCACCAAGTTAATACCTTAAAAACATCTTAAAATAAATCAATACATGCATATATTTAATTATGGTTCTCATATATATATACATGTTGTAATGAAAAATATATAAAACCATATATACATGATTTGTATACCTAGGATTTGCAAAATCAATACAATGCTGGATAAATCATTATAAGTTTCACACACTTCAACAATATTATTTAGTCACTAAAACCATTCTTATGAAAACATTAATATGTTTAGAATTATAATATATGTATATATAAATATATTCGAATAACTATATATACACATCATGTTTATATGGGATGTACATATCAAATCTGATGCTAAAATAACACTTACATGTGTTACATGAATAAAGAACATCATACTAATATTCATCATTTGAAAAATATGAGTCAGAATAGTATTGTGATATATATAAATGTATATACATACATATGTATAGAAGGGTTAATCAATCACAAAACTAAAAATAAAATCCTTACATTATTACCATGCATTAAGAACATCATTTAAAAAATCAAAAAATATTCATCATTCAAATATCATAATAACCTAATAGGTTTGATTTATAAATAAACATACATACATATTTATGTGTGTATATATATATGGTTTAATAAAGCATAATAAAACATAATCCCTTACATATCATCAAGTGAGATCGAGTTGAGCTATGGTAGGAGGGAGTTTTAGAAGAGGGAAACCGATATGGTTATGGTGGAAAAGATGGGTTATATAAACAGTTTATATAAATTGTATACAATTAATATTACATACAATGGTTCAATTATAAGACTATAAACAATGAATCATAAAAAATACTGAATCATACACTTTAGAAAAAACAAAAATTGTGATTAACCCAAATATAAAATATATCTATTTTCTAATAAATATATATATATATTATGGAAATTTTTCATGATGCACTAAAAGGTTTTCCTAAACTAATGGATCCAAATTGGACTTGTGGAAGAGAAACGAACAATCTCGGTATAAGGAGAATGATGGAAAGACTCAAGGGAGGTTGAGAGAAAAATGGAGGAGACTGATGGATATTTGGGCGGTGTGAGGAAGAAGAAGAAGATATGGAGAATATGTGGAAAATAATGAATGTCCATGATTGAATTAGGATGGTAATATAATTGAGGAGAGTTCAGAGGTTTTAAAAAATATGAACGGTGGATATTATCAATAGTTTGATCAAATGGACATGGGGAACTGCGAGTTTTAAAAATGGTTAAGCGGCTATGATAAGCATCATTCTGATCAAACTATGTAAGAAAATTGCGGTGAAAGGTAGCAGTCGGTGAAGTTCGAATGCAACAACTGAACGAATTGTAGAGATCCCGCACGTTGAGATTGAACTGCTCAAATTAGATTTCTGATAAATAACATTGACCCACATTGAAATGAGATGATAAATTGCACTGCCTTATATATCTCAATCCCTTTGAAATATGCCAATTACACATTACACACTGCGGGGACCATACACTTAGGATCCCCCCCATAGACCATGCACCACACACACTTTTGATGGAAGGAGACCTACCTCACCCCCTATGCACTCCTTCCCAAGACTAATACATTGTTTTGTGTGAACTCATAGGCATAACAATGCATGACATATGCACGACTCAGCATGCACCATGCATGAACTACTTAGGGGTTCTCTGACATCAAGGTTCTATGTGAGATGCTCACTAGACATTGAGGGCTTGGCCTCAAGGCTACCCTCACTTGGGTGGATATTCATCCGAATTTTTGATAGTAAGAAACTTATTTTTTATTAAATACAAGAACATATATATATATAATAATGTTTCCAAAATTAGATTATATATTAATTCGTAGAGTTAAACAATTCTCTAAATACAATACTCTAAATACCATTATTTTCATAAGTTTTTATTCACTTGAAAATTAAATAATTATATGTCTAAATTATAAATATGACCTTAATTAAAAACCATTTCATTACCTTTATAATCGTATATTCATATTAAAATAAACATCACTATTATTAGTTTAATATTTTTAAATTCTAAATTTGAAATATATCATCGACTGGAGTCCATATTCTCATTCAACTAAAGAATAGACATTAATAAATTTAAAACTTTTTAAAATAGTTGAAACATATATATTTATTTATAAAATAATTTATTATATTCCTTTTATTTTAAAATTGAAATATTTATACACATATAATATATAGAGTGGTATTCCTTCAAAACATTACATTTACATAAAAACATAAATTTATTAACTAAAATCATACATTCAATCATTCAAAACCTCTAATGTTCTTGAGGTAAATAAAATAATTGTGATACATTAGATACTTATAATATTTAAAAATCGTATATACATAGAATAATTAAAATAATAAAAATACATTTAATGACAAAAATACCTAAAATAAGTAAAATAATTAAAATACCTAATGATTATAGAATTATATGATTGTTAAAAAATCCAATGGTCTTCATAAGGCCTCAAAGACCAAAAACAGTAATATCTCACACCGGGGCCTTAAGAATACATATTTAGGGTGTTCCAATCTTCAAAAACAAATTTTGGGAAGATGGATGTCTAAATCCCATTGATACATACTACATTTCTCATTGTTCCTTCCATACTTATTTTCATTTTGATAGACCTAAATGACTTTCACTATTTCCTTGGTCTATTTTTTGTGTTTGTTGGTCTTTCGATGATTCTAATAGGTCACTTAGTAAGTATTCTAGGATAGTGGGGGCCTTTGTACCCTGTGGAAGTATTTTGTTTCGTCAATTATATTGAATAAAACATGTCTTATTTTTATTCTACACATATTTATTTTTGATTGCACTATTATTAAACAAATCAAAAGAATAATAGTATTAATAATTAATAAAATATTGTTATTAAAAAAATAAATATTTTTGGGGAATCACAATATTCTACCCTGAAAAGATATGAATCATCCTAATTTCATTATACTCTTATTCATCCTAGAACCATCCCACAGACCTCAATCTTGATGTCCCCAAAAAAAATTTAATCCTTTTTATTTAACAAAATTTGAATGAAATGTAGAATTTTATTTATACAATCAACAGTTCCACCAGTGATGGAGATTTTCCCAGTTACTGACGGTGAAACAAATCCCCAGAACAGTTTCAAACACCTCAATTTATGTGGTCCAGATGCAACATGAGAAACTGAGGTAAAAATCATGTACACTGATATAGTGTATTGACACAGTGAAATGAGGGTTGTAATGTTGGGAGACATCGGTATGGACATGATGTTTGTAAAACGAACAAAAAGGCCAGAACTCTAGAATTTCAAAATCACTAACTCGACCATACAGACTATAGGAAAGAATTTGACAATGACATTCAATGGGAAGGTCACCATCTTTTTCAGGTTCTTATAAATACCTGAGGGACATAAAACTATCGTCTAGGGTGATACATTTAAAGAGTCCCTCAATGTATTTTTCTCGACGTGCATAGTATGGAAGTTTAGCATGCACCATGAGGAAATAAACAATACGTGATCCTATATGGAGGTGAAGTATACTAAGAGTGTTAGATATGTGGTCCATATGTTTTATAGTCAAATTACAATTTCCATGGGGCTAAAATTCATCCATGCATGACTTAACAATTATGGTATCTAGTGCCTAAGTAGGAAGAGACAATTGTTTTTTGGTTAACCCTTTCCTTCCATGTAATTTTTTTTTGAAAAAATTATACTCAGTGATACCTAGTAATATTTTTTATTCTCTTGTAATTTTCCAAAATTGTCTAAACCATTCCTCTAATAACAACTACGAGGACCTGACCCTAGAAGCCTAGAATTGGTGCTGAAAACATGGTGTGGAATTTTTTGGGTAATAATATGATAATTAAAATACACATCACATTACATCATAGAGAAGATTCCCAATCTAGGTTCTAACTAAATAGATACAACTGACTGTTTTCTTCAATACTTAATGAGATATAATTCATAATGTATTAACAATATATATAACAACTCAATGGTGATGAATCTACTAACCCTAAAATAAATTAAATAAACATCGGGTGACCACAATAATGCCTAGTAAGGGATTTTATAACAAATAAATGAATTTATTTTTTGAAACAACCTTTTAAATAAGTATAAAAAATTATATTGAAAGGAAACCCATATTTCTTGTAGAACTTCATCGACCTTTTTCAAAGGTTACTTGAAAATAGTTTTAGGGAAATATCTTGAACATGAATATATATATATTTATTTAAATTCTAAAAAGAAAACACATATTAGAGTACTCATACTTGTACAAAGATTCATGGAATTATACATAATATCCAAAAGTTAATCATACTAATATAAGGGAGACATACGAAGATGCAGATAAAAATAATCACACAAAATAATAATTGCTTGGAATTGCACATGGCACAATGTTATAATTATTTTAACACATCAAATTAAATTCATTAAATGAAATATTTATTATTAAATTCTTTATTAATGTCCCAAAAATAGATGATACACATTCTTTATAAAATCATTTAATGTATGTAATTCATTTTTCCATTTGTATTTATTGTCATTATCATAAGTAAAAGATTTTTATACAAGGATATTATATTAGTTGAATAATCGCATGGATATTTAAATATTATGAATATATTGATGAAATGCATAATGTCAAAAAATCATTACATTCTTTCCAGGCCTCATGCCAAGAACATACATAATAATTATTTTGAGGCCTCAATCCATGACTTGATTTTTCTCAGGAGACCTACAGATGCATCGAGAGGCTATAGCAGGCCTTACCCATCACATAATCTGTTCAATCTATTCCACATATGTGTAAAAGTCATTAATTCAGTGTTTCTCATACCACTTTGATTTATTAAATTATTTATTTCATTCGATGTGTCCCATACCACTTTGAATAATTATGTTATGTATTTTATTCGATGTGTCCCACAACACATCATATAACTAATTTATGTATTTTATATTGAGTGCCTCATACAACATAGAATAAATTAATTCTTTATCCTTATGTTATTTAAAGAGATAAATAACATTTATTGAATAATGCCCCGATTAATATATAAAATTAATCATCCATTAACTCTATACATTAATCTAAAGGCTGCATGGACACATAGACCAACATTTGTACAAGTGATGTTAACCAGTTCACATAAAATAATATTTTGTTTGGGTTTTCCACCTAAAATAATGACACTTAAATTCAAAACCTGTGTTTCATAGAAATGATCGATTCTTATACATAATATTTATGTTCACAATACACTGATGAATATAAGTGTAAAAAAGTTAAATCATAAAATAATATTTTTTAGATTCATCATGAATTAAAACATAACACTTGCAAATGTATAACATTCATATAGATGGAAAAAAATTATACACACTTCATGAAATGTGCATGTTAATGTACATGTATATGTATTAAACAAAAGATATTTACAACTATTTATCCTAAAATACAAAATTCAAGATGTATGAAATTTCAATTCCATTAATTTGGTGATGAATTCTCTTAGAATTTTTCGGCACAAAATATCAAATCCCAGTTTTTTTATTTTTTTCCAAATTAAAATTGTATCATGTGTATTTAATAAAATCAATACCAATTTTATACCATAAAAACATCTTAAAATAAATCAAGACATGCATATATGTAATTTTCGATTTTATAAATATACACGTTGGATTGAAAATTATATAAAACCACATATATAAAATGAGTATACATGGGTTTTTTATAATCAGAACATGGCCTGATAAAAACATTATAAGATTAATACTCTTCAAAAGCATTATTTAATCACTAAAATATATTTTATGAATACATATATCAGTTTTGAATATATATATATATATATATATATATATATATATTTGTGTGTGTGTGTTTTTGTATACATATAATCATATATAAACAATGTCAATATATGTGTTTTACATTTCAAATCTAAAGCTAAAATAACCCTTTCAGGTGTTACATGAGTAAAGAACATCATACTAATATTCATCATTGAAAATATATGAGACAAAATATGTTTTTGATATATGTAAACATATACATATATATACAAATGTATATATGTGTTAATTGAACACAAAACTAGACATAAAAAACTAACATGATTTACATGAATTAAGAACAACATTAAAAAAACAAATGTTCATCATTCTAAAATCATAAAAATAGATAGGTTTTTCTTATAAAAAAAATACATACATATATAAGTATATATATATATGTGTGTTTTCATTAATCTTGAAATAAAATATTCCCTTAAAAATCATCAACTGAGATCGATTTGAGCAGTAGTTGGAGGGTTTGAGAAGAGAGAAACACTTGGTTTTAAGGTGAAAATGAATGTTTATATATACAGTTCATATAAACTGTTTTTTTATTTTAATATAGAACGGTTCAATAATAAAAATATACAAACTAAAAATTAATAAAAACCAAATCTAATAATTCAAAAAAAAACATACATTGTGATTAAACCAAATCTAAAATGGATCAGTTTTATAATAATATATATATATATATATTATGTTAAATTTTTATTATTCAGTAAAGAGTTCAGATTAAACTAATTATCCCAAAGCAGCCTTTTGGAAAAGAACTGAACCATTTGGGTCTAATGAGAGCTATGGAATGACTCAAATTAGCTGGGGAGAATAGTGTAGGAGAGTAATGAATATTGGTACGATGCGAGGAAGATGAAGAATAATAGAATAAGATGTCAAAAATAATAGACTACCATAATTGACCGCGGATTATCAGACGACTGAGGAGAGTTCTGTGGATAAAAAATATGAACAGTTGAGATGAGATGTGTTTTTATCTGATGGTCATAGGGAACCATGAGTTTAAAGAATGGTTTTTTGGTTGAGATCAGCTGCATCCCATTCAGATAGCTAAAGGAAAACATAGTTCAAGGGAGTGGTCAGTGGTGTTTGGAGGAGAGCCCAGAACAAACGGTTGAGATATCATGTGGCAAGATTGAACGACTCAGAGTATGTTTCCTTTAAAAAAATACACCCCACATCGAAATGGGAAGACAAAATTAAAATTATTTTATATCTCTCACCCTTATACATATTCCTATAACACAAAACACACCACAGGGTCCTTTTACGCATGACCTCCAACCCTCTGGGCCTTGGCCCACCCACACTCTCCTTGGTGTGTGACCCACCTCATCCTCTATGTGTGCCCAAATATTCTCTATACAATTATCCATTCTTGCACATAGGCCTCACCATTTGTAGACTATTCTCCACTCGAAATTCACCATGCATGTACTACCCTTGGGTTCTTCGACCTTAAGGTTCTACGTGTGACACCCTCTAGTCCATGAGGGCTGGGCCTCAATGCTACCCTCAGTAGGGTGGGTACTCATCCAACTTTTTTTAAAAACAAAAGTTCATTTTTATTAAATATAAGTACATATATATATATATGTATATATTTATATTAATTTCTAAAAAAAGAAAATATATTTTTTCTTATGGATAAACAAAACTCTAAATAAAATAATCTAAATACCATTGTTTTCATAAGTTAGCATACATTTTATTTCTTAAATATTATATGTCCATAATCTAAATACAACCAAATTTAAAAACCATGTCATTACATTTGTAATCTTATATTAATTTTCAAATAAACATCGTGGTTATTAGTGTAATATTTTAAAAATAAAAATGTGATGACCCGAACCTTGATTCCACTTAATGGGTGCCCTGAGATTAATGGGAAACATGGAATCAATAACTTCTTAATGAGCACAAGAGGATTCCAAATAGCAGTGAGGAATAATGGTGTGTTTGTGGGAATAATATTCCTTCATTACTAGGGTGTCGGCTAGCGGATGAAATGTAAAGGAATAGAAAATAGTGGAAGCAATATAAATAAACAACAAAAGCAAACTAATGCAATTGATAAAAGGGAATAACAATATTTGTTTATACTGAAACAATAATGATGTATTGTCACTAGAAAACAAGAAACATGGTTACAAGAAAACAAAAATAACATGATTCACATGGTAAATGAAAACATTGACTACTCCAATAATCCAAAGATCAAAATCGGTCAACTTTTATTAATCTCCATTCTAATCAGCAAGAAATCATGTGTTAGAAGGTGTATTCTTACCATTGTTAGTACCTTCATCCATGTAATCTACTATGGGTTCCAAAAAGCCCTTGGACATTGTGTGAGATAAATATTAGCGGGCCACAACCAATAGTGTCTATTACATCTGTCCCGTAAAATGGAATATTGTTGTTTGTAGGCATGTATATATAAGTAAAAAAACGGTACAATATAACTAAAAACACAAATAACTACATTATCTATCAGTTGGTGTCTAATGATGTTTCTAGTTCATTACATAAGTATTCACCATTTAATGAAAATAGTCACGTGAGGTATATCCAACAACGAAGTTACCTCAAAATAGTATATGTAGTGACAATTCAAAGACATAACAAGGAGACCTGACAAAGATATCCAGTGACGGAGTTCCAGGGTAATAACCATTGTAACATAAATCTCATGGAATTCAAAATCAGTAGTATCTAAGTATAGCTAATGGGTAAGAGTGTAATCCAAGAAGCATAATCCAAGTCATTCCGTAATAAGGTTCCTAATGAGTCAAGCTGATCGACCCAGGTAAAAAGGGGAAATGCAAGGATAGGGCCCTATGGGCATTCCTCATTGAATCTAGTAGTCAATGATGCATCCAAGTAGTTTATTTAAGGTATCCTATAATAAGTAATGGGACCATATGGTAGTATACTGGTAATCCATGTAATAGACAAGAATCAGATTTTATTTGGGTATCAACATATTAAAACCAAAACCTTGATCGGAATTTGGTTACCATGACCCATGACATTCTCCTCTTAGAATCGAAGGTTCTCTCTTGTAATCCCATTTTTATTTGATATTATAATCATATAGTAATAAAAAAATTTCATGTCTTTCCTTCCCTTAGTGTGGATAGATCATGTAGAGTTGAAACCATTTATCTATTGGTCCATGGCTTGTGTTCCATTAGTGTGGATAGGCTACGTAGCGTTGAAACAAATTAATACAGAATTTATTAACCACTGTCAATTAATTAATTATAGAGGATCACTCTACTACAATCCATCAACATGGAAATGGGTTCTACAGACATGTATCCTTTATTCAAACTCATTAAATAAAGCTATGTTATATACTTAGTGTACAATACATTTCACATTTCACATATCATATTCAATAATCAATTTGAAAGCACATAACTTATGTGGGTCAAGTGGTGAGCATACATGGTACAACCCATTATGCCGTTCTCATTTAAAATTTAAATTATTATTTGAAGGCTCACCTTTAGGATGTTCAAGTAATGGAACACCCGAACGGTGCCTCAATCATGTCAAAACACAAAAAACCAAAATATTTTGTAACATTCGACATGGGGAAGATTCTGTTCTGGTTGTAATAACTAACAACTAATCACATGTTGAGAAAGTGAATAACCATTAAATTCCAACATGTATAATCATGGATTGTATATTTATGAAATTTCTTCCAACAAAACTAGTAGTCCCAACACTAACATTCCCAAATAAATGAACATTATGGATATGTTATGAACCACCCACCTTAGGGTTGTATGGTCCATCTCCTCCGGTATTGGCCCTTGATTTTCCTTAGATCAGAGTAGATAAACAAAATGGTGAAAAATGTTCAAATGACCTAAACTATATCGAGAGTGAAATAGAACAAGAATGAATAAATTAGACTCAGGTACATACTGTTGTGCAACTAATGAGATGAACAAAAGAACAATCAGACAATGGAAAATAGATATATCTTGATTTCATATTTAGATCATCAAAAATCTGCAAATTGAATGAGAAACAGATCAATATAGTATACACATTGATTAGGGAGGAAGTAATGACTTAATATATCATTAAGGGGAAAACAAGAAAAATTACCTAGAAAATTTTTCTGTGCACAGTTTTTCCGCACGATATGTCAAATTGTGCGTAAACCGTGCAGGGTGGCTATGCCCGAATAGTTTGGTCCACGTGGTTTTTCAAACCATGCATAATCTATGTATGGGTACCTGGGGAAAAAGGGTCACTCACATGGTTAGGCTACACAGTCGTGCGCTAACCATACGAGGTAGGTATATCTGAAAAAACTCCATCCGCATGGATTGAAAAACCCATAAGAATTTTTTACATTTTACATTAAACTATTCCCAGAGTTTCTTTTATCCAAAAGGATGTTTCTGGGCTCTGAGTAATCCCCAAAAAACCTTGGAAACGTTTCTATCTCATTATGCTTCCATATTAGGTACAAAGTAGAGATTCAGACCAAAAATTAAAGGAACCATACATGAGTAAAAACCCATGTTCATACACTATTACCCCCTCAAGAGAACTACCCCCATGAGTTCTCCTTCCATGGGTAAAGAAAAATTGTCTGAGAAAAAAACATGCCATTGGGGATGTACATAAGCTTCCCATTCCCAATTCATTTAATGTACTCGGTCATGCTGCCATAGGATTCGTACGAGAGGGACATACATGCCTTGGAAAGCCATTGTGCTTCGTTCAACGATGCATAAAGAATATTTCAAAATGGTTGCATTGGTATCCAATACAACATCATTGGGATCAAATGTATGAGATGTGCCAACATGGTATTAGTGAATAAGTGATACATGAAAGACATTTTTCATGGCATGTTACTTCTAAGGTTGTAGTAACCAACATTCTATTGGAACTACTCTCTATAGAATCTCAAAGGGACCGAAAAAAAGAGACAACAACTTTCCCTACTTTCGTAAACAAATATTCCCTAGCCTAGGTGGTACCCAACGAAAAAAATATTCCCAAACTCAACCACAAGAGGTCATCAATAGTGATTGGCATTACATTTATGTCTAGACTGAAAAATATTCATATTCTTCCTGATCAATTGGACCTTTTCTAAAGTATCCTCAACGAGATGAGGACATAGTAGGGATGCCTCACCCGCCTCTAGTTAGAAAAAGGATGAGCGGTATGGCCTTCCATATATGGTCTCAAAAGGATCCATCTCAAATAATCTCTTGAAAACTGTTATTATAAGACAAATCGATGAGAATGATATGATTCTCCATAGATCTACCAAAATCAAGGACACATGCCTGGGGCACATCGTCTAGAACCAATATGTTCTGTTTTGATTTTCCATCGGTCTAAGGGTGAAAATCTCTGGCTAGAAGCACTAGGGTTCTTATATATTTCTACAATCCCTACATGAACCGTGATGTGAAACAAGCATCTCTATTTGAACTGATAGTGTGTGCTAACCCATGTATCTGTATGATCTCAAGGTTATACAGTCATCCTATTTCATCAACATAGAAAGTCTTCCAAATTAGAATGAAGAGGGATGATTTTTTTAGTTATTCAATGACTAATCATATTTCATTGCTACCCCTCAACAACCTATGTAAGACGACTAAAAAATATATAACAACATCTTCCCATTTCCATTCTAGGACTGGAAACAACTGTACCAGGACTGTCGGTCTCTGGTGCTCTGCCTTCACATACTGATAGAGGGAACACCTAGTGACGATGCCTATAATTTGACATTTTGTTCCGGTACACTAATACTAGAATCACTTATCACGATACATCTTTGAGATTCATAGATGTACTACCCACTGAGAAGCATGTGACACTTTCATCAACTTCCTTCTCAAATCTATAGGATCCAATATACATCCCCATAGGTGTAGGAAGTCATATATATCCACAGAATAATCCATAGGTGGGTTACCACATGATATACTCTCATGGAGAAACAAACCATTAGGATCTAAAAACTGCTTACACATCACATTTGCAAGGAGGTAAGAAGTAACTGTTAAGGATGAAAGGTTAAACTACTCAGGACAATCAGGAAACCCCATATGAAGCTTGGAATAGAGGTACATTAACCTCCATTGATCACCAGATTCTTTTACGGCCTATGCTTGAGTTTTCCAACTCAGTGAATTAGTGACCACATTGCCATTTCCAAGCATATATGCAATCTCAAAATCAAAGGATTATAGATATTCGACCCCTCTAATTTGTTTGAGGTTTAATTCATGTTGAGAAAAGATATAAATGAGGCTCTTTGGATAGTTATACCCGACAAAGCACTCACCCAACATATATTGTCTCTAGAAAAATAAGGAATGGACAACTGCCACAATCTCATGGTTGTTCATTGTGTAATTTCTGCCATGAGACCTCAATTACTGAGAACCGTACTCTGTGACTTTTTCTTCCTACATCAACACTAATCCATGGCCAATACCTGATGCATCATAGAAGAAAATATAACAATTACCTAATTCTGGATGAATTAGAATCATTACTGAGAAAAGCCTCTCTTTTATCTCTTGAAAGGGTTTCTCGCATTCTTCTAACTAGAGGAATATAACAACCTTTATTGAATGTCTATTAATAGGTGAAGCAAGATGTGTAAAGTCGAGTATGAAATTCATGTAATATCCTAAGAGCTCCAAGAAACTCTAGATATCAAACACATTTTGGGACTCTCCTAGGAAGCTACAACACTAACCTTTTTAGGTTCAATATAAACTCGTTATTCTTATATAATATGACCTATGTCGTGGAACATATCGATCCAGAAGTAACATTTAGAAATCGAGGCATAATGACGATGCTTATTTAGTGTACTTAGAATGATCTCAACATGTTTTTCAGTGTTGTTATGTGTCCAAGAATCCAGCAAGATGTAATCCACAAAGGTCACAAAAAAATCATCACAATTTTGTTGGAAAACACTATACACCAAAGCCATGAAAATTGTCGGCACGTTTTTAAGACTAAACAACAAAACAAGATACTCATACAGACCACACATGCTATAGAATGTAGTACGATGTATGTTTTATTTTCTGTATGACACGTAATGATAACATAATCTCTATTTCATTATAGAGATCACAAATTCTCCTTGAAAATGGTCAATGATATAATATATTCTAGGATGTGGATACCGATTCTTGACCATAAGCTAGATCAACATTTTGTATTCTATAAAAATGCATTATTTTCCATCCAACTTCATAGTTAAAATCATGGGAGAACCCAAATATGATGTACTGGTCCATATATATTCTTTGGAATCTAGGCCCTCTATGTTATGCTTGAGATCATGAATCTTAGTAGGTGTCATCTTATGTGCAAGAAATGACACTGAAACTACTCCTCGAACATGCTAAATTGTAAACTCTACCTATCCCTTTAGAAGTATGCCTGGAAATTCATTAGGGTAGACATCCCTGAAAAGATCAACTACTAGAGGGAAATTAGTTTGAAGTAATCACTGATCCTCTAATAAATGATTTCCAATTTGGGCAGTCACTCAACCTAGCCCATGATGCTTCAGTCCAACTCTCCCAGCCTGGACATCACACTCACCTTTGAAAAGATAACTGCTACCTTATGGTTATGTAATAGAGACCATACGGTGATAAAAGTACACAATGGTGTGATAGTGTACTAAACAATACCTTCCAAAAATGACATTCAAGCCTATCATCTTGAGAATAATGAAATTACACAATAAAGGTTAAATACCAACATCATGGAGATACTCCCTGCACTGGAAAATTACCTATGTTTGTATTCTCAATAATGTATTGGGGGTCATTACACCATAAAGTTAAAATATCTCTATAATGAGACCTTCTATGATATATACATAAATTAAATAGTTTGAATAACCTATATAAAACAAAGAAGAGATAATAGTGGAGGCTATTAAAATAGTACATCGTACTGTAGACGGTCTTATAGTTTGATCGTCATGTATCGACTATATAGAATGCATCTGACCAGATCCATGGCCCTAGGAAACAGATAGAAACCCATGATCAGGACTGATCTACTGGTGATGCTGGCGATTAGGGGTCAAAATACCTCAGCCCTAACCTCCTCCTTGACTAGACCTACTGGTGCTACTCCAACTTCCAGCCTGATAGGTCACAAAAGAACATATCCTTGTAGGTTGAGTAAATGCTGATCATTTTTCATGCAAAGAAGGAAAAATTTTCCTACAATAGAATTGAATATTACCCATACATCCACAAGCCCAACACTCCATATGTTCATTTTAAAATTTTTGATTATTATTCCTTAGTCTCCTACACTGATGTCACACCATAGAGAAATCAAAATGGATTATCTGTTTTCCACTTCCCTGAGATAAAACTTCAAGGGAATGATTCCTTCAGTATGAAGAACTACTAGCCTACCCCAACACTAATACATTAAATAGGGTACTTGTACCATCCCTCAGGTCACACTCAGTGATAAGGGCATGATCAGAAATTGCAGAAAAGGTAGGATGGTGAAACACATTCACTTGAGTTCGGATGGTGTACTAGATCCCATCCTCAAAACTTCTTGAACACCAAATCTCACCACAAGCTATTAGTGGTGAAAAGTGATGTAAATTAGTGAAATGTGATGAATATCCCATAAATAACATAGAATCCTACTTGAGATGAATGAAATATCTAGCTCTGTCTGTACTCAATGCCTAAGGAAAGAACTATTCCTAGATGACAGTCTGGATGTCGACACATAACATGCCCTGTTGATAACCAACCTGGGTAACAACAACCAACCAATGCCAAGACAAATCCCAAAGCATGTTTTTATAATGTTTGACTATCAAATGAAGAAGAAATTTTAGATGATCAATTATAGATAGCATGGCCTCTAGCCATGACTCAGCATACTAAGAACCACCATCCCCTAAAAAAGGTGGAGGATGCTGGTGCTAGAACTCGCAGGTCAGATAATCCATATTAGGTGAAATCCGTGGAGTACCATGCATGGAATGAATAAAACATAGGAAACTTTCACGGACCTGAGCATTAGTACCTAGATCAGGTACAACAAGTGGTGCCTCAAATGGAACTCTTGGATGTAATATGGGATGGTCATGGCCCACCTTTACTAGAGCATGGTCTTCACCACCTTCCTGAATAACGACATGAGGATGTCATAAGAGAATTGAACAAAAGATGCTAAGAAAACCATATAACAAGTTTAGAATCATAAAATCCAAACTCCAAGGGAAGATAAATGTAATAAAACTCCTGAACCAAGTCATACTACCCAAACAACCCTCTTAGATGGCCAGGTATTGGCGTGTGATCAAGTATAAGATTCATTTCATTTTGTAGTTAATTTCTAGGTCACTCCTTTAACATTAAAAAACATGACAAGGCAGGATAAGGCAATCCAACCAATTCATTTTAGATCTCATGATTCACTTTATAATGGATTTCCATTTCTGATGAAGCAGTTCCCATACACCTATCACCAAAACGACACCCATTTCATTATATTATAATGGATTGACTCGGTAAATTACTCATCCCAACCCATGAGGTCCAATAAAACTCATGAATTGAGATATGAAATCACTCCATCCTAGAAAAAGAAAAACCAATACAATCAAACTATCACAAAATCACTAAATAATTATAGGAATATCAAGCAATGCTAGGAGTTGAAATGCACGTTTATGGCATAGAAATATGCATGACCTGTGAATTCTAGGTTCCTATAAAGATGCATGTTTCAATGCTTCTTTCCACCATTTCATCAAAAGAAAGATAATATAAGACCCTAAAAAAGAGTAATAATCTACAACACCACAATGTATGTGCATCACCCAATAGTGAAATAATGTCATCCATTATAGAAAAAATATAACAACAATTTCATTTTGGGTAACAAGGATTTTTCCTCGAGGATGAGTTTGTGACGGTCAAGCACAGATTAGGACCAAGTCTCAAGTGTTATAGTTATCTAATCTATTATATCTTAACAGTAAATCAAGAAATGATACCACCTATGATACCACATTGTGGCGACTTAGACTCGGATACCACTTAACCGGTGCCCTGAGCTCGGTGGGCCTCATGACCTCTTGCACATCTTCTCGAATACAAGAGGATACTGACTGGAAAAGAGGTCCTACGGTTTTTCAATGGGGAGAATATACCCTCATTAGTAGAGTGTAGAACAATGTTAAGAATGTAAATGAATAGTAAATAGTGGAACCAATGTAAATAAATACCAGAAGAAAACTAATTCAATAGATAAACAAGAATAAAAATATTTGTGTCAACTGAAACAATGATGATATAATTTTATGTCACTATAAAAATGGAAAACATGGATACAAGATAATTGGAAAACATGTTCCATAATGAAAAAAAATAATGTCTACTCCAAGAATCCCAAGATCCAAATAAGTAATTTTCAATCAAGCTCTCTCTTAACCATAAAGCAGTCATGTGTTGGATGTATTATGCTTCCTAGTGTCAATATCTGTAACCATATAATATACTCTAACTACTAAAACCCACACGAAGAGTGAGTGAGATAAATCTAGGATGGCCACCACCAATGGTGTATGTAACATCCAGCCTGTAAAAAGGATTATTGATGTTTGTGATCATGAATATATATGTAAAGAAATCAGTACTATAAAATAAATACCCAAGTACCTGATTCATCCCTCGAATGGTCTCTAAACATGTAACAACTTCATTAATTAAGTAGTCCCCATTTAGTATCAATAGTGATGTGAGACATATACAAAAATGACATCAAATCATTTTATTATTAGTAGTGAAGGTCCAAATACATGACATGGAATTCTGGAAAAGATATCATGTGATGGAGTTCCATGGAAATAACAAAGATTACAAAAAACTAATTGAATCATAACACAGTAGTATCTGGTTCTAGGTATGCGGTAAAAGTGTAATCCAAGGAGTGTACTCAAAGGCATGCCATAATAAATTCTATACCGATTCCATGGTGGTCAACCAAGGTAAAACCACACTATGAAAGGATAAGGCCCTATGGGCTTTCACCAAGGCACCTACATGTCAATGTTTGATACAAAGTGTGTATCTGATGTATCCTATAATAAATAAAGGCACTTTAATGTAGTATACTAGGCATCAAAGTAATAGGAATGAACCAGATTCTAGGTGGGTATCATCCTATGATAACTGCATCCATGAATTTGAATGGGGTTCGTGAGACCCTATGTATTATCCTCTCAGAATCCTAGTTGATATTGAGTCAGTCCATTTCTATATGATATTGTAATAATGTATGAATTTATTTGGTTCTTGTTTTTCCATTTATTATTGTGGATAGGCCAGGTATAGAGGAAACCGTTAATTTATTGATACATTCATTTCTTCCTTTTCTGTGGATAGGCCAAGTAGTGTTGAGATTGTTTAATCCAATAATTATTAACCACTATGGAATATTCAATTTTTGAGGTTCACTCTGCTACAGACCATCAACATGGATTGGGTTTCTAAAAACACGTAAACTTTGTTAAAACTAATTTGATAAGTACAACTAATATACACATTATAATATCCATTTCACATTTCACATTTCACATTTGACATTTAATAATTAATTGCAAAGAACTTACCTTAGGTGGGTAATGTAGTGAGAATATATTGTACATGCCATTACTAAATTATCATTTAAAAAAGACATTTATTATTGGATGGCTCAACTTTAAAAAGATCAACCAAAGTCACACCCAAGTAGTGGCTCAAACATGTCAAAACATTTAATACATGAATATGGAATAACCATCGACACGAGGAAGATGGAGTTGTGAGGGTAACTGCTAAAAAAATAAATTTTTTACAAAGAACATAACCATATGATTCAAAAAAGTATTATCATTGAATGTAAATTTAATAAACAACTTCAAACGAAACTGGTGGGCCCCACATGAACATTCCAAAATCTACAAAATTTGGGATAAGTTATAGACCACCTACCATAGGGTTGTATGATCCATCTCCTTTAGTATGAAAAATGATTTTACATGGATCTAAGTAGATCATAGAAAAGGTGAAAACACTCACATGAAGATAACTAGGGAAATAGAGAAAGATAAGAAGAACAGATAAAGAGGACTCGAGTACTTACCGTTTCATATTGAATGCGATGAAAAAAAAGAACAACCGGATATCGGATGAAAGGGACATCATGATTCCATGTATAGATCTTAAAAATTCCCAAAATTGAGAGAGAAATAGTCCATCCCCACATAAAATCAGATTAGGTAGGAATGAGTGACTTAATAGATCATTAAGGGAAAATACAAAAATTACCAAGAATACTAGCCTAGACACGGTTTGTCTGCATGATTTTTCAAACCATGCGCAAACCATGTGGGAAGGCTCTGCACGATCTTTTTTGTCCGCAAAATTTTTCATAACATCCACAACTCATGCACGGGTACCTGGGGAAAAGGGAGAGCTCACACAGTTAGGTCGCACGGTCGTGCGCCATTCATCCAAGGTGGCTCTATCCAAAAAAGCGTCATTATCATGATTTGGGAAACAATTCTTAGAGTCTGTTTTCTCCAACGTGATGGGTTATTGGCTCCAAACAATCCCCATACATCCTTTTCACCTTTACTAACTCATTATGAATCAATATTAGGTCTAAGTAATTATTTATACCGATAATTAATGGATCCAAACCATATTGAATAATGGGGTTCATGTCGAAAATATGAAATAAATCTTCAACTTGAATCATATTCTCATTAAAATAATGATACCACATTAATAAATTTAAAAAATATTAAAACATTTGAAACATATATAATTATTTATAAAATAATTTTTTAAATTCCATTTCTATTAAAAACTAAATAAGTATAAACTTTTAATGCATAAAGCGGTATTCATTCAAAACATTACATTTAAACAAAAACATAAATTTTTTTAAACATCATGAGGTAATTAAAATAATTTTGATACATTAGATACGTATAATATTTAAAATTCTAATACACAAAGAATACATAAAATAATAAAAATACATAAAATCATCGAAATACATAAAATAAAGTAAATAATTAAAATACCTAATTATTATAGAATATCATGACATTTACAAAACCAATGGTCTTATAAAGACCTAATCATAAAAAAAATCATATTTAACTTCAAGGCCATATAAATACATATTTAGGGTGTTCTAAAATAATAAAAAATTAGTGAAGATGGTTCTCAACATCCCATTGATTCTTAGTATAGTTTTTGTTGTTTTTTCCATAATGTTTTTCATTGTGACTGACCCAAATGACTTCTATTATTTCCTTGGACTATTTTTGGTGTTTTTTGGTCTGTTGGTATTTCTAATAGGTCTCCTAGTAGGCAATTCAGGTTAATGATTGTCTTTTGGACATATGTAAATCTATGGTTTCATAATTTCTGTTGAATAAAACATGTATTATTTTTATTCGGCATGTTTTTTTGGTTGGAAACATTATTTAACAAATAATAATAATAATAATACCAATAGGTAAAAAATATTATTATTACATAAATAAATACGTTCGGGGTGTCACAACCCTAATCTCCCAAAGTATCTCATCATTTGAAAATATAGTCTCATGTTCTCTCAGGATGGAAAATGAACTCTCTAAGTCATATGATTTTAAGGGAAAGCAATAGAAGAATATGGCTAGAGAAAACTCTAGAAAATTAAATTAGGATTTAGGAAGAATGGAAGAGTTGACCTTCCACACTATGATAATTATGGGAAGAGAACCAAAATTAATTTCATTAAGGGAATGTGTGTTTGTTACATAAGTCGATAAAAAGGAAACCTATCTCAAGAATGTATGTGGAAGAAAGAATATACCAATACTCAATGATAAATTTATTGTGATATGGGACATTTTTAAATGATTGTCATATGCATCAAGGAAATGTTCTCTAAAACAGGCCAAGGAGCAAGGCCAAGCTTATGAGATCATGACTACTGGTATTAAAGTCCCTAATAATGTGGTGGTAGGTACATTAATAGTTTCTTCAAACTTAGCCAATGCTTTATTTTTTTCTCAATCATCACAATATTTCATATCTTCCTATTTTCCAAGAAAATTAGAAACTTCAGGTAAGGACCTGACCCTAGTTTCCTGGATATGGTTCCTTATTTAATTAAATTGTCAAAAAAACCAGGAATATGAATCCAAAAGGACATAGTAGTTTAGTATAATTTGGATTATGATACATACATAAGTTCAACCTTACAACTTGAAATGAAATAAAACATTGAAGTTTCCTTGGGAACATCCACTACTTTAAGCTTATCTCTATAGGTCATTCATTGTAAACATCTTCATATCATGAGAAAATAAATTATTATAATGTAGTGAGATCAAATTCTCACTAAGGGTATGAAATACAGATAATAATGTCATAAACATAAACATTAGGCACTGTGAATAACTAAAAACACATGCATTTAAAAATAAACATGAACCTAATATGGATGAAAAAATGTGCTGAATAAATAATGTCATAATAAAAAATAAACATGAGTTTTATACTAGTTAAATAACCACATAAATCCTCAATAATTATTTTCATATTGATGGAATTCATAATTACTAAGATCATAACCATACGGTCAAGACCTTATCTAGGATCATAAATATCCATTTTTTCATGGCCTCATGCCAAAACCATAGTTTGTCTCTTGAGAGCTACCAATTGCACAAGTGGATATAGCAGTCCCCACTTGAAACATATAAAGTCCAATTATTTTTTCATATGAATCAAGATTCACATAAACAACATATGAATTCATATTGAAACTAATAAATTAAATGTAAATAACATTCCCCAAACATTATGCTTAATAACTAACCATTTGAAGTATATTGGTGAATGGTTTTATGATAGAACATCCACAGTTAAACTAATCATAAACCATTCAACTAAATATGGTAGATGATGTCATAAAATATTAATCTTAGTAATACATAATAGTAAACAAGAGTGTTGAAATAGATGGCGATAGTCATATAATAGCATCAAGTAATTCTTGAGATAAATACTCTTTAACATTGAAAAAAATAGTTCATTTGGAAAAATATTTGTATAAAAATAGAAGTTAAGAAAGGTAGTATTTTTATAATAAAATTAAAGAACATATAATGATAATTGATTAAAAAAATATATTATAGAGATCCATTGAATATATGTAAGAATTAGAGAAATTTTCTTGATTCAGGCATGTATTTCAAGAAAAATATTTGAAATATTATTATACAACGTATAACTTCACATAAATGAAATCAAGAGATTTGTTATTACATATATATATATATAACATTATCAAAGAAAGTATGTGTAGAAAATATGATTAAATAATAATTTAATTGACATATTTTGGGAATAATAGTAACCCTAATAAAAATTGTGGGTTAGGTAGAAAACTAGTCTTTATGTTTGAAGGTGTTCCTCAATTGATCATAATGAACTGAAGAATGAAAAATAGGATCATAAATTAATGATTCAAAAAACTCCTATATATTAAATTTAATTATTATAACATTACTAGATTCATTCATATCCTTTTTATGGGTAAAGATATTCAATTTTATTGTTTTGGAGTGTTTTCATGCTTGTTTTTCATGATTGGTTTACTTATATTCATGTATGGATAGACATGTAGAATGATAATGGTTTTACAATATTGATGTTTTATATTGTTATTGAATAACAAGGATATTACATTATCATGATATTTTTTTGGTTATTTGGAGTGATGATAAGTCATAATATAAAACATTAATGATAATTTTTTGGGTTAAATGGTGATTCTAGATCACAATAAACTTATTTTGAATTTTAAATTAATATAATGCATAACAAATATTATAGAGCCTAAAATAAGTTATAATACAGATATTATAGTCTGGTTTTAAAATCAAAATTGATTCACTAACATAATATAAGATGTTAATTGAAATTAAAAAACCATCTTACATGAATGTAATAAATTAACACATCTTAGTTTGTGTTTTCATTTCTAGTATAAAATAACATGAACTGAGAGATGAAAAACAACCTTAAAGTACTTGTAATGTACTGGATTCATCTCCAAATTTGGATTGAAGGATGCAAGGAAATAAAAAATTTAATGGAATATTAAATAAAATAACATAAAAGAAAAATTTACCTCATGAAGTAATATTTCTTGATAGCCTCTTTAGGGAAGAGGTTTTGGTATTTTTATGAGGAAAATTTCTATTGGACATGGGGGAGGAGATTATGAGGATATTTGACCTGAATTTATACTTTTCAGAAGGATTTAGAGGTATGAATCTATGATGGAGTGGGGAGGGGGTTGTAATAGATAAGAGGCAAGTTTTCAAATATTTTTACTAATTATTTTGAAATTTTTCCACAAATAACAAGTAGTAACCATTAATGTGACCAACAATAGTAATATGTATATGTGGGTTTGAACCAAGTGGTCTTACATTAGCCTTACTGTAACATCCCAGTTCTGGGTGCCACCTAGAGGTTTCCCGTACTCGGTTGGTCACATGGAATCAAGCGATTTTCTCCGAATGCAAGAGGCTGTCGACTAGCAGTGAGGGCCTCAGGTGTGATAGTGGGGAATCTATTCCCTAATTGGTATAGTAACATAGTGGAAGTAAAACTAATAACAATAGCAGAATCTGTAATAATTCCATACAATAATAAAAAGAAGAAGACTGAAGAAATAAACCATTGAAGAATATATGTATATATATATATATATAAATGATTCATGATATGTATGTATAAGAAAGAATCTAAACAAGTCACAATGTTGGAATACAGTTCTAAACCCAATGTAAAAAATAAAGAAAAATAACTCTAGAAGCATCATAATCCCTAGCCCGGTCCCATTCTCTCCATTCCACATTAATCAATTAACTGAAGTAGAACTACACATTCCATTATCTAGACCTTCTACAATATAATATGTTTGGGCCCAAAAACATGACCCAAATAGGGTGTGAGACATATCCATGTAGGCAACCACCAAATGAATTTTTCTTAATATTCAGTGAATATATGTGGATGGAAATAAGAAAAACTAGTAGAAAAGAATAAAATATTCAGATGTAAATGATCCTACAGTTTGATGGCATTCAATTTCATTTATCAGTTGACAATAAACCAACATAAGTAACCCTTTGGGAAGTACTCACAGCATAACCCCTCTGGTTAATCCAAACAAATACAAGAAACACTTTGGTAAGTACTCATAGTCTAACCACTCTGGATTATCTTTTTCAAAGACACAATGAGGATGTACTCTTCATGAATTCCATATGTTGTCTTGTATCGGTAAATATAGACACTATGGGGAAGCCATCAACATCTAATTCCCCATGTGTTCTCTTAATGAGGAAACTACAAACACTCTGAGGGAGCATAATGTCAATCCCCCCTATGGTCTCACAACGTAACAGTAAAAAAAACTATGATGAAGCCCTCAATGTCTATTCTACTAAGTGTATTATACAGCAAGTTCACAAGGCCCTTGGTAAGTCATTCATGCACAATAATACATGGCAGCCAATGTAAACCTCAAGAACTACTTGGATATACAGTCTACAATATATCATAGCATTTCAAAAAAAATCACACCATCCTAACAATACTAGGCATGAAAAAAATAAGCCTATGTAAATCGAGACCAAATGGTCAAAATAAGAAACATGGGGAAAACATCTATCATGGAAAAAAGATAACCCTATTTACAAACAATTATCCTCTATCCAAACAAACAATGCATAACAGGCAATAATAGGGCTAACAACCATAAACACACAATACCCCAAACAAGGGTATTGGGATCATTCCCATATATTACTCAATGACTAACTACACAAAGGCACAAACCACCTACCTCGATGATGTGAGATCGATATATGTGAATCTCATGCTTTGAATCTCCCTAAAACACCATTGATCTACAAAAACGCTAAAAATATTCAACAAAGAATATCTCACAAAAGATGATAAATCCAAAAATGAGGATCTAGAAGAAGGAAAATCAATCTAAGGAGAATCCAACTTAATCGACTGTAGTTGATTTGTAGAAATGTTGGAAAGTTGATGTATCAAAGAATTTTCTTAGTTGTATGGATGCTCATAGACGTGATAGGTTGAGAAGAAGATGGTTTTGTAAATTAGACGTGACCTATGGCTGTTTAATGAAATAAAAATAAAGTACATGGCATGATTATTTGAAGTACACGACATGTACTTGCATAAGCTAGAACTCACATTAGGTGGTCTCTAGGTCACCACACATGGAACTGTGCTCAGCCATTACATGGCTATCCCACAAATCCCCTTGGTAACCTCGTACACGGCATGTAAATATAAGTACATGACATGTACTACAGAAATTTTCAGAAACTCCTCTTTTTCTCAAAAACAACCTAAAAAGAATGAAAAGCCTAAAAAGAAGATCATTGTTCTTACAGACTTCCCCCCTTTAAAAATTTGTCCTATAATTTTCCTAGCAAGGTGGATTAGATGACGAATCCTTGAATACCTCTAGCCACTGTGATCATACATCGGCCTCCCTCTCCTAGGTCTCATCCTGCACTTCCCATGGTGTCATAGCACACATGCCATAGGAACAGACCAGCCATGGAGAACCGCCTCACTTATATAGAAAATCCGGATAAGATGCTCCTTGAAAGAGATGCCCACCTCTAACTCAGCCTCTTCTGGTTGTAAAACCTGAGACAATTCTGAGAAGTAATGCCAGTGCTGAGAAACATGGAACATATCATTCATATCCTGATACCGTTGAGGTAACTGAAACTAATAGGAAACTGGCATGACTCTCTGCAACACCTCAAATAGACTGACATACCTCTGTTAAAGCTTACCCTTCCTCTTAATTCTCTAGTTTCCCATCCTCTATGTGACACGTCGACAAAACTGATCTCCAACCTCGATCACTAGAAGTCATCTCTTTCAATCAACATAAGACTTCTGTCTTAACTATACAATAGCCATCCCCTTCTGAATCAACTATATCTGCTCTATGGTATCTTGGGAAAGAAGAGGTCCTAGCATAGTTGCCTCTCATCCCTCCAACCAACATAATGGTGATCAGAATGGCCTACCATACAAGGTCTCATATGGTGCAATCTAAATTGTTTCTTGAAAACAATTATGGTAGGAAAAATTTAAAAGAGGTATGTGCTTTTCGAAAGAACCTCCAAAGTCTAGGATGAATGCTCGTAGCATGTCCTCTAGCACTTGAATCATATGCTGAAACTGGCCATCTATCTTGTGTTGGTATTTTGTACTCAGAAGTACTTGTGTACCCAAATACCTCAGTAGCTATTTTCAGACTCATGAAGTAAAATGTGAATTCCTATCTGATATAATGGACTGTTTAACCCCATGAAGTCATAAAATATAACTGATGTTAAGCCATCCCATATCATCAACACCTAAGGTCACCTTGATCGGCATGAAGTGTGCAACCTTCGTGAGTATGTTAATGAGAACCCATACTACATCATTCCTTCGAGAATACCTTGGTAAACCTATTACTAAGTCCATCATGACATCATTCCACTTCTAATCAGAAATGGGTAACAGTTGTAAAAGCCCCACTGGTCACTAATGCTCTGCCTTCACCTGATGACAGGTGGAACACCTCATAACAAACACATCCACATCTATCTTCTTTCCAAGCCACCAAAACTGATGGTGCAGATATCGACACATCTTGGTTACACTATGATGAACTTTCCAAACTGAGGAATTAAAACCCCACTTCAGATACTCTTGTATGTCTGATGAAAACCACACATGCCCATGGAAATCTAATATCTCACCCTCTCTTAGGATCTATCTAGTAATAGGGTCCTCTCCTGACACACTCTCCCATAGGACATGGCCTTCAGAATATTATATTTACCTCATTCGCACTCGATCAAGTAGAGTAGAGGTAAAAGTCTCATAATAATGAAATGGATACCCCTGTCGATCATGAACCACCAAATGCATCTTAGAAAATAGAGCCATAAGATTCCACTCACAAGTGGAATCCTTAACTTCCTGTATCTGTGTTCATTTGCTCAACTCATCAGCCACTCCATATCCCTTCCCAAGCATACATGCAAGATCAATGAAAAAAGACTGATGGTACTCAACCCACGTTCACTGTCTCAGATTCAAATCATGCTGAGTGAATATATACTTGATACTCTTGTGGTTAGTGAATTCAAAAAAAATCTTTCCCAATATTTTGTGTCTCCAATAGCGTAAAGCACGAACAACTACAGCCAACTCTAGAATGTGTGTTGCGTGATTCCTCTCACGTAACCACAACATCCATGACCTATATACAAAGACTCCTTCTCCCGTCATAAGCACTAATCCCAGCCCAAAAACAGATGTATCACAGTAAACATTATATCTCTTTCTCACCTCTGAAAAAAACTAATATCGGTGATGAAGTTAACTTCTCTTTTAGCTCTTGAAATGCTAACTCACAATAATCTGACTATCAGAACATCACACCTTTCTTATTCAGGACCGTCAGTGGTGCAGCTATGCACGAAAATTAATTCATGAAAAGTTTGTAGTATCCATACTTCCCTATAAAACATCTTACCTCAAACAAGTTTTCGGCTGCTCCAAAGAAACTACTTCTCTCAATTTCTTTGGGTCTACTGATTCTCATATCTTTGATATAATATTACCCAAGAAGTGAATTTGGTCCATCTAAAAGTTGTATTTTGATAGATTAACATTTAATTGATGATCTCCCAGTGTACTCAAGATGATCTCTAGATGGGTGGAATGGACATGTTGAGAGTGAGAGTACACCAAGATATCATCCATGAAGTCTACCATTAAATAATCCAAGTATTGATGGAACACTCAATTCATCTATTCCATGAAGGTATCTGGCGTGTTCATGAGACGAAATGACAAAACCACATACTCGAATAGACCATACCTATTTCGAAAGTTTGTAAGAGGTACATCTGATGTTCTAACATTCAACTGATGGTAACAAGATCTCAATTCAATATTATAGAACACTCGGAATCCTCGAAGTTGATCATAGAGACCATAAATAGTATGCAAGGGATATAGATTATTGACTGTAAACTGGTTAAAGTTCCGATAATCCATGCATAGTCTTAGGGTACCATCTACCTTCTTTGAAAACTGGATAGGGGAACCCTAAAGAGAAGTACTAGGTCGGATGAACCCTTAGCATGAAACTCCAATAGAAGCTTATTGAACTCTTGTAACTCTGGTGTGGCCATCTTATAAAGAGGAATAGACACCATGCCACTCCTAGTACATGCTCGATAGAAAAGTATACCTCATGCTTTTGAGGAAAACCAGAAAAGACCTCTAGAAAGACATCACTGAAACGATCCACCACTAGAAGAAAGAACAACTGCAACATCCACAGGTCATCCAGATATAGACTTAATATCTAGGATGTAACTCCTCCCAATCCATGATGCTCGAGTCCCACTCTACCCACCTGGACATCCCATTCTCTTTTATGTATAAAGGATCCACCATCTGGTGATGTAAAACTCACCCTAAGTTTATAGAAATCAACAACTGCCTAAAAGGGAACTAACAGTCAATTCCATGAATGACATCATAGCATGTAATATCTATGATTTAGAGGTCCCATAACATGTGACACCCACCAAACTCAAGATGGAACTCCTTGAATTGAAGTACAATATCCATTCTTGTCCCCAATGAAATGGCTAACGTCAATATATAAGAAGAAGAAAATATACATAGCACAATGCTCTCCACATCAAAAATAGATATAATGCTATTAGAAGCCCCTGAGTAAAATAAGAGTAGAAGGTAGAATCAATGAAACTAGGATCATACCTTGAACTGTAGAGGGTACAAGATCCTGATTCAGTTGGGTCTACTCCACATTAAAATTTTGTCCTATACCGCTATCCTGGGATGTTTCCTGACCACCCTGAGCTGATCCACCATATTGTTTCTGAATTCCTAGTAACTGGATACCATGGATGTGACCTCCACCACGACTCTAATGGCCAAAAGAAGTCATGTTTCCAGACTGATGAGATACTGCTGGTCTTTCTTCTAAATGAATAATCATAAAAGAACCCTTATTACCAGCCACTAGTGTGAAAAACTGAAAGAAAGGCTGAAGGTACGCTATCATGGAACTAGATCTATACTGCACTGGGTCTCTTGGGCAATGCGGCCTCATATGTCCGAACATTCCACACGGGTAGCATACCACATGTCTAATTTAAAAAGTATCACAATTCTTTGAATCACTATGTGTAGACTCCCTAAGGAACTTCCTACTATCAGTATGAGGGGTACCAAATCCGGATGTTGAGTCTCTCTAGCTCACAGCTCCAGAATCCCTCATATTGCACTCCATGATCATGACCTGGTTGAAAATAGAAGGTATAAAATTCAACCAGAAGATGCTAACCCAAGATAGGATGTTGTGCCTGAGTCAATATTCAAACATCGTTTCCAAGAATTACTCATAACCTCCTGGGATGGGTGTGAATCCTTGCAGCTCTATCATCAAGAATAAAACTCTGTAATGGAAAGAGTACCCTGCTCCAGCCTCATGAACTCTCATGATTGATTGGGCCTCAATGTCTTTGGGTAAAAGTAGTCGTAGAAGTCATGCTGGAACTTTTCCCACTCCATAACATGCTGTCGTCTCTCCTGTGAGATCACATCGCAGCATCTCATAGAATATTCCTGGAGCATGTACATAGTGAGCTTCACTCTTCTATCTAGAGGCTTCTCTAGATTCTCAAGGATAGAAATCATGGCTTCTAGCCATGACTCTGTAGCCAGAGGCCCTTCTTACCCTATTAATGTGGCAGAATGATGCTGATGAATGACCCACATAAAGTCATCCATTGATCATGTAGGAGGCATTACTCTTTGAAAAATCATCATGAAAATCATAAATCCCTCTTGGAACTATGCGTCAGCACCTTTGTACGGATTAACGGCTGGTGCCAAGACTGAAACTACTGGAGGATCTGCTGGTAGTCCCGGATTAGCCATATCTAATGTCTGATCACAACCCTGAATTTGGAAACAAGTGGAGGGCATCTCAATGGAATGACTCTTCAAGGTCAAATACACACCTTAGATAATTATTATCATGGATTGAAAACTATATGTGTAAGAAGGGAACTGGATGAAGAAAGGATTCATGTTTTTTAAAACATGGAAACATTGTTTGTATAAATCCTACAAGGTATTTTCCCTTAATCCTTCACATGGGTGTGTACTTTTTCCATCCTAGGTCGTGTAACACTCCATACGTACGATGTGTTGTCCTAAAAACAATGTGTAATTGAATTTTCTTCCACTTACCGTGTTATTCTACATGGAAATTCTACATGGTTTCCCTAAAACATGACTACAAAACATGTTTGTGCCAAAAAGAAATGTGTACTAGACGAATGTCACTGACCTGTGTTTTGATTCACATGACCGGTTACACATCTCATTATACATGGCATGTTCCAAATATACATGGTGTGTCCTTCCAGATTTTTATCCACCCGTGTCGTTAGTCACATGGCTAGGTAAATCGTCTAAACAACACATCATGTACTTACGGTACACAACGTGTTCATCCAATGATTTCTTAACCCCATCTCTCTACCTGCACAACCAATGACACGGTTAGAGAGTATACATCGTGTAACTAATGTACGCGGCGTGTACTTTAGAAAAAAAGTTACTTCACAAATAGAAGGGCACATGGCGTGTATTCATCACTACATGGCATGTATTTTGGGTTTTTCCGCATAGTAAGCCTCAAAAACTACTCCGAAATCCCCAAAAAACACTGAAACAATATTAAACATCCAAATTCTGATCCGTGATGGCCCATACTCCACGCAAATCAAAAATTGGCATATTAGGAATGTCATATAAAAATAATGACAATGAAATGATCCTCCAAATTCCAATCCATGACGGCCCATAACTCTTTATAAACCAATGTTTGGCTTTAATTCAAGAAAAACTTTACACAATTCCACACCCTAACAAAATCTAGTATTATAGCAAGGCATGCATAACAACATCATGAATTTCTAGAACTACCTCTTTCACAATAACATGAAATCACTAATGAATCATAAATCAAATGGTAGTAATGTGTGGCGTGTGATTTATAACAGGTGACTATTTGATGAATGAGATGGAATACCATCATCTCATTAGGTTGCAACAAAAATTTAACGTCAACATAATCAACGATAACAACACAATTCATGTGAATCAACTAACAGTGAAACCAATTCAACTGTATAATTGAAAAACCAAAAAATTGAAATAACTAAGGTAAATTGGATTTCCCTGTATATGGGTTTACTACTCTTGGTCAAAAATTATTACAATCTATATATTCCATCCTATCCTTTTTATAGGAACCAAATAGTATGTCAAGAACAAAATAATCCCTCTAATACATCTTTGTAACGTCCTGGTTCGGGGTGCTACCCAAAGGCGCCCTATACCTAGTTGGTCACATGGCATCAATCACATTTCCTTGAATGCCAGAGGCTGTCGACTAGTAGTGAGGGTTTTGGGCGTGATAGTGGTGAAACTAGGCCCAAATTGGTAGAGTAACATAGCCGAATTAAAACATATAACAATAGCAAAATCAGTAATAATACCATAAAAAATAATCATCAGAATAATGAAGAAATAAAAAATTGAAGCACATATATATAAATTATGCATGATAAGTATGTCTTGGAACATAGACAAATAAATAAAAATTCTATAATACAGTGCTAAACACAAAAGTACAAAGATGACAAAAAAATCCAGTAGCATCGCAAGCCTCGGCTTCGTACCATGCTATCCTGATCCACAACAATCAAGTACCTGAATTAGAAGGGTGCTTGCCCTTATCTAGACCTAGATTAATATAATCTTTTTGGGCCCAAAATCATAACTCATGAAGGGTGTGAGACGAATACTAGTAGGAAACCACCCAATGATCTGTTCTTAATAGTCAATGAATAAATATACCAGGCAATAACCAATAGAATCATAAAACAAGATTTTACTCTAAATTAAACTATCCTACAGTTCAATGGAATTAAATTTCATTTATTAGTTAAGAATTAAAATAAATAAGTAACCAACGGGGAAGTACTCACAACATCACACCTATGGTTCAACCAAAAAAACACAAGCAACCCTCTGGGAAGTACTCAAAGTCTAACCCCTCTGGTTCAACATTAGTAATGACACAATAAATAAGAACTCGCCGTAAATTTCCCTTGTGGTCTCGTTTTAGAAACTATAGACACTCTGGGGAAGTAATGAATGTCCAATTCCCACCGTCATCTCATAATTAGGAAACTATAGACACTCTAAGGGAGCACAAATTCGACCCCCCTATGTTCTTGCAATGTAAAAGTAAAAAAGAAACTATAGAGAATCCCTCAACCTCCATTCTCCCTATGGTATAATATACCAGGTTCTCACAGTCCGGTGTATGTCAGTCGTGCACAACGATACATGGAAGCCAATATAATTCTCAATAACTACATGGCTAAATAGTCTATAGTATATCACAACATGTTAGATAAAATCACTACATCCTAAAAAACTAGGCATGAAAAAAAATCTTCCTAACAGGAAAGATAGGATAAAATGTCAAAACAAGAAACATGGTAAAAACATCAATAGTAGGGCAAAGTAAACATTATTCACAAAAAATTATCCTCTATCCCAATAAACAATGCATACCAAGGAAAAATATGGATAAAAATAATAAATATGCAACACCCCGAATAAGGGTATTAGGAACTTTTGCACATATAAATCAAAGAATAACTATAGAAAGGAACAAACTAACTACCTTGACGTTGTGAGATCGATATACGTGAACCTCAGTCCATGAATCTCCCTATAACGCTAAATATCTACAACAATTATAAAAACCCTCAACCAAGAATATCTCACGAAAGAAGAGAAATAAGGAAACGAGGCTCTAGAAAAAGAAAGAGCTTACCATAGAGATTCCAACATAATCGACAGTAGTTGATTTGAAGAAAGGACGGTCTGTCGAGGGCTCAAAAAATATTCTTCGATGTACGGATGGACCTAGATGAGATATTTTTATAATAATATGGTTTTTTGCATTAGAAACGACCTTGGTCCGTTGAATGAAATAATAAAATACACAACGTGTACTTTAGAAGTGCACAGTGTGTACTTGCCTTAGCTGGCCCCCACTTTAGGGGGTCTCCAGGTCACCACACATGGAAATGTGCTCGGTAGTTATACAGCCAGCACATGGATACCTGTGGTAACCTAGTACACATCGTGTACATATATGTACACAATCTATACTCTGAAAATTTATAGAAACGCCACTTTCTCTCAAAAACAACCAGAAAAGGAAGAGATGCATTAAAATAAGATCTGGGTTCTTACCCATACATCACCAATTCCAAAAAAAATCATGTATTTAGTATTTATCGTAAATTATATTAATTTACTATTAACTTAAAATTGATGTCTTTTAGGAAAATACAAACATTTGACAACAATTATTTTTCATTGTGCATAATTAAAAAATGATTTTTTTTAAATAATATTTTAAATAATTGTAATTTAATTTTTAATTATATTCATAATTTACATGAAATAATAACATTAAAAATATTACTCAATTTATAACAACTTGAAAAATTTATCAATGTCCTATAAAATTATCATATAACACCAGTAAAGAAAAATAACAAATTTTGATTACATTTTATGAATATAAATTTCCATTTTAAATTATTAAATTATTCATAAAATTGTACTTATAATATTTATGACATTTCAAAATTCTAAAACTTCTATTATGGTCATTTCATACAAAATAAGAGGTCTAAATTATATTTATTCTTTCATGGGTAAAGCTTCTATTAATTTATTCTGATATGCTATTAATTAATATTCATTAATATTCATAAGGGTACGTTACAATTCATAAGGGTATGATACAATTCATAAACAATTATAATTATCTAACAAGACTCTAAATATCATACTGAGCCCAACGTGTATGTCATTTTCCTGAAATTTAATACACAATGGTGGTAAAATTATGTTTACTATATAAGTTATAAAAATGGTGTTTTTAGAGACTTAATGTTTAATTCATTAAATATTAAATTTATGTGAAGAATATTTGGGTGGAACATTATCCCCTCCTTTCTAAAATTTCATCCTCAAAATTACAAGAATGTTACCTTAAAAAAAGATTTGTGCATTTCTTCATTGAATGTTCCTTAGGCTCCCATGTTGTATCATCAGTTTTATGATTTTTCCAAAGTACCTCTATCATTTGAGTCATCCGATTCTTCCACACTTGTTCTTTAGTGTCTATAATCCAGATATACTCTGTACTTTAATATAGATTAGTTTCCAATTATATACCTTCAGAAGTGAGGACATGTGTTGGTTCTGGCATTTACTTTCTCAGTAATGAGACATTGAACACATTATATACTTTAGACTGGCTAGATGACATAGCAAAATGAATTGTAACATCTTTAATTCTATCTAGAATTTCAAAAGGTCTAATGTACATGGGGATTAGTTTCCCTTTCTTCCAAAATCTTATAATGCCATTCCATGGAGATAATATCAAGAAAATGTAATCTCCCACTTGAAATTCCAAATTCTTTATTCAATTATTTGCATATCTTTTATGTCTTCTTTGAGATACATTGATATGGGTTTGAATAATCTTCACCTTTGCAGTTGTTTCCTCAACACTCTTTGGGTGCACAAGCATCCTTTCTACAACATCATCCAATCGTGTTGGTATACAACAACTCTTTCTGTAAAATGATTCATATGGTTCCATTTGAATTGATATGAATCTACTATTTTAGGAAAAATCCATTATAGGTATATATTGATACCACATACCTTGAAAGTCAAATTATTATGATCTGAACATGACCTCTATGGGTTTAATCATCCTTTCTTATTTCCCATCAGTTTTCTAGTGGTATGCAGTTCTCAAACGAAGCTCAGTATTCAATGAATTCTGAATTTTCTTCCAAAATATATATGTAAATGAAAGATTAATATTATATAGCATTGAATGAGGTTCTCCATGAAGTCTTAAAAGATTATTGATATAGAGTCTCACAAGCTTCTCTAGTGGAAAATCCTTTTTTATAGAGAGGAAATGTGGTAATTTGATAAGTCGATCAATAATTAAAAATATTGAATCATTCTTTCTCAGAGTTTTTGATAATCTAGTTACACAATACAGGGTTATTTCATCCAATTTTTGTATATGAAGAGGTAATGGTTGCGTTATACCTCCATGATGTTGTCGTTCGACCTTCACTTATTGACAGACTATACATCTTGATACATGATCAGCAATTTAACTCTTCATGTTATCCCAATAAAAATGTTTTTTCAAATCAATATAAATTAAAGAGATGCCAATGTGTATTGAGAAATTATCTCTATGGGAATCATCCATTAACTCCCTTTTCATATCGTGTATAGAGGGAGCACATAGCCTATTTCCAAATCTCAGAATTCCATCTTCACACATGAAGTTAACCAACATCTCATTATTCACAACATTAATTTTCTATTGAAGATCCTTGTCATCAGACTCAGAAGCATTAGTTATTTCTAATAAATAAGGTTGGCGAAACATTTGAAAAAGTAGCGTTGTTTCTCATTCTATGGTAATTACCCTATCCATCTTCAATGATCAATGTAATAAGGATATTTTCCAATCATCATTTTGTTTATAACTCTATGATCCTTACTTATTAATGAATTAGTTACCATATTTTCCTTTTCTGGGTGGTAGTGTATATAATAGTAATAATACTTCAGTAGTTTGAGCCATCACATTTTTCTCATGTTGAGTAGATTCTTTGAGAATATTTATTTAGGCTCTTGTGATCCATCTATATCTCACATTTTTTCCACAGAGATAATGAATCCATACCTTCAGAGAAAATATTTCATTTTCTAACTCAAGATAATTATTAGGATAGTTTTATTAATGATTTTTTTACTTTTAGTTTACTTAAGAAATAACACTATCACTATACAAAACTAAAAAACCTTGTACTTTCATTGATGCTCACTATAGATCACAAAACCATCATTCCCAGATGGTAGACATAAAACCAGGGAATTCACTAATATCCTCTTCAATTCTTCAAAAATGTCCTCTCATTCTGTTTTCCATAGTAATTTAACCCCACTTTATGTAATCTTACTCATTGGGTTGGTTAACGGGGGAAAATATGAATGAAACACTAATAATAACCTAATAAACAAATAAAACTATGTACCTTAGTTATGTTTTTTTGAGTAGACCATTCATCCAGAACCATTGTATTAGAAGGATCAATAGATATTCCATCCTTAGTGGAATTGTGTCCAAGAAAGTAAACTGATTGAATCAAGAATTAACACTTAATAAACATCCCATATAACTCATTTTATCTAAGAGCCTTTAGGATATTGCACAATTGAATTTCATGAACTTAGTAGATTTTTGATTATACAAAGATATCATCAATAAATACCACCACAAATTAACCAAGATATTCGTTGAAAACTCTACCCATTTTATCCCTGATAATAGAGGGTGAATTAGTCATTCCAAAATGAATTACTATAAAGTAGTAATGCACATACCTAATTAGAAATACAATCATTGAACATCTTTCATCCTCACACGCAATTGATGATATCCAAACCAAAGACCAATCATCTAACAATATTGGAATTAATGATGTTTATAAAAAAATTATTAATTTGAGGTAGGAGATACATGTTCTTTATTATTATATCATTTATCTCCCTGTAGTGAATGCACTACCTCAAAGATCAATATTTTTTCACAATGAAAAGATGAGGGGCTCCCCTTGGAGAAAACACTAGGGATAATAAATCATCTATCCATAAATTACTCTATTTTTTCAATTATACTTATTCCATATGGATAATTATATAAGAGGACATTGATATAGGGCTTGAAACATGAATTAAATCAATGAAAAAAATCAATTTCCCACTCTGGAGGATGTCAAGGTAAATCCTCTCGAAACACATCAACATATTCTTGCACAATATGTACATCACCTATTTTAACATTCCATTCCTAAAGCATTGATATTTAATTCAATTACTGAACAATAATTGGATTTAGTAGAGAAACTGGGGGTGGATATAGTTATGAAATTGCTAGAGATGATTTTTCACTAAATACAATGGATTCAACAGCATTCATAGAATTTTTAACGCCCATCTTCTGGTAATATATATTTGAATCATAATGTGAAAACAAAATCATATAAAGGATTATATAAAATTAAATCGTGGTTTTAAAGGAAATTTTTGAAACAAAATCAGGTTTATATGTTAGGAGTGGGACTAATCGAAACACCTTGGTTGTAATGACACGTACCCTATGCGTTTTTACTGACAAATCTTCTATTAAATAAAATTTGAAATCACTATTTTTCCAAGAAAACTAGGAAGATATAAAATAATTTGATGAACAAGAATAAAATAAAGTATTCGATATGTTTTAGGAAACTAATAAAGTACCTAACAGAACATCGTTTTGAACATCATCCATAGAAGTTGTGATCATATAAGCTTGGCCGTTCTCTCCTGGCCTTCTTTGTTGAATGATTCAATAATGTTTAATAAATTAATATGCATAGTGTCCCATATCATTATAATTATATAATTGAACATTTTTTGTTTCTTTTTTCCCCTTATAATCGTGATATTAATGGCCTTTTTTTTCAGAACATTTAAAAGAGTCCCATTCACTTCAGGAAAATGCGGGGTGTTTCTTCCCACGATTACTACAAGGTGGAAGGTTAACTCCTACCTTCATTCCCATTTTTTTATTCCATTTATAATTTTATTTCAGCATCACTGGGCTTATATTTCATTCCATTTAATTCATAATACCTTTAAAATTCTTTTTCATTCTTCATAGCTCTTGAGACTATATCTTCATATGATGAGAAACATTGGGATACTAGGTCCCTTCAGGGTAATGTTTTTAAGCCATCAAAGAATCGATCAATATTGGTCCTTGGATTACTTATATAGTTTCAATAATGTCTTTCAAATCTTGTAAAGTTAGATTCATACATTGGAACATTATTATCCTATTTTTCCCTCATATTCAGAAACCACCTTTCCATATATTCTCTTCATTCAAGAGGGATGTATTTTTACCTGAATATTTATTTAAAATCACTCCATTACATATCATATATTTCTTCTACATCATTTGTTTCTTGGATTGAATAACAACACTGATCTTTATCTACCAATAGTCGATAAACAACAATGACAACCTTCTCTCTTTCGTTACATCCGAAAGTGAGATATATATTATTTAATGATCTTATACATTTATCGGCTATAAATGGGTTAGTAGTCCCATTAAATAATGGAGGTTGTTTTTTTATAAAGAGGATTAACGTAGCTCCCCCGCATTGTTGATCAGGATGCTCCCTATAGATAAAGTTATTATTCAAATCCTAGGTCAGCTATCCCAATATAGTTATAAGTTGTTCAATGCCAGTCACACAACTAGAGACAACATCATTATCTTTAATCATAGGGAAATCCCTACACCGGACACACACATTAGTGCAGTTCCATTATTTTCACTAGGCACTATTTCTAAATTACTGAACATAGCACATTAGGTTATGAATCATAATGCATAATATCAACATAGAAAAAACATAGTATAACTAATCTCATAATCATAAACATTTTTTGTGGAAAAATTTATATTTAAATATTTCATAATTGATTGTAAAGAAAATATGAATTATCTTAAGCATATCCCAAAAGAGGGTCAAACGAGGTGTACAGTAAGGCTTGTTGTCAAGTACCAGAATACCCCAGGAAATGCCGAAAACTCAATGTCGTAGTTTCCATATAACAACCCTAACAATTATTTCACACATTAACAAATTTTATTGCATAAAACATTCACTTGATACAATATATAATATCATGAGATCTAGTGCCTTTGGGGCTTAGGAACATTTCATATAAATTTAAAACATAAAACAAAACATCTTATTGAAAACTTCTTCTTCCTGACCACATCATTCCTTCGTACATATCATTGAATAAGATAACCTAAGGACATTCATAATAAAATTGTGTGATATAATTACTATAAAGGGAGTAAAAATAGAATAAAATGAATAATGAAGTACATGTTAGGAAGTAGGCATATCAATTCGACATAAGAGAAACATGAACATAAAATCCTCATATATAATGATTATCATAACAAGGAAATGTGGAAACAATATTTAACTGGATATTATCATGATGCAAGGCTCATTGAACAATGAGCATGAGTAAATCATAATTTCAATTTAATTATCATGAGTAAACCCTCTTTGAATATGAAATATCATGATATTATTCATTAACCAATTCGTTGCAGCGCTATTAGGGATCACACTTCTTAATAATTTAATTTCATGCATTAGTGTTCCATTTGGAACATACCACATAGAAATCATTCCAAATAAGAATTTAATTCATGATAACAGAATGTGGAATAAATTATTGAAACATTATAACCAATAAGTAAATGTCCATAATGGTGAATACCCTTGATAGGGAAGTAGAAATGGTATTCACTACATAATTAATTTGTCTTGGAAAATCATGGTGTAATTATTGTAGCATAACGGCGTGACAAAAGAAGTCATAAAATGGTTGATAAGAGAAAAAGTTTTATATCATCATATTTACATGAAATTAAATGTAATGGAGTCATATAGATACATTTCCAAACATATTTTATTGAATTTAGTTTCATAATATAAAATAATTTCTTGAATGTCAATGAAGAAAGAGAAATTCCATTCAGAATTTAGGCATGGTAACAAGTGTTCATGGGGGGGGGGTTTAATGAGAGGGAAATAGGTATATCACAATAAAAAAATAAATAGGATTGTTTCCATAAATTTTTAATTGAAATAAAAGGGTTTAACAACATAAAGAAACATGAGCAAAAATGAGAGTAGAGGAAATCCCTAACTTGGAAGTGTGACCCCAGTGGCTTGGTTGGGGATTTAGAGAGTATTCCTTTGAGATTGTTAAACCTTGGGAGGATTCTTGAGAGATTAGGGAATATTTTGTTACCTAAAAGGATTTTATTGAAGAGGACGTGGGAACATGGCTGGGGTTATATAGGAAAATAGAGGGAATTCTTTATTATTTAGGTTTTGGACACCACACAATAAACAAGTCAAAACCACAAACCAACCCATGGTTTATGCCCATGTATTTTTCAAAAGGGGAGTGGAATTTTTTTATATGTCCAATGTCCTAACATCTTAAAATATTAGGCTTTATTATGTGTGGTGTGTCACACTCTCAAGGAAATCAATTTCAGACGTTAAAATGTTTTATAAGTCTTGTAGGGTAAACTAATGTTTTTTAAAATAAATAAAACTAACCTAAAATCGCATAATATTAATAGTAAAACATATATTGTCTAAAAGATTCGTTTATAGTATTTTATTACATCACTTATGGGTTATTATGATGTTATAAAACACATTATACAATTAAACGGTATTTAATTTTTACCCAAAAATTCAACTGTCTCGAAAAATTATGAAAACATCACCGTTGGATAATTTTGATGACCTAATTCAAAAAATAATAATCATTTTGTCTAAATAATCTTATAAATATGTGATTTTTTACTTTTAAAAAAACTGAAATTTATCGAAAATTCATGGGTATTGATAAAAACAACATTCAAACCGTAATTAAAACCACAATTGTATTCAGAAATATTATACGATAATTTATATTAATTAAAAATAAATTTATAAATAATATTTCATTAAAATAATATTTAATTAAAATATCCATTAATTCATCAAACTAGATTTCTTAATTGAATGTTAACTAAAAATACTATTTTTGCTTGAAAATTTATTTAGAAAGTATGAATGATAAAATTAATGTATATTCCTGATTATATAAAAAAATTACGCACATAATCATAGTGATATGGTATTGATACATAACCACATATAACACCCATATATGACCTATGGGTATGTTGGGCGATGGTGACATGCTCTTAGGGTGGATCAAATAACATCAATCGGGTAGTAATCTCTATCAACTTCTACTTATCAAGTAAGCGATTTTGTTTGAGATTAACATGTTGAAGCTCAACATGGGCTTGGTCAAAAGAAAATCCCAATGAAACCACATCATTTCCATGATCCAACAAATGGGCTTTGTACAAAGCAGTTCTACTTGATGAGGTCATTGAATGCTTTGTCTGAGTAAATTGGATTTGTTAAAGCCCTATATGTATTCTAATCATGTGATCACTATTATAAAAATATATTTTCAACAGTAATAATTCATAATGGTATTTCAAAATAAAATAACATAAAACCAATGAATTACATATGTTTTAAACCTATTTTAAATAATAATACATTTAATTAAATCAAGATGAATTTACATTAATAATGTTTTGGGTCATTACAATCTCCCACCCTTAAAAAATTTCACCTTGAAAATTCTGTTAACCCACACTAAAATAGATGAGGGTAGCTCTGCTTCACCACATTTTCTAATTCACACATTTCCGCTTTAAACATTTGGTTTCACCACCACACCATGACATGGGAAGTATGTTATTTCATAGAACTTTTTCATTACTATCTAAGATCTCCAATGTATTCTCTTCTTTAGAGAGGTCATTATCTAATGGTACCACATATGGATTGAGTACATGTGAGGGGTTAGTTATGTACTTCTTCAAGTGTGATTCATGGAATAAATAATGTACTTGAGATTTGTTTGGTGGATGTTCTAGTTGATAGGCCACTACTCTAATAAGATCAAGGATCTTGAAAGGGTCGATGTTCCTTGGACTAAGCGTTACCATCATCCAAATTCTCATATCTTCCATCCACAGTGATATACAGATGAATACCATGTCTCCAACATAAAAATCTATGTCTCTTCATCGACTATCATCATATCACTTTTTTCGACTCTGAGCAACTTTAATCTGCTAATTTATGGTCTTAACCTTCTTCGCCATTTCTTAAACCATTTCTAGAACTATGAGTTTCTTCTCCCCAACATCACCCCAACTTGTTGGTGGTCTGAACCTCTTCCTATATAGGGCTTCATAAGGAGAAATTTGGATGATTTAATGGAAACTGTAATTGTAAGAGAACTCAGCTAGAAGAAGGTGTTGAACCCATCTTCTTTTGAAGTCCATTGGGCATACTCTCAACATGTCTTAAAGTGTTTGGATAGTCTGCTCATATTGGGAATTAGTTTGAGGTTGATAAGGTGTACTGATTTTCATCATAGTATTTAGAGAATTTGATGAATCATAAAAAAAATAGAGGTGAATATTTGATCTCAATCGGACACAATATATAGTGGTACTTCACGTAGCCTTACCACTTCTCAGATATTTATCTATGCTAGTCGATCCAATGAGAAATCCAAATGAATTGAAATGAAGTGTGAAACCTTTTTAAGATGATCCACAACAACCCATATAGCATTGTTTCCATTGGCTATCTTTGGAAGTCTGGTGAAAATGTCCATGGTTGTGTTCTACCAATTTAATGATGGTATGGGTAATGGTTTTATCATCACATTAGATTTTTCCCTCTCATACTTCACTTTCTGACATACCAGGCACATTGATGTATACTCAGTGATCCCTTTATTCATGTAATCCCACTAATAATGAACATGGAGATCTTGATACATCATTGTGTTTTTTGGGTGAATGGAGATCTTCTAATTATGTCCATCATCAAAAAGTTCATTCTTTAACTATGGACTTGGTGAAACAGTTAGTCTTTTACCAAATCTAACACTTCCTTGTTCATTAACATTGAAGTCTGAGGATTTCACTTTTCTTATAGTTTCCTCTTTCTTCTGAATTCCCACATCATTCTTTTTATCATCCATTAACCATTAAAAGAGTAACAATTGGGAAA
Organism: Viscum album; assembly: GCA_963277665.1. Classification (NCBI taxonomy): domain Eukaryota; kingdom Viridiplantae; phylum Streptophyta; class Magnoliopsida; order Santalales; family Viscaceae; genus Viscum; species Viscum album. Next base: position 336,610,169 of record OY728142.1, on the reverse strand, counting down.
TCTTTTGTGAAATCATTGACGATGTTCCCTTATTTATGATTCCCATGTCTATCTTTGACAAATATGCTAAGATTGGATGGTTTTGAATCCTCATCAATGATATAATTGTAGGGTCCTTTCTAGTTAAGTAATTCACCACCTTTTTTACTTTCCCTGGGGGTAATCGATTGATTAATCATAGTATTTGATCATCTCTAACCATATTTGTTGGCGCATATTCATCTTATTCTGTGTGAATATATTCTTGAGGATTTTTTGGTCCGTATATATTTCAAAATTTTCCCAAAATAGGTAATGTCGCAAAATATTTAATGCGATGATCACCAAATCTAACTTTAGATCATGTGTTGGATAGTTCTCCCCATTAAATGTCAATTTCTGTGAAGCATAAGTATAAGGCCCCAGCCTTAAACCTTACTTAATCTTGAGTTATTACAATATTACACATTGAGGATCTTTTCAGGTTTAGAGTTTTAGATAATTAGATCATAAAACATGAATTACATTCCACATTTAAACAAAGTGGTTACATAAAATATAGTACTCTTTTTTCCCATCAACGGAAACATATTTAAAAAAACATTGATTCATTCTTGACACTTCTTTGACACTATCATCACATCATGTACATTTAACTTGACCTGTGAAAAACATTTCAAAAACAAGGGATGAGAATAAAAAGCTCAGTAAGGGATATACAAATTTGGAAAGGAAACATGAGTATATATAAACATAAGAATGAAATCATACTTTACACATAAAACATAAGCACATTGACATACCTCATCAAATCATGAATAAATCATAGAAATCATAAGACATAAAGGTAACATGAGACATTCATAACATTCTTATGTATGGAGTAACCCTCTTGGTTACGTTTGGAATAAACATCACAGTATATTCCCTAAATCTCTTTAGAGAAACCTCAACGTTTAACCCCTTCGTGTTACCCAATGCATTAGAGAGCTATATCGGGCTCACCCACCATTAGTTTATCACGGAGCCACCCATCTTCATAATAATTCCCAAGAACCATAATATAATCGTATCACATAAAACATGCATAAAGGAAACCTAACATTTCCCCTTTTCAATCACCTGATATCAATACAACAAATTGGTACAAAAACATTATGAAAACCATTTTCACTACCAAAATAAAATAAAAGTAAAACATGTTATTTATTTTTCATTTAAAAAAAGGTATGGCTTGTAGAGGAAGCCGAAACTCAAATAATGGACATAGTGGTGGAGAAGTCATTGTCACCACATACGTACGACAAAAACAGTCCCTTTTTTAATTTAGTAAAATGATTCGTCTAAAAACGATTCCTTTGGATAAACGTAAAAGTCAAAGGGGGTTGTACACCGTATAAAAGAATGTTGTGTATAAAACATAATATGTCTCAATGAAAGGAGATTGAGACGAAGTCCCATACAAATATCGTTTCTAAAATAAAATAGATCTATTATGTGTATACACTATAAGTACACATAAATAAAGTACAAATACAAGATCAGACATAATAATATCATGGCATAATTTTGAAATTAGGAGATTAACCCAAAGAACGGAAATTGGGTTAAGAAGTTCCCCTACCTAGGGTCTGACTTGACTCGATAGTTCTTTAACCTCCTAAATAATAAAATTGAGTTAATTTATACTTTCTTAAGAACATTTTTCAAGTTCATTATTCCTTTTATATCACTTATTACCATGTCATGAACACTATGTAATTATTTAAGTTAATAATGGTCGTTTTAATGATCATTAGTACTTGAGTCAAAAATAAACTCTTTATAATTACAAGTTGTTTATGTATCCATTATATCCAGAGTTATACTCATGATTTAGATATCATATATATCATATATATCCAGTATATACATGCATTTATAATATTACATAATCATTTAGAGGTATGAAATGAAATGCACCGTTCATGGAGACGGTAAGTCGTACGTAACCATGAATGCTACATTCATTTCTATTTCATATTTTATGGAATGGAATCATAATGATATAAAGGTATATTATAATTCCAGTATAATATCATATATAAAATCATTAATTACATCCTTTATACATCCCGTATATGGAATTAACGAATCAAATCACTTTGAGGGGGCGGTAGTCCGCACTTCCTAAAATGAAGATATCACGTTTACCAATAATGGAAACCATAAAGGTATGCCATAAATGAAAAATACAGAAGCTTAAGTAAAAAAATAAACATATTTATATCATATATAAATATAGTTTCATCTTAATGGACACCTTTGAAGGTGTTAAAATAAAATTGAACAATCATCCTTTCGTGAGGCAGAAATTCGCCATCAACGGAAACAGTATGTTCTTTAACAATTAGATATAGGTGTGTGTAAGTGTAGCTCTAATACGTCTTATAACAACATCCTTGTATATGGAGGATAATGTTTTTGTTACAAAATAAATGAATAAAAAGAGTTTATGGGGTTGGAAAAGCTAAATAAAACATAAGAACACAAGAGAAGACACTACCTTTAAATCGGGTAACTCTTTTTGATTTGAGCTCAAAAGCTTCCTTGGGAAGACTTCTGCCCAAAGTGAGGCTTCTAGGATTAAGAGAGGTATTTTTAGAGACAAAATTATCATGGGATGGGAGAGCCAAAGTCTTTAGAGGTGTGGATAAGGAGGTAGAGGTGGGGTCCTTTTATAAGAGGAGAGGAGGGGCACTCTTGGAAAGTTACAAAATGTTACTTTATTTTCAAATGATTTTCAGATTTTAAAGGTCCCACATTGATGTATTTCTAGGAAAAGGTGATAAGGGTTCGAAATAGACTAATCCAATATGTCTTTGACAAGTGTAACCCTTAGATTTTACATTGTCTTTTTATTTTATTTAAATCATTAAATAATGAGGTAATCGCTGCATCATAATGATGTCATAAATAATTAAATTTATTTAATGTCTAAAAATAATTAAAAAATACAATGATGTAGGAAATCATTTTATCTTTCCAATTATTATTTATATTCAAAAATATCATTTATTTAGACAAAATTAAAAATGTTTTACTCAGGTGATACATTCTTTGTTATATTTACATTCTTTAAAAAATAAAAAGATAAAAAGTCACTTTCACACAAAAATGATTCCATGGGGTCCCCAAGTTTGGAAAAAGGAATCCCATGGTCGGCCATGAGAAAAATATTAGAATTAGGACCCATTTTGGTGTCAATTTTTATTATTATGATATTATTTTATTATCCATAACTACCCGATTACTCATTAATCAAGATAATTAAAGATAATTACCGTCGTTACTATTCATAATTTCCAAAAACAAAAGATATTAATTACATAATTTGGACCTGCTGATTTAAAATATGGAATACATTTTACCAAATTCCAAACATATAAATTGAAATAATTAATTTAAAAATAATTCCCGTTGTCAAAACAAATAGCGGGTTTTTTGAAACAATATCTACGAAAAGTTTGGCACTCGTTTATGCCAAATTCCAAAGTGAAATTAATCCTAATGATCACCATTGGATTAAATGGTAAAAATATATTCATATTACACTTTAAAACCAATTAAAGAGATAATCTATCCATATAATTAAATTTCATGAAAAGCAGTTTTGATGTAAAATACAGTATTTTTCACTATTCATTAAAAATTGAACATTGTCAGAAAAATACCAAAAATTTATCCAATGTAAATTTAAATGTCCCAATAATAAAGAATATGTTTATTCTGACAAATATAGATTAGAGAATTGTAAAAAGTTTGATTTAAATTTTTTTTTCCATCAAAAGGCAGTAAAACAATCTTTTAAAAATATTAGTGTATTCCATGCTTAAGATTGGATTTATTCTCATTTTAAGCCTCTAAAACACTATCCAATTTATAAATAGACATAGATAACTACATTTATTATTCATTACATACATGGGATGTTACATCCTCCCCCATTTAGAAAATTGCATCCACACAATTTATTTACTTATCGAATAAGTGGGGGTCTTTATCCCTCATTTCATTTTCAGATTCCCATGTTGCCTCTTCAATCCTGTGGTTTTTCCACAAAACCTTTACCTGATGAATCACCTTATTCCGTAGCACTTGCTCCCTGTGTTCAAGAATCTGGACCGGTTGTTCCTCATAAGATAGGTTCTCTTCCAGCTGAACTACCTCTGGACTCAAAACATGAGATGGATCTGGCTTGTACGTCCTTAACATTGAAACATGAAAAACATTGTGTAACTGAGATAAAATCGGAGATAAAGCCACTTGGTAAGAAACAGATCCAACTCTCTCCAAAATTTCATATGGTCCAATGAACCTTGGACTCAGCTTTCCTTTCTTACCAAATCGCATCACACTTTTCCATGGTGAAACTTTCAGAAAATCATGATCACCTACCTCAAAAGAGAGATCCTTCCTTCTGTTGTCCGCATAACTCTTCTACCTGCTCTAAGCTGTTATCATGTGTTTTTATATCAACTAAACTTTTTCTGCCATCTCTTCTACCAATTCTGGTCCCATCAGCTTCCTTTCACCAACTTCATCCCAGAAAGCTGTAGTTCGACACCGCTTCCCATATAACACCTCAAATGGTGATATTTGTATACTAGAATGAAAACTGTTATTATAAGAAAACTCAACCAAAGAAAGATATTTGTCCCAACTTCCCTAATAATCCATCGCACAAGCACGTAGCATATCTTCCAAAGTCTGAATTATTTGTTCTGATTTCCCATCTGATTGAGGATGAAAAGTTGTACTAAAATTTAATTCACTAACCAATGACTTCTGAAGGCCTTTCCAAAAGTTAGAAGTAAACCTGGGATCACGGTCAGATAAAATTGAGAGAGGACTCCATGTAACCTGGCTATCTCTTTAAGATACAAACCGGAAATTTGATCTTGGGAAAAAGTATCATGTATAGCAAGGAAATGAGCAGATTTAGTCAAGCGATAAACAATAACCCGGATTTCATTATTACCTTAAGATTTATTTGGTAATCCCACAACGAAGTCCATGGATATATTCTTCCATTTCCACTTTGGTACTGGTAAAGGCTGAAGCATCCCTTTCGGTAACTGCCGCTCTGCTTTAACCTGTTGACAAGTCAAACACTTCACAGAAAAATCAGCAATATCCCTTTTCATTCCATCCCACCAGTAATATTTTTTTAGATCTCTATACATCTTAGTAATGCCAGGATGAACTGAAAATGGAGAACTATGAGCTTCACATAACAAATCTATCTTCAACTATGAATCACATGGCACACACAATATCTTCCCAAATCTCAAAACAAAATCATTATCAATGTTGAATTCAGGCAACTTACCCTACTAAACCAGCTCTACCTTTTTCTACAACTCACTGTCTTGCTTCTGTGCTTTCATGATTCTGTCTGATAGAGAAGATTTCACTGATACCTGAAACAAAACAGAAGGACATCCTGCACCAACAACTTCTATACCAAATTTCATCAAATCCTTAACCAAAGGATCACGTTCCAAACACAACATTTTTAATTAATCATTAATTTTTCGACTCAAAGCATCAACCACTTTATTTTTTTTCCCAGATGGTAATGAATTGTACAATCATAATCCTTGATTAATTCTAGCCATCTCCTCTATCTCATGTTCAATTATTTCTGAGTGAATATATACTTTAATCTTTTTTGATTAGTATATATTTCACACGTTACTCCATACAAATGATACCTCCAAATTTTTAGAGAAAAAACAACAACAGCTTTTTCCAAGTCATGTGTATGGTAATTTACCTCATGATTTTCCAACTCACACGAAGCATATAAAATTACCTAATCATTCTTCATTAGGAAACAACCATGTCCCTTCAACGAAGCATCACTGTATATAACAAAATCACCATTCCTGGAAGGAAGTTCCAAAACTGGAGCATTCAACAATCTTCTTTTCAACTCCTGAGTCATCTGAGCCATCACTGTAACAAACTGTTTAGTTCTGATTCTGACCAACTCAGGATACTGATTTGAAAGGTCATTTCCCTCTATATTCCTTCATAGAGAAGTTGTTCTGTTTCCTCTATGAAAAACCATTCTGAACAAACATGTCATAAATGAAGAAACATGGTAATCTTCAAATGCTATATCATTTCAAGGTGACCATAAATTTTTTTTGGATAATCATTTAATAGAATTATAACTCCTAAAGTTGTCTAAACCGACCATTGATACCAACTATAAGGCCCTAGCCTTAAACCTTTCTTAATATTGAGTTATTATATGATAACACATTTAGGATCTTTTCAGGTTTAAAGTTTTAGATAATTAGATCATAAAACGTGCATTACATTCCACATTTAAACATAGTGGTTACATAAAATATAGTACTCATTTTTCCCATAAATGGAAACAAATTTAAAAAAACATGGATTCTTTCTTGACACTTCCTTGAAACTATCATCAAATCATGTACCTTTCCCTTGTCCTATGAAAAAAATTTCAAAAACTTGGGATGAGAATAAAAAGCTCAGTAAGGGATATAAAAATATGGAAAGGAAACATGAGTACATATATACAAAAGAATGAAATCATACTTTACCCATAAAACATAAGAACTTTGACATACCTCATCAAATCATGAATAAATTATAGAAATCATATGACATAAAGGTAACTTTAGGCATTCATAACATTCTTATGTAGGGAGTAACCCTCTTGGTTACGTTTGGAATAACCATCACAGTATATTCCCTAAATTACTTCGGAGAAACCTCAAAGTTTAACCCCTTCGCATTACCCAATACATTGGAGAGCTATATCTGGCTCACCCGCCCTGAGTTTATCACGGAACCACCCGTCTTCGTAATAATTCCCAAGAACCATAATATAATCATATCACATAAAACATGCATAAAGGAAACATAACATTTCCCCTTTTCAATCACAAGATATCAATACAACACATTGATACAAAAACATTATGAAAACCATTTTCAATACCAAAATATAATAAAAGTAAAACATGGTACTTATTTTTCATTTAAAAAAAGGTATGGCTTGTAGAGGAAGCCGAAACTCAAATAATGGGCACGGCGGCAGAGAAGTCGTTGTCGCCGTATATGTATGAAAAAACAGTCCCTTTTGTCGTTTAGTAAAACGCTTGTATATAAAATATTCATTTTGGATAAACGTAAAATTTAAAGGGGTTTATACACCATATAAAATAAAGTTGTGTATAAAACATAATATGCCTCAATGAAAGGAAATTGAGACGAAATCTGATAAAAATATCATTTCTAAAAGAAAATAGACCTATTATGTGTATTCACTATAAGTACACATAAATAAAGTACAAATACAAGATATGAAATAATTATATCATGACATAATTTTGAAATTAGGATATTAACCCAAAGAATGGAAATTGGGTTAAGAAGTTCCCTTACCTCGGGTCCGACTTGACTCGATCGTTCTTTAACCTCATGAATAATAAACTTCAGTTAATTTATACTTTTTTAAGAACCTTTTTCAAGTACATTATTCCTTTTATATCACTTATTACCATGTCATTAACACTATGTAATTATTTAAGTTAATAACAGTCATTTTAACGATCGTTTGTACTTGAGTCAAAAATAAACTCTTTATAATTACAAGTTGTTCATGTATCCATTATATCTAGAGTTATACTCATGATGTAGATTTCATATATATCATATATATCTAGTATATACATGTATTTATAATATTACATAATCATTTAGAGATAAGAAATGAAATGCACCGTTCATGGAGACGGTAAGCCGTACATACACATGAATGCTATATTCATTTCTATTTCGTATTTTATGGAATGGAATCATAATGATATAAGTTATAATATAATTCCTGTATTATATCATATATAAAATCATTAATTACATTCATTATACGTCCCACATATGGAATTAACGAATCAAATCCCTTTGAGGGGGCGGTAGTCCGCACTTTCTAAAATGAAGATATCGCGTTTACCCATAATGGAAACAATAAAGGTATTACATAAATGAAAAATACAGAAGATTAAGTAAAAAAATAAACATATTATATATCATATATAAATATATTGTCATCTTAATTTCCACCTTTTAAGGTGTTAAAAGAATGTTGAACAATCATTTTTTTGTGATGCAGAAATTCGCCATCCACAGAAACAGTATGTTCATTAACCATTAGATGTAGGTGTGTGTAACTGTAGCTTGAATACTTCTTATAACAACATCCTAGTATATGGAATATACTGGTTTTGTTACAAAAGAAATGAATAAATAGAGTTTAGGGGGTTGGAGAAGAAAAATAAAACATAAGAACACAAGAGAAGACACTACCTTTAAATCGGGAAACCCTTTTTGATTTGAGCTCAAAGGCTTCCTTGAGAAGACTTCTGCCCAAAGTGAGGATTCAAGGAGTAAGAGAGGTATGTGGAGATTAAAAAAGAGAAGGTTTGTTCTGATATAAAGGATTTAGAGGTGTGGGTAAGGAGGTAGAGTTGGGGGCTTTTATAAGAGGAGAGGAGGGGCAATGTTGGAAAGTTACAAAATGTTACTTTTTTTTCAAATGAGTTTCGGATTTTAAAGGTCCCACATTGATTTATTTCGAGGATAAGGTGATAAGGGTTCTAAATATAGTCATACAATAGGTCTTTGACAAGTTTAGGTCTTAGATGTTACATTATATTTTTATTCTTTTTAAATCTTTAAATAATGAGGTAATCGCTGTATCATCATGATGTCATAAATAATTTAATTTATTTAATGTCTAAAAATTATAAAACAAATACTATGATGTGATAAATATTTGTAGATTTCCAAGGAATATTTATAGTCCAAAATATCATTTATGTAGACAAAATTAAAAATGTTTTACTAAGGTGATACATTGTTTGTTATATTTACTTCCTTTAAAAATTAAAAAGATAAAAAGTCACTTTCACAAAAAAGTGATTCCATGGGGTCCCCATGTTTGACACAAGGAATCCCATGGTCTTCCATGAGAAAACCAGTAGCATTAGGATACATGTTGGTTTCATTTTCTATTATTATGATATTATTTTATTATCCCCAACTACCCAATTACTCATTAATCAAGATAGTTAAAGATAGTTTCCGTCGTTACTATTCATAATGTCCAAAAACAAAAGAGTCTTAATTACATAATTTGGAACTTCTGATTCCAAATATGGAATCCATTTTAGAAAATTCCAAAAATATAAATTGCAATAATTACTTTAAAATGAATTCCGGTTGTCCAAACAAATAGCGGGTTTTTTAAACAATATCTATGAAAAGGTTGGCACTTGTTTATGCCAAATTCCAAAGTGGAATTAATACTAATGACCTCCATTGGATTAAATGGTAAAAATATATTCATATTACACTTTAAAACCAATTAAAAGGATAATATAACCATATAATTAAATTAGATGAAAAGTAGTTTTGATGTAAAATGCAGTATTTTTCACTATTTACTACAAAATGAACATTGTCAGAAAAATACCAAAAACTTTTACAGTCTAAATTTCAATGTCCGAATCATAAAGAATATGTTTATTTTTACAAATAAAGATTATAAAATTGTCAAAATATTGATTTAAAAATGGATTTCCATTAAAAGGCAGTAAAACAATCTTTTAAAAATATTATTGTATTCCATGCTTAAGATTGTATTTATTCTCATTTTAAGCCTCTAAAACACTATCTAATTCATAAATAGACATAGAGAACTATATCTAGTATTCATTACTTAATTGAGATGTTACAATAAGAAATATCATTTTCATTGTTCATCAACACACAACTCATGCCCTTCTTTGAAGAATCACTAAATACCACAAACAGTTATCCACTTGTTAGTATTACAAGCACGGGTTTAGTGATAAGCCACCTTTAAACTCCTTAAAGCTATCTTCATATTCATAACTCCAAGAAATAATTACTACCATTCGAATTATCTTGGTAAGAGGGTTTAACAATCATGAGAAATTATTCACAAATTAGTGATAATATCCAGCTATCCCCTGAAATATTCAGATATCTATTTCTGATGTTTGTCTCAACCACACATCAGTTGTAGTTTTCATGGAGTGAACAATAGATATCTCATTTAGGATAATTATATGACCCAAGAATGAGACCACCTTCAACCAGAACTCATGCTAGTTTTACCTGTCATAGAGCTTCTCCTTTCTCAATTCCCTTAGTACATTTTTTAGATTCTCCTCATTCTCCTCTTTGGTTTTGGAGTATATTATAATGTCATCTATAAATGCTACCAAACATTTGTTGAGGTATTCTCTAAAGACTCTATTTATCATGTCCATGAGTATTTTAAGAGGATTGGATACTCTGAAAGGAATTTCTATGAATTCATAACGCTTGTTTCTTTTACAAAAAAAAGTTATGGGGATATCCTTCTTCATCACCATTACATGGTAACTTACCAAGCACAAATCTACCTTGGAGAAGTAATATTCACCATGTAGCTGATCAAAAAAGTAATCAATTCTTGGAAGAGGATACTTGTTCTTTATCTTGCTTTTTTTGAGCTCATGATAATATATGTAAAGGGGTATTGACCCATCCTTCTTCTGGACAAAGAGGACTAGTGCACCCCATGGTGAAGTACGTTGGAAAATAAATCCTTTATCCAGATTCTCTAGTAGTTGTTTCTTCAAAACTTCAGTCTGAAAAATAATCATTCTATAGAGGGTGTTGGATATTGTAAATTCCTCAAGTATAAGATCAATCGAGAATTCAACATATCCTCTAGAAGGAATACCAGAAAATTCATCCGGAAACAGTTCAGAAAATTTCCTTACAATAGAAAAGTCTTCAAGGATGGTTTCTTCCATGGAATCCATCATCTGAGTCATACATGCATGCTCATTTAATAGTAATATCCATATATGTGATGATGGTGTTAAAAATGATTCATCCTCCTATTTGTATTTGTACAAAATAGGGGGTCGATTCTCTATATAGTAATTGATTTGTCTCTCACAACAATTTATATTGGATCTATATAAGGAAATCCAATCGAGGCCAATAATTTCATTAAATTATACATTGACAGAATGTTGAGGTTCTTTGAGAAGTTCAATACCCAAATTGGGATAGGGGAGGAGTTATATTCATGTGTTTTAATGATTTCCCATATTTTTGTACTCACTGACATCATTACTTCCATGATTTGTGGTGGTGTTGAGATTGTTCTTCTAAAATATTGGGATATTAAAGAATACCTAGAACTAGAATAAATATTAACTTTGATATTATTGACTGAATAACAAGCATACATCTCACCACTTCATTGTTGGGGTTCACTATTGCAGTAGTGATGGAAAAAGCTCACCCTTTCTGCCTTGGAGGTTGTCGGTTGCCTAAAAAAACCCTTAGATTAGTGAACTTGTTTGCAAGGTACCCAGATTTTTTATGTTAAAGTAATGAACAATGCATTCAGGGTCGAACATATTTTCATGTCTTCTATCGCAGTCGTGGGTCTTTCATATCTGTAGTTAATAGTCTGGTGCCCTTTTCTTCCACACCTAAAGAATTTCTCACCCCCTTCAAGAAATTTCTGGGGTTCTTTTTTCCACACATTTGGAAAGTGGGGGGATATATTTTCATAACACCATTGGATTTATCTATTGGACCACCAGAATTGATGTCCACCTTATTCTTCTTATCCAAATGATACCCCTAAGATTCCCCGATCTCTATTTCGACTTTGAGGGAACATCATACAATCTCTTTATTGCTCTCAAATGCATGGATCATGAGGCCTTTCTGTAGGCTAGGTTTTAGCCCACCAAATAGGATATCAATATTGAATTTGGGGGTAAATTCATATCTAGAGTCATATCATGAAATCCATGGGATGATTTCCACTTATGCTCTGAAAAATTGGCCATCTTATTTCTTTAGGTCAAGGAAGTCCCATTCCATCTTATGTCGGAGAGTGTGCAGAAAATATTTGTCAGAAAACAATCTTCTAGAAATCCTCTAATTCCAATTCCTCGATCACATCCTCAGGATTCGTATTTTTAACCAATCTCCACCATTGGTCAGCTTCACCCTCTATATGATAAACTACTAGAAGAACCACCTCTTGTTCGGAACATTGAAGGATAGAGAAGATATTTTCAATGGAGTTGATCAATATTTCGGTGATCGATGGATCGAATGATCCATTAAAAGTAGGAGGAATTTGTCTCATAACACCCTAGATTGTGACTTGTTCTTTCATGGGGTGGGGGGTTTAATGTTCCTATTAACCCAGGTTTCATTTTAATGCTTGAGTTAACTAAGAGAGTATAATGACAATGTTTGTGATTCAAACTCTTATAGGATTGGGCATCTCATTAGAACAGTCATCTCATTGATCTTCACATTGTTCGTTACTCTAAGTCCTCCTATTACTATTCATTTGTTGGAATAAAAGGAATGTTATGGGTAACACAGAAAGGGTAACTCAATTAAAAAACATAGCACATATAAATTATATTTATTTTTTAAATAATGAATTTATATGCCTCAATATATGTTATAAATGTTCCACTACCCAACATATAGTCATAGGGGAATTTATTATTCCCTTAATAATGGTTTGTACAAAACTTTTGAATTTTCGAAAGGAAATTCCACTCGATTGTTGTAACCAGGAGTGCAGAAAGACCCATTGTTATGCACTAGTTTTCGTTTGAATATACCTTAAAGTGGTGATTTTGGGTTTTACTGCTATGATACATCTACGATAGAGCCGCCTCTAAATTCATATTTGAAGACAAGGATGTATTTTCTTGATAAAATACTTACTCAATATTAAAAAAATTTAAGGTATTTTTCTAGTAAAATTAATTTTATCTGTAAGGATTTCACTAGGGTTTTCTAAACCTAATCCCAAGATAACTAATCCTCTCCTCTGATACCAACTATAACAACACTGCACTTTATTTCACACATAAACAAAATTTATAACATAAAACCATCACATGATACAAAATAGAAGTTAAAAAGGTCTAGTGTCTTAGGAGATTAGGAACATAAAAATAAAAACATAATAAATAAAACAAAACATCTTATTGAAATGTACTTCTACATGATCACATCATTACTTCGAACTTACTATGTATGGGATAACATGAGAACATGCATAATAAAATTTTTAAGTATAAATCCCAATAATGGTGTAAACAATAAATAACATGAAAAATGAAGTACACATTGAGAAATATGCATATTAATGGGGAATAAGTGAAACAAGAACATAAATACATGATATATCATGATTTTAATTGCATGGAAATGTGGCATCAACATTTTACTTTATATTATCATGAGGGAAAGATCATTGTGCATGAAGCATGAAGAAAATACTAATTTAAATACAATTATCTTGATTAAACCCCCATTTCAAATGACATATTATCATACTATTCTATACTCAATGCATAAGAGCACTGTCATGGTTCACCCTTCTTAATCATTTCATTTCATGCATAAGCCTGCCACATGGATCATACAACATAGAATCATTCAACATCATAATTTATTCCATGATAAAATAATGTGTAATAATTACGAGAAAATCAATAATCAATAATTAAATGTTCCTAATGGTGAATACCCTGGATAGGGAAATGGGCCAGGTATTCAGGGCATAATGACTTTGTCTGGGAAAATTGTGATGCAATTTCTGTAGCATTACGACATGAAATTAAATTCATGAAAATGGTTGATGGGAGATAAATTACTATATAAAAATATTTACATGAAATATAAATTAATGGGGTCATATTGTTACAAGTTTCAAAATATGTAATTGTATTTAGATTGATAGTATAATATAATTATTGACTGTCAATGAAAATAGATAAATTCATTAAAAAATATCTGCATTTTAATGGGTGTGCATGTGAGGAATTATTGATAGGGAATGTGGACTCTCACCATTCAAACATAAGTTGATAAGTATGGGGGAGGTTCTAAATAATAACCCAAATTTTTTAATTGAAAATAAAAGGGTGAGACAACATAATGAAACTTGGACAAAAATGAGATAGGAGGAAATCCCTTACATGGAAGTGTGATCCCAACGGCTTGTAAGGGGCTTGAGAGAGGGTTATTGGGATCATATATCACCTTGGGAGGATTATAAAGAGGTTATTTCAGAGGTTGTTCATGCTCCAAAAGATTTGAGTGAAGATGTAGTGGGATCTTGGGTGGGTTTATATAAGAAAAGAGAGGTAATTCATTATTATTTAGGTTTTGGACACCACACATTAAACTAATCAAATCCAAAATCCATCCAATGGTTTTTGCCCTTGGATTTTACTAAAGTGAATTGTTATAAATTATTTTATACGTCCAATGGTTGATATTTTTAAAATATAATTCTTATTTATGTGGACTTTAGTCACACTTTCAAGGAAATCAATTTTAAAAGTTAAAATGTTTATAAGTTTTGGAGGGGGCACTAAAGCACTATAAAATAAATAAAAAATTTATAAAATCAATTTATTTTAATTGTAAAACATATATTAGATGAACATATCAATTATAGTATTTTTTTAAAAATTATTATTGGGTAATTAGGATTTTATAAAACAAATTATATAATTAAACAGTATTTAATTTTTACCCAAAAATTTGACTGCCTTAAAAAATTATGAAAATTTAACCATTGGATAATTTTAATGTCATGATTACAAAAATAAATTTCATTATATCTATATAATCTTCTAAATATGTGATTTTTTTACTTTTAAATTAAAAACCGAAATTTATCGAAGATTCATGGGTTTTCATATAATTAGCTTTCAAACTGTTATAGAAATCACAGTTGTATTCATAAAAATATATGCCAATTTGTATATAATAATAATTAATTTATTAATAATAATTTATTATAATATTATTCAACTCAAAATTCCATTAATTCATCAAAATATGTTTCATAATTTCATATTATATAAAATACTATTTGTGCTTTAAAATTTATTTACAATGTAATAATAATTAAATGAATGTATATTCCTAATTATATACAAATGTAATTCACATAATCATAGTGTTATGTTCTTGTCACATATCTCCTTATAACACCCTCATAAGATGTAAGGGTAATGTGTGTGATGGTGACTGACTCTTGGGGTGGCTCAGATAACATCGCTCGGGTGGTAATCTCTATCAATATACACTTCTCACATAGGAAGTTCTATTCGAGCATAACGTGTTGAATCTCACATTGGGCTTGGTCAAGAGCGAAACCCAATGATTCCACCTCCTTTCCAAGCTATGAAAAATGGGCTTCGTATGGATCAATTCTACAGGATGAGTCCATCACTTCCTTTCTCTGAGTAAATTGGAAATGTTAATGGCATATATTTATACTAATCATGTGATCACAGTTCAACGACTATATTAGAAATGGTACCAATAATTGACGATATTTGGATATCCGAAAACATAAAACCAAAAAAGTTCATGTGTTATATAACAATTTTAAATTATACGAAATTAAATTAGTACAAGAGGAATATCCACTAATAAAGGTTTGGGTTATTATATTTCACTCCTTGGTACATCTGTGACATATCCATGTCCAATTTTAGTATCCAGAATGGGATTTATTTTCTTGAAGGATCTTCACTGTCTATTAATTACCAAAATACGTGGATTTTATTGTATTCTTATTCTCAAAGGTGGTCTTAGGTATTTTTCCCGAATCAATGTTTTCTCTATCTAGTTTCAATGTTATCTACAATACATCATCAGATACCAACTGTAAGGATCCGACCCAAGTAGCCAGGGCTAGTTCCTTAATTCATTACACTTGCATATAAACAAGAAATATGAATCCCGATGGACCATTTAGTTTATTAGCTTTGGATACAAGATACATACATTGGGTAAGCATTATAGAATGAAATGAAATACAACAAAGATGTATTATTGGGAACATCCACAACTCCATGTGTATCCCTATGGGTCATTTAAAATAATCATCTTCATGTCCTAAGAATATGAAAGATAATAATCTGGTGATCTCAAATTATCAATAAGGGTTTTAAATAAATTTTAGGATATAATAATCATAAACATTATTCATGGTGAATATCTAAAAACACACGCCTTTAAAAATAAACACGAACAAAATATGGAAGGAAAATAACATAATAAATAATGCCATAATAAAACATAAACATGTGTATTATACTAGTTGACTGACAACACAAACCAACAATACATAGATTAATAATTAGGAAATTCATAATTTGGGACATTATAACCAAAACATCCTGGCCCCGTCCCAAGACCATAAATTTCCATTCCGTTAAGGCCTCGTGTCAAGATAATAGTTTGTCTCATGAGACCTACAAATGCCCTAAGTGGATATAAAGGGACCCACCCGATAGATAATAATTCTAATTAATTCTTCATATGAATATGGATAATCATAAAAAAAATATACTTTCATATTGAATCTAATATATGAAATGAATATAACATTCCCTGAACATTAAGCATAACCACAAACCATTTAGAGTAGATTGGTGAATTGTTTTAAGATAGTACATCCATAGTCAAAATAATCACATACCATTAAATTTAATATGGAATATAATATATTAAAATATTAACCCTAATATTACAAAATAATAATCAAGTGTTCTGAAATAGATGAAGATACTCTTATAAAATAATTGAGTAATTTTGGATATAAATAGTCTTTTACATTGAAAAAAAAATTCTTTTGGAATAATATCTATATTAAACTATAAGTTAAGGAAGATAGTATATTTATAATAAAATTATATATTTTTATAACTATAATGGTTTCCAGAAACATATTATATTGTTCCTTTGAATATAGGTATGAATTTGATAAATTCATTTGAAACATGCTTGTATTTCGGGAAGACTATTTGAATGTTCCTTTTAAAACGTATATCTCCCCATAAATAAAAGTAGAATTATGGTTGGTACAAATATATATAACATTATCACATAAAATATTAGTAGTATATATTCGTACATATGAATTTAATTGAGGTAAGTAGAGAATAAGAGTAAATGGAATGAAAATGGAGGTTCGGGTAGAAAACCCTTACATGATGTCTGAAAGTATTCTTCACTTGATATTAATGACCAGAATAATAAAATTTATCTTCATATATTAATATTTAAAGACCCTATTATTCATTTAATTTATTTATTATAACCATATTAAGTTAGTTCATGAATTTTTGATGGGTTAAGAGATTTAATCTCATTGTTTGGGAGTTTTTTCTTTATTGGTTTTCCTGTTTGGTTTACTTATATTCATGTATGGATAAACATGTTGAATATAAATGGTTTTCTAGAATATATGTTTTATGTTATTAGTTAAAAACCATTTGATTACATGGTCATAAAATTCTATTGGTTATTTGAGTGATGATAAATCATTATATAAAACATTAATGACAATATTTTGGGTTAATTGGCTATTTTTATCACAACTAATTGATATATATAAATATAAATTAGAATCATGAATAAAAAATGATTCAAAAATATTAATTAAGTAATAAAACATATATTATATTATGTTTCAACAATAAAAATGGTTTCATGAATAGAAATGAAGGTGGCAATAGAAGTTGAAAACTGGTCATCCTTGAATTGTTGAATTAACCCGTCTTAGGTGGGGGTTTCATTTGTATTATAAAATAATTGGAAAGGAGAGATGAAGAATATAGTCTATTAGATGTAATGTATTTGAGTAATCAAAACATTTGTATGAATGGTTGTGAGGAATGAAAAAAAAGAACATGAAATAATAGAAAAGAAAATACAAATTTACCAATTGAACTAATATTCTTTGAGAGACTCTGTAAGAAATATGTTTTGGATGTTTAAGATAAAAAAGGCTGTTGGATGTGGGAGAAGAGCTTGAGATGATATTTGACCCAAATTCATACAATTCACAAGGCTTGAGAGGAGTTAAGTGATGAGGGAGTGAGGGGGTCTATAGTGGAGGAGATGAGGGGTTTCCAAATATCATTCTCATTATATTATTATTTTTCCAGAGAAAAACAATAGTATTGATTCATGAGAAAAAGAATAGTAATATGTGATGTGAGTTTGAACCTAGTGGTTGTACAACAGCCTCTAATTACTTATGACTCAATAAACTATGTATTAATTTTGTATTGTAAATTATTGTATCTTACTATTCATCTAAAAATAAAGTATTTTCCAAAAATCCAAGAAAATATCCCAAACGATTTTTCATTGTGTAGAATAAAAAATGAAATATTTTTTTTGAAAATAATTTTATTATTATTTTTAATTTAATTATTAAATAAAATCATAATTTATTTGAAAAAAAACCATTATAACTATAACTCGTTTTATAACACCTTGAAAATTTAATCATGGTCACCTAAAATTATAATATATATATATATACGTAAATAAAATAACAACTTATTATTTCAATTTATGAAAATAAATATCCATTCAAATTTCTTAAATTAATCAGAAAATTTTAATTAAAATATTTATGACATAAAAAAAGTACAGATACTTATACAATGATTGTTTCTTCAAAAATAAGATGTCAAAATTGTATTTATAGATTAATGGGTGATGTTTAAATTTTAATTGTCTAGTTTATTATTCATTTATATTAATTAGTATTCATTACTATTCATAATGGTATGTTAGTATTCATAAGGGTATGTTACTATTCCTCAAAAATTTATGTTTGTCTTATCGGACTCTAAATACCCTACCGAATGCAACCACGTACGTCCATTTCTAAAAATTCAAAACACAGAGGCTGTATATTTATTTTTACTGGCTATGTTATAAAAATGTTGTGTTTTGTAGAGATATAGTATTTCATGCATTCAATATTAAAAATATTTGAAGAATAATGAAATGGTAAACTTCCGATTTGGTTGAATAAATGAGTTGTTAGTCATAACTCCTAAGGGAAGTATATTTTCAAAAAAGATTTCTTAGGCAGTCCCAATTATGGCATATAAACACGATTTATCTATTGATTTTATTATCATACATTTTATTTACGTTAATATAATCTCCGATATGTATTGTACTTCTAATCATGATGTGAAAATGTATCACAAGAAGAAGGAGGTTACAATTTTTGAGAACAATGTATAACCCCTTATATTTAGAGAAGAAACATAATCTTCTGAATCATATATACACACACACACACCAATAGATCACAATAATGCAATTCTTGGTGAGTATGAGAATGAAATAACCATAAGCTAGTCAAAAAATATTCAAATTGATGATGTACCTACTGTACACGAAAATATTGAGGTTTTTTGAGGAAATACATGGACATCATCCAAATAGGGAAGTTAAATTATCTATTAATATAAATCCAAGTGCAAGACCAATATCAAAGACTCTATATAGAATGTCCAGAGCAGAATTAGTAGAACTAAACTAACCACTAGTGGAATTTAGTGACAATGGAT
The DNA here is from genome assembly GCA_963277665.1 of Viscum album. NCBI lineage: Eukaryota > Viridiplantae > Streptophyta > Magnoliopsida > Santalales > Viscaceae > Viscum > Viscum album. Next base: position 336,590,628 of record OY728142.1, on the reverse strand, counting down.
TTATTATCCCTACTACTTCTCTATGGGCAACCCCTGTTCTTTTTATTAGTAAAAAATGGATCTATGAGGTTGTTCATTGACAATATAGAGATAAATGTTATAACATTACAAAATAGTTATCCCCTACCTCGTATTGATGATTTTTTGGTCAACTACATATGGCCTAATATTTTTCTATGATTGACCTTTTATTTGGATATCATCAGTTGCGGATGAGGATGAAAGATATTCTAAAGATAAAATTTCAAACCATGTATGTAATTACGAGTTTAATGTAATGACCTTTGTAATTATTAATGCACCCTCTATTTTCATTGACTTAACGAACACTATTTTCAATGAATATCTTCCTGACTATGTGGTGGTATTTATTGATGACATCTTTGTATACTAAAAAAGCATTGAAGATTATGAAAATCACTTGTACTCTATTCTAAGGACTCATATAATAAATGAATTATAAGGGATGTTTAGAAAGTGTGAATTTTGGCTTCAATCATTTTCCTTTCATTGACACATTATTTCTAAGGTTTCAATATCTAATGATCTTGGGAAGAAAAATGTATGTATGAATTTCGTACTCCAACAAATATAACTAAGGTGTGTAGTTTTATTGCATTAGAAGGATGTTATTTGAGTTTCGTTCAGAACAACACCTATTTATCCAACCCAATGAAAAAGAATACATTTAAAGGGGATAAGACTGTATAGACAATAGAATGTGAGGAATTTTTTGAAAAATTTAAGAGGATATTTGTGAATTATAAGATCCTTACTCTACCATTGGGTAATGATGGCTTTGTGATATATAACAATGAATCTAAGTAAAAACATGGTTCTGTCCTTATGAAGAATGATTGATTTTTTTCATTGAGATAGTTAAACATTAATGAAAAAAAGTATAATACTCATTATCTTGAGTTAACTTCTATGATATTTTCTCTAAAAATATGGAGAAACAATCTCTATGAATAATGATGTGAGATATATAAAGATCAAAAGAGTCTAAATTATATCTTCTCAAAGAATGAACTCAATATGGGGAAATGGTTATGGACTGACCTACACTAGGATTGTTATTTTCTAGTATAATAGCACCCAAGAAAAGAAAAATATGGTTACTGTTGAATTGAGAAGGAAAGATGATGGAATTTTAAACAAAATGAGGATTGAATGGGGTCATGTATTCATAAATATAATAAGGATGAACATGGGAATTATCAATGAAGGTGAAAAATAACTAATTTTTCAATTGTTTTCCCAACTATCATTATTAGAAAAGATTAAAATCTCTTATCCCCGTGATTTGAACTTTCAAAAGAATATTAATGTTTTGAATGATGGGATGTTGGATAACTTCGTTTTTGAAAATGGTATTCTGAAATTTGGGAAGAGTCTATGTGTTCCATCTATACTTGAGGAGAAAATGGAGTTATATGATTTTTCCCATAAGTTGAATTTTTCTATACACACTGGTAGTACTAAAATGTATATATATTTGAAGGAACATTTCTTGCGGGGCAATATAAAGAGAGAAATTATTGATTATATTACAAGATGTATAGTTTTTCAATAAGTGATGTCTGAAAGAAAACAAATGGAGGAATTATGTAACCTATACCTATTATTACATGGAAATGGGGTGAAACCCCCATATATTTGTTAACTAGATTAGTCAGAAATCAAATATGGAATGATGCAATATTGGTAATTATTGATAGACTTAAGAAGTCATCATATTTCCTCGATATAGGTGAGGATTTCCCACTAGATATCATTTCCAAACATTACATCAATGATGTTGTATGACATCATGGGGAACCTCTCTCAATTTTGTATGACCGTGATCTACAATTTACATCATAAATCTAGACAATTATTCTTGTATCCATGGAAACCATGCATTTATTGAGTTCTTCTTATCACCCAAAAACTGATGGCCAATCAAAAAATATAATCTAAACTTTATAAGGCATGTTTAGATCATGATCACAAGATTTTAATGGTTTTTGGGATCAAAATTTACATTTGAGGGAGTTTTATTACTATAATTATTTCCATTCAAGATTTTAAATGGCAAAATATAAAGTATTGTATGGAATCTTATGTAATACATAAAGATGTTGGGATCGACTCGGTGAAGGGACGCATATGGTTCCCAAGCTTGTGGAGGTAACAACATAAAAACTAAAGTCTATTCATACCCATTTAGAAGCATATCAATGTAAACAAAAGTGTAATACTGATAATCAGAGGTAGGATTTGGAATGTCATGTTGGCGATCTTGTTTTCTTAAAATTATCTTAATGGAAGGGGGTTATACAATTTTTTTAAGAAAGGGAATCTGAACATATGAATTTAGTACCTTTTGAAATTATATAGAGGATTGGAGTTTTGGCTTATTGTAAGAAAATTCATCATAGCCTTTCTAATGTACACAATTTGTTGCATGTTTCATTGTTGAGAATGTACAAGCTAGACCCAACACATGTCCTCACATATGAAGATATAGAATTAGAACCTGAATTATCTTACTATGAAGAGCCTATTAAAATTATAGAACTAAATAATTGGTGTTGAGAAAATAGATTAATAGATTGGTAATATACATTGTCAAATTTATTAAATTGAAGAGGAAACATGGGAGCCTAAGGATCTTATGATGAATAACTAACCAATGTTATTGTGTGTTAACATTATAGTAAATTTGATGATGAAATTTTTGTAAGGATGTGTGAAGGTAACACAAAAATGACATATATAAACATTTAATATTTAATGCATGAAACACTAATTCTACATAAAAAACCACTTTTTTATAACATAGCAAGTAAACATAATTTTTCCATCTCTGTGAATTGAACTTTGAAAAATCATCATACACAGTTGCATTTAGTATGTGTTTAGTGTCTGATAGAAAAAATATAATTTTTGGTTAATTGTAACATACCCTTATGAATATTAATTTTAATAAAAATATGGCCCTTATGAATAGTAAATCATTTTATTATTCAAATGTTTTATTGTTATAAGACAAAAATATCTTGATTAATTTTTCAATGTTATATAAAATGAACTATAGTTTTACAATTCATATTTTTTGAAAAAATTGTGATTTTATTTTAAAATTATATTAATCATATCTATATAATAATTTTCAAAAATTGGATTTAATTTTATAATTATACTTGTAAAATAAATGGATTGGGTGAATCATTGTTATTGCCATGAAATATTCGAATTTTTGATGAATAGTAAAAAAGTTAATTTACTATATATATATATATTATCATCTAATTTCATTATCACTAGAATTACGGATTATGTAAGAACACTAGGTTAGTACTCTGAAAAAAGTATTTCTCTAATTGGTCACATGAATCCACACAATTGGTTTTTTTGAGGGATATAATTAAATAATGAAAAAATATATTCAAAAATCACCCCTACCCTACAATATAAAACCCCCACACTTCCTTTTATCGTCACTCCTCTCAAGCCTTGTGCCCTATCTAAATTCTTCCCAAATCTGCTCCCAAGATCCTAATTATGTCAAGTAACCCTTGGTCCCATTAAAAATACAAAACATCTCCCCTTAAAAGACTCTCAAGGAAGATTACTTCAAGAGGTAAATTCCTCTTTACATTTCTTTTATTTAATGTTCATTTATTTTCTGTTACTTTCCTCACATAATTTTATCCAAATTTTATGATTAATCTAGTAACATTAATGTATTATAAATTTTTATGATAATTTAAAAATTCATCATCATATCTCTTTTCCCTTTCATTTATATTAGAAATGGAAACACCATCTGAGAGGTGTTAATTTATCATATTCATGGACAACATGAATTCAATTTCTTATTACATCTTTAGTTCTGGTCATGAGACCATCTTTATTGCTGAACCTGATTACTATATAACTAATATACCCTCTGTATGGATCTAAAATCTAATTTTAAAAATTTTAATAATTTATAGGTCTAAATAAGTTCGTTGTGATTAAAAAAATCATTAAATAACAAAAAAATCATTTAAGTTTCATATAATTATTCAACTTAAATCCAAATATAAAAATGAAATTTATAATTATTTAATATTATATACGTTCAATAATAAAATATAACTTCAATTTTTGACAACCATTTACATTCTACATGTTTATACGTTAATGAATATAATAAACCAAACATTTTAACAAACGAATAAAACAATCCCGAACAATGAAATTGACACTCCTAACACGTCAAAAAGACATGAATGAACCAAATAAGGATATAATATATCAATTACATGTATATGAGGTTCTAGAAACAGAAATTTATGACCCTATATTTGATTATTCAGGTCATAAGATCATTTTAGGAACACCTTCAGATGTAAGGTAAGGGTTTTCCACCCGAACCTCTATTTTCATCTGAGATAGTTTTATTGTCAACTTAACACAATGAAATTCTTATGTATTATTATGTAATTCACATAAATTATGTTTGATTGTTAAATATATGGTTACCTACCTTAATCTTTCTTTATTTTATGAGTATTTACATGTTAGAAAATGAACAATAAAAATAATTTCTAAAATACATGCTCAATTCAAGGGAATTTATCGAATTCTCAACTATTTTAAAAAGAACTCTATAATCGTAGTTTTCTTTATAAAATCATTAATTTTATTATTAAAATACTATATTAATTAATTTATTATTTTATAAAAATAATTATTCAAAAGAGATCTTATTTTCAATGTAAAATAGTTTTTATCTAAATAATTACTTTATGATTTAATAAAAGTATCGTCAGCTGTATCTACATTGTTCTTGAATCATATGTATTATTGGGATTAATATTTTGTGATATCATCTAATGTGACTAATTTAAATGTTTATTTTTAGTTTTACAATGGATATGATATATTAATACCATTAACTAATTTATTTTGAATGGTTAGTGATTATGCTTAATGTTTGGAGAATGTTATTGACAAGTCATATGTTAGTTTCAAAATGACAGTATATGGTATTTATATTTAATCCTTTTATATGAAGAATAAATTAGATATATTTTTTGATTGGTGGGGCACTTCTTATCCCCTCTATAGATCATTAGGAATCATTAGACAAACAATAGTCTTGGCATAAGGTTTTGGAAAAATGATTATTTATGGTCTTGGGGCAAGAAATTGACAATATGATTTTGATTTCCAGAACCATTTATTCAATAATTATGATACTAGTAATTGATATTAAATGTTGTTATTATCCGAGTCAAATACCCATGATTATAATTTATAATTTTTGTATTTATTTATCTCTTATTTCTTCCAAAATTTGTTCAAATTTATTTTTAAAGGATTGTTTTTTAGCCATTCACTATGCATAATGTTTATGTTTTATGATATCTTCCACTATAATTCTTACCCTTAATGAGCTTTTGAAATCACTGCTTACTTAAGTTACATTTTCCCAAGACACAAAGAGGTATATTATGATTGACAAGAAGAAATAACGTTAGAGTTTTGGATGTTTTCAGAGGATTTTATAAATAAGATACCTTTCAATTTGTAATTTTGAATATATATTTATATATATATATCTAGTTTTTAAAAATTACGATACTATTCATTGTTTTATAATAAGAATTTCTTGTAACCATGATAATGTAATCAAATAAGGAACGGACACTAGGAATTCGGGGTCGAGTCTTTACATCCTTGATCTTATATTGAATGGTTTACACATTTTATATAATTTATTTGACCATTTTAGGTCATTGAATCTTAAATTCAACATCTTCATCAAAACAAACCAATGTGCTATGTATTTATCTATATAGAATATCATATAGATCCATTGGGCTACATTAGTGGAATCTACTATGGTATGGAAACTCATATAACGGTAGATGATTTTCTCATACTACCTTGAGGTCCATAGAATATTCACTAAACAAGTATTCCATTTTCATTATAGTTCTCTTAGTTTGAAAATCCATTTGAGGATGATATGACTTACTAAATTTAAAAATTTGTAATTTGACCAAATTGGATGTGAATCTAAGATCTCAATTGAATAAAAAATATAGTGGTCATCCAGGAAACATTACCACTTTATTGATGTATATCGAGGAAATTTTCCCCTTTGATAAGTCATATCAAAATGAAAAAAATATATTTTTCACTGTAAGATAATCCAAAATAACCTATATAGAATTTTTCATCTGGATGTAATTGGAAGTGTTGTGAAAAATTTTATGGTAATTTTCACCAAATTGCATGTTTTTATGGTTAGTGGTTGCATCAAACCCCCAGTGTTTTTCTATTTAGTATTTAGTTACTCACATTAAAGGCACATTTACGTATATGCAGTTATCGTTTTTTTTCATATTGTTCCACCATTAGTTCTTGAGAGGATATGGAAACACCTTTTTTCTCCCCGGGTGAATAGAGAAGGATAAGAATTGTTCATTGCTTAGAAGCACCTTCTTTATCTATAGATATGATGGTACACATTATCATGAACAAAATCTAAAGGCACATTCTACATCCATTTTGAACATTGAGGATTTCCCTTTTCTCATGGATTCCATGTTTTTCTGAATATTCTAATAATTTTTTGAGCATCCCTTATTCTCTCTAAAAGTGATGGTTGAGAAAAAATTTGATAATGAATTAATGATGTTATTTTCATAAATATTCCCAAGTACATCTTTAATAGTTGTGTGAATATTTGATACTTATCACTTATCATCATTGATATACATACCGAATAGTTTATATATATTGCATATTCTACCATATTTTGTTACTAGAATGGTAGTGGATTAAGATGTCATAATATTAGATAATCATTGTCCATTATTGTTGGTTTTTAATAATATCCATCCATGAAAATATATATTTTTGGCTCTTAGGATTAGTATATATTTCACCCATCTCAACATAGAGATTATGTCGCCATATTTTCCACACAAAGATCACAAAAACCAAGTACAGATCTTGTCTGGAATAGTTTTTCACATGAATGATCAACTTACATTAGGCATATGTTATCAAATAATTGTACTAAATAACTAAACAGTCTAATAACTTCATTTAAGAATCATTTTATACCATGAATATTTTCCCACTTTTTGGAATTATGAGTATTGTGGCAGTTAGAAGAAACTTTTTCAACTCATTAATTCAGTCTTTAGATTCACAGGTCCATTAAAACATCACTCCCTTCCATGTTATCTCAATTAATGGGTCTTAAAATCATAATATTTTCGTCAAAATTCATCATTAATACCCATAGTGACCACAGCAATTATGGATCTACATTACAAATGTTGTCTGTGCTACTCATTGATTGCCTTTGTCTTGGAAGGACCCCAGATATCTTCTTTCTAGTTATTAAATTCCCCAAGAATGAAATTAATCAAAATATAACTCAAATTTAATATACGTTTCATAAATCATATCCCTTAAAAAATATTTTAGCATGGTATTAAAATTCCCTTCATGTTCCTTTTTACTCTTTGAGTATATCAAAATACAATTAATAAATACTAACATAAATTTTTTGAGGTAATCTATATATAATATATTCATTAAATCTATGAAAAATATTAGAGCATTATTGATTATGAAAAGAATCACTATGAAATCGTAATACTAATATATCATTCAAAATCCAAACTTCCAAATTTCATCATTCTTACACTTTAATTATTGATATCTCAATTGAAAATTTTCTTTAGTGATATAAATTTCATCACGTAGCTGATCGAACAAGTCATCAATCAATGGAAAAGGATACATTTTATTTATCAGGATTATATTGATAAAAATATTATCTATGTAGATGTTCATTGATACATCCTTATTCTTGAAAAATAGGACTGGTTCACACCATTATTAAGCACTATATCTTTGAAAATAGTTATACAAATTTTCATAAAAGTCCCACTTCATTTATTCAATCTCAATTGTTTCCATTCTATAATGTTTACTTGATATAAGAAAAGTAACATAAATAAGTTAAATTTATATCTAAACCTCTTAGTGATGAGGAAGACTAATAAATTATTCAAGGAATACATCATTTTAATCCCTCGTGATGGGAATGTATTTGATCATGATCCTATCATTTGCCTTAATCATTTGATCTAGAAATGCATTGCCATATAGAAATAATGTTTGGAATTTAGAGAATGATTCTAATATAAATTCAACTTCAACGTTACACAATTAATGATTTAGAGGATGCTTCGGGATGTGAATCCAACACAACATATCATTAAACTCCAACATATGGAAGGAAACAAAATTTCTAGGGGGTTCTGTCCAAAAAAATTAATCGGGGAGAAGTTATAACCATTTTATACAATAATTGACACATGTTCTGTTTTCACAGATAACCACACCGTTATATTGTAAGGTTGTGTTTGAATTGTTCTACAAAAGATGAAACACATAAAGGAATTTAATGAAAAAAAATCAAATAGAATGTTCTATATTCACAAATGAATGACCAGTATAACTATCACCACATCATTATTGAGTTTCACCACAATATTAGTGATATAATATTCATTTCCTTGTTTCCTTGTACATTGTTATTGTAGATTGACTCCAAATTGTTTTGGCTTAGATCAATGGATTTATTAATTCCCATAATAATTGCTGCTAAAAAAATATAATAAACGAGGAGTGTTGATATGAACCTTCCATTATTCTTCAATATTAGTGGGATTCTTCATATCTGGGCAGTATATATTAGCCATATCTCTTTCTCTACCACATTTGATTCATCTCTTTATTCTATTTATTTATTTTTAAAGATGATTCTTCCCATACTTTTGACACCTAGGATGAGGGGTCTTTATTACATCTAGGGATTTATCTATCAATGCACCCATATTTAAATACATTTCCCTCTTTTTCCCTATGTTCACAAGACCACTGAGTGACATCAATATCCATTTTTACCACAAGGGAAGAACAAAAAATATATTAATATCTGTCAAATTATCAAATACTTAATGCTTTTTCTAAAGTCATTTTAGAGATCAAAAGAAGTTATCCACCTTGATTGTGGTGTTTATGAAATATCCATAGTCATATATTAAAATCCCTGTGATGTTTGATTCATATGTCTGAATAAACACATCATTCATTTGATTTAGTCTAATTAACTATCTTTCACATTTATGATTGAGGTTTCATGGATAATATTCATTGAATTTTTTTTAAAAAGATTGTATTCTGTGAAATAAATTTCTTCCCATGAAATTGTGTTATTGATTTGTTTCCACCACTGAATAGATTACCCACCAAAACAATAAACTACTTTAACATATTTATCATTTTTTGAGTACTGGAGTATTGAGAATATATTATCAATATAAATAATCAATTAATCTACAAGGACATGGTTAGAGGATACAGTAAACAAGGTTAGCCTTTTCTGTACAATTGATTCAAAATAAAATTTCATTTTTTTAGTATATAGAGGGAGTTCGATGTTATTCATTTTATATATCATGTCTTTATCCAATTGAGGAAGTGCTATATTGATGATTATAGATCTCATTAAAATTATATTTCACATTTATTTTGGGAAATAGCCACATTTATTATCTGAATGAATTTGGGATTAGGTTTTCCTATTTAGATCCATTAACCTTGAATAGAAACAATAATCAGGGGGATTGAATACATAGGTAATTTGAATACTATAATATAAAATTGAACACAAAAGTATAAAATTTTAACTGAAATGTATATCCTAACATGTGATATCATACATTTATATCTAGTTAATCAATGGTAGTATATTTACTCACAGGGTTTTTACAGAAGTTTTATATTCCTAATATAAAAAAAACAAGCCCTTTACCTAATTCAAACAATAGTGACCCAATCCTTTTTATCATATTATTACATTATCAAAACCACAATGAACCAGAAAATTACAACCCGATGATCATAATTTATATTTTCATTGGATGACTAAGTACATATAACTAAATATGTGGAGATAAAAATTATTATTTTTATTAATACTTAATGAGATCATATCTTTCATTGAGCTACTACATATTCATAATATATCCTATGGAATTCTAGAACAAAATTGATGAGCTAAAAAGCATAGTATGTGATTAAGAATAAAAATAAAACATAACACATGGATTTAAAGGCATAAAATGAAGACATAATTAGAATGAAGCATGAATAAATGTAAGGAATAATATCATATAAAACATGGAACCTAGAGTCCTTGAATCATAGGAATGTGGACTGTACATAGAACATAGCTTAAACATTATTCAAAGCTATCTGCCTAGACTATATCACATGCTAGAAAATGCCCCATAAATGAATCGGGATCACTCGCTATCCCAAAATAACAACTAATGGGCATAAAAATTACCCAATAAATTATAGATAATTTTGTTCCAACCCATAATTACATGTTCATGAATATGTATAAAATGAACAATACAGATAAGGGTTACCTTTAGAAGGAAGTGGGTATAATAACTATTTCAAAAGGAATTAAATTAATCATCTCATAAATTTTGCCATTAAAAATTGGATTAAAACTATAAATTAACATTAATATGGGAAAATGATCTTATAATATGATCAGTGATGTCTAATTGAAGTGGAAACACGTAAAAGGAGTGTTTAAGAAACATTACATTGAATCATTTTATTACAGTTTAATGAAAATATTATGAAGAATTTAAAGTTAAAAAAGATATTTATTTCATAAAACTAATAATTAACAATGATATTTTTTCTTAATAATATTTATTATTTTTAAAAAATAATGGTGGATTAAAATAGATTATTGAGTGAACATGAAAATGGGTAAGAAATCTAGAAGGTCTCGTGAATCGAGCTTGTTTATTTGGAATAGTTATGTTGTGAACCTCTTTAGGAGATGTATTTACCAAAAAAGTGGGATTATTTGATTTCAAAACATGATATTGGAACATATAAAAATAATTATAATAATTATATAGTAATAAATAATAATTAAATTGGGGTAATGAGATAGAAAAAGTAACACGAATGAAAAAATGGAGGTTCATGTAGAATAACTTATCATATGTAAAAAATGCTCACACACTTGATCATAATATCAAAAATAATATTATTAAATAAATCAATAAATTAATAATGAACCATTTATATAGATACAATATTAATTAAAATTTTATAATGTTAATATAGATCCTTTGTTATGAGTTATAAGATATAATGTTATAGTTTGAGAGATTTTGTTTCTTTGGTTTTCAGGGACAGTGTAAATGAATTTGAGTATAGAAGTTTATTTAAAATGGGAATAGATAAATAGAATTGATGGTTAATGTTATTAATTAACATCATGTAGATTTAATTGTTTTTTATTACATTGGGTTATTTGGAGAGAGCATGAATCGTTAGATAAAGTAGTAGTAATAATCCTTCAGATTATATTGGAACTTTTTAGATCATCCAAAAGTAGTTTTTTATAATTAACATAGAGTATATTTAATTGTTATATAAAATTATAAATGATTTAATACATATATTATAATTAATTTTATCTATAAATTTTTTTAACATATTTTAAGGTGTTAACTGAAAATGAAATTTTTTTATCCTTCACCGCGATAAATTAACACCTGAAGAATGAAAATTTTATTTTCATAATAAAAGGGAAATGATAAATGGATTGATGATGGATTATTAAATTATCATATTAATTTTATAATATATTTGATTTATGATATTTACCATACCATTTGAAAGAGGGTTGATGAGGATAGAATATGAAAATAACCTGAGATGCAATTAACAACAATGAATGAGGTTTTAACTCGTGAATTTATCCTCCTTGAGAACCTCCATATAGAAATGGTTTTGTTATGATGATGAGCCAAATTTCTCAAGAAAATAGGGTGTCCTTAGAAGAACGATTCATATTTTCTTAATGGCTTAAATCGTGAGATGTTTGATGATAAGAGGTGGTGATGGGTTGTATTTGTAGGGGAAGATAGGTGTGTTTTCTAATTATTTTATTTATTAATTTATTATTTTTCTCATGAGTATAAATATATTGAGAATAATAACTAATTATATTTTAATAATAAAATAGAGTTATATATTTGTGTTATTATATCAATAAATATGTTTTTAATTAATGTGTGTCGATTATAATTAAAAATCATAAAATATATTATATCAATATTCATAAAAAATTCAAGTTATTTAGAAAAATACTAATAAATTCACCCTAAAAATTTATTTACCTGTATAATAAAATAACTTACTAAATTTTATGAAAATAAATTTTCAAATATGAGAAGATTAATTTTTAATAAATTCACTCTAAAATAAAATATACAAATTTTAAAATTATAACTTATTTTATAACACATTGAAAAATTAACTATGTTCTCATAAAACTATATTAAAAGAATGAAACAGAAAAATGTAATTATATAAATAATTTTTTTATGATAATAAGTCTTTTTCTAAGTCATTTTATTAATCATAAAATTGTAATTAAATATTTAAAACATAGAAAAAATACAAACACATACATTATCATTTATAAAATATTCATTATTTACTATGATATAATTTAATAATGTATTAATTTATAATAAGTATAAATTGTATTTATACATTAATGTATTATATTACTATTAATTTTGATAGTTTACTATTAATAAGGGTCATATTACTGTTCTTGTGTTCAAATTATTATTTCATCAGAATATGATCCTTACCATATAGAAACGGTTCGTATATCATTGATTCATAATTTATAATGTTTTAATTTTTCTTAAGAATGTTATTTTTTGTGGTATATACTATATGGAATGAATATAACATGTGATTTTGCATTAATAAAAATTTAGTTCCTTACAAAAACTCGGGAATATGTAATGTTTAATTCATACTCTATATAATTGGCATTGAAGGAAAGGTGTAGATAACATTATAGGTTAGGATAGTGTTAATGGAATTCCCTTAGATTATTTTATATTACATTTTAGTAATAAATATATATAATATAAATATTAAAATATTTCCTCAATTAGAGTATGTTTGATCAGAATGGTTTTCCCCTGACGAAACAAGGAATATATAATGGAAAGACAACAGGAGGGAAATAACCATATTATTCAGCATCCCAAGATGATTGGAATTAGAATTATTCAGTTTATTGACATGATGTATATGTTTAAATACGATATTTTTGATCTTGGTGTCCAAGAAATATATAAAAAAATCTTCCAAAAAAGAACAATATGATAATAGATCATTTATGTGACAATATACCGCTCATTTCTAAAATCATCTGATCCTATACAAGATGAAGTGTTGATTAAATCCATAAAAAACATATTCAACGTCATCAGTTAATTTGATCACCAATGTTAACTCCTTAAATTTACCATTTTTAATTTTAATCCAACCAATGGTGGTCAAATGGTTATGAATATTAGAGAAGGTGACTATATTGATGCCTTTTAATGGTATGAATTGAAAAATATTTTCCTAATGAGGTTCGACATGGGATAGAGAAATAATTATTCATGTTTAGAAAGAAGGAGGATGATTCAAGGGATTCATATGAATAAAACATCACTTGACTGGGGATTTACATCCCAATTATTATCAGAGATATCAATAGTAAGATAATCTGTTTTATTTATGATTAATGTCACATCATTAATTTAGTTTAAAGGTATTTTTCTTTTAATTTTCAGTATATATTTTTACTATTGGTTTCCATTGAGATTTTTTATAGGAATGTGATGTTTGGATTTTGATGTTTGTGTCATGTGGCTTTTGCACATTTAGGGGAAACTAATCACCTTTCCCAGGAAGTAGGCTAGTGTGGTGTCATTTTTGGACATAGCCGAAACAAATAATTGGCACACTATTTTTCCAACCATAAGACTAAACATGTGAAATGTCCCTTTTGGACACTGATGACTACATGGTTGCCACATTATTTGGGAAACTGTGTGAGAAAACTAGGTTTCTTTTCCATGTGATCGAAATTTGTGTTTTTAACATTTTTACATTTTCATATTTAACCCAAAATTGGTCCATCATCCCCTTAAATCAAGATTTCTAGCCCTATAATCTTCAATTCTCCACCTTTCCCCCTTGGAACTCCATTTTTTATGTGTATTGGGTGTAAAATTATTTAGAATCTCTATGTTCAACATTTCATGATTTCTCCCTATTTTCTAAGGTGTTTTATTATATTTATTGTGGTTTCAAATTTCCAATTTATATGGTGACATTTTTTGGGTTAAATATATATTTTTATGGTTAATATATGCAATTATTTTAATATTATTTATTTTATAAGGATCAGTTGAGGTGTAGTTGTGATTTCACATAATTTTATAGATGTTTTTCGTTTATCGTATGTGGTTTCACGCATAATCATAATTTTGAGGAATTATAAATTCCTTATTTAGTATTTAAATATGTTGTTTGATTTATGAGTCTTGTTAGAAATGTTTTTTAAGGGATTTTATATTCTTATGGATTGAAAGTAGGTTTTTTCTAATGTAAATAGGGTGATTTTTATGTGTGAAACCTTATTGTAAAATTTTAATGTGCATAATAACTTACAAAACATGATTACAAAATTATGAATTTGATAAAAAACATGTTTTAATGTGGACTTGCCAATATTTTTTTTCAAAATGGAATATGGATGTGGAAGAGGTTGTTTAACATGTCTATTCATATTTTTTGGCATGTGTGTATGAGAATTATTGAGATACCTGTATCGTATGGAATGAAAATTTACCATGAATGGATTCCTGGGTAACTAGGTGGGAGGACTATGACTAGTATGATAGTTGACACAGAAGTGGTTCATTCTAGGTTCATATAAACTGTTTGACAATTCAGAACTATATAAATGATAGTGATTATTGAGGACCACTAGGCCCGTGAGATGTCCTCTAGTGAACAAGGCCTAACACGCATGGATATTAGATCATTTTAGATTAATATTTTGTATGCTATAATAATACAAGACTGAGGACCATAATAGTTTATTTTATTTTGAAACAAGGAAACAAAATCTTCTATCCTGGTTAATGGTCTTAAACATCTCTGATAATTTTCTACACCTTTAGTAATTCTACCTAAAATCATTTTTCATAACATGGGTAATGAAAAATAAATAAAGAGTGAGCTCAAAATAACATTAATGTTAAAAAAGAGAGATATGTAAGAACACTAACGAGAATAGGGTTTTAATAACATGATCATAAATATAGAATATCATACCCTAAATATCAAAGATCATATACATGAATCATAGTATAAATCAGGGTAATTCAAAATACATTAATCATAAAGAAATAAATATCATAATAATGAAATTTTAAAGGAGGAAAAAGACATAGGATTTTTGGATTATATATAAGAAAGAAAATTTTTATGTCAAAACTACATAACAAGTACTTTATAACATGATAGGGTTGAGATTGGACCTTTGTATCTACAACGGGCTTGGTCTAACAACCCTAGTTCCCTTATACTTTTAGTTGTGGGAAAAACCCATGTAAATTCATGTTATTGGACTTGGGGTACTACTTTTATAACATATTTCATTTATTATATTGCTATAAATAATGAACCTTTCTATTTTTTTAGTTACAACTATTGTACCTTATTTCTTTTATGCTAGGGCTATAACCCATGTTTCATCTTGTTTAGATGGCTGGACTATAACCCATCTACACTCTTTATTTTCAGCCAAGGACTAGGCTAAAAACATGTATCATATTAATTTTAGGCTTTTTTTACAACATGTGTACCCTTTGAACTCATATACAACTTATCATTACCATTTTCATTGTGGGGATATATAGGCTCAACTTATCTCATGAAATAATCATTCAAAAAATTTATCATTTAAATCTAATGCAAAGGGATAGGTATTATAAACATAAAATCCTAACCCATGAAATGCAATGGGTATTATTAAATAATCATCAAATCATAACCTATTAATAATTATATGTTTCATAATGAAATAAAAACCATTGAAAATGAGTGAGTTTCAAAAGCATAAAACTCGAGGATGTGCAACAAGTTTCTTGAGTATCATTCCATCAAAAAATAAATCATTCATGAATGCTTACTAATATAACCTTTAGAAAATTTCCTATAAGGGTATTATTAACATCAATGGATATTATCTTAGATGGAAAAAAACATTGATGGATGGGTTTGAAAGAATTTATAGAGGTAAATATCCTTTACTCTATAAAAAAATCTCTTTTAAACACAAATTCTTACGAAAACCATTTTCCATAAAAAATTAAAAACATTGTGTAAATTAATTTAATTTTTTTTATTTTATATCTCTTTTAAAAACTTCTTCTTAACAATTAAATTTTCAATATTAAAGGAAGATTCAAAGTATTGATGGTGGATAAATATGTAAATGTCGTTCGAGGAAAAAAGAACATTCCTTTTTCACAGTAAAAATGATAGAAAATTACCTCCATTTAAAAGTAATAGGAATATTCCCAAAAAATGATGGGAAAATAAAAATGATAAAAAATTTATTTAATGATCACCTGATATTAATATAATATTCTTTGAAATCTATTTTAAAAGATATGGTTTTCCTACTAAAGAGAGGGTTAATTCTGGATTTCATAAAAACAAAATCTTGACTATCTTATGGACAAAAGAGTAAAAACTGCTACCAATACATTTATATATCACGATTAACCAAAGAAGAATAAAAATCATTAGTTTTCTTGAGATATGGATCATAATATTTCATTAAATAAGAATAATCATTAACAACCTAAATAGACATGATACAATTTCAATAAACTCTTATCAGTTGGTAACAAAGGATCATATTATCCATGCATGAAAAGAAAATTACATGAGGAATAGAATATAATGAAACTAATTATATTCATTATATTTTAGGAAAATTTAAGTATATACACATAAAAATGAATTTGGGTGTATAAAAAACATGAGTCGCAAAGAAGGAAAATTGAGGCAAATCTATTTTACCGATTTCGTATCTTTTCAAACATAATCACCATGAAATAAATTTCATATAATGGATATGTAAATTAAAATTAATTAAACAATATTAATCATTGAATAAATTCATGGGAATTATATACACAACACAAAAGAAATGGGTGAGGAATAAATCTTGTATATCCTGGAAATAAAAAGTGTGATGAAATCCCCATACCTGGTGTCTTGGCCATCATTGTACTCATTATAAAAGTCCTGTATAATAAATATAACATTATAATAAATATTTTACAGAACCATATTATTCTATCTAATAACATATTTTTATTTATTATGATATTATATTACACTCTTATTATCAAATTCATGTTAATGTTACGCTTCTAGTAATATTTCCATTATTTTTCACTTCTATATTAATTTATTATAACTGTAGTCCATATACATTTATCCTAATTTTCATTAAATAATAAATTCAATAAATAAAAATCATATTAAATATATTTTTATTATAAAAATCTATTTTATAAATAATTTTGAAATACAACACACTGATTATTGGGGCGGTAAGTTGTACGTACACATGAAAGATGATTCCATTTTTATGGTTGTATTGAAAGAATGTATGAAAATACACTTTTTATATATTTATTTACATATTTATATATATATATATATTAAATTAGTATGATTATAATATATAATTATATCGAACAACTTAACTAAACCAATCCTTAATAGAATCCATGTTGTGTGTGAATGAATAACATTGTTTTTAAGGGGTGGTAGTTCACACTTCCTCAAACGAGATTACCATATTAGAACCAAATAGAATGTAAAAAAAGGTATGATTTGTAAAAAGGAATAAAAATTGTTAAATATAAAATAAAAATTATATATATAATATATAAACATAGTTCCCATCGTAATTTCCACAGTTATATGTGGTAATGGAAAATGAACAGTCATTGTTTCGTGAGGCAGAAAATCACCGTACACAGAAATAGTATGTTAGTTACCCATTAGATGGAGGTTTTTGTAATTTTAGGTAAAAATATATTTACAAAAAAATAGTAATATATTTAAGATATTTGTTTTATTATATAAACATGGAACAAATAGAGTGTATAGAGTTGATAAGGAAAATAAAAGAAAAGATTTTTAGAGAAGGTGTTACCTCATAAGCGAGTAACTCATTTTGGTTTGTCCTAGAAGGGTTACTTAGAATCCCTTATCCAAAAGAGAAGGATTCGAGGAGGACAAGTTGATTTTTTGGGTATTGGATTCAGTATGTATTTTCATAACATATGTTGTTTTAGAGGTGTGAAGAGAAGGGAGAGATGGTGGCCTTTTATAGGGAAGAAAATTGACTCACTTGAAATTTTTCAAATTAAGTTAGGTGTACACATGTTCAGACCTAAAAAAGTCATAAAAACCAACCAAAAAGAAATGTACGGTGTGCGGATGAAATATGGATAACCAATGGGTGTTGAACAAGTGGCTTGGTCATTCGGTCCTTAATTTTATGGTTTATTCCCTAATTAATCATAATTTGACATCAATTACCATGATTAATTTTAATCACAATCACTAATATATTGGGTAAAAAATAATTTGATATTATTAGAAAATAATTATGATACTAATTACAATGTTCTGTGTTTATTATTTGAAAATAAATTCCCAGAAGTGGAAAAATTAAGAATAAAGCTAGTCCTAGAGATGGGACTAAATAAAGAGTTTATAAAGAAACAAAATATTTAAATGATTGTTATCGTTGATATTTAATTACAAAGTTAAATTGATTATAATCAGATACATTATTTTAATATATTTACAATTGATCCAATATGACATTAAAACAAAAGTTAAAATATAAATTAACAATTATTATTATTTTTTTAAAAAGCATTTTTTATCTAAAAAATTCCGTACTTTACAAAAGTCATCAAAAAATGTAGTTTATCAAAAAAGTAGAAAATATTTACCATAGGATAATTTCAATATTATAAATTTCATTTTGAATTTTATATTATACAATATTATTTATAAATGTGTCAAAAAATATTATTTTTCCTGCAAAAGGACATGAAAAGTTGTTCATTTGAAAAAATAGCTATAATAAAAATTATATTTTTCATTATCAATATGTTTTATTTAAATAAAAACATTCTAACAATATTTTGAAATAAGTTATTACTTTTCATATAACTATGTTTTAATGGTTAGGTTATAGCTAACTTGTTAAACTAATTATGACAATAAAAAATGATTTGTAGAAACATCGTATTGCATGTAACAAACAACATGTTGGTGTACTATATGAAAAGAATATTTGATTTAGGGTATTGAATCACAAAAATGAATGTTTATTTTATAAGGGAGAATAATCATTATCACAAAAATAATATTTCATTTTATATTCAATTGGGTTTTATATTCATTTACATTTAAATGGTAACCTATGAATTGATATTATATTATATAAACCAACTATTTAAATAAATTATTTAATAATATTCACAAACTATAATTTAGCATCATGGTTTTATCTAATTAAGTTAAATAATCTTATTTTAAATATATATTAATGTTTGGTAAACCAGGGTTTTTTATGTTACAAAATTCACAATGGAATGTCATTATTTCATGTAATGAAATCTATCCCTAGTGTTTCTTGTGGGGAAATCAATATTTTATGTTTATTTTAGTGCATGATATGCACTGTGTTGTAGATAAATCACAAAAAAAAATTTGAAATTAAAAATATACTATTTTTAGTGTTGTGTGAAACGAGAAAATATCAAAAAGGAAAAAATAATTTGAAAAAAATAATTTAAAAAAACTTGGAGGTGTTACAATCTACCCACATAATAGTTAATATCTACCTAGAAATTAATATTTGTAATACATGTTTTAATAATTGAATGTTTCATTCATATAAAACCAGATTATAAAAATGAATAACGAAAATTCCCATTGTAAGGGAATGTCAAAACCATAAATATTAATTAATGTAACTCATAACAAGATTCCAACATAGAATAATGTATATGGGATGTGAAAAAATAGACATGTATGAGAAATATTACCATCATGATCTGATTGAGAGTGATATCGAACATAGTTGGGAAAATGTTAACAATCACAAAGCCATAAATTTGTGATGATCTAAGGGACATAATTATTCATAAAAATTGATGTTATTAAGACAACATATTTTGATTTAAGATACTTTTTCATAATCATGATTAATTTTAAAAAAAATATATATACTTTAATAATTTATAAATAATGTCATTATTTTTTGTTCTTTGATATAATTCACCACATTCTCTATGAAGGAAGATTGAATTTTCATTCGTTAAATAAGATGTTATCAGAATCTAAAAACACTTATATTAGAAATTTGGGTCATTCAGTGTTTTGATATAATATCCAATGTGATTTTATTATTCCATAATCTATATAGAAATTGATAATCACATGAAATATCACCAAAGGATGAATAATCACTATTGTAAATAGTGTCATTAACGTCAGAGAAATGAAATTTATTTTTTATAAAAAGATGAAACAAATATTTACTAGGGGATATTGGTGTTGGTTTAACTAAATAACGATGTGGAAATTTTTTTATATCTGATTTTTTTCATGGATTTTTCTAATCACCGATTCAAAAAAATGGCAAAAAAGATCATTATGGTGTCTATTTTTTTAAAAACTAACACCATAAATATAAAAAATTTCATCGGTTTTGACAAAAACTGACACACAAAATTATCTTTCTTAGAATATTCAGTTTTGGGTTTTCAAATAAGTGAATCTAAAAACATGTGAATTTTTTTGGGATTGGGAATCACACACTTTTTTGGATCGATGAAACATCTCTCTTCCGGCTTGCGATGAATACCTCTTGACATGCGATGAATCTGAAGGCGACCCTGTGATCCCCAACAACCATTAATATTGACTTTCTGCGATTTTCATGATTTGTGGTCTATATTCTTCATAATGATCATTATTTCATCATCTACTAAATTAATATTTCTCAGAAACCTATTTTCAAGCCGATATTCAATCATGGTTTTATTTTTTTTAATTTCATCATTATTGATTGTTTTAACAATAATCATTTATAGATCATGTGGTGTTTATTCTTCAAACACATTCAAGGAGAATTTTTTAATAACATTCTTTTTTTTATTGAACAAGAAATTTGGAATTTTTTTAAATTTTGAAGATAAATTATTTATCATTTAATAATTTTTTTAGTTTTTTTAAATTATTAGTCCGTAATTTATTGTGATTTATAAATGCTGTTGAAAATTTAATTTATTTTTTTAAAAATTTATTTTTTTTAAATTATCAAATTATCCTGATATTATGTAATAAATAATGAAATATTGTGTCATAATTCATTAATAAAATGTGAATCACTTGTAATACATCTGTATTTTTTACCTACTCAATTAATGAAATATTCAATGATTTTGACACACGTAACACCAAACTAATGTAAGAACAATGTAAAATGAACTAATAAATGTTAGATGTTACAAAATAATAATATTTTAATTTCAATAAAACACAATTATATAATATGAAAATAAAACGATAACTATTTTTTAAATTTGTTTCATATATGATATTACCTATGTGATTGTCAATAGTTTTTTTTTAAATGTGATTCTTATTGAAATTTCTACATATATATATATATCTATATTTAAATTTTTTATATTGAATAATATTTTAACCAATTATATTGATATATCATGTATTGAATGGATTATAATTGGATAAATTTATGAAGAAACATATGTGAATATAAAAAATAATTTGACGAATTCTAGTAATTTTCATAACAAAATCTTGAAAACATTGAGTTGATTTTTTTCCTGGAGTGAAGTGTTTAAATAAGTGAATTTTAACTCTAGGGAAATCACAAATCATCTCATTTTTTATGATTTTAGACTTACTTATACATGATGGGTCTGGCATGGTGAAGGAACTAGAAATTAAACATCCAATGTTGATAAAAATATTCAAAATGAGGCAGATGATTGTATTGAAGAATTAATTCATGATTTTGGGGTTTTAAGCATAAAAAAAATTTAATGATTGTATTGTGATTTTGAGAAAGAATTATTCCAAGGATATAGTAAATATACAATGTTATCAATAGTTTTTAGATAAGTTAACTTGAAATCATGAAATGTGTGGAGGGATAAAATTTTCTCAAAATTACATGATCTTTTAAAAGAGATACTTCTAGAAGGCAACGAGCTTCTATATTCCAATTATGAGGTGAAGAAAATATTATTCCCAATTGGATAGGGGTATTAAAAGTATATTATTTCCCCAATTATTTTGTTTTATATAGGAATGAATATGAATATTTATCATGTGGTCCTAGATATTGGACCTCATGCAATAAGATTATTGAAAAATTCAAGATAGATTCATTTTTTGGTACTATCATCTAACCTCATGAAAATTAAGTTTTATACTTTTTAAATTAAAATAAAATATTTCTTTCATAATTTATTAATAATTCATCTATGATTCCTTCATATGTACCATAATCACAACTCCAACTAGTGAAATTTTGAACCATATAATAATTCATAATTTGAAGCATCTTTTTTCACATTCATTTGAAGGAAAAAGGTTAAGATGGAATTCTGATGAGCACATATTTGATGGAAACTTACATCTTCCTACTAATTCAACATAGTATAAAATATTTGATTAAAAATTTCATGATTATTGAAGCGATGATACAAATATAATAATGGGTGTGTTTAATTATAAAAAACATCCATATGTGAGTCTATGTAGCCAACATAGTTCGTGGCCTATTTTAATCAAATTTTACGTCTTTTCCCCACATCTATGTATATTAAGAAAAATTATGATGAGGTTGATGATTTCTTTACCCGAATAGCCATGAAACGTTATTGATGTGTATCTTTCACCATTTATTGATGAAACGAATGTAATTTGGGAGACACGTGTTAATATTTTTGATGATACAAGGAAGATTATTTTCTTTTTCATGCTACGATAATGTTCACTATAAATTATTTTCTTGAATATGTAAACATATCTGGATAAAGTATCAAGGGACGTAAAACATGTCCAATTTGTGAAGAAGAGAGTTAATATTATAAATTATATAATGGAAGAAAGATAGTGTATATGCAACATCAAAGAAATTTTCCAATTGGTCATCCTTATCATAGATTTAAATAAAATCATTTAATGGTTTACAGTAATACAACCTTCCACCTCGAAAATTGTCTATTGATGAATAATAAGATAGGGTGAAAAATATTGATACGACATTTGAAAATAAATGATGTTCTAGTCATAAAAATAATATCTATAAGAAATAGTCTATCTTTTATAAATGAACTTATTAGAGATATTTACTTGTAAAATAGAACATCCATGTGATTTATATTAGGAAAAACATAAGTGATAGATGTATGGAAAATTTGCACTATTGGAAATGGAGGATATACCAATGGATTGTTTCCAACAAATTATGAAAACTGTACGATAGGGTTGTTGATAGGTCTTTACCCATCAATAAACTGTTGGAATAGATTAGTTTAGACGTGTTTTAACCAATAGATATACAAAACTGTTGGGATATGTGATGTTTTAGGAAGCCTTTTCCAACTGTTTTGATAACCCGTTCGGAATGTTTTCACCTAAAATTATCGCTAGCCTCAATCCCCCATCCACCAGATTACAGACCTAAATCACAAGACAAAGAGCTCTCTCTCTCTTGGAAAATTCTTCCACCCTTCAACCAGATAGTTGTTTTGTTCTTCTCTTAAAATCTGTATGTAGTAATTTTGGTTCATTTTTTTCTATCTATTTTTTTGTATTATGTTTAGAGTTGGCCTAAACTAGAGGTTCGTGTGCTATGGTATTCCCAAGAATTGTAATTTAACTTGTTTTCTAATTTTGTTCTACACTTCTACTATTTCAACATGTTGAAGATCTTTTAATTTTCCAACTATAGTATAGTTATATTTTCCTTAGTGGATATTATCTTATAATGCACGGGGAGTAGATACCCAATGGAATATTTGAGTCCCTTTCCATTTATTATGATATGATGAGTGTATGATAATGGGAGTTTTTGGTGTAGACCCTTATTGCTGGAACTTCTGTTGACACATGGTGGTTTATCTATCAATATTTCACTATGATATTTAAATAGGATTGATAACAACATATTTAGTGTCATGTTTAATATAACTATGTTCTTATTCAACAATACTAGGAGTATAGAATTAGACCACCTGTTAGTATTTGAATGTAAAAAGATGTGTTTCATCATCTATATCAAGAGTGTGGTCACTAGAACCTGGTCAAAATATATTATACATGGTCATATTGATTGTGATGGAGGAAAACCAATGCTCCTTCTTGGGATGTAATATATTTTGGTAATATAGTTAACATCACAATGTTTGTTGGTTTAGTGACTATTGCTCCCCTTAAAGGGATGGTTCCCATTGTATAGTTTAGTGCATCATTTCCCAATATATCATTTTGTGGGTTAATGCTTGTTTGATAAATTAATTGGTTTTCACCCATCAATCCATTTAATGGGACGATTAACATTCATTATCAGTTTAGATAATGGCCGAGAGATATGTTTTCTGCTCCATGGGATTGTTAAATAGAGTTTCCCAATCATTAATAGTCCATTCTAGATAATATTTTATGGTAGAAATTCCATAGATTGTATGACCGTGTATATCATGGTTTGGGAAATATGTTAGGTGATTTATTACCCATGTTTTAATAGATTTTTTTTGATAAATGTTATCATGTTTTTATATAGGTTAGGGTTTATGTATATAGTAATCTGACCATCATTGAAGGAATAAATTATATTCACTATGATTCCACTCTAATGGGGGTTGTGCAGGTTGGGGTGGGCTGTGTAGGGTGGGGGTGTTGGGGGGGTGGTAGGGGGGCTATGCAGGGAAAGTCTGCTGGGGTGAGGTGGGTGTGTGGGGGGTTGTACAGGTGGGTGTGTGGGTGGGTTGTGCTGATGGGGGTGGGGGAGGTGGTTGTGTAAGTGGGTGTGTGTGTTTGTCTTTGAGGTTTTGCATCTAATCTGCAAGTGATTCGTTCATTTTAATGTTCGTCATCTACTGTTTTGGTTATCTGTTATGATTTGGGTGTGTATGACTTTTGTTTTCTGGAGGATTTGGGTGTGTGTGATGGGATTTGATAGTGGCCCACATATAGTGATTATAGTATGTGTTTTGTCTATAGGGATAATTAGTAAAGTGAATCAAATTTGATTCAAAATGAATTATGTGTTAATATCATCCATAATTTTTAAATTCTTAGAAGGCATGATATTGTTGGACATTTTGTGTTAATATCACCCATATTCCACATTATTCACATAATGTTAATAATGTGTGATGATGTTGTTGATATCCGGGATAAAACTCATACACTCCATGTTGTTTATAATGGCATGGTTAGTCATGAGTGATAATTGGTTTCCAATGATGACTGTACTAATATAACATTAGGGTACATTAAATATGGTTCTCACTTTACGTTGTATATTATGTCTATTTCTTGGCCAATACTCACTTTTATGATTGTGGGGTGATTTTCACTAGCCATGCTAGCATGTGTAGACATTCATAACAATGTTATATAAGTCACAATTTTAATTCAGTAATCCTGTAATCATGGACATACTTTATTACTAATATAAAATTTAAAAATAAATGTTTTTGTCTATAATTAATGAAATTATACCTTTTTACAAGCCATGAACAACCTATTACTGTATAAGCCTAAGTTTATCTACCCATGGGGTGCGCTTGACTTGGGGAACTAATTGGGTAATGAATGGTATGACCATAGAAGTGCTAAGAATGAGTTATTGAACATGATTGAATTATTTGGGATACTTATAACAAATAATGGGACCTGAGGCATGTGCCTCTTATATGAGACCTAACGAAAATGAATATAAATAAATTTTATTATAATTTTATATTACGTTTTCTTTGAGTAATGATTTGTAATTACAACAAGAAACCAACCAAGGATTCATGTTAAAAATATAACATTTAATTCAATTTGTAAATCCCCTTAGATTCATGATGATTTTAGTACTTGTTCTTTGAAATTGCATTTTTCCATAATTTTGGCAATTTATTTTCCTTCTCATTTATTTTGTTTTTTGGGTTACACATTATTTATCCATCTCTATTTACTTCTATATTTTTTCTTAAATACTTGACATGAAACCAATTGAAGAGAGGCGACAAAAACAACTTATGGAAAATAGTAATCGCATGACCGAGCTAGGCATTCCACCACTAGTGTTTGCAGTGAGTATTTTACTTAAAATATATTTATTTAAATTATATATAATTTCATGTGATAATTTTTTAAACCTTTTTAAGGATTCATATACTATGAGACATTTCATTGATGAGCATCTGAGTAGTGGTCTCAGAACTCTGTGTGTACGTACGAGGGGGGTGGTATGAGAGAAAGATGATCTGGTCAGTGTAGCAGATATGACCATGACCCTCCCACTGTCATACCTCACATCACAAATTCTGATCCCAGTGTTCCATTAGGGACATACATGATATTTAGGCCACCCATGTTTTCACCACCCTTTACATCTGACCCTCCTCACCCGTCTGTACCATATCCAATGATGATTCCCACTCCCCAACCAATAATTGGCCAGCCATCCCTTTCATCTTCTTTTACTAATGTTTCGCTCTCTTTGGGATTTTTTATTCCATCTTATTAGACTCTTGCTCCGCCAAAATATATCCCTGTAGAGCATACATTGGAACTCCCTCCATCTGTACAAGGTGTTCCTTCAGTTTCTGTAGATCCAGCGGCTCCCATTAATCAGACTACCAAAGGTATACATATACATCCCTAAGAAAGTTTTACAACATTTTTTAATTTAATTATAAAATGTATTGATAAATATTTGTTTTTATTTCATTATACATAAATCTACTGATAAGAGGTGGGGGTGGGGGAATACATGAATGAGTGTGGTGTAGAACTACTACACTCAGTTGATGGTGGACTATAATAAAAAAAGTCAGATGATTGCGAAATTAGGGATGCAATGTCAGAGTTTGTTGGCGACACTTTCCAATTACTCTGACATCATTCTTGTCAGCCTGCTCTCATGGAGACAACTGCCAAATAAAGACATGGATAAAACCTATATAGAGATATGGGTAAAAATATCAGTTGTATTTAAAGCAATATATAAATTTTTGTATTTATATGAAATAATATTTTTGTTTTAGCTGCGGTTTAACTTCCCCGATGGTGTGGGTGCATGGCTAGTACGTCTAAAGTATTTAGGCGATCTTTGGAGAGCTTATAAGAATGAGTTGTACATTGGCTGGCGTGATCGAGTGGGAAAGGAGTTAGAGGAGGTCCCTATCATGGATTATTGTCCATTAGAATAGTACAACAGATGATTACTCATTGGGCTACTAGAAAATTTACGATATTAATCAAAATAGAAGTATTTAAATGAAAATATTCATATTGTTTATTAATACTAATTATTGAATTTTATTTAGGATGAATCTGGAATAAAAAAACTTTAATGCTAAGAAATACGTCCACACATTGTGACGTACAATGATTCTATATCATGAGAGATAGTCGGTATGATAGTTTATAATCATTATTTACAACATTCACTTTCTATTGCTTCCTCCGTAATTTATTCGATTACTATAGTTGTTATATAATTTTAGTAATGGAATTGTTGTTTTTTTGTTTCCAATTCTTAATTTTGGTTTCCTAGATTGAATTTCATTGTAGGTGCATGAATAAAATGTAAAAGGACGTGTGCCTCGTGCAAAACTGTTTTGCACGAGTAGAAAGAAGAAAGATGGAAGTGATATTAATGAACTGACTCAGCAGCAAGTTGTATGTTTAAATTTTTAGATTTAAAATTTTAATATCTATTTTGTGAATTATGTAATCTATTTATATTTTTAACAGGCTCCTTTAGAGTCCCTTTATTCCCAAGAACCTGACAATTTTGGGCCAAACGATCACTTGCATTAGGTGTTGGGAGATGAGAACCCTAGTAGAATACGCTGCCGGTCTAGGAAGAGTATAGTTCTGATGAGCTATTGGACCTCCTCAGGTATATTTTGTAGTGCCAATGAGTTGCAGAAGGTTAAGGCACATGCAGAAAAGGCCGAAAAAGGGCCACCGACATGCAAACACTGTCTACTATGGAAAATACTACATTTGTGAAAATGATGGAAGCTTTACATCCAACACTCCCACCGTAGGCCGGTACTGCTTATGAGAAATATATGTCATCGATGCATTCCATATATGGTGCACCAAGTTGCATTTCTAGTGGTGTTAGAGACGATGGAGAGGAGGAGGCTGAGGTAGAGGAGGAGGAGGGCAAGGAGGAGGCCGAGGCAGATGAGGAGGGAGAGGTGGAGGAGGAGGGTGATGAGGAGGCTGAGGCTGAGTACGAGGTTAAGGAGGAGGGTGAGGATGATGATGGGGATGAAGATGAGGATAAGGGTGAGGGTGAAGATGATGGTAATGATTGTAATGATGATGATGGATAGCCTGATTCGTTACATTTTTGAATGATATTACTGACCATTGATGTTATTTGATTTTTTGTGCCAGAATATATGTGTGATTATGTAGGTCACATTAGCATTATTTTTTATCTATAATTAAAAAAATATGATTTGATGATTTTCTATAAAAACCCATTATTTTAATGAAATTTTAAATTTTTAGTAGTTGATGTAATGAAATTATTTTTTTAACCTTGAAATAATTTGATTATAAAATATGTAAATACCATCCCATGAACCCGAGACAGCCCCCAGACACCCCCCCGAACAGTCCCCCCACCCTCTTCCCTGGACCCTGGACAGCCCCACCGGACAGCCCCTCACCATCCTCCCTAGACCCCGGACAACCTGCAGGCAGCCCCTCCACCCACCCTCCTCCCAGGTCCCTGGGCAACCTCCCAGACATCCTCCCCCCCGGACAGCCTCCGCACCCACCATCCTCGACACCAGACAACCCCCATGACAGACCCCCACACTCCTCCCAAGACTCCGGACAACCTTCCAGATAGCCCCCCCCCCCCCCCCCCCCCCCGTACAACCCCACCACCCTCCTCCCTGGTCCCCAGACAACCCCCAGACAGCCCCTCGAACAAACCCCGGATAGCCCCCACCCCCACATCTTCCCTGGACCCCAGACATCCCCCTGGATAGCCTTGCGGACAGCCCGCCAACCCTCTCCCCAGGACCCTGGATCCCAATCTATGCTCTCTTCAAGATTAAACTTAAATCCCAATGGAAAAGAGGGGTTTATAGCTTCAGAAAGAAGATGATAGAAGAGTGAAAAACCTAATCAAAAATAGGAATAAATGAGATTATTAGACTCACTCGGATAATCATTCTTCACTTGATGACAATCAAAACTCTCATGTGACGTGTCTGAGTCAACCCCTCCTCAAACTGAGGCACGGTGTGGCCGGTACCACTCAGAGTGTCTCACTTTTATTTGAAATGGACAAAATTTTAAATGAAAACAAAAACTAACATACATAAAACTTTCCAAATGGATTCATATTGTGTTTATACTTAAGCACAACGATCCATGAGTCATTTGTGACATGTATGAGTAAACCTTGCCTCAATCCAAGGCAAGGTGTGGTTGGTACCACCCCATGTGTTTCACATTTATTTGAAATGGACCACATTTTAAGTGAAAACAAAAACTGGCCTATGGAAAAAAGACCAAACACATTCAAATTCTATTGATACTTTAAGAAACTGATCCATGGGTCATTATTGATGTGTACTAATCAACTCCTCATCAATCCAAGGCATGGTGTCACAGGTAGCACTCAAAGTGGCTAACTTTTATTTGAAATGGACAACATTTTAAGTGAAAACAACCACTCACATATGAAAAACCGACCCAAAAAATTCGTATTGTGATGATACTTCAACGAAATGACTCATGGGTCATTTTTTATGTATACAATTCAACCCTGCCTCAATCTGAGGCACGATGTGGATGGTACCATTCAAAGTGTCTAACTTTTATTTGAAATGGATAACATTTTAAGTGAAAAAAACAACTGGAATACAAAAAACCAAACAAACCAAATCTGATTCTATTAATACATTATTACAACGATCCATGAGTCATTTGTGACATGTACGTGTCAACCCCACCACAATATAAGGCACAATGTGGCAAGTACCACTCAAAGTGTCTCACTTTTATTTGAAATGGAAAACTTTTTTGGTGAAAAAAACATATAGCATTTAGAAAATCAACTAAATGAATTCGGATTGTGTTTATAATTCAACATAACTATCCATGGGTCATTTAATACATTTACGAGTCAACCCCGCCTCAATACAAGGCATGGTGTGGCCGATATCACTCACTGTATCTCACTTTTATTTGGAATGGCCAACATTTTAATTTAAAACAACAACATGAATATAGAAAACCAACCAAACACATTAAGATTATGTTGATACTTTGGGAAAAGGATCCATGGGTCATTTGGGACGTGTACGAGTCATCCTAGCCTCAATCCAAGGCACATTGTGTCCATTAATAAATGTGTCATTATTTTGTTTAAAATAGATACTCATTTAAGTAAAAACAACTAGCATACGGAAAACTGACCAAAAACATTCTTATTGTGTTGATAATTTAGTAAAAAGATCCATGGGTCATTTATAACATGTACGAGTCAACCCCACCTCAATACGAGGCACAGTTTGACTAGCACCACTCAATGCGTATCTCTTTTGTTTCAAATGGAGATAATTTTATGTGAATACAACAACTGTCAATTGGAAATCCATCCATTGGCATTCAGATTCTATTGAAACTATATGAAAACGATCCATGGGTCATATGTGATGTGTACAGGTCAACCCTGCCTCTATACGAGGGCCGGTGTGGCCGGTACCACTCAAAATGTTTCACTTTTATTTGAAATGGATAGGATTTTAAGTGAAAAAAACAACTGTGATATGTAAAATCAACCAAACGCATTGGGATTGTGTTTATACATAAGGAAAAAGATCCATGGGTCATTTGTAATGTGTATGATTCAACCCCATCTCTACCCGAGGCTCGGTGTGGCCAACACCATTCAACGTGTCTCTCTTTTGTTTCAAAATAACGTCATTTTAGGTGAATACAACAACTGACATATGGAAAACTGACCAAAGGCATTCTGATTATATTGAAACTTTAGGAAAATGATCCATGGGTCATATGTGATGTGTACGATTCATCCCTACCTCCATATGAGGTGCGGTGTGGCCAAAAACACTCAAAGTGACTCTCTTTCATTTGAAATGGACATAATATTTAGTGACAACAACAACTCACATACAGAAAACATAACAAACAGATTTTGATTGTGTTGATACTTCAAAAAAACGACCGATGGGTCATTTTTTTTTCATAAAAGTCAATCCCACCTCAGTCCAAGGCACGGTGTGGTCAGTAGCACTCAAAGTGTCTCACTTTTATTTGAAATGGACAACATTTTAAGTGAAAAAAAGAAGTGGAATACAAAAAACAAACCAAACGCATTCAGATTGTCTGGATACATTATGAAAATGATCCATGGGTCATTTGGGATATGTAAGAGTCAACCCTGCCTCAATATGAAGGCCGCTGTGTCTAGAACCACTCAAATTGTCTCACTTTTATTTGAAATGAACAAGATTTTAAGTGAAAACAACAACTTCTATACGGAAAACTAACCAAATGAATTGATATTCTGTTGAAACTCTATGACTACGATCCATTGGTCATATGAGACATGTATGAGTAAACCCCTCCTCAATCTGAGGGCAGGTGTGGCCCGCACCACTCAAATTGTCTCACTTTTATTTGAAATGGACATGATTTTAAGTGAAAACAACAACTGGCATATGGAAAACCAACCAAACACATTAGGATTGTGTTGATACATTAGTAAAATGATCCATGGGTAATTTTTTATGTGTATGAGTCAACCCTACCTCAATCCAAGGCACGGTGTGGCTGACACCACTCAAAGTGTCTCTCATTTGATTCAGAGAGACATCATTTTAAGTGAATACTACAACTGACATATGGAATTCCAACCAAATACCTTTAGATTGTGTTGATACTTTATGAAAATGAATCATGGGTAATTTTTTATGTGTATGATTCATCCCCGCCTCAATACAATGCACGATGTTGCTCGTAGCACTGTATGTGTCTCACTTTTATTTGAAATGGTCAACATTTTAAGTGAAAACAACAACCAGAATATGTAAAACTGACCAAACACATTCAAATTGTGTTGATAAATCAACAAAAAGATCCATGGGTCATTTTTGACGTGTACAAGTCAACCTCTCCATAATATGAGGCATGGTGTGGCAGGTACCACTCAACATGTCGCACTTTTATTTGAAATAGACAACATTTTTGGTGAAAAAAACAACTAGAATACATAAAATTGACCAAAATCAGTCAAATTGTGTTGATACATTACGAAAATGATCCATGGGTCATTTTTGACATGTAAGTGTCAACCCCGCATCATTCTGAGGTGTGGTGTGGCTGGTACCACTCAAAGTGTCTCTCTTTTGTTTCAAAAGGACATCATTTTAAGTGACTACAACAACTGACATTAAAAAATCCAATGAAAGGCATTTTAAATTTTGTTGAAACATTAAAAAACCGATCCATAGGTCGTATGTGATGTGTACGAGTCATGCCCACCTCAATCTAAGGGTCAGTGTGGCCGACACCACTCAAACTATCTCACTTTTATTTGAAATGGACACAATTTTAAGTGAAAACAACAACTGGAATAAGGAAAACTGACCAAATACATTTGGATTGTGTTAATACATTAGGAAAATTATCCATAGGTCAATTTTGACCTGTAAGAGTCAACCCCACATCAATCCGAGTCGTGGTCTGGACGATACCTTTCAAAGTGTCCCTCTTTTGTTTCAAAAGGACATCATTTTATGTGAATACAACAACTGACATACGGAAAACCGAACAAAGGAATTCATATTTTTTTTAACACTATAAAAATTACATACGGGTCATATGTGACTTGTAAGAGTCAACCCCACCTCAATATGAGGGCTGGTGTGGACGACACCACACAAACTGTCTCACATTAATTTTAAATGGATAGGATTTTAAGTGAAAACCACATCTGGCATACAGAAAAAAGACCAAACATAATCATATTGTGTTGATACATTAGGAAAATGATCCATAGGTAATTTGTGATGTGTATGAGTCAACTCCGCCTTAATCAGAGACACAGTGTGGCCGAAACCACTCAAAGTGCCTCTCTTTTATTTCAAAAGGACATCATTTTAAGTGAATACAAGAACTGAAATGCATAAAACTGAAAAAAGGAATTAGGATAATATTTAAACTTTAGGAAAACGATCCATAGATAATATTTGATGTGTACGAGTCAACCCCACCTCAATTTGAGGGTTTGTCTGTCTGGAACCACTCAAAATGACTCACTTTTATTTGAAATGGACATGATTCTAAGTGAAAACAAAAAATGACATGTATAAAACCGACCAAACACATTAGGATTGTGATGCTAAATTAGGTAAATAGTCCATGGGGCATTTTTTACATGTACGAGTCTACCCTGCCTCAATTCGAGGTGTGGTGTGGCCAGAACCACTTAAAGTGTCTCTATTTTGTTTCAAAAGGACATCATTTTATGTAAAACAACAACAATCATACAGAATACTACCAAACGCATATGGATTGTGTTTATACATCATAAAAATGATCAACGGGTCATTTTTGATGTGTAAGAGTCATCTATGTTTCAATCTGAGGCACAGTATGGCTGTTACCACTCAAAGTGTATCACTTTTATTTGAAATGGAAAACATTTTAAGTGAAAACCATAACTGGCATACCGAAAACTGACCAAACGCATTTAGATTATATTGATACATTAGGAAAATGATCAATGGGTCATTTATGACATGTAAAAGTAAACCCCTCCTCAATCTAAGACACGGTGTGGCCAGTACCACTAAAAGTGTCTCACTTTTATTTGAAAGGGACAACATTATAAGTAAAAACAACAACTATCATACAAAAAACCAACCAGATGCATTCAGATTGTGTTAATACATCAAACCAACGATCCATGGGTCATTTTTGACATGTATGAGTCAACCCTACCTCAATAAGAGGAATTGTGTGACCGGTACCACTCAATGTATCTCACTTTTATTTGAAATGGACAACATTTTAAGTGAAAACAATAACTAGCATATAGAAAACCGACCAAACGCATTCAGATTCTATTGATACTTTAGGAAAAGTATCCATCAGTCATTTGTGACATGTAAGAGTCAACCCTGCCTCAGTCCGAGGCCTAGTCTAGCCGATACCACTCAACCTGTCTTTACTTTGATTAAAATGTATACACTTTTATGTAAAAACAACTGGCATACAGAAAACTGACCAAACACATTCAGATTGTGTAGATACATTAGGAAAACGATCCATGGGTCATTTATGATGTCTACGAGTCAACCCCACCTAAATCCAAGGTGCGGTGTGGCTAGAAACACTCAAAGTGTATCTTATTTGTTTCAAAAGGAGATCATTTTAAGTGAATACAACAACTGACATATAGAAAACTAACCAAAGAAAATTGGATTATGTTCAAAAAATACGAAAAATATCTATGGGTAATATGTGATGTGTACGGGTCAATGTCGCCTCAATATGAGGGCCGGTGTGGCCGACACTACTCAAACTGTCTCACTATTATTTCAAATGGACAAAATATTAAGTGAAAAAAAACTGGCATACGGAAAACTGACCAAAAAAATTGGAATTGTGTTGATACTTTAGGAAACCGAGTCATGGGTAATTTGTGACACGTACAGGTCAAACCTGCCTCAATCTGAGGTGCGTTGTGTCTGGAACAACTCAAAGTGTCTCTTTTTTGGTTCAAAAGAACATCATTTTAAGAGAATACAATAATTTACATATGGAAATCTGACCAAAGGAATTCAGATTTTGTTTAAACAATCAGACAATGCTCAACGGGTCATATGTGACATGTACGAGTCAACTCCGCCTCAATCCAAGGGCTGGTGTGGCAGCACCACTCAAACTATCTCACTTTTATTTTAAATGGACAAGATTTAAAGTGAAAACAGCAACTAGCATACGGAAAACTGAACAAACGTTTTCAGAATATGTTGATACTTTAGGACAACGATCAATGGGACAATGTTGACGTGCATGAGTCAACCCCTCTTCAATCTGAGGCGTGGTGTGGCCGACACCACTCAAAGTGTCTCTCTTCTGTTTAAAATAGACATCATTTTAAGTGAAAACAACAACTGACTTACGAGAAAACCTACCAAATGCATTAGGATTCTTTTGAATCTTTTTGTAAATGATCCATGGGTCATATGTGACCTATTAGAGTCAACCCTACCTCAATCCGAAGTTCGGTGTGGTCGTCACCACTCAAAGTTTCTCTCTATTGTTTAAAATGAACATCATTTTAAGTGAAAACAACAATGAACATACGGAAAACCGAAAAATGCATTTGACTATTGTTGAAAATTTAGGGAAACGATCCATGGGTCATACGTGACGTATATGATTCAACCCCAGCTCAATTCAAGGCGCAGTGTGGCTAGTACCACTCAATGAGTCTTCCTTTTCTTTAAAATGGACATCATTTAAGTGAAAACAAAAACTAACATACGGAAAACCAACCAAACGCATTTTTATTCTGTTGAAACATTAGAAAAATGATACATGGCTCATATGTGACGTGTAGAAGTCAACCCATCCACAATTTGAGGCATGGTGTGGCCGGTATCACTCTAACTATCTCTCTTTTGATTAAAATTGACATCATTTTAAATAAAAACAACTGTCATACGAAAAACCGACCAAATATATTCGTATTATATTGATACTTTAGAACAACGATCCATGGGTTTTATGTGATTGGTATGAGTCAACCCCGCCTCAATCCAAGGCATGGTGTGGCTGGTACCACTCAATGTGTCTAACCATTATTAGAGATGGAAAACATTTAGTGTGAAAACAACAACTAGCATACAGAAAACTAACCAAACACATTCAGATTCTGTTGATAATTTTTGACTACAATCCATGAGTCATCATTGACATGTACGAGTCATCCCTGCCTCAATCCAAGGCACGATGTTGCTAGTATCATTCCATGTTTATGTCTTTTGTTAAAAATGGACATCATTTTATATAAAAATAACTGTTATACGGAAAACTGACCAAACATATTCAGATTTTGTTGATACATTATTTTGGGGTTATTAGCTTATAATTTCTGAATTAAATCATGTATGTGTCATAGAAATGCAATTTTGTATTTATTCATAATTCAGTATAACACACCCTCTTAGAAACCACCACCCCCATGGACTTCCCCCACCTATGGACACCCCCACCCCTCGGGACACCCACAACCCCTTGTATGTAATATTATATATGTGTAATATATAATTTAACATTCTGTACGCAACATAATTCATTTTGTATGTGTTATTGATTCATATTTCCGAATTCATTACATAATTAATTCTGCATGTATTCAATTGAGAATTCAATTATGAATTCTATATTGCAAAGGGTAATTGGGTTCATATACAAGATTATAATTGTGGTACATTCCATGGTTATAAGAGTATCCTGTTTTTATATGCTTTTTTGTTCTGTAGGAGGTGTTTTTGTTTCTATTAATAGTGTATGCAGGTGTATGTGGTTGAGTGTGCACTGGAGGAGATTTTAGGTGGTTGGTATTCCAAATTCTTGAAATACACAATACCAATGGTTTACTAAAACCGTTGGGGTAGTTTTGTACATATGTTTACCCATGGTTTTAGTAAACCATTGGTAAAACATGAAAATGATTATATTTCCAATGGTTTTACAAACTGTTGGGAATACTCGGATTACACTACCCTTTACCAACGGT
The DNA here is from genome assembly GCA_963277665.1 of Viscum album. Taxonomy (NCBI): domain Eukaryota; kingdom Viridiplantae; phylum Streptophyta; class Magnoliopsida; order Santalales; family Viscaceae; genus Viscum; species Viscum album. The sequence continues at coordinate 336,553,460 of OY728142.1, read as the reverse complement.
TTTACAAACCCCTAGGAATAACTGGATTACACTGCCTTTCCCAATGGTTATACTAAACCAATTGGTAATGGGCTATCCCAATGGATTACATACCAATGGTTTTCCAAACCATTGGTATCTAGTATACCAATGGTTTGGATAACTTTACCAACATTTTGAAACAGTTAGTAAAGCCTTAGTTTTTAGTAGTGTCGTTAGACATTAAAGGAAATATAAAATATGTATTGCATGCTCTATTAGAATTGATATCAATGTTAATATTTTTGGGGATAGCACCCACTGAAAATGAAAATTGAACATATTTATCTCTGGCTTGTCAAACATTAAGATAGATTGAGAAGGTGGAATTTTTTTTTCATTTTCATAGTATTATTTTACATAGTGGTTATTCTTGAAATGTTATAAATTTTATGTCATTGAATGATTGTACATTAATATGTATAATATACCATTATTTAAAAAATATTATGCAACAACTTCTACCAGCCACACTATGTGGTATATTGTCAATATTTATATGAAATACTATCATCAGGTTAGTTAATTATTCCATCTCCTTTTGTAGAAATTCTATAGATCAAAATCTGATATATGTTTTAGAGAATTAAACAACACTTATTTGATGTCAATTAAAAATTTATTTCCCACATATGTTTTTTGATATGATGGTTTATCTAGTGATTCATTCGATGCATGAGATAAGAATATATATGCCTATTTATTTACTATGTATTTATCTTGATGAAAGATATATGAAAATTTTGAAGGGGTGTGTAAAAAATAATTATTATCTAGAGGCCTTTATTTTTCATAAATTTTTATATAAAGTGTTGATTCAATTATTTATTAATTATTTTTATGAATTGGATCATATTGGTTTCCCTATTTCTAGATATATGACAGTTGATAGTGATCGTAGAGGGATTCGAGGCATAAATGTAATGATCATTCCATGCGGGGAAGTAATGAAGTAACATTAATATATTTTGAACAAAAAAGATGAGAGTAAATCATTTATATCACCACCTATTATAGAATTTATGTTACGATATATGAAATGAAATGAAAAGTGGTTGATGATTCCATATAAAAATACAATTTTCTCATGGTTTAAGAAGAAATTCATCACATATATATCTACATTAGAAATATTGAAATGGTATGTAGGGAGACACCTCTTAATATGAACACATGGTCTAGTTTTTATATTAATGGGTATACATTTTATTGAAATAAGCTGGATTAAATGAATACAATTGAAAATTTTTGTTTAACGGTTGTCACTGAAGCTCTTCATTTTTTTCAGTGAAAAAGTTAAGAACCTAGATTATGCATCAACTACAAATTTTGAGTTCTTGAAAACATATGTAAAATTTATTTTATAAATAATCAATTCATTATGTTTAAGTGTAATTGGTTTCGAGTAATTATGGTCTTAAAAATGATGAATATGGGTTTAAACTTGTTGAATTAAAATGATTTAGTTGCAATGAGGAACCCTATATCACAACCATACATGATAAGAAAATATTTGATGTCATTGATCTATCTAATGATAAGTGTTCCAACATTTTTAAAGGGAAAAGAATCCATTTTTTTGATGTGGATGATGTTGATGTAATTGATTTATATCGGGCTTATTCATCTACTATACAATATCCTGATAAGAGTGTCTATAATGCAGATATAATTAATGAAATATGAAATGATCATGCAGAAGGGAAATGGGAAAATACTATAGTAATATCCTAAGTAATTTTTCAATTATTTAATTTATATCTCTTTTTTTACTTTTATGAGTGTAAAAAATGTATTATTTAATAAATATTGGAGAGTTAATTATATATATTCAATTATTTATTTTATCTTTTGTGTTAATTTTTAATATTCCATGTTTATTGTTAAACATTTTTTTATTAAAACACATGATATAAATTAATATATTTCGGATTAGATTACACATCTCTGAACACTTTTTCAAACAATGATATTTATATTTTTAATTATTTATGTATTTTTACAAGTATTTTGTATATTTAATAGTTCACCTACGAAATTTTTTGGTTATGAATGATAACATTATTTAAAAGAAACATACACATCTGTGCCACTTTTTTAAATAAATATTTCTATTTCAATGTTTTCTAATTAGTTACTTGTCATATAATTTTTAGGTAGACATGAATTTAATAACATTTTCCTATTATAATGACAGATACAGATATGGAGGTAGATGAACAACTATATAGGTTTTTCCTTTTTCATATTAATAAATTGGTATCAATATAATTATTTAATTAAAGATGATATTCAATTAACAAAAAATAATAATTTGAGGCCTACAAATGAGATATATTCGAGGGAGACTTCTCCATTTAGTATTCAAAAATTGAATCATCCAGTTAGTAAAGGTGGCATTATACATTATCATAGATTACCACCATATCATGGAGAAGAGGTATTACATATTCATTTTGATTATAATAATAATGAAACTAGCCCAAATGAAACTCAATTTTTTATCTATATTTGAATGTAAATTCATTGATAGTTAATTACGTTATATCCCAATTAGAATTTTATTGATAAAAAGATGATAGATCAGCTTTGAGAGGCCTTAAAAGTAATATTTATCAATTGATTTATTTTATCTCATTTTTAAAATATGATATATTGTAAATTAATAATATATATGTTATGAAACTACAGACGACATTCAATTTCGTCGTATCAAAAGTTGTAAAGAAAAGAAGACTTTATTTTTCACCATTTAAATGGAGGGATTTCACAACAATGTTCAAAAAAATTTATTTTGTTTGAATGATATAACATGAAATCACATACCTCAACTATCTATTTTTAGATGAAGATACATTTAAGAAATTTTTTTCCCCCTTACAAGATGAAAAAAAATTGTACGAATTATATATATTCCTAATATGTTATTAGTTTACATTTTTTAAAATTGGTCTCCTGAAAATCCCATCAAGTCATTTAGTTGAATAATTTTAACCCTCATACTTTATCTCATGGTGGGTATCATTTATTTGGGAAAATATTATTGAGGAAATGTTTGAAGCACTAAAAGATCACCGCCCTAGTGGTTCTGAGGAGGTCCAATTCGGTCGTCCATCTCCACCCACTAGACATGAGAAATGGAAAAGTGTGAGAAGAAAGAAAAAATGAAAATTATCTTATAAAGAAAGGTGAGTATGAAACTAAAATAATTAAAAGTAAATAACTGATTTTTTCATATATTGTGCTAATTTATAAATTAACAATAGTGATATGCAATTTCTAATTTTCATTTCAAGATGAATATATTGTGAAATCAACACAGTACACTTTTATCCTTAGGGGTAGGATGGACTTCCTTTCCAGTGCATTAAAAAATCCAAAACACCATTTCCTCATAAGAGGTATTGAGGTGGGTTTTATCATTCAAAAAGTGTTTTCCATCAAAGTAATCATTCAAGAGACACATAAATTGAATCCTTAAATGCTCAGCTGAATTATATGATGGATTCCACAGGTGATAAAATTCAATCCACTATGTTTAAGGCTATGTTATAAAAAAGTGAAGAGATAGTAAAAATTTGCGTAGCCTTCCTAGCCCTCGTAGCCTTCCCATATTGTCTATTTAGATCCTCTAGCACATTTTTCAGACCCAACCTTATATTGTGATTTGTATGGAGGTGATCTGGATGTACATAGTATAGATTTTTCAATTTTTCAATTTTTAGGGGTTTCTACACATCACTAGCTTGTTCATTTAATTGAGGTTAGAGTATTGATACATGATATTACTGATCATACTGCTCTACAACCATTATTTAATGTGGATATTGACAAATTTGGGGACTGTATGGGAAAATTTTTACTTTTTTCATCTTTACATATTCATCATATTTAATATTAGGTATGTGTTTTTTAATATATTAATTACATGTGATTGAAAATTACTTATAACGTTCTATGACATTTTACATGTATAGGAGTACCTAAAATCCACAGAAATGTCACAAATGAATCAAAAGGATAGTTATGAATAAACAATAGATACATCAGCTATTTCAGATAGATAGAATGATTATCTCAAGATTCTCCTTACTCTAATAATATCTATGAGTTTCATATGTCATCTAATATAAGTGAAAGAGAATATCCATTGAGAATATCCTATAAAGATTGTATATATGTAATTGAGTTTTAACAGTTCACCATGAATGTGTTGCAATTGTTTTCCATGTACGTAAATTTTACTTTAAGATTTTATTTTTCCATTAAATATGATTTAAATTGACTAAAAATATTAAATTTTTAAATATGTATCTACCCATGATACTTGTTCGAAATGATAGTAGAAAAATTTATGGTCTCATAGATACATAATATATTTCATTGGATGTTCAATATGTGTTGACTAAAAATAATGTGGCATATATTTGTGATATGTTATCAATGATTAATATTGGGTGTTGGTTTATGCCATATAATGATGCTTAATAGAAAAACCACAATTACGATTTAATTTTCATTATAATGTGATTAAATGTGAAATTTTTATATTGTTTGGGAATGGGATTTTAGGTGTATTTTGCCTAAGATAAAACAAGTTATTTTCATTTTTATATTTATTTGGTGGTGTGAGTAGAATAATTTCCACCATGTTATACTAGTATGTTTTTTAATTATTTTGTTCATTATGATTAATTATCATTTTTTACGTTTATTATTAGTTTGTATGTATTATAATGTAGGTCATGGAAAAAATTTAACAAAGATAATTTGTCATTACATAAGCCCAATGAAATAAAATATGTGAAAATAAAGGAAATTATTTTTTATATAAGATATTAGTATTTTTAGATATATATATGTGCACATATATAAATTTTTATTATAATGTTACTGTTTTATTTACGGTATTTTCATCATAAAAAAGTATATGTTAAATGTGGTTTTTATGTTTAATGATTCATTTATGATATAATCACTACCGGGGTAACAACTCATTATGATGAATTTATACATATTAAATATATTTTATTTTCAATAATAGTAATCATCATTTTTAATATAATATCATGAAACACAATTGGAGATGATTAATAACGCTGATTCATATATCCACGTATACCTTAACCATCTTTATTCATTGTTTGTAAACTACTTTTTTAGTATTATTTGGATTTAAGATATATATATTCTTAGGTTTTTTATTAATATAACATTTTCCTAATAAAATACACTCAAAAAACCTTCATTTATCTTATTATAATAAGTGTTCTAATGTATTGAGATCAAATGAATTATTCAAAAATAATCAATAATAATCATTTTGTAAATATCATTTACGTATTGGTTAATATTACTAAATAATAAAAATGCGTATATAATGTTTTGATTAACTAGATAAAAGTATGCATTTTTGAAGATTTTTATTCAATGTTACATGATGTCTGATTACATTAAAGTAGTTTTTTATTAGAGGGATTTTTATTATTGCGGGGATGTAATATTGAAATATTTCAAAACAAACATTTTACTACTTGGCATCGTTTAAAAGAACCCGACACAAAATCATTAAAATAAACCAAAAATAGTTTTCTACATCGATTTTCCCAAAAAATGATGCCATAAACAAAATTTTGATTTATTTTTTGTGTCTATTTATAGTGGAAACTACCGTATAAATTCATACCAAAAACACTTTTTGAGATCAACTTCATCTATAATCCAACGTAGAAAATAAGACATAAATATATGTATATTGTCATTTTCTGCATTAGTTTTTAAAAACCCATAATCGAAAGCCTTATTTTTCACATCACTGATATAGACATATATTAAAAACTAACATCATAATTGATTAAAATAGACATTAAATCATATTTTTTAATAGTGTATACAATATTCATTTCGATTTTACATGACAAATTAACCAGAAAATTCTTAAATATGGAGGGAGGATAGGTTATTCTTAATTTATCTTTGTTAACTTCATCCATTTTAGTCACATATGATTTCCCTATTTCATTTTTTCAAATATTTTTGAGGTAGATCACCATTTTTAATCATTGGATTTGGACACATTCAAGTGAAATTCCAATATCCCAAAAAATGAAACATAATAGTGTTGAAGGCTCATCCAAACGAGTTTTTTTCATTATTTGAATCATTATATTTCTTTTTCATTTCACTTCGGCATTAATCCAATCAATGATCATCCTTTCTACACATAAAACATTTAATAGTTTCATTAAAAAATTACCACCATGCATCATTCCACACATAGAGAAAAAATAAAGGCTCATCTTCCTATCTCCATGGTTTTTTGATTGAAGATTTAACACCATCTACATCTTCAAGTTAAAACCATAAAATTGATTCATAAATACAAATTCCATATCAAATTTGATTGCACAATTCACAATCTCTTCATCACTTCAAATGTCTCTTATGTTGATAACTATTCTATGATTTTGATTTAATCCACTAAAGAACCTATCAAACATACATTCTGGTTGAATGATAATTCCAAAAGCACATCGTTAAAGAATTCAAATATTATCCTCATAGTCGTTGATATATTAATTACACTTTTTATTCAACTATTGTATCTCTTTTCTATCATCATATGACTGACATGGGGAATATACTTTTTGAAGAATATGATATCAAACTCATCTAAATATTTGGAATAAATTTCATCTTTCTTCCTCATATTTTTATTAGAGTCCACCATTAGCCTGATTCACCTTTTAACAGAAAAACTGCTAGAACAAATATCACATGATCTGAAATTTGGATAATTGAGAATATCATTTCTGTCGTATAGATGCAATTTTCAAAATAAAAACTGGATTAGTGGATCTTATGAAATACGTTGGATGTTGCCTCATGATATATTAAATAAGAGGTCGTTCCTTCCTTTGATCATTTGGATGTTCTTAATGATTCATAGCTAGAGAAATCTATGTGTGAATATAAATTATTTTTTTGATCTATATCCTAAAGCATTATGATTATTAGGAGACCAATTGTTGCATTATCCCTCACAATCACCATTAACATGCTTCTTTCGGGTTCCAAAAATTGACTAAATACAAAAAAACATAATTTAAGATATAATTATCATCGAGAGGAAACAAATAAGCATGAAAATTCACTAATAGAATGTCTAAATTATAACACTATCTTTAATATATAATACCAAATGTTTTCCAAGGTTTTTTATAGACAACATATATTTAAAAACATCATGATGGTTCAGGAATTGTTTCTGAATTCCCAATTCCTATCTCCTGGGGGTGTCAAACCATGCGTGTAGTAATCCCATTTCCATTTAACAGATTACCCTAAGTACGAAACGAAACATCATGTCAGAGTTGTTACCCCTATGTACATATATTCCATATCCACCTTAAATTGTATTATCCATAAAGGGTGGTATTTCTGTGAAACCACATACTCTATCCTTTACCAATATTATTTGACATTTTCCTAAACATTAATTCATAATTATAATTATCTTTAGATACATACCATGAAATATCTATACGTATATACATAGGGAACTCATTGATTATTTCTCATCCTAGTTTCCTAAGGATGTCTAATTAATCCATTTGATACCTACTATAGTGACCCAAGCTTAACATTCAAGGATATTTGATCATTATATATGAATAAACTATACATTAAAAAAATAAATTACTGTGAAACATAATAGATTAGTGACTTTGGAATCATGGATAAGAATCATATATCCATCGTGATGTTCTTTAACATCTCAAATAATGATCTCCAACTTTAGTGCTTCAACACGATAACGTTTTCTTATCCATTGGGGAAGGAATCAAAAAAAGGGGGAGAATAAAATAAAAAGTAAGGGTAAATATAAGTGATTTGTATACATAAATATGAGAATAAGGGTATGATAAGAAGGCCATTAAAATAGAAGATCGTACCATGGTTATCAAATATCATATACATGAATCATGGAATATATCATCAAAGATTCTAAGACATTAATCATAACAAAATAAATCTCACAAGCAAAGAAATTGTGAAGAAGGAATAAAACATAGGATTTATGGAATACATATAAGAATATAAAATTCTTTATCAGGCATACTTATAAATAATGTTATAAATTTTTAGGATTGGGATAAGACCCATGTACCTGCTATAAATTTGGGCTAATAATAAATTTTCACTATTACCATTAGGTTTGGAAAAAAACATGTGATATCTTTATTTAAGGCTTCTACAATAACCCACATAACTTTTAGTTTTTATTAAGGGGAAAAATACAAGGGTACCCTAATACTTTTAGGCTTCGGATATAACCCATGTTCATTTTTATTTATAGGACTCTTCTACAACCAGTGCACCCAATTTATTTTATAAATGGTATAAAACTGATGTACCATCATTTTTGGGATTGGGAAATAACTAGTGTACCCATTCCACTAATATAAAACATGTCATTAACCAATATATTTGAGGAATTTATATATCCTGCCAATGTGATAATAAAATAATTCATAAAACTATAAGAATATCATGCCCCCTAAATAGATATATGTTTTATAAAAATAAAATAATAACCCATGAAATGAAATTAATATTATTAACAGTTCATCACATCATACCCTATAAAAAATATAGGTTTCATAATGAAATAATAACCCGTGAAAATAAGTATCTTTAAAACCAATAATAATCATGGAAGCGAAATGGTATTCTTAAGATTAATTACATGAACATATAACCAATTAATGAAATAATAATAATGGATACATTGGATAATAATCATTATGGGCATTATTATCATCAAAAAATATTATCACAGATGAAAAAAACGTGGAATGATGTGTTTGAAAAAATTTATTTGGGTAAATATCCTTCCTTTATTGAAATAGTATCTTTAAAATATAAATCCTTTTAGAAAAAAGTTTCCTTAAAATTACTAATAGAATCATTAGAACAATTTTAAACCATATATATATATATATATATATATTTATTAATATTCACAAAAATTAATCTTATAACATGAAAATATGTTCGAAAGGATTAACAGTAGATAAATTTGTACATGTCAAAAGAGGTAAAAATAACATTACTTTTGTATAGTAGAAAAGGATGGAAAATTGCATCTCTTAGAAAGAAAAATTAATATTTATTTGAAAAACTTATTAAATGATGAAAATGGATGAAATAAATTTTAATGATCAGAGGAGAGTTTTATATTATTATTGGTGGGTCTTTTTAGAATACCAGGTTTTTTGACCGATGAGAGGGTAAAGTCGAGAATTAATATTTCTTTTGTTAATATATTATTTAAAAGAAATTTGAAAAAGGATCCAAAAAATTAGTATATAATGAATAACTAGAGGACATTAAAACTCATTATTTTCAGGAGATATGGATCATAATATTTAATCAAATTATTTTATTCATTAACAACTTTTAAAAGAAATGGTAATGATTCAAACAGTTATTATCCTGTGGAAACATGGGATCATACTATACATGTAAGAAAAAATAATTAAATGAAACTTAGAATATCGTGAAAATAATTAAATTCATGAAATAACCAAAAAAAATTAATTATATAAACCTAAAAATGAATTTATGCTCATAAGAAAACGTAAGTCTCAATGAAGGAAAATTGTGATAGAACTATTTTACAATTTGTTAACATTTGTAACATAAACCCTATGATATAGAGGTTATAAAATTAATATTTAAACAAAAAAATTATCAATTAAAATATTTTAATAAATCCATGGTAATTATACAAAAAACACAAATGAAATGGGTGGTTTATGAAGCTTGTATCTCACAAAAATAAAAAGATGGTAAAATCATCGTACCATATATCTTGATTCTTGCCCTACTCATTAAAAACTCATATATAAAAAATATAAATTGATAATAAATATTTTAAATCTCAATATTATTTTATATAACACCATATATGTTTTTATTATGACTTTATATTAACCACTTGATAGCAATATCATGTTAATGTTACACTTCAGGTAATATTTTCTTAGTTTTTCACTTATGAATTAATTTGTTATATCAATGGTACTTATAATTATATGATGATTTATAGAATGTAAAACATGATATAAATTTTCATTTCATTATATTTTTATAATAATAATCTTTCGCATTTATAATTCTGAAATGTAATACACTATCCATGGAGATGGTAAGTCATACATACACATGGACGTAGTTTCTGTTTTTATAGTCATATTGAAATAAATTATGTAAACTACATATGTTTATATATATATAATTATTAAAATATAATTATTATATCATATATAATCTTTAAAACCTTACTTAATACACACCATGTAGTGTGTGAATGAATCACATCGCTTTGAGGGGGCAGTAGACCACATTTCCCAAACGAGATTATCAACTTAACACAAAATCAAAATTTAAAAAGGTCTGAATTTATAAAATTAATAAAGAAGTTTAAATAAATAATTAATATCATAATTTAAAATATATCATATTATTTCCCATTATAATGGCTACTATGATGTTTGGTTATGAAAAAAATGAGCAACTATGGATTCTTAAGGAAGTAGTTCACTATACACAGAAATAATATGTTTGTTACCCATTAGAGGGGTTTTTTGTAATTTTAGGTATAAATAGTATCATATCAAAATCATATTATATTTAAAATTATTTTTCTGTTACACAGAAATGTAATAAATTGAGTGGAGGGGTAGAGAAGGAAAATAATAGAAAGGAGTTGGAGAGAAGTCATTAACTCTTAATCAGGGAACTCCATTTTGTTTGTGGAAAAAGGAAACCTTGGACTATATTAATCCAAAGGCAAGGATTATAAAAGTATTGGAGGGTTTTTGGGGAGTATATTAAGTAGTTATTTTCTGATATTATTTTTCATTAGAGGTGTGAAAAAGAGGGAGAGGTGGTAGCCTTTTATATGGACAGAAATAGACTCAAATGGATTTTTTGAAAATAAGTTAGGTGTACACACGTCCTTGGATAAAAAAATCAAAACAAACCATCCCAAATAATGAATTTAAGGTATTCAGTCAAAATACGGTCATTAAATCTATTTTGTAAAAGTTGATAGGTCATCTGGGCAATAAATTTTATGGTTTAGTCCTTAATTAAGATTAATTTGACCTTAATCACCATGAGTAATATTAATCACTTTCACTAATAATTTTGGATAAAAATTAAATTTATCTTAATGGAAAAGAAATTTGAAATTTATTAAAATAATTTGTGTCCATTTTTAGAAATTAAATTTTGAGATGTTTTAAAATTAATGTTAAGGTTAATCCCGTATATATGTGGAAAAAAGAGTTTATATAGTAGAAATTTTTTCAATTTTTTGTTAACATTTTATATTCTATTTAAAGATTTAATTGATTCTAATGAAATAAATTTTGTTTATAGTTTCAAAATTTTTCTATTTGGACATTGAAAAAATTAACATATAATTTAACATGTATAATTTATAAAGGAAAATCCATTTTTAACTAAAATACAGTAGTTTTAAATATTTATAAAAAATGATGTTTCCTTAAAAAATCCATAAAATTTACCACAGGTTAATTTATAAATTATGAATTAAAATATTGTGTTTATTTTATATGATTGAAATTTTAAAATCATCAAAAATTATTTTTATTGTTTTTTACAAAAGGACATGAAATTTAGTTCCTTATAGAAAATTCTTTTTTCTAAACATATAAAGGCTATACAAAAAATTATATTTTTCATTATCAATAATTTTTATTTATATAAAAACATAATAAAAGTATTTGAAAATTATTAAATTACTATTAATATTATTATGTTTTAATGGCTAGGTTATAACTCACTCATTTATATAAATAGAAAAAAATGATACATTGTAGAAACTTGATATTATATGTAATGTACGCCACATCAATTTTCCCTATGAAATGATTATATTACTTAGTGAAAATGAAAATAAAATAGAAAATGTAATTTATTAAGGTAAAATAGCATTACTACCATAATAGAATTTCCTTTTACATGTAATCAATTTTCATATTCATTTATAATTAACTCTAAACCTAAGAATTAATATTATATAGTAAAACTATATATTTTTATAAATTAGTTAATAATATTCATAACCAAAAATTTAATGTCAATGTTTTATATTATTATATTAAATAATAATATTTAATAAGATATTATTTTTTAGTAATCCTCAGTCTTGAGTGTGAAAAAGTTGATTGAGGAATTTCATAATTTCATTTAACAAAACATATCCTTGAAGTTCAATGAAGAGGAAGATAAGATTTTTGTTGTCTACAGTATTTGATTAACATTGTGTTGCATTTAACACAAAATTAACAAAATTATTTTATATAAAATAATCTATTTCTATGTTGTGTTAAATGAAAAATATCAAAAAGGATATGTTAATTGGAAAAAATTTAATTTCAAAAATCTCAGGGTGTTATATGTCATCTCTTACTGGCTTATTTACAAGAACATGGTTGGTAATTGTCACTATACCACTTTAAATGATATAATATTTACATAGATTCTTATTGCAAGCTCTATCATATATAGTTTTCCCGTGTCTTAGTTCTCCATGTGATAATTATCTTACCATTTGAATATGATGCATGTTGTTAGTTATTTCAAAATGAATGATGATTTCTAAAAAAATATTTTCAATAAAAATAATTATAGTTTTTAATTTATAAAACATGTATGTTTATTTATATTATAATTTTTATATCATGTAATCTAGTTTTTAGGTGGATCCAACTGGGATTTTGATCACAATCTACATACACCTTATAGTGTATATATTATTAGATATGTTTGATATAGTTAATTGTAAGGTGTATAGATATGGCGGTTTGGGGTTCTAGAGAATTTCCCTTGGGGTGTTGTAGTGGGTGCTTGACGAAGATACTATTATAGTCATATGGTATTTTTGGTATAGTAACGTATTCCATTTTTATTGTAGACCTTATGGGATTTTAATTTAATGTATTAGACATGAATCAAAAAAATTGTTATTCCATGTTTGTTTTGGATTTTTAATATTTTGTTTATTTATTATTCTTTGTTATTAAAGTTTATATAATGAGGTGAAATAATTTTTATGGTATTTTATAAATACTTTGGAACATTCTTCCTGCGCATGGGGTTTTGGAACTATGTTTGGGAAAGGCCTTAGACTGGGTTAGATTAGGTCTAGGAATGGGTTGTGACATAATTGTATCAGAGCATGTAACTCTATACTTTGTTGTGGTATTTACAATGGGTTAGATATACTGGATCTATGATTCTTGGGGAATTAGTTTCTAGTTGTGATTAGGGATCTTGTCCAGCACAACTCATGATTGATTTTGAGTCGCCATGTGATGATGGGATTTTTCATGACTTCACCCTGAGGTAAGATGAACATGATGCATATTTTACATGTATTCTAGGTGGTGGTGGAGTGTTTTGTTTATAATGTTATTGTTATTTATGAGAATTTGGTTTTCATTTGATTTATGAATTTATTAGAAATTTGTTGTTTTCGATGAAAATATTCTTGAATAGTTGGGTTCATTTATTTCCTTGTTGTCACTTATTCTTGTAGTCAGATTCCTCCTAGGAGAATTCATGTCAAGATATGGGAAGAGGCCAAATAGAGTTCTCCCTCACTAATAAATCAATTTTTATTGGATGTTATGTTTTGAGAATTCCATAATTTTGGAAAAATAGTGACCTCTAGTCTTGTCTATATTATAGAATTTGAACCTTGTCCCAGTAAAGACATAGATCAGCAGTTCATCAAGATAAATCCCCTTTCATTCTGTGGTAGCATAGTTATTCGAGATGTAAGGGAGTGTCTTGTATTGATAGAATACATGCTTGAATTTCTTATCATTCCTTTTAAATTTTGGGTATTTCTTATTTAAAATAGTTTTTGAAAATGTTTTGATTATTTCAATAACATGAAATGTTTTATTAGTAGTGAAAATGAAATATTATGTCTGAAATGTTTAAAATTTAATTATTTTATAGGTTATGATTATTTAAAAGTACTTGGAAACCTGGAGGGTTGTTACATGATAATCCAATGTGGTGTAGTTTCATAACAACCCAACGATGACAAGTTTTGTGATATCCCTCAAATACATTGGGTATGGAAGTCATATGTATGGATATTCCAATCATAATTTTGACATTTATGTATGTTTACTACATGGTTATTCAATATATAAGAGTGAAGAGTATAATAATATCTCAAGATATACAAATGTGTTTTCTTTCCATGTTGTTGATTTTATGGTAATCTTGTGATTACAAAAAGTGTAAGTAATGAGATTATTTTTATGTGAATGTATATACATATTATTACGGGTTAAATTTAGTATAGTATGATAAAGTTATCATGGATTTTAATTTTTATAAATAGACTAAAAATTTCGTTCTTTTTTACCCCTTAATATGATTTTAATTATCATCCTAGTTTTTAATGTTTTTTATGGGACATGAGGATGTGTAAGGGACATTTAGATGATATGCTGAATGACATGAATGGGTTTTATAAAATAGATTATTCATTAAATTAAATGTTTTATATTTTTTAAAAAATTGATAATTTTGGAATGTCAATAATTTTTTATTTATGGTTATTATATTGATTATTTATGTTTTAAATCTATGATACATCAAACCTAAATAGATACTCAATGTGAATGAATGTAATTTATTGACCGAAAATCAGGATTAAGTAATATTTTTTGTTCAGTCCCTATATAAATCCTTTTTTTTCTAATTAATCTACATGTCTACAAATATTTTTTAACGTAGTGGCAACAATTTTGTAAGGAGAAATGGATACCAATGTAGCTATTAGAAATAGATCAAGGTAAAGTTTTATATATATATATATATATAGATAATCCATCAAGCTCATCAATTAAAACATCCCTAAAAAATTTAACCAATAGAGGGAAATATGGATTACATTATACCTAGTAATATACTTATATGATAAAAATATTTTTCATCTTCCCTCTAATCCCATAATTCTCATGTCTAGAGAGGCTCACTGGAACATTCCATTAACCCATGTGAATAAAAAATATTCCCTCAAGTGATGTGAACATCACCCTTTGATATAGATGTATATGAAATAATTAATCAGAACCCACCATTACATCATTATAAACATGTCAATCCATACCATCTTAAGGTATAATTAGTAATGTGCAATGTGAAACACACCTTCCACAATAGGGACCTCAATACATTGGTAGAAAATCTTCAATCTAATCCCCAATGGAGTTCTAAATTTAATCACACCACATGAAAATAGAACATCAAGCCCTGTCAGATTCACAAAGGGTAATGATATAAAATAATAAAATGAACCTATATAAATAAAGAAGACACTAATAATGATGATACAAGAATAATAACTCACATAGTGAAATATCTGACATTGTTCCAACCATTTATCAACAACATTATATAATCCCAAACTAAACTACAACCCTATGATATAACATAAATTCCCTGAGAATTTACTCTCTAATATTGCTAAAAAACTAGTGTACGGTTACATCAAAAATTACCCCCAACTACAAGTAATCAAAAGGATAAATAGTAACTCCCAGCCTAATGAGATACTAGATACCCCACTTCTGAATATGGAGTTAGTGTAGAACCTTAGTCCCTTTCTAATAGAGGAATGTTCCTAGAAATTTGATGTATATGGTTCATCCTACAAATTTTTAAGCATCCTAATGGGTTTGGATCATATTATATTGCACAATTTCTTTCCTTAAACACTGAAGCCAATGATTAGACCATATATCAATCAATCTCATGGTAGAAACCCCAACGTGAGAGACCTAAAAGTTCCCCTTCATGCCATGTAACACAGAGTCACCAGGTCATGAAGATGCTATTAACCTATCTAATACCCCAGACACCATCAAGATACATTTAGTAATGAGGACAAGACGTACTATTTCTAACATGTTAGTAAGAAAAAAACAATCACATTCAATGAGATGTCATAACAAAGACCATCCTCAAATCTCATAACATTAGATATATATTCACCTATAAGGACTAGTGTGAACCACTATACCTCTATAAAATGGATAGAATATTCCATGAATGATAACAATAATGGGCCTATGTGAATAAAATTCATAGAACATTCTTCTCTCGGATTATAATGAATGATCTAATCATAAATTTTGATATCCCTTGAAATCATATCTCAAACCCTGTCCACATAGTTTAAAGAATCACATTAGTTCATATATTCTTCTTGAAGTATATTTATCACGTACGTGACTTGACTATCATAAGAAGTTTAAAAGATCTTTATGATCAATAAGGTAGTACCAATCCATAGCTCAATAGGCTATGAAAAATTGTGTTGATTCTACTTTTGGAACACACATGTCTTATTTTCCACAATGGAGGCAGGATAATAGCATCCCTCAGTGTTTTTAAAAAATAACTAGAAACTCTATTGAAACTGGGAATGAAGACTACCATTGGGATGTATGGGTGGGGGTTCAATTAGAACTACTAGAGGTTATACTAGTGGATCAGGTCCGATGACATCCATATAATTGATTTTTACAATATCCTAGTTCATTAATTGATGCCATGGTGTTATAATATATCTGATAATAAATAAATGCTATCATTGAAAAGATTAGGAAACATGTATATCACATATACAAACATATGATAAGTGAAATAAATCCTATAACAATGACACATTCCTAACCCAGATCCAAAATCCATGTTGGTGTAATATAAAAAATCATAAAGAATACTTGAGACAAAACATACTTACCACTCTTAAGGTCAGGTCTGGGTTAATCTATCAGTTTTACCACATGGGACTTGGTAAATTTTTTTTAAATTAAAATGGAAAATTCATTAAATGATGGAATTTATATTTCAAAATTAAAAATTATTAAACTTCATATTTATATTAAAATTCTATTAAAATGTTTGATTGCTATAGATTACAATTTTTTTGGGGATAGACACATTAAAAATTGATGTGTGGAATCCATTTAATCTGAACCATCACTCATTCCAGACCATCTGATCAAGGGTCCGAGACTCAAAATTTTATAATTTACTATCTATAGTGTCTGATCTATGTTCTAAAAGAAAACCACATTTCAGATACACATGGAAGTTTATATTCCATTTTGGATTATCAATCCCCTAAAATAATTATTGTTGGCAATGAATTATATATATAACAAAAGGTAGACATAAAAACTACCATATATATTATCAATATATCTTATATAGCATGGAATATTCATAGAATGTGAATCATAAATGGTCACTACAATGATGCATGATCCATACATCCATGAAATATTAGTCCTAAGTTAAAATTCAATCCATAAATCATAGAAATAATAACATTACATATCATGTTCATCACCCAATAGTGGAATCTAATGATCTGTAATAAGGAAAATCAACAGAAAAATGTACCATATTAGGAATGCTATATTTTTCATATATGTGGTTTTTATACACCCATGAACTACTAATTTCAAAATTCTCAAAAATTCCTAATTTCCATTGTAATATTCTTAAACAATAATAAAAAATATATAAACCCTTTGATTTCTATTTGTATCATCCTAGCCTAAGATCCACTACATACTGTCTCTAGTTAATGGGTCATATGGCCTCATGCGTGCTTCCATGAATGTTGGATACATCAAACTAGTAGTGACTGTCTATAATGATATAATGAGGAGATTATACAATCCCGATCAGATTAACTCAATTGTATGATATGTGAATAAATATGGGAAATCATAATATATGTTCATAAGAGAAGAAAAACATATCGAGTACATGTGTAACAATAATTCATTATGTCAATATCAATATACATTGATGAATATAAATTCAGTCTATAACAATATCCTTGTAATTGATGGAAACAATAATCCAAAATATTAAATTTATCAAAAGTAATAAAATACTAAAAGTGATACCTCAATATTGCATCATGAGAATAGATTGGTAATGTGTTCCCCTACTCCCAAGCATAATCAATTAATCATTAGAATGAGGGTGATTGACCTGGTCCATACCTATTTCTACATAGTCGATCTAATTACCCACAATACAATAAAATTCAGTAATAGGTGTGGTTTTAGAAACATCTAATTTTTTTTATTTTTTTAAAATTCCACTTCCTCAACTCTACATGAGCCCCAATATTAATTATTCTCTATCTCCATCAAGCCCCCTATCCATGACCTAAATACCTAGCCCCCCTCTCCACGTCTTTTGGAACCACCATGCAACCTATTTCACTTCACCTATGATAGTCATAACTCCCAACAACCACCATAATCCATTCCCCCACTCCGCTCTACCCTCTTACCATCATTGCCCTTTTAACCTCATTGTCACAAAATATTGGACATCATTGCCACCACAATCCCCTGTTCACTATCCCCACTCATCCCTCTCTCCACTAATCCCCCTTTGTATATTCCTAATACCATTCCCCATCCACTATTACACCTCACATCTACCCCATTACACATCAATACTACCCCCCAATTATTGATTAGAGATCCTTATTTTAATTTTTTATCTCAACTTTGAGGTTTAAATGGGTTCTTGTATTAGAGTGATCATATTACTTTATTTTGTGTGAATATTTATTTACATGATTCTATGAAGTAAATAGATCATTTATATGTTCCTTTTCCTTTTGGTGGTATAAATAAAATGAAATTTTGTAGTTTTGAAACATTATTTAAATATAAAATATATGAAAATAGAATCTTTATATAATGGTTGTTCTATTATTTTTAGTGTAATTTTCTATTTGTTTGTTTTAATTTCTAACCTCAATTTTATATATCTACTTTATCTAGCTAGATGGGATATCTAGGATTACATTCCATCCTAATTTATGATATTTATCTACATAGTGGGCCTCAGTTATGTCTACAAACTTCATGGTAAATTTTGTCAATTACATATTCAAGGTATTATATGATTGAGTGTTTGATCGATTAAATTTCATTAGGCACTAATAATATCTATTCTGTTTTATTTTATTACTATAATTTTCTGTGATATCTCAGTTTATTCCATTATTACATGTTTCATGTTTTATTATAACGACCATGATACTTCCATTTCCAGGATTATTAATATAAGTTTCATTAATATTTATCTATTTTTATAGACCTCTATAAAAAATTCAATGATATGTTCATTATATTTTATATTGTTTTAATAATTTATTTCAGCGATGATACACTTATATAAAACGCTAAAAAATTGTTTATAAATTAGAATCATTTAAAAAATATTAAATCCCATTTAATAAACTAATATGGGTTTTTAATCATGTAAATAAATAACTATAAGGTGGTTTCCCATTTTGGAAGAGATCATTATTTTTTTTATGTAATGATATAAAAATGAGTTATAATTGAATATCCTTATTTAAATAAGTTGTATTGTAATAGGTGAATGGATGTGATATTTGACATGTACATGTATTGAATATTAGACAAAATATCATAATTCTTTAATTTTATTATACTAAATTTTATATTTTCATTTAAAATATTGGCTAATATAGTGGGAAATTGAGAGATTGATGTGATACCAGTTTATATTATTTCATTTCTTATTATACCCTATTCATGCACAGACAAATGAAATTAACACAAAATATTGGTGATAAATTGTAATAAAGTTAATTTTATTGGATAAAATATAGTAATGCCAATGAGAAAGCATATCACTGATCCTTGTTTACTCTCGGTTTATTTTTTCTCCACCACATCAGAAGCTAATGATCCATCTATGTCCCTCCCTAGAGCATATGATACAACCTTTCTCCCCCTCCCCCACCTTATCATCTCTCACACAGTCTACTCATTTAGTGTCTAGAACCCCTTTTGATAGGGTAATGACAATACCTAATCATGTAAATCCCCATTTGGATTCCTCAACTTTAAGGGAATTGGTCATCTTATGAGGATATTAGATGGTGGAAGTTGTAGGTACATATTTTGAGGTGAATAAATTTCATTAAGATTTTTTATAAAAAATATATATTTTATTATAAAATATGGAAAATTATAATATGATGATAAGTATGAACAAATCATTGGCCTAGAATTTGAATAGATTAAAGATAGTTGTCCCATTTTACTATTATGGGATCCCCACTCCTCATGCTACATGATTACGTGTACAAATTCGAGGTCATCTGGATGAGGAGATAGTTACCCTTCTGATAGGCTATACAGTTTAGAGGCATGTTCCATAGACTTGGAAAAATATATTTTAGATTCATACATAAAGGAAATTTTAATAAATTACAACGTAATTTAAGGTCATTGTGTTTTTAAATTCCAATATATTATAATAAAACATCTTTATACAAATATTTTTCCACATTACTATTCCATATCTGACCATAAGATTGTAGATATTGAAACATTTAGGTAAGAAAATAAAGGATATTAAATGGATATAAAGGAATGAATTCAAAGATAATCTTCTGAGCCGTCAATACCTGTATTATAAGGTATTTTTTGTTGTAACTAGATGAACATGAACTATTTTTTTATAATCATAGTCATGTGAAGACCATGGTATTGAAATATATAATATTATATTAAAATTATTTTATTCATATAAAATCATATTAAAAGGATAATGACATTTCATATATAACTATTAAATTACATGATATTTATTTCATTATTTATCAAGAAAAAATGCATCTAGTTGAGCTAAAAAAATCTTACCTCATACTACTATGTCTAAGAGTTTTCTAAAAATAGACGTGTCTGGTAATACTTTATTTAGTTTAAATATTTATAATTTAACATTATCTATTTAATATATTAAATTTTTTTAGTGTTTTTTTATTGTGTTAAATTATTTTATTGTACAAATTCTCTATAATAGATCTTTGGTTGGATATTCATTCAAAATATGATCAAAGTTAAATTAATTAACCTCCCAAAAATGTTGGGGTGTCAACTCTATTTTCATTAATTATAATTTGTTTTCAGTTATCATTATGTTAAACATTATTTTTTAAAATATGATATATATATTATAAATAGGTTAAAACTATTGAAGTATGGGATTCCAATCCCGCATGACCATTATCGATGTCCTAGGATGACCATATTGGATAAGTTTTTAATAAAGAGAATCATACTTGATTGTGTGTGATGGTTTTGAGACCATTTCAATTTAAGGTCATTGGTAGGACATCTTGGAATGAAATATCTACTCTAAGATATTGTGACTCTCTAATTCACGATAGATAGAGGGATTGTTTTTTCAATTTAAAACATAATTCTGGAATAGGCGGATAATATAATGGTGGATGATTCAAGGTTAAATTCTCTACAAAAATCATTGGTTGAATTATGTGAGAATATTACTAGATAAAAACCTAATGATATTTCATTTATCCCTGATAGATAG
The DNA here is from genome assembly GCA_963277665.1 of Viscum album. NCBI lineage: Eukaryota > Viridiplantae > Streptophyta > Magnoliopsida > Santalales > Viscaceae > Viscum > Viscum album. The sequence continues at coordinate 336,531,902 of OY728142.1, read as the reverse complement.
ATGTTATATCACACAAATTCAAAATAATTTTCTATAATTTTTTTATTTTCATGATTAAATTTAAATATATAATTTTTTTTAATTTTACACATAATTTCCATGTTTGTATCAGTAGAAGTCAATAGAAATGGACATGGATACAGAGAGGACATTTATAATAGATAATATTGTTTCGATTAGACTATAAATGGATATAGAGATGATGTTTAACAATACAAAATATGCTTACTTGAAACATTTTCTCTTTTCAGTCTGATTTTTTACCATATAGAGTTTATATATTTCTTACTTTCACCGAAATTACTATATGAGAATACTCAATATTTTACATCTTCTCTACATCCCAACGCTACCCCGAAGGCATCATATTCAATTTTACCAGTTATATTTGACATCTCATTTAATATATATCATTTTTTTACAATATTTTTATCTTTATAAGAATGATTTGAAACCATATCATATAAAAAATTTAAGAATACTAAGTTTTTGAACTATTTATATAAGTACTATTGTGATCAGTTTAGGTTTTTAATTCGTAGGAAACCATCTGGTTTAAGAAATATCTTCAACTTCTTTATGTGATGTAGTTAAATAGAATATAATATCATATGATGTTGGAATAAGAATAGATGATGTGGGAGTTGACATTTAATATTTTCTTTGATATAACTTGTTATGGTAGAATATTTTTGATAAAATGTAATATTATTAGTAGAAATATCAAATCATGATGTCACATTGAGAAACTTATGTTTTTTTAACATATTTATTTTTAAATATCTCTCTTTTATAAGGTTACTTTTTGGAAATGTTTTAATTTTATAGGATGTTTGTGGTTAGTTCATATTTAGGTGAAACGATGTGGAATTCCAAGATAATGGGTATCATGTTAGGTTTTGGGGATGTTTCATTTCACATGGTTCATCCATTGTTATAAACACATTTTTAATAATCTATAATGAATACCATAATTATTGAACTATTCACACAATCATTCAATAGATTTAAAAAATTAAGATCCAAACCATGAAATGGAAATTATGTTATCATTAATTTTTTCTTTGATCCATAAATGTGAATCACTTTACAAATTCATTATATGAATGATTAGTCTATTGGGCTAATCTATTCACTTTGTAAATAGTGATGATCACAACACATTTGGATAGATATTGGAATTTTTTTATGTGGTGTTTCATCTTTGAAGCATATGAAATAGATCAATCATTATTCATCATCATATTTTTTAATGATCTCTTATATTCTTATTTATAATAATGAGACTGTGGGTTGTTATATATAGTTCAATGTAATACTTCAAGATATAATGTTTTTTCAGATATATCCATCTCGTGGAAGGAATCAATAGACGAGAAAAAAGTGTTTTATTTGGGTTATAATTGTTTAATAAGTGTTTTTTAATTCAAATGATCTCATATAGAACTATGAAGCTCCATATTTGTTTTATTTTTTATATTTCTTATGGACTTTTAGTGATTTATTTTATGTAATACCATAGTTTTATTGAGGGAATTCGTATATATTTTAAATTATTATATTTAAAACATACAATGATTGTGGATATATATATACAAAAAATTATAATGAATCTAGTTTTGGTTTTATATCTAGAATTATTTTTTTTGTTCGGTTGTTTTTGGGAGGAAGATTATATATATGTTGTTTGAAAATTCATATATAGTGGTGGTTAAAAAACAACTATATAAAGAAAATTAATGTTTAGATTTGGGTTAATATGCCACTATATTTGTTCATAATTTTTTTAAAAGTGTGTTTTAGGGCATTAACAGATGTTTCCTCTCCAAATAACAGCCATAATTTTGTTGTGGTTTAAACTACTGATATACTTAGGCCTTTTTGGGGAGAATAAAAGGCCTCTAAAAATTGATTTTGTGATGGTTTTCATAAATCCTTTCTAAATGGTTGAATGTTATGTGATTTGGATGACAAATAAAAATTTAGAAACAATGTTTGGAAATTGTTTCAGAAACATATTGTGAATATTTAAATATCCTCCATATCAAAAAAAAACTGTGCTATTAGTAAATTTACATCGAGAGCGAACAATAGCCCAAACAGGTTGTGAGATAATAGTTAAGATTCCACCACTAATAGAGTCAATAAAAAATCTGGGTTTTTTATATATGATGTATTAGTGAGAAATATATTATAGTTATATAAATGAAATAGTTAGAAAGATAATAACTGAGTAAGAAGGATCATTATAAATAATAAATCATAAACAAGGATTATCTGTAAATAATTATAAAACATCCAATTCATCTTATGTGGAGTAATCCAATGTCGAAACCAAGGTCAAGATCCAATTAGGTGAAATTTCAAAGGCATCTCATGTAATTCAGATCCAAGGAGTATAAATGTCCATGAAATACAATATAATCATGAATACATTATGTCAAAATGGACATGGAATTAAATATTATATCAAACCAATGGAGTAGAAATATCCATTGAACATAATGTAATCCTAAAACCATGGAGTAGAAATGTAAGTTTAATTCAATTTAATCTTGATTTCAACACTGATCCATTCATCATTATCATGATAATATTTTTTAATCAAGGGTCATTAATTAATTATTCCTTTTTTATATAAACCATTTCAAAACCCATTACATAATCATAAAAAATCCAATATTTCATCAAACTCATTAAACATTTTCCATTTAAACCATTTAACCATTTTAGTAACATTAAATCCCATTGAATGGAGGAAAAATATATTTCATGTTATCTTATTTAGTTTGTTATGTATCCCACTAAGATGGAGAGCTCACAAACATTGTATATGGTTTTATTTCATTGGGAAGAAACATAAAAATAACTCATGGGTGATCTCGATTGAGTATGAAAACCCTTATCCACCACATAGTATGCATGATCTTGAACATAATGAGAGTTATGTTATTATTTAAAATATTACTTCAATAACATTTATATGGTTAATGAAATTTTTATTAGGTGAAATAGGAGGCTCAAGTATGTTCTGGGGGTTCATAACTAGAATGAAGGGAGAGCATGGCTATTTAGTGGATGTTGCACGATTGGAACATGATTATAAGTAACATTTCACACGAACTATTCATTCATTTTGGTTTTGCTAGGGTTCAAAGAAATCATCCAAGGTGAATATAAAAACAATGAGGTCTTGGATAGAGAAACCCGAGAAGGTCATCAAATTGGGGTTTCAATTGTGAGGGTATTCCATGTAGCTGTGTGGCCTAGCCCCATATTATAATGACAGTGGCACATTGTTGACGTATAGTTTGGACAACCATGCAGCCAAACCGTAGATCCCTTTAAATTACATTTTTTTATTTTTACACCGTGGTATTTATGAACCCTGTCCTGATTTTCTCTTCAATTTCTCCTGTAGTTCCATGAGTGACAAACTAAATCACCCTAGTCATCTTAGGGATTGATTTCCATCATTTCTATTCCACTTATGATGTAGTTGGGTGACTATAGAATTTTTGACTGAGTCTAACACCACATTTCCTTTACAATTTTATATTTGGGATTGTGTATCCATTATTCTTCATAATTATACATAAAACAATCATTTTTTATTATATCATAGGTTTGTCCATGGAAGGTAATTCGAATGAAAGTTAATTGTTATGGTTTGGTGACCATTCATCTTCAAACAATAAGGAATGTTTTCTATAACATATATCCCATAGTATTGCTTATTATTAATGTGTATGTGGTTGAGCCTTGGTGTCATTGTGTTTCGTATTTGACTTTTCTTTGTTTGATGTTGTACATTGATTGGGAAAATGTTTAAATTAATCCCTCATTTTTCTCATGGGATGAATCATGTTTAATTTTATAATGATATAGGAAACCCATGTGGTGACCCACTCATTAAACATAGAAATTAATTTTTTTAAAACTAAAATTCTATTAACATATAGAACTTGATAAATATGTTTACTTCTTAGCATGGCTTATTATATTAAATAAATGGTTATTGTTTTTAGTTTTGAACTTGTAATAAGGGGTTATTGGCAATAATTTTAATGTTTTTAATGTGTTATGGATTGTAAAAGATAACTTTAATGATTTTTTGAGGAATTTAAATGGTAGATAAAATAGTTCAGTGATGGCATGTATATGAGAATAGATAAAATTTATAAGGATGTATGATGGCTTATCTGTTGAATGAACTTTTTTGTAAACAATGAATATGAAAAAGAAACTATGGTTTTTGTTTGGTAAATGTGTTATGGTTAAAATAGAATGTGAACATCACTTAGAGGTATGTGGTGTATTTATGTGAGGTTTTATTCCCATAGGTTGGGTTGGAATGATTCTCTATGTTCCACCTCTATAATTCATGTGTTAAAGAGTTCAAATGAGGCTCTATTCCCCTAACAGTTGAATTTTATATGACTACAAGGACTGTGGATCCATGGTAATTGTTATTTATTTTTGGTCTGATTTATTCTATAGTGAGATAATGACTTTTACATGTCCAATTATGCATATTTTTGTGGCCATAATAGTCCATAATGAAATATATTAAATTCCTAAACAATTGAAAAAATGATGAAATGGTCAGGATGGACAATGTTAGTTAATGGAATCTTGTTATCTTCTATTAGTATTATTTTTCCTTATGTTCCTACATACACAATATTGACATATTATACAATATTTAGTCGTCATTGGTGGTTTCCTATTGAGATAATCATACACCCTTCTCATGCCTCCATTGGTTAACTATACAGATTTCATTGTTTCATTTCAGGACAAGTGCAATGGCCCCGTGCAAGGTGTTGTGCATAGTTATAGGATTCAACCATTGATTCAATACCTATTTTGGGGATTTTTTGATTATTATATTTTTTCCTTAAACATTTATTTATTTGAAATTATGTATAATATTTTACATTTGGCTATGGGATTATTACTAGTTTTGGGAAGTGGTTGGTATATTTAATTTTTTTCCTTTACATCATGTTTTGTCCTCAATGGATTACTCTGATAATGATTGTATAGTCTCCCCACATGATCTATTAGACCATTTTGGGTCTCTTTTTGTTGGAAACATCTAGAATATATTATGGTATCCTAGACATCATGTGGTGACCCAACAAGGTGCACTGATTAGTGGATACATTGTTGGTGATGTTATAATTGTTTCCCTCTGAATCCGGGGATGACCGCCTTGATGGGAGGTTCAAACGTTCCGATCGGTTTCTAACGGGTTTGTTCGTAGAACCAGAAACATCCAATGACTCCACATCCATTCAGACCTACTTTCCAAAGGTATGTGCTCATTAGTTTGTGGGCTGATGAGGCCTAGAAATTTTCATTGGTCGAGAGGATGGGAGGTCGGACTGATCACACTTTTTTGAGGGGAATTATTGTCTACTCCAGGACTCTCTTTATAGATTTAAGTTATGTTCGTGAATCCTTATTACATTACCTAGTATAAAATGAGCATTCCTTCAGATCTAACAATCAATGATTAAATATGTAGGAAATTTAGAGAATATTTTGTATGTATTCGAGGTTCTTCATCGATAGAGAATAATCTTTATTTGTTAGAGATTCTTGGTCAATGGTACCCTTCGACACATTTATATAGAAGTCTCTTGGTCATTATGATGACCATGCTGGTTTTAAAGCCACTCAGTGGGGCACTTGATGTTTATTGTCATTCAGAAGTACATGGATTATTTTAGAGTTGGGATCGATCCTGTAGACGGGCTACCTGCGTATCCTTTGTTTAGAAAAGGAATCAGAACCCACGTAGTTCGAGTAAGGGAGTATGATGTTTATGATTGATGGCTCAAAGAAGGATGTCACAATTACATTTACACTCTAAGCTCACGTGAGTCATGCTCGGTGTGAGAAATAAGAGGTATTGATAAAAATTTAGACAATTGTGCCATGAAAGATGAAATCATAAGAAATAATGTGGGGCTTATGTATGTATGACTGCCCAGATAAATGAAGGTTAGGATTTACTTTAGGGATGAAATCCAGGAATAGGGTCCATAAAGGTATATGTGTTTCATAGAGATTTTGAATACTCTAACATGGGGCTTACTCCTAAAAAGGAGGCCCAAATTAGGAGAAGACTTATGATTGGGTTTTACTCCTAAAAAGGAATCCCAGATCAAAGTTAAACTAGGACTGGTTAAGAGAAATTAAGACTAGGGATTACTCCTAAAAAGGAGGCCCAGGTCAAGGATTACGGTTCGGGGCATACTCCTGAGTAGGATGCCCAAATTAGGAGACTGTGGCATACTCTTAAGGAGGATGCCCAGATTTGGGAATTTTAATAATTGGGGCTTACTCCTAATGAAGATTCCCAAGATTGAGACTGGGGATTAATCATAAAAAGGAAGCCCGGGTTAAGGGATCTGGGGCTTACTCCTAAGAGGATGCCCAAAAATTAAGGGACTTGGGGCTTACTCTTAAAGAGGATGCCCATATTAGATGACTTATGACTGGGGATTATTTCTGAAAAGGATACCCAGGTTAAGGATTCTCTCATCTTAAAGGATGAGGTTGAATTAATGAAGTCTCAATCTTTAGTGACATAAAGAGGTGTAAATCACTAGGTTTTGAGAGATATTCCACGAAATTCCTTTCAGATAAGGAAGTCAAATAAAAAAATCATGCCATAAAATGGCTTTGAAGAGTGTATTGAAGACTGAATCTTGAATAGGAAAGGTGTAATGGCTTAAGAGGGGTGAAATGGGCAAGAAAGGCACCCAAAAAGTCAGGGGCGCGCATGTCCTGGCAGGCGCGCAGGTACTACGTGGGCGCGCAAGTTTTGGTCGCGCAGGTATATGCCTGCGCGACACATGATGTACTTGCATGACAGTTAATCAGCAGGGTAATACTTGAGAGACTCTTCATTAAAGCCTTTAGAATCCTCTTGAGGTTCTTCCAGAAGAGGGGCATGCAAGATCTATTGATGGAGTAAGGCGGCGTGCAAGTGTGGCCCTTTTCCTTTTAAGGGCTGGCCACTCAGGCGCGCAAGAGTTGATGAGTTTCAACACTTAGGCCTTCCTCCCCCTCTTTAGATCTTCCGTTCTCGGTATGAAATGACATTAGAAGTGTTTCAGAATCTTTGAGAAGAGACTAGGGCGCCGGAAGCTCAAATCTGAGTTTCTGGAAAAAAATCCTCCAAAAATGGGGGGCCCACAGGGTCTATTTATAGGCAGAAGAATACCCCTAGCGGTTACCACTTAGGTGGCGCAAGTCACTTGCGTGACCATAAGGCATCTCGTAAGTGTACTTGCGCGACAGTGATAGATCTTGCGCGGCACATGTGCTTTTGATCCCTTGTTCATGCCTTTGTCGATTTTTGATATTTTCTTCAAAGGATGAATCAATTTGTGCTAAGTCATTTCCCATTACATTTCTTTGGACTCTATGACGAAAATGGAGAGTCAACAAAAGTCCCCCCTCAGAGTTGGATCCAAAAGAAATGAGGATTTGACTCTAAGGAAATCGAATACATCCAGAGAAAAGGTGGCACACAAGTCTTGAGGGCGCAGAGGGAAGCGTGCAAGTGCGCATCGCACAGGGATACGACCCTTGATCACGCAGGGTACAGCGTGCAGGGTCCCGACCATGTCTATAAATAGAGGGACTCACTTCCGTATAAGAATCCGGATTTCTGGACTTCATACCTTCAAGCTCTCGCCGCGCAGGTCAACTTAGCCGCACAAGTTGCTCAGTTTTCCGGTGTTTTTCTTGATGTCGCGCCACTGTAATGGTATTTGTACTTGCGCAGTTTATACCTGTACGTCAAAAACTAGAACGGCACATGACCACTTGCACGTCATGTTTAGACTGGCACGCCTTAATGCCTTAGCCATTTTCTCTAATTCTTTAAAATTTTTTATGAAAAATAAACCCATTTAAGAGTTTAATTTATTCAACTTTTGTGCAGAATCAATGGCTCCTAAGGGAATTAAAACGTCTGATGAACTGGCTAGAAAGCGGATTGATGACATGATGAACATCATTGTCCATGATTACTATGATATCTGCGACAACACTCTCCCAGATTTGGCTAAGTACTTGAAGAAATATCATCTTAATTTCCCACAGAGCATCTACCTGCCTCTATATGGTCATGGCCATATGAAAGGAGTCAATGTTCCAGAAGCAAAGAACTATACACCTGAAATGAAACTGCACTACTACTCCTTCATTTTGGTTATGTTGTGCATTAAGAGCGACAATAATGGTGTGAACCTTCAAATTATTCCTCCATGTCATTTCCTTGCAGATATGAAAACAGCAAACCCATTGGCTGATATGTTTTCCACAGCCGGTTGGTGGAGAGAAGACAAACATGCTATTAGAGAAATATCTGAAAGGAGTACTCTCTCCAAATGGTTCTTTACTTCCAATGCTCTATTCTCAAATCCATGTATCCATCTTCCAAGTCTCTTGTACAGAAATAGAGTCACTGTTTGATCAGCAGAAAATTTTCTCAAACCGTACTCAAGAACATCCTCTTACAATTGTTCCAAGAAGAGCCGGTATCACTGCATCTCTTATTATATCCAGTTGAATGAATGAATTCCAAGTGATTGCTGATGAAGCTCGGGGTTCCGTAAATAAAATGAAGAGTTTTGATGAAAGCCTCTTGTAATTCTTGAAAAAGAGAAGAGACTCCAGTCTGTGGATGTCCTTATAACTCTTGTGCATCAATGAAAAACACCTTCAGCTTCACTCATTTGTACCTTCATTATCTTTTGATACATGCTTTTGATTTTACCTTAGTCAATGGGCCTAGTAAGCATAGTTTGATTTTTACTAGGATTAATGTAAATAACCCTTCAAACTTTGAACCTTTTAATTGTTCAATGTTACCTAAATCATACAATAATTTATGTTTAGTGAGCTGGGAACTTGACTTTTATTCAAAGTTCCCCTGTCTTTTGTGGGAAGTTTAATGTCATGCACGTCGGACATACAAAGTCTAATGTTTATGGTCGAAATAGCTTTGACCGAAATGGATTAGAATTGACTCAATTTCTTAAAAATTCATCTGAGAACATATTACCATACTCAAGTATGAGGGAAAATATGTAATCTATGACTTAAGAATATTTGAATCTGAGTAATGATATGAAAAAGAGCTAAAAGGAATTAGAATAAGTAGTTTCCAAGAATGAAGTTACCATTATTTATCAAACTTGTTACAGGGTTGAATTATGAAGGGCCACCTAAGGGCATTGGCTGCATGGATAAATAAAATAGTATCTTTTGGCTAACAAGTCTGTTATGTAGTCTGTTTATGCAAGGCCACCTTTGGGCACATGCTACATAGTCAGGAAAAAGAACTCTTAGAAATTTACTTTCCTAGTGCTAAAAGCCAGTGAAAGTCTATGGAGATTCAATTCTTCCAAAGTATAGAGTTTGCTGTATGGAAAGAGGTACCTGAATATGGAGAAAATATTTCCAAACAAAATTATCGAAGAACTGGATGAATATCACTCCTACGAAGGTCTGACCCAAACGTAGGGAAGTAGAATATAAACCATAGACATGAATACTTTCAGATCATGAAAAAGGATATGGGAAAAATATGTTAAGGATGGCTATTTTTGCGAATCCCTACACACTGTAATTTAGGACAAATAAGTACAAAAGAGGCATTCTTCCCAAGAATGAAGTTACCACTATCTGAAAAAACCATTAGGGGGTTGAATTATGCAGGGACACCTATGAGTATTGGTTGCATAGTCAAATAATAGTATCTTTTGGCTAACAATTCTATTGTGTATACTGTTTATGCAAGGCCACCTATGGGCACATGTTGCATAGTCAAACGAAAGAACTCTCAGAAGTTTGACATTTTTTGTGACTAGAAGTCATGAAAAGGGTTATGAGGATATGAAAATATTTAAGGTTTGGATTATAACACATAAACATGGGTATTGTTCAATGTGTATAGAGATACATAGATCAATGGTAACCATAATCATGTTGTGGCTGGGTCCTGAATTGAAATGTTGGACTTCACTACGTATCCCATAAAGATGATAATCAAGCCATACATAGTTCATAAACTACAGTTTAACGTCGTGTGGGACAAAAGGATCAGAGATCTTAGTTTAGGGTCATGGAGCTTGGGCCATTTTAAGAAATACACAATGTGTTCTTTCATGGGGACTTTTCAGCCAAGGGACTGAAAGTGGAATTTGTGGTTAGGCCCAAAGACCTGGGACTGTATTCGAGGGACACTCGAACATTCCTACGTATCCCATAAGGATGGAAATCAAGCCCACGTAGTTCTAGAAATACCCTCTATACAAACTTGGTTCGTACATTTAAAGGGTGAAAGAGGATTTTAGTGCAATGATGGTTTAAACCAAGATAAAAGGTTCGGAAATTTCCATGTATGCGCGTAGTCTTTGAAATGAAACATGATTGAAAAATCAATGAAAATAATGGTTCCCTCTCAGGTGAGGGTATCAAAGAAATTTGTAGTTTATTGTCATATAGGACAAAAGTATTTTATAGTTTAATGTCGTATAACGAGGATTAAAGTGAACCAATGTAAAGATATTGATTCTATGGTCAGTTTCACGAATTATCATCGTATGAGATAGAGATGAATCGATGTGAAGATATTGGTTTTGGGCTTGAACCTTAGGAGGATTCCTACATACCCAGCCTAGAAGGCAAGGATCAAAGTCTGTGTAGTTCAATTAAATAATGAATTAATGATCAAGTTGTTCTTGGGGACAATGACCTAAAACAATGATGTTAGGATTTACACATGGTTAGCGGCCCAGAGAGAGTGTTATGGTTGAGGTTTTCTCTAAGCTCATGTGAGTCATACTCGGTGTGAGAAACAAGAGGTAACAACAACCTTAGCGATGCATAGTTTAATGTCATGTAGGACATAAAAAGGGACTATGCAGTTTAAAGTCTTCTAGTTAGGACTATTGGTGCTGCACAGTTTAGTGTCACGTAGCAGGGACAAAATACAGTTTAATGTCATGTAGGACGTATCACGAACTTTCAGTATAATTTAGCATCATGTAGTTAGGACGATGGGGAAAATAGAGTTTAACATCATGTTGGACGAAAGGGGGGGGGGGACTATGCAGTTTAATGTCATGTAGTGAGGACAAAATAGTGCACCATTTTAATGTCATGTTGGAGGCATTGGGGATTTTTTTCCATAGTTTAACGTCATGTTGGATGAAAAAGGGACGATACACTTTAGCGTCATGTTGGACGAAAGTGCGAATAGTTTAAAGTCATATGCATAGACCGTGGATGGTGCAGTTTAATGTCATACTGGACGGTGGTATATTTTAAGGTCATACAGGACCTTTCATGATTATGTAGTTAAACATCTTTCCGGACGTAAGGGAATTTTATACAGTTTTGCATCATGTAGTTAGGATGTCACAGTTTAACGTCTTGCTGGATGTAAGGGACTTGCAAATAGTTTAGGGTCATATGCATGGACCGTTGATGATGCAGTTTAAGGTCATACAGGACCTAGTTGCAGTTTAAGGTCATAATGGACCATTTAGGGAACTTCTTCACAGTTTAACATCGTGTGGGATGAAAGTAAAAATAGTTTAAGGTCATGTATGGACCGTTGCTGTATAGTTTAACGTCATATAGCAAGGATGAATTGGTTCCGCACAGTTTAGTGTCATGTTGCAGGGAGAAATTGGTGCCGCACAGTTTAGTGTCATGTTGCAAGGACAAACTGCTGCTGCACAGTTTAGTGTCATGTTTCAGGGACAAACAGGGACTTTGCAGTTTATACAAAATACTTCTTCAAAAATCTGGCATTGGTTGGAGTAGTGATGAGTTCTCCATCTATTGAGATTAATGAATAAGCTCCATTGGAGTATTCCCTATGTATTGAATAAGGTCCTTCCCATTTTGGCTCATGCCTGGGAGGTTTCTTTCCTAGTATCATTAGAGTTATGAGAACTAATACCAATTCTCCCTGAGTGAATGAACAAATATGAACTTTTTTGTTAAAAGCTCGTGCTATTTGATTCTGATGGACTTCCATGTTGTGCAAACTGCACATTCTTTTCTCATCTAACCATTCCAATTCATTCAATCGCTTTTGAGATTGTTCATCTGTAGATGATTGATCACAAATGGAAACTGTGAGCGAGGGTAGTTGAACTTCAATGGGCAAGACGACTTCTGTTCCATATACCAATGAATATGGAGTTGACCGAGTTGCAGTGTGGGTGGTAGTCCGATAAGCCCATATAGCATGAAAGAGTTTATCAGGCCATGACCTCTTATCTTTATCCACCATCTTTTGCAGTATATTTGAAAGAGTCTTGTTAAAGGATTCTATCTAGCCATTGGCTGCTGCATGATACCGATATGAATGGTTGGATTTGATGTTTTATTCTTGATACAACTTCTTCATCTCAGATGAACAGAAATTGGTGCCATTGTCCGTCAATATGGTGTGAGGGACACCAAATATAGTAATGATGTTAGACTTGATGAAGCTAACAATGCATTTAGAACTGAATTCCTAGAGAGGTATTTCCTCTGCCTATTTGGAAAAGATGTTAGTAGCAGTAAGAATATACTTAAACTACTTAGCCTTAGCCGAAGGGTAAGTTCCCACCACATCCATTCCCCATGTGGCAAATGGACATGAGTATTTAGCTGTACGAAGCAACTCTGGAGGCTGATGAATGAAGTTGGCATGTACTTGGCATGAATGAAACATCTTTGTGAAATCGACACAATCTCGTATCATTGAAGGCCAAAAGTATCCAAGACTTCGAACCTGATCAGACAGTCTATGTCCAGACTGGTGGGCACCACAGACTCCTACATGCACTTCTTTTATGATAGCCATTGTCTCTTCACCATCAATGCATCTGAAGAGAACTCAATCAAAACCACGTTTGTAGAGAATTTTCTCTAGGTGACCTGGGCTATCATAAAGAGTAAAATTAACCACATGTCACCGAAATTGTTCTTTCACAGCTCTATCAGGTGGAAGTGTTCCATTTTGAAGGTATTCCATGATAGGTGACATCCATCCTATAGTATGACCATATGATTCAGGAATGGGAAAAATTTCAATAATTTCCTCTGTCCCGATTCGAACATAAGGTGAAATTGCATGATGGTGGGCAATATTGATGGTTGTCTCGTCCCGATTTGGATCTACTAGTGTTGTGGCTATATTAGCCAATGCATTAGCATGAGCATTTTGTGATCTTGGGACATAAGAAAATGTCAGTTCCAAAGGGAATTCCACCATTAACTCTCCGATGTAATCATATAAAGGGATTAGTTCTTTTTTTCTAATGGCATAATCCCTATTGACTTGTTTGATTACCAGGTCTGAATCACGATTCACCTTTAAGTGATTCACTTGTGCTTGAATTGTTAATTCCAAACCTACGATGAGAGCTTGGTATTCTGATTCATTATTGGTACCACCTTCCCACAATAAGATAGAATAAGGTAACACTGCCTTTTCTGGAGAAATGAGCACAATTCCTAATCCATCTTTGTTGAATTTAGGATTTTCCATTTTACTCCCTATTGGACTTCTGGAAGAATCATCAAAATACATTTCCCATGTCTGAGGACTTTCTTGAATAGAGAAGACTTCCTCATTAGGGAGTTCAATATCTGAAGATGTGTCTTCCACTGAAGGGTGTTCAGATAGGAAATCAGCCAGATCATGGACCTTTATCGCATTTTGAGACACATACTGAATATTGAATTGCTGCAAAATAACTTCCCACCTTGCCATACGTCCTGTAAGCATTGGACGGCATAGGATAAATTTGAGCAGGTTACTACGAGATATAAATTGGACCTCGTGATGTTGCAGGTAGTGTCTCAACTTCTGAACTGCAAAGATTATTTCCAGGCAGCACTTCTCAATACTTGAATACTGGGTTTCTACTTCAAGCATGGTTCGACTGAGATAGTAGAGGCTGTTTTCATTCCTAGTATCATTCTTTTGATCAAGAAAGGCACCTAATGATCGCTCTAGAGCTGTCACATAGAGGATAAGTGGTCTTCCTTCAACAGGTGGCATGAGTACCGGTGGACTCAAGAGGTATTTCATGAGAATATCAAATGCTTCTTGACATTCTTCAATCCACTGGTATGTGAGTCCCTTCTTCATCAATTTGGTGAAGGGTAAACTTTTTCCTGCAAAATTGGCGATGAAACGTAGAATATAGGCTAAGTTTCCTTGAATTCCACTTAATTCATTCAAATTTTGAGGAGGTTACATACCAAGGATTGACTTTGTCTTCTCAGGATCGACTTCAATACCATGATGGCGTACAACAAAGCTGAGAAATTTTCCCGTGGTTACCCCAAAAGCACATTTTAAGGGGTTCATCTTCAAATTATGTTGTCGATGCTTGCAGAATATGACATCCAAATCAGCCAAGTGATTAGAACATTGTTTGGATTTAACTACCAAATCGTCTACATAGCATTCAACAAACTTCCCTAAGAAGGGTTTGAAGATATGATGCATGGGGCGCTGATATGTTGCACCTGCATTCTTTAAGCCAAAGGGCATTACCCAGTAACAAAACACATCCTGAGGGGCTCTGAAGGATATAGATTCCTCATCTTCTGGGGCCATTCGGATCTGGTTATATCCAGAAGATCTATCCATGAAGGAAAGGGATTCATAACCAGCTTTTGCATCAATTAGAAGTTCTGTAATCGGAACTGGGAAATCATCCTTAGGATAATGCCGATTAAGATCTCTGAAATTGATGCAAACTCTAATTTGTCCGTTCTTTTTCTTTACAAGGACAATATTAGCCAACCTTTTCGGATATTGAACTTCTCTGATGAAGTTAGCTTTGATATTCTTATCCAGTTCAGCTTCTATTTTGGAAGCATAATTTGGGTGTGTTCTTCTCGCTGCTTGCTTAAATCTTCAATGTTCTTCTAGTAAACCCAAATGATGAGTACCAACATCAGGATCAAGCCTGGGAATTTATGTATAGTTCCAGGAAAATATATCATTATTTTTCTTTAGAAAAGAAATATACATATGTTGCTCTTCAAGAGTCATGGCCACACTGATTAAAGTGGGGAGTAGATCTCCTTTTTTACCCAGATTTATTTCTCTGAGTTCATCCACAGTGGTAGAGATACCCTCTTCAAATGATGGAGGAGCATCTCTGAGATCTTATTCTTCTTATTTATCATGTGTTATTTCTTCCATTTCTACTTGCATAGTAGATGATATAATAGAATTCTCATGATCTGAAGAGATTTCAAATTTTGCATATTTTGAAGAAGAAGCTTCCGTTTCCAACCGGATTGATGATGAAGGGTCTTCTTTGGGTAATAAAGAGGAGATGATGGATTGAGAATCGACATCATTGTTCACCTCCTATGTTGCTATAACTTCTTCTGGACTAATCGGCGAAGCATAGACTTTTTGGATTTCAGCAGATGAAATGAAGAAATCGCCATTTGTGCTTTCATCACTGCTTGGTGGATTACCAATTTCTCCCACGTTGTCTGGCTCGATTGCAGTAATTTACATTATGGATCTTTCCATAAGAGTATTTTGATTTGGGTCTATCTTGTCAATTTGACTGATAGGAAACACATAATCTGTACTCACATGTGTAAATGGATTTACTGGAATTTTTTCCAATACATATGGAGCATTAACTTTGGTAATATCATTTGTTATGGATTTCTCCCTTTGCTTCATGTGATAGAATTATGCCTCAATGTATTGAGACTCACATGTCTTGAACGAGGCCTTATAACCATACAACGTCCTAACTTGACCATCGAAACAATATTTGAGACATTGATGGTATGAAGAAGGGATAACCGCATGTTGATGTAACCAGGTTCTTCTAAGTAAAATGTTGAAGGCTGAGTCTTGATCAACAACCATGAAATCTGAATTGGATACAAGATCTCCAAACTGAGTTATGAGTGTAACTTCACCCAGCAGTTCTGGTTCATTTTTATCATATCCCTGTAGCATCATGGTGGAGGGAGATAAATCAGATTCTGTGAGGCCCAATTGACGAAGTGTACGAATGGGCATGAGGTTGACTCCTGAACCAATGTCAATGAAAACTCTTCGAACATCCACGCCTTTGACTTTTCCCGACAAGTACAATGGTCTGATATGCCCATGAACAACATCATCTTCATCTTTATCAGTAATAGATATTATTTCATGGCATTCTGTAGGATTATTCTCTAATTGAAAGACTTCAGCTGCAGCAATTTCAGTTTCAAACTTTTGAGGACTTGACAAAGCCTCGATGAGTGCTTCCCGAAGATATTTTGACAGATTCAAAGCATCCAGAATTGATAACATGGCTTGTACTTGGGACAAGTGTTTAAATATATCAAACTTTTGATCCAGAGGTCTGTGTTTCCCAATAGGAATATGTGTTTTAGCAGGTACCTTGGAAAGAGATGCTTTGGAAGTTGATGCATCTTGTATTGGGATAGGAGTTGGCAATATTCCTGGTTTTGGATGATTAGACCGATTAGATTCATTTACATACTAAGAGGAAGAAGATGGAACCTTGAACCAGTCTTCCAAAATAATTGTGCCAAGACTGAATTTGATATTGGTAGAAGAACTTCCTTGTTCTTGCTGAGCTCGCTAAAGGGCTCTACCACGAGTTTCAGCTGCGTACATAGTTCTAAAAGGGGTAGAATTGGAATAGTGGCTTCTAAAAGATCCACGTCTTCCCCTGTATCCTGAGCCACTGAAACATATTCTGATTCCTCTGTTTGATACAGGGAATTTAGGCTCATCAAAATTGAAACTGCGACTGGCATATGGATCTATTAATTGAATCATATTAACAGAACCGAAGATTAACTCTTCGTCTCATGAAGACTCTGCCTGCTTAGCCTGTTTAGGTTGTGCCGTTTGGTGGGGCGGTGCCCATGGCATTGAAGTAGATGGCATGAAGTCCACCAAAGTCAAATACAACTTAGGCTTTGACACATACTCATCATCTTCTGATGCTTTTTCTTTCTTTTAATCATGCCGTTTATTTGAGGAATTTCCCTCTGACGAATAGGATTTTGCTGTAACATTCATGGCAGAAGACACAATTGGTTTCCTTAATTGTTTTTGCAAAATAGCATGAGTTCGATTGATTGTCCTTCTGACCATCCAATCATCATAATTTTGTGCATTTTTGCTTTTGACTTCCTTCCATTCATCTTCCTCCTCTGGAAATGTAGCAGTGACACATGCTACCTAGGCTGAGGATCCTTTCCATGTGACTTGTCCTGAGTCAACCATCTTTTGCAAGTAGTCTTTGAAGACAAAACACTCCTGGATGTGATGCCCCAATATTTGATGAAAAGGGAAATAATTAGGATGGTCTTCATCTCCTTTCTTGTTTGGCCTCTTGGGTATTTTCAATTGAACCAAATTGTTTTCCAGAGCCGAAATGAAATAAACAGGAACTTGTTCATTTTGGAAATAATATTTTTTTCTCTTCAGATCCTCAAATTGTTTTTGTCTTTGATCTTTTTGATCATCTGGATGAAAAGGCCTTTGTTGTTGGCACTCAGAAGGTGGGTCCCTTCGAGAAGATGATGGTATTGAGGTAGAAATAGGTACAGGTGCTTGTTTAAGCATAACTGTAGCAGTTTCTGCTTTACCCATTTTCCTTCCTGGAGCTGATGGAATTATACAAGATTTAGCCTTAGCCTGTATAAGGGAATCTTCAATCTGCTGAGCGATTGAAGTAGGTCTCGAAACCCTCCTATGTATTTCACAGGGATTAATGGCGTGCATAATTTGTCATGTAGATTTGCCACATAGATTGGAAACAATTCTTCTTGAGGGAGTGCTAAACTCAAGGAATATGATAATCCCTTCCATCGAGAAATGAAATCAAAGACCCTTTCATTCTCCCTTTGCTTACAGTTTGTAAGATCGAAAACTGTTGTCTTTGGAAAAGTTGAGCTAAACAGAAGGAGGAATTTTTGGCGAAGATCCTCCCATCCGGTAATTGACCGGGATTGCAAGCTTGTATACCAAACAAAAGCTGGTCCTTGCAAGGTTCGCACAAAGCATCTGAGTTTCAATACTTCTTGCTGCTCCAAAAGTTCCCATCATAGGATCACATCAAGACACGTAATGCGTCAAATTTTGTTCAGGATCACCTGATCCATTGAAAATAGGGAATACATGGTTCCCAAAACTAGATGGAGGAGAAATTGAATCTACCCATTTAGGGTAAACTTTCTTTTCTGGTTGAACTTGCGCACGCTTCCCTTCCATAGTTTCTAACTAAGCTGTTAATGACTCAATAGTAGTTATTAACTTTTTAGAAACATCAGGTGGAAATTGGACTTGGGTAGGTGCAATGACTGGATCTTGGACAGATGTTGCAATTGGTGCTACAAATGATGGTATCACTGCCAACTATTGTTGCACTTTACCCATAGGATTTGACCTGTGAGGGTGTACTTATAGAGGAGGATATTCTTGATCCATCTCAGTAGCTGCAAAAAATTGCTTTGGCTGACTAACTCCAGCATGCTTAAGAAGAAGACTACTCTGAAGTAGGTCTTCATTCAACCTTCTTAATTCTTTCATTTCATCCTCCTGCTGTGAAAATCTCGGCTCTAGTGAGAGTGATTGACCTTCTCCAGAGGAAGGATATGTAACCTGGTTCATTCTCTTCCCTTTGCTGGATCCTTTTCGGAGAGGGGGAAGTGGGTTACTCGAATGATTACCTAAGTTCTGAGTAATCCTTTGACTTTGTGTACGCACACCTTCTTCATTTGTGTCAGTGCGTACATCTTCTTGAGCAGGAACCTCTTCATCTGAGTCCCCTGAGTGAACCTAATCTGGTGGATCAGAAACAACGACATTGATGACATTGATTGATGCATAACTCATCGCATCCCTTCTATCAGCATTTCTGTGATATTGTCCTCTACCATGTCTTTGATGATACATTGCCTTTTGTTGATTCAATCCCTCAAGAACTTCTTGTTGAACCGT
Source organism: Viscum album (assembly GCA_963277665.1). Lineage (NCBI taxonomy): Eukaryota > Viridiplantae > Streptophyta > Magnoliopsida > Santalales > Viscaceae > Viscum > Viscum album. The sequence continues at coordinate 336,512,848 of OY728142.1, read as the reverse complement.
AATTTGGAGGGAATCTCTTGATAATTTGGCTCTTCATTCCTCTTGAGGTTTCTTCCCCAATCGAGAAAAGACCGACTTTCTTTAAGGAGGGGATTGATGATTTGAAAAAGTCCCCAGTCCAGTGGACTGGGGTTGTTCCTGATGTTCTCCCTCAACTCCCCAAATCCTTTTTGTTGATTCCGAGGGTTGGTTTAAAAGAGTCCCCAGTCTGGCGAGCTGGGGTGGTTCTTGACATGCTATGTCTGAGACTTTCTTGAAAGTCCTCCTTATCTTGCAATCCTTAGTCTGGAAATTTGCTGGATGCATTAATCTATATCTGCTTTTATCACCCGATTCAGTAGACCGTTGGATGATTTTCGACACTTCTGTCATTTGGTGACGTGTTTGCTCCAAACGAGAGGCCTGTTAAATATTCTCCTTTTCTTGATGTAAGAGTAATTCAACAACTTGTTATCTGTATTCTTCATTTTGAGAGGAACTAGTTGAAGCCTGTTCTTGGGAAAGATTTTGATTACAAACAAAGCCCGTTGACTGTGGCCGACCATGGCCAATAACATTGCATGTGACCATTTTCAGCGGGCTTTGCTGACTGGAGAGCATCGTGAAATGCAATTCTCCATGAACACCCCATCCTCTGACACGAATACAAGATGGGGAATTGGAAATTAACTGATGCAATCTTCTTAGTGTAATAAAGCATGAACATTGAAGGGCTCTCTGCTGCTTTTCAGCCTTCGAATATCGAGATACTGATGGAGATGTCAAATAAATCTGACGTTGTAACCCTTCTATTATCGTAAGATGATTTTCATATTCATCATAAGATAATACTTTATTTTTCAACATACAAAGAGTTTTCAATATGTTGCGACGAATATCATGAATTTCATCTTCCGTCAACATTTCTGGAATATTATACTGAGAGTCAGCCAGAGGCCAAAACATGACTGGCACTTCACCTTTTTCCAGTTATTTTCTCATATTCAGCATTTCTTCTTTATCATTTGATGAAGATTCTTCTACCTGATTTGACCATAGTTGGTGTTTCCTTGTTGCTTCATTGGATTCAACAGGATTGGTAGAGAAATCATTGATCAAACTTGAAGATGCATGACTTAGGGCTAGTTCGGAGAATGACCTACACCCTAGGATATCTTCTGATTGAGAAAGTATTTCACCTTTTAGCGATGAAGCTTCAGACATGACTGGTTTCACATTTTCAAGTGCCTCAAGATAAGAGGGCTTTCTCGGCACTACATTGTCCACTAGAGCATTTTCTGGGCAATGTGCATCACTATTGTGGAGAGGAGTTTCACAGAAAAATTCATCATCATGGGGACAACCACCATAATGGGTTACAGAAAAAGATGAGATCTCTTTCTCCTTGGTCATCTGACCACAAAGAGGGTTCTTGTGGATCTCGTCTGAAGATAAAACTTCGAGATCGACCGATTTGTCATGAAGCAAGCCTTCATGAAGAAGTGTCTGTTGAAGACCTTCGGAATTAATGTCCCCATAATTGGGAACTGAGGGAGTAGAATCTTGAATTCCAACAGATAATTGTCTGAGGGCTTCAAGAACTCCAGCATCGAGCAAGGCCTTGTTATAGATTGGCTCTTGATCTCCTGACTATGTTGGTCGGGTCTTTTTCTTAGATGCCTTCATACTCTCCTTGGACACCACTTGTTGACGAATGTGGCTACTCTGAGTAGGTTTATGTGCCTGATCAGGAAAGTTAGTCATGATAGGCTGATGATCTCCTCTCAATTCAGGTGTATGTGCCTGAATTGGTCGTCCGAATGATATGGGGGAGTATGCCCCATAACCCTCTTGGACTGGAACAGATGTGTCTGTCTGTTTCAGAGTGAATTGTTGATGTATCACTCCACTGGTAGGGATAGATTTATGTGTCTTTCCCTGAGATGCTTCTGAAGTTGTTATAATATCCTGGCAGGCATCCAGAATATGAGCAGGGATTTTCTTCTGCTCTTTCACCATTGATAGAATATGCTTGGTGACTTTAGTTGCCGGAACATGAATATACGTCCATTCTAAGCTTGGAGTAGGTGTATGTGCCTGCTATTGTCCTCCTTTTCTTGTCAGTGAATCCAGACAATACTCTAGTGTGGGGCAAAGTATTGAGTCTGCCTCCTATTTGTTGTCGGGGCTTTCCAACTAATTTATCTGAATGTTACCAAGCAAGACTGTTGGTATGATTGATTAATACTAGAAGGTGTATGTTCCTGCTGATTGCACTTCGCCAAACGTGGATGACGAGACCCATCATATGTAGTCATACGAGCCTACTGATTAGCTGATGATGTATAAACAGGTGTATGTGGCTGCCTATAGTACTCCGTCGGAATTGCCATGTGGGATTAGTGTGATGCTTCCAGACGAGTCTGCTGGGCAGCGGAATTAAAACTGGTAGGTGTATGTGCCTGCTCGTTGCTTGCCACCAAGTTAGGTTGGTGGACTTCTCCGGAGATGGAAGAGATGAGAACCTGATCACTGTTGACCAGATTCCACCTCTGGTGGTTCGTCTTTCCTGCTCAGGTTCGGGGAACCTGAGCTGAATGCCTAGAGTCAGTACACTCATCTTGTTGAGGGCGCACTGCCGCACGAGTCTGGCATCGATTGTTGGTGGGATCCCTCAGGAAGGACTCCTGTTTGTTTGAATTAAGGTCCTGAGGGACCTCCTCATTCACCTCCCCAATATAAGGGAGCGAATGGTGATTGCGTTCCGGGGATAATGACCCAAAATGGTTGGAGACGGTAGTCAGCACCGCCTGCTTCTTGATCACTGGTCGTCATTGTCCGGACGACCGATGTGAGTTGTTTACTTGGAGGACTTGTTAGGCATCCTCCAGAGTTGGGATCGTACCGTGTTGACGGTACTCCTTAACCAGTTCATTTGATACCCAGCGTTGAAGATGCTGAGTAGGTGATATCTACCTAAGAGCGGACGACGATCCAGCAGGAGTAGCAGCGGTGGCATTTTCAGCAGCAGTATTCACAGGTGTGAACTTGAGAGCAGCCATTCTAGAAATGCAGAAGATCTTGGAAAAAGAGTTCTTGTTTGATATAATAGACATAATCAAGATAAATTATTCCACTACATCTTTTGGATGAGCACATATGTTAATGATTGTTTTTGTTGGCCCTCTCATTCAGTTTAAAATAAGGGCCTAAAAAATAGGTAAAACATTATTTTAACATGGTTAAGGATTCACATATGGTTCACCATTTTTGTTTCCCTCAGAATCCGGGGATGACTGCCTTGATGGGAGGTTCAAATGTTCCGATTGGTTTCTAACAGGTTTGTTCGTAGAACCGGAAACATCCAATGATTCCACATCCATTCGGACCTACTGTACAAAGGTAGGTGCTCATTAGTTTGTGGACTGATGAGGCTTAGGAATTTGCATTGGTCGAGAGGATGGGAGGTCAGACTCATCACACCTTTTTGAGGGGAGTTATTGTATACTTCAGGACTCTCTTTATAGATTTAAGTTATGTTCGTGAATCCTTATTACATTACCAAGTATAAAATGAGCATTCCTTCAGATCTAAAAATCAATGATTAAATATGTAGGAAATTTAGAGAATATTTTGTATGTATTTGAGGTTCTTCATCGATAGAGAATCTTATGTATTTTTTAGAGATTCTTGGTCAATGGTACCCTTCGACACATTTATACAGAAGTCTCTTGGTCATTATGATGACCATGCTGGTTTTAAATCCACTCAGTGGGGCACTTGATGTTTATTTTCATTCATAAGGACATGGATTATTTTAGAATTGGGATCGAACCTGTAGACGGGCTACCTACGTATCCTTTGTTTTGAAAAGGAATCAGAACCCATGTAGTTCGAGTAAGGGAGTATGATGTTTATTATTGATGGCTCAAAGAAGGATGTCACAATTACTTTTACACTCTAAGCTCATGTGAGTCATGCTCGGTGTGATAAACAAGAGGTATTGGTAAAAATTTAGACAATTGTGCCCTGAAAGATGCAATCATAAGAAATAATGTGGGGCGTATGTATGTATAACTACCCAAATAAATGAAGGTTAGGATTTACATTAGGAATGAAATATAGGAATAGTGTCCATAAAGGTATATGTGCTTCATGGAGATTTTGAATACTCTATCTTGGGGCTTACTCCTGAAAAGGAGGCCCAAATTAAGATAAGACCTATGATTGGGTTTTAGTCCTAAAAAGGAATCCCAGATCAAAGGTAAATTAGGACTGGTTAAGAGAAATTAAGACTGGGGATTACTCCTGAAAAGGAGGCCCAGGTCAAGGATTGTGGTTTGGGGCTTACTCCTGAGGAGGATTCCCAAATTAGGAGAATGGGGCTTACTCTTACGGAGGATGCCCATATTTGGGAATTTTAAGAATTGGGGCTTACTCCTAAGGAAGATTCCCAAGCATGAGACTGGGCTTACTCTTGAAAAGGAAGCCCAGGTTAGGAGATCTAGGGCTTACTCCTAAAAGGATGCCCAAAAATTAAGGGACTTGGGGCTTACTCCTAAAGAGGAAGCCCATATTAGAGGACTTATGACTGGGGATTTTTCCTGAAAATGAGGCCCAGGTTAAGGATTCTGTCATCTTAAAGGATGAGGTTTAATGAATGAAGTCTCAATCTTTAGTGACATAAGGATGTGTAAATCACTAGGTTTTGAGAGATATTCCACAAAATTCCTTTCAGATAAGGAAGTCAAATCAAGAAATAATGACATAAAATGGCTTTGAAGAGTGTCTTTAAGACTGAATCTTGAATAGGAAAGGCGTAATGACTAAAGAGGGGTGAAATGGGCAACAAATGCACCCAAAAAGGCAGGGGCGCACAAGTCCTGGCAGGCGCGCAGGTACTGCGTGGGCGCGCAAGTTTTGGTCGCGTAGGTATACGCCTGCGCGACACATGATGTACTTGCGCGACGGTTAATCAACAGGGTAATACTTGAGAGACTCTTCATTAAAGCCTTTAGAATCCTCTTGAGGTTCTTCCAGAAGAGCGACACACAAGATCTATTGAAGGAGTAAGGCGGCGCGCAAGTGTGGCCCTTTTCCTTTAAGGGCTGGCCACTCAGGCATGCATGTGTTGATGAGTTTCAACACTTAGGCCTTTCTCCCCATCTTTAGATCTTCTGTTCTAGGTAATAAATTACCTTAGAAGTGTTTCAGATGCATTGAGAAGAGACTAGGGCGCCGGGAGCTCAAATCTGAGTTTCTGAAAAAAAAATCCTCCTAAAATGGGGAGCCCACAAGGTCTATTTATAGGCAAGAGAAGACCCTGGGAGGTTACCACTTAGGTCGCGCAAGTCACTTACGCGACCATAAGGCGTCGCGAAAGTGTACTTGCGCGACAGTGATAGAACTTGCGCGGCACATGTGCTTTTGATCCATTGTTCATGCCTTTGTCAATTTTTGATATTTTCTTCAAAGGATGAATCAATTTGTGCTATGTCATTTCCCTTTACATTTCTTTGGACTCTGTGACGAAAAAGGAGCATCAACAATAATGTTGTATCATAGTAGGTTATTCCTTTATCTTGGCTTACTATTTGGGTATCTTATAGAAGAGTATGGGTTGTTTCATGCCTTTTCAATGAGAATTTTGTATGGGAGTGGCTACCATATGTAAGAAATAAAACCATGTTACTTATGTTGGAATATTTATTCTATATGTGTGTGGTTAGAGTTTATTAATATCTCATAATTTGGTCATCCACTTTTTTTTAAATTGTCTATTTTATGATATTTATATTGTTCTTAAAATGTAATAAAGTTTTGTATTCATGAATCATTTTTGGTACCATGAGATATATGTTTTATGCATTATTGTAGGCACAAACAAGGAATATTAGTGGTACTTGTGGTGTACAATTCATTTCACATTCACTGAAAAAGAAAAAGAAGTGATGTCAGATAAATATAATGTTACGAGTATATGAAAGGAATGTGAATGAATGGTTAATGAAAAATACATAATGAATATATTTAAATGGAATACAATTTTTGTTGTAATAATTTTTAAATATTTAAATGTTCCTAAATGGGAAATATATTCATTAAGTAGTTGAAAATGGTTAAAAATAATGATTTTTAAAAATGCATGTCATTTTGTGAGTTTGTTACCCATTGTTGACAATGAAACATGGTAAGGATAAATATGGTTAGTTTCATAGATGTCACAATTACTTTTGGGGAAAAATTGTGAAAAAGGGATAGTTAATGGCATGAATAAATCCATCGCTTTTGAAGTCATTTGATGTATTATGTTATGTGTTCAGAAATGTGTGTTTGGAATTGTTTGAAAACTCCACCATGATATCGTGTGTAAGGTGGGAATCAAAAGGATATCTATAAAATATAACCTTAAATTTTTTATAATGAATCCCCTATGTTCCAGGGTAATATAGTTTAATATAGATGATGAAGCACGGCCTAGGGTGGGTCATGCCGAGTATGTTTGAGCTAACTAGTGAGTTTCAACTACATCAACCTATGACATCTTATAGGGAGGGTGGAAATCTGGTTTCCTATTTCTTAATAGAGTATATCCAAATGATTATTGATAACATAGAGTATCCTACAGAGATTAAATTGAAGTTTGTGACTTACATCTTATGAGCCAAAGAAATGTGCTTGTGGGATATCATGGTTTAGACTGAAAATAAATTTGGTATGTTTTTTATGGTTATCCATGAAACATTTCTACAATAATTCTATCTACATATCATGATGTAGTGGAAGGTTATGGAGTTTAGGTGTTTGAATCAAGGGACTATGATGTTAACATAATATTGTAGATGCTTCACTAACATCGAACACTTTGTTCTAGAAATGGATGCGTATAAGGTAGCTATGATGAGACTATTCTAGGGTGGACATAGACATTAGATCAAGCCCCATGTGATTTTGTATCACCTAAAAAGGATTGATAAGGTAGTGGATCAGGACATAATTTTTTATGAAACCCAAAAGAAGGCTTTTTGTGGTGGATGTGTGGTTATAGTTGGCTGACGCGGTGCTGTGACATGAAATGGAATGAAGATCCAGATCGAGTGTTTTCAATAGGTAAGTTGTGGATAGAGTAGATAAAGAATAGAACTAGCCACTCAAGGTAGTGATAATGTTTTCTACTATCATCGCAATTGGATTGAAAACATTCTATGTTAGTGTCCCCGACCACTAGTTGGGGTACCATGAATTTGGAATGATTTTATATCTACTATTGTTATCTAGGAACCACTGATATTATGGGGGGGGGGGGGGTTTGTTACCCTCTATCAAGAATGTATTTGAAGCTCTATTAGACATACTAGACAGTATAATGTATTTTCCATTACAGGACAATGCATTCTTTATCTATAGGGTAGATCTACACTAGGATATCTGAAAATAGTGCATGGTAGAGGGAAAATCCATCTTCATGTAGTTTTACTTACAGCTATTGGTGTCTAGGTTATGCCAATAATAGATTTCAATACAATTGATGTATATTCAATGCTATCTAGTGATTTATTGGATTTATGTGAGTCACATTATTTTATATCATACCAATTTTTAGTGTGTTGGGTCTATATAGGGAATGTGTATGTGAGTTTGTGTTTATTTATACATTGTTATGGGTGATAGAATAAAATTTCAGGTAATCTGAGGAGTGTACCCTGGATGTTGGCTGGTACATTTTCTTGTGAAACATGCTTTTGGTATAGATATTGGATTTTGGCCTAATATTGGGCATGGATAGGATAGTGTTGTACCATGACCATGTCCAATATTACTACCATAGGGTAATGTTCACCTACCATAAGGGGAATACTCATGTTCATTGTGGGGAATGGGATGACTGAGCAGACCATATAAGGAATTTCTATCAGCAGCAGGATGAACTAACAAGCCTTATAGATTGTCTTATGCTTGAGGAATAGGGACTAAAATTACATGTATTTCCTCATGTGGTGGATCTATTTCAGGATGTGTTACATGTGTAATTATTTTGAGATTCCACCTAAGAGAGATGCTAATTTCATGATATATTTCTGGTTGGGGGAAGTACTTATTTTTATTACAGTATTAATATTTGAACAAGAGTAAATCTTGGAACATAAAAACCAGTTAGAAGATATTTATAAAAAGTGTTTTATTCTCTCAAGAATATCTCTTGGGATATATAAAGTGCTATTTTCCAAGAAGGATGACAGATCATGTGGGTTGTGTGTTCATAATCGATGGATTAATCAGACAACTATTATGAAATGATTCCCTCTTCCTTGAATTGGTGATTTTTTTAACTCTCTAAGAGGTTCTTGAATGTTATCAAAAAATAAATTGAGATTATAGAATCATTTAATGAGGGTGAGGCCTTTAGATTTACCACAAACTTCATTCATGAGCATATATGGGTTATATGTGATTTTTGTGATGTTGTTTTGGTTTACCAATTCATTCATAGTTATTATGGACTAATTGAATCGAATATGTCACCATTATGATGATTAGTTTGTAGATGTTTTGTGAATTAAATAATAGTGTACTCCAAACTCAGGATGATCATGATAAACATCTTAACATCGCCCTATGTACACTGAGAGAGCAAAGGCTATATGTCATTCTATCCATGTGTCATTTCGGGATTGGTAGGGTACATGTCTTCATTAAATTTATTTAGGTAAAATATGTGTATTTGGTCAAAGATAAATTGAAATCTATTATTTACTAGAGCATCACATGAATATTCTTAATGTATAATATTTCCCCGTATTTTCCACATTAATTGAATAGAGAAAGGTTTCTATGTATACAAGTCATAAGAGACTTAAGAATATCATTTCCCAGAGTGTGTTTAAACAACATTAGTGAAGATGTATTTAGTACATTTATTACATCAATTTTTAGCTAGATTAAATGTAGTTGAATGGATATAATGGTGTGGATTATATCAATCATATGGAAGGGTATCAGGTGGTTTATGAATCTAGTTCTAAGTGTAAGATGATGTTTTTGTTTGATGATATGCATCTGATGGTATATAATGCATGTGGATGGATGAAACATATAACATAAGTAGTTGATTCCATCATTATGAGTTAGATTAAGGTGAGTAATTATAAGGATATATATATCTGTTGGTCTAGAGGTAATTTCATGAAGTAGTGGAGTCAAAATCTGGTTGGAATATTGGGGATGATGAGATCAATTATGTCTACGGTCACGTTATTGTGCATACTTTTATATGGGAAGAGTTGATATATGATTACCATGCTTCAATTTGGGTGGTTCATCATGAATTATAAAAAATTTATCATGGTTTTTATAGTCATTATATGTTTCCATGGATAAATAAATAGGTTATTGGTTTTTACATGATGTTATACCTTCCATCATGTTCAGACCATGCTTCAGAAAATGGGTTTTTTGTTACATCTATTTCCTAATCCAAAATTAAAATATGATGATGTGATGATTGATTTGGTTTTTTTTATTCTGAGGAAACGTTAAAATAATTATGTGATATAGGTTATTGTGGATTGGATTACCAAGGTGGAACATTTATTTCTGATATGAGAGCCCTTCACTGCTGACAAGTAGGGTGTGTTGTATGATTTAGAAATAATATGATTCCATGGTGTTACATGGACTACATTTTTAGATCATGATTGGTGATTTACATTATGAATTTTACAATGGTAATATAAATAAATTGATACATGAGTTTTTTGAATATGAATTTCCACCCACATGTAGATAGAAGATCCAAGAAAACTACTCAGGTTCCAGAGGACATGTTGAAGAAATACATTCTAGTAATTGCTGGATCTTTGCAGAAAAATTTGGATCTTTCTGAGTTTTCCTATAATAACCTTTTCTGTGTAAAAATTAAAATTGTGTCATATTATTTTCTCTATGTTAATCCATGTAGGACACTATTTTTTTTGATAAAGGTTATAAATTTATGGTTTTTCGGTCCATTCATCATGTAGGAGATGTCAGAATTGGATTAGTTGATTCAGAAATGTATGGTGATCGATCAATGTAAGAAGAATTCATATGATGATAATCATCATCATCATTTTGAGTTTATAGTGGGATATAATGTGTTTCTTATGGTGGATCCATGGTTGGGTCACTATTAGATTCAAAAAATGGGGAATTTTTTCACTTAGGTATGTGAGGTCATTTGATATTGTGGAGAAGATCAGACTAGTGGTATACTGATTGTATCTTCAAAAGAAGTATAATGTCATAAATTATTTATTTCATGTCACATTTCATCAATAGTATCACCCCAACCATTACCATGTGATATATGTTGATTATTTATAGCTTGACGATGATTTATCCTTCAATGACCGCAAAAAAAGTATTTAGGATCATAGTGGGATTATCTTTCATGTTAAGAATGTGACCTAAGATTGAGTATTATGGTGTCATTCTATCATTAATTATGATACATTTGATTGAGATAAAGTCATGTAGGCCTAGTGTCTTGATCATTTAACCTAGGAAACTCTTATATTAATTAATGGTAGGCTTAGGGATAAGAAACTATAAGGTAAGGATTTTGTAGGTTCCCATAATTATCGTGAGGTATGTCATTATTTAAATTCTAGAATAAATAAAATTATGATGGTTAATTAAATATTTACTGTCTTAATGAGGACGGTTAGGGGTGTTTTGAGTTTTTGGGACATGAATGAATTTAGAGTAGGGTCATCCAGTCCTTTTTGTGGGGTTGTTTCATGGTTAGTATTAATGGCGTTCCCTAACCATGAATGTCTGTCGGATGTGTGCACAGTTCAAAGAAATATTGCAAGGTGAAAATAAAAATGATGTGGGCTTGGAAAAAGCCATCCCACATGGTCATCTCACAGTTTGTTAAGAAATTTAGTTTTTGTAGTAATCCGTGCAGCCTAGCTGCTTTTATAATGAGGGTGGCGTATGGTTGGATCATGGTTTTTCCAACAATGTATGAAACCATTCACCAATTTAATAATTTTTTATCTTCTTCATCCCATTATTAATGAACCTTCACCAGATTTCTACACTATTTCTTCTCCAATGTCATGAGTGGCAACAAAAATATCCCCAAACTTCTTAACGGTCGATCTCCTTAAATTATATGTTGTTTGGATCACTTTTTGGTGTAGATTAAAGCTCTAGGTTTGTCCAACACTCATATTCCTTCATTATTTTGGATTATGACTTAGTTTTCTTCACATATTCTTCTAAATCCATTAAACCATTTTTTTCTAGCGGATCATATGTTGGATCATGAAAGTGTATTTGAATCTGATTAAATGGTAATGGTTATTTGAGTGTCTATTTTAAGAATTTAGTTAGGGGGTCTACTTTTATATCCCATATTATTTTTGATTATTTTTTGGTCAGTTTTTATCATTGGTGTTGTCGTTTCTTTCAGTTGGGTTTCCACGGAAGAAAATAGAAATTAATTTTGTAAATTTTTAGATGAAAACTCATGATTCCAGTGGGGTGTGTCGAGATTATTTTTACCAAGTTATGGAAGACCCATGATGTGATCTACTCTTTTAACATGGGAATTGAAATCTGTAATTAAAATTTAATTGTATTAACATAGATCCCTCAGTAAATGTGTTTAGATTATATCATTAGTTATGAAATAAGTCAACTGGTATTTTTTGTACTTTTTAACATGAAATTAAATTTATTTGGAATTATATTAAAATTTAAAATCTGTTATGTATTTTAATGGATATTTTTTATTCTCTAATATATGTAAATGATTAATGGGTTAATTTAGATAAGGAATGTAAATGATAATTTATAAATGGGATAAGGAATGATGATTGAATATTTGTTGACTGAACGTTTTTTATATGTGATGAATGTATTAATAGTTATGGTTTATTTATAGTAAATTTGGTATGGTTAAAGAAGCATGTGAACATGGATTCATGTTATGATGGGTATTTATTTGAGGTTCTACGCACATGGGTTATGTTGGATGAAGTCTCTAATCATAAAACATATAATAAACTGGTTAGGGAGTCAGATTTAGGCTCTAGTCCTCTTATGGTTTTATTTTTTAAGACTACCCAGACTGACACTCCTTGTTATATGTTCTGTTTTTCTATAATTATTTATTCCCTAATGAGATAATTAAAATGACTTTTCTACTTATTCATACATGTGTGATCGACATGTGCTTTCATGACATAAATGAAAATCATAAACCATTGAAGAAATTATAAAATTGAAAAAAGAAACATGGTTAGTTATTGGAATCATGTTATCCTCTGTTTATGATGATTTTAATTATGTTATTATATACACTATCTCTTTAGATTAGACATTATTTTGACACCATTTGTGGTGGATTAATTATTTGTACTCACACCCTGCTCGGGCCGCCATTGGGTAGCCAATAATATTTCATGGTTGAATGTCTAAAAAAGGAAAATTTCCCTATGTTGGATGGTTGATTTGTTCAGTGGGGTAGGCATAGATGACGAATCCAGACATAGTGTTAGGACCGGTTTTCTTATTAATCATTTTTTTGGTTTTCATTAAAATAGAAATTGTATGACATGACATATCATATTTAACATTTGGTTGTGGTATTGTACCTGGTTACTGGAAGTTGATGGTGATGAATATTTATTTATTATTTAATACATTATTTCTTATATTTTCTTATATTGATTTCATAGATAAAGAGTGTATATTTTCTTTATTTTATCTATTTGAACCCCAAAAATAGTTATAAACCATTGGTTTATGGAGAGGAATTCCTGATGTCATGTGGAGACCCTGCTTGGGGAACTAGTTAGGGTATTTAAATTTGGGATAGTTGCATGTTACTAAGTAAGAAATCTAGCATGGTTCCATTGATTTAATAACAACATTAAATTAATTTTTTAGCAACATAGAATGTTCAGTCATGAAACATATTTATAATAGGGTATGAGATGACAAGAATTTTTAGGAAATTATACAGACCACATATCTTTTTCGCATATAATAATACACATCCATCCTCATCAATTTATTATTTCATGATCAGGTGAAAAAGAAAACTGTATAAACTCCATTAAATTAGGGAATCAGATCCTTCACCAATATAGCATCATGGATAAGATAGAAAATAATGAAGGGATAAAGGTGAATAGAGAACTCATGAGAGCATAACCAATGAGATTGGAAATGAATTAATCTGAGTCCAGATCAAGGTGATATAGAAAAACCTATTCTAGGGTTTCATGGGAGCACATCAGTGGAACTCATTTATATGATATAAGAGGGGTGAGGGCTTCTACTAATATAATATGGTATACATTTTAAAAAAAATGACCCACAGTGATTTAACTAAATATATAAGTTACATGCTACGTGATGTTCATGATTTACCACTCTTGTGAAAAACCACTAAATGATGTGAATTAAAATACCCAGTGTATTACATGTCATGTATGGAATACAACCCATTTATTCCAAATTTACATCATTTACATATCATGCAGCCAACCTTTAGTACCCTTCAGCATTCAAACCCATTCAAATATTCACTAAAGATCGATATGAAAGTCTAAGACAAAAAGGGAGATGAAACAACATTTTGAAGGAAATAAAACAATAATCTATACCACATTAAAAAAATGAATCTTACAATTCATTTATCCACTTCCATTAAAAGAAAAATGAAATCAAATTTTTTTTTCAGGTCTATTACCTCATAATGAACCAGTTTTTTTATTTTCTCATCAAATGATTTTAAGGATAGATATAAATATTGATATAATAAATTTATATGAAATTTATGAGTTTATGATACTTTTATAATTTAAATATAATATATAACTATTTTAATTCATTTCTGTTTTAAATACAGTAATACCTCTCATGTGTAGGGATGGCTTCCACCTCACGAAGCAATGTGATTCTATTTTCATATAATATATTAATGAAATGTAATAAGGATAAAAGTAATAAATAAAAGTGATTTATATGATATGATATTGATTCAAAATGATAATATATCACGTAGTTCCTTTTCCATTCACTCATTAAGTAAATGATTTCATCGGTCATTCATAGCTATGACCTACCATATCCACAATAAAATGTGATTCATTTTACATTTATAACATTCAGAAATGTTTCTAAAAATGAATCAATAACCTAAGTATGTTATTTTAATCATTTTTGTTTCATTTTTGGGGTGATATATAAATATATATATCCTATGAACAATGATGTGAACAATCTATGAAAACATCAATGTGAAGAAAGACGATAAACATGTAAAACAATGAAAATAATACAATATTATTGACTAATTTGTGGAATAATTTAATAATATGATAATATATGATTTTCTAAATATTATTTTTATTATGATTTAAAGAAATAATGTTTTGAAAATGATTATATAGGAGGCTAAGACACATATAAAGGAAATCAAACTGGATGTAAGGGTTTATCGTACCACTTTTACTTCCATGATATATATGCCATATTCAGCACTTAAATCCATTGTGTATTTTATATCATTGATTTATTATTTGATGAATAAATTTATCTTAGTTGTATTTAAATTTTCAGTTTATTTTATTTCTTTTATTTTTCTAATGATTCATGATGATTCCATCATAGTATGTTTTTATTTAATAATCAAATCATTGTTTAGGATTGATTATATTTTCAAATTATTGTGAATAATTGATATATATATATATTTATTTAAATAATAAAATAAATCTACATCATTCACATTTTTTTATTCATGATCATTTTCATGTAATATTACCATTATACCTCTCATTAGTACAAAAATTTTATAGGAATACGTTCTAATAAAAAATTTCCGTTACTTCACTCATTTGTCATAACCAATTTTCATCAAAAACCTTGTTAAAAAAATTTAAAATGATTTATTAATGTTTTTTTACCGATTGATAAATTTTAAAAATGATCTAATTCAATATTAATATTTTATTCATAATAGTACATGATTTTATATTTTGTAAAATGGGAAAGGAATATTGTTTTAATTTGTGTGAAAAGAAAAAAAATTTCCATCATCCCATACAATCAATTTTTAAATTATATTTTACAACTTTTAATGTTTATTTCAAATAAAATGTGTTTTATTTTTTTTTTAAAATAAAATGATTTTCATTGTCAGTATAGAGTGTTTTTCTAAATGTATTTAATGATCATATTATCATATTTCTACTCATAAATGTCATAAAAAACTATTTATACATTGATGCATTAGCATTATATTAAATAGATATCATAATTATTAATTATTTGGATGTATTATGATTAGTTAAATATGGAATGTAGCATTTTGATACCATTCACATTACTCTGGATAGTTTATAAATTATTTATTAAATGGAGTAATTATTAACATTATTTATGCTAGTTTTTCAATATGAATTCGTATATTGAATATGTTGCACCCCATTCATATGAGGAATTAATTTTACTTGTCATGTGATGGGTATGACTCAGTATAACCCCTTGATGCATCTGTATTTATAAAGACACAATGAAAATATGGTATTGGTCAGGGCCTGACCAATTTATATATAAGTCAAAGCATATGAACATAGAGATATTACTTGTCTTAGAACAAAGACAGAATGGTATATTTTAGATTCCATTTTTTATGAATTCCATCAATATGAATTTAGTTATTGATACTCTATCTGATTATTCTATTTGTTATAATTTTTAAAGTTTAGTTTCATTATCATGTGATTATTTATATGGAATTATATAATCATTATTTATTCATGAAATATTATGCTCGTATTATTGAATAAATAGAATGTGTATCATTGGTTACCATTCCTTAATTTTTTTATATTTATACATATAACTCACTATAGTCTTACACTTATTGAGCATTTGAGCCAACCAATTTCTTGGGTTTTATTTTCCCCTAGATACCATAATTTTATTCTGATTGATATGTAGTGATTCACCAAGGAGAATAACGAAATTATCAATGAAAATTATTTATATATTTTATGTTTTATAATTTAAAGGTAATTTCATGTATATATCTCATTCATTAAGACTACTAAAATTCATGGTGAATTAGAGTGAAATTTCATGTATATTATGTTATTGTAATAATATAACCTCTAAATCTAGTATTCATGGTTTTGGTCATAATAGTTGGTATTAGAAGAAGATTAGTAGAAACCATGGGAACTAGATTTAGGAAACCATAGAGTATAGAACATAACACTATGATAGAATTTGAGGATAGGTATAGATGAAAATACTAATGTTTTGGTGTGAAATAGATTATGTGATGTTTTCTAGAATAGACATCCTGGTCTGGATAATACATTTGTATTTATTCTGAAAGCATTATACCGAGGGGTAGTTATTCAGAAAAGGGTACATTGGGCTTGAGCTATAAATCCCCAAGATTACAACAATGGTACTTATTGTGCATCCAGTTTGAAACTCATGAGGTATATTCTTAGGATATCTATAATTTTTATTTAATAAACATAATGAATGACTTGAAATTTATGATATTTTCAAAGAAACCATATTAATGATTATGATAATTTCTATGAATTAATTTTTCAATATATATTAAGTATTTCAATAGTTTTGAGAATATACATTATGTTTTATAATAATATTATCTAATATACAATATTCCATAATTTGGAAATATAAGCTTGAAAAATGGATCTAAACTACATCATTACATGTAATACAAAGAGTATGAAAATCATTGTTTTTTTATCTACACACACTAATATTTCAAAGGGAACTACCCTCCCAACCAATCTAATTTTTTGAGGATGTAGTATCATGTGAAAAAAAACACATTGAAATAATTATATAGGTATTATAAAATTCAATGGAACCATGAATAGAATATGATGATATTGATAAAGAATGATATATGGACTAAGGGAAAGGGTTATTTCATAAAATGTGATAATTGTGGAAGGAAACAACATTTTACATGATTTAATTATATGTTATTTTTTTCAGACATTGAGAATAATTCTCCAACTCTAATTATTTAAATAGAAATATAATGGTTTCTAATGTTTAATGATTAAATAGTAATAGAGTGTGGAACTATAATCCAATACCACATACATCAATAAAATATACCACAAATGTAGCTAATGGATCATGGAAAATCATTTTATATCAACATAGATGAAGTGGAATGATTAATGTACTTGTGTCTGGATATATGGATTATATCATTTTAATATTTTCTCAATGATATGTTTGTCATAAGACTTATTAAATGTTTATATATTTTACTCTATAAAATTTTTTCTGAAGGATTTGGATGTGCATGCTTAATAGTATTGATTATATTGAAAAAGGATTACTGGACATATGGAATTATATGAAAAAACATGATTGAGGGAAGGGTAACCTTTAATATATTTATTATATTGAGAAAATGATGTTTTAATAAACTGATTATATATATGGATAATGTATTTTTGATAGTAACAGCAACCTTGTAACTAAATAATTATTTGTGGACAATGGGGATTATTCTATCACTGATTGATTTAATTGATTCTTTTAATTTATATAACATATCCCATAATCTATGATATATTTATGGAATGTGGAATAATTCTTATTTTCTATAAGGTTTTATGGTAATTTAGGTTGTTATATTGTATTAATATAATACATGTTAATGAACTCACATGTTTGATATGTGAAAACTAATAGGTACATCATATTGTTTATGGAATTAATAATAAGGTCATTTTGGAAATTTAGTGGCCTTATTTATAAATTCACGACTCTTAATAATAAGGAAGATTCATAATGTAGTGAATTTATGAAATGGATTCATTTGAACATCAGATGAGTTTTTAGAGATTGATTTATTACTTCAACATATGACGTTTTATTCATATTGGATAACCCATAATAACTATTGTTTTATAATGAATACTACATATTGAAGGAATAAATGATTACTCTATTGGGAATATTACATTCCTATAAAATTGAAATAAATTTCTTTGGGTTTAATGATGTAATTTTGGGATATTCATCCCATAGTGTCATCAGTGAAATGAACATTTAACAAACCAAAAAAAAAGGTTTAATTTTTTAAAAATAAAAATGCATCAGGTATGTATATATAATAATATTCTTATATACTAGAATTATTACACTACACTACGAATAGATATTAATCTAATTTTACCCTATTACAATCATATTCGATGAATTATATGGAATTTTAAATCATCAATGATTTAATGTTTTGAGGAATATAACATTATGTTTATAATTTAATTAATTCTGATTTTTTAAATTCTTCTATATCTAAAATTATTTATGTTTCTCTTCAATTTACACATATTTATCTACCTCCAATTCTCTACTACATAGAATCCTATGTATGTGTTATAATAGTTGACCATATTTTAATAATAGTTTCACTATAATAAAAATGGAGAAATATTCAACCTTATCAATATGTGTGATATCAAGAAGGGTATTTTTATATTATAAGCTTTTGATTACACATATCCATATTTAGTCAAAAGGGAACAGTTTATTTAAGGGGTAGAATGTTACACACTGGGATTTTAAAATATGAACATCATTTTTTATATCAGTTATTACACACAACTTAGTGAATTGTATGTAACACAAAAGATCGATATATAATGATATATTTACTTTTAACTAATTTAAATCACGATAATAACATGCAATTCCCACAATAATTGTTTTAAATGTAATATAAAACTCTCTTAATATATTATTATTTAGAAAAATCCATTATAACATAGCCGTTAAATTGAAAGTTATGAATATTAAAAACTAATATATTATAATTTTATGTTTTATACTTTTATAGAATAAATTAAATAGATATCTAATGATTTAAAATAGAATATAAATCAGTTGAATTATGTATTTATAACAAAATAATTTATCTAAATGGTAGTTTAGTTTATCATTGTGAAAATAAACAAATAATAATTTTAACTATATTTTTGAAAATTTATTTAAAAAAACAAACATCATTTTTGATATTATTATATATATTTTTAATCAGGGTGATTTTATCGGATTTTTCTAAAATGATGTTTGTTTTGATGAATAGTATAAAATATAAAATTTTAATTGATAACAGTTATTTCATTTTAATTATTTATAAAGTAACATTACATTTAAAATTAGTTTTAATGTATCATTAGTGATAATATATATCTATTAATCAAATATTGTCAATTTAAATCATTTTTATATTGGATTTGGATATAGAAAGATTTTAATCTCTTGAGTATTTTCTTTTTTAAAACCAACATTCTCAATTGGTCTAAAGGATAAATTTAAAAAATATTATTTCTCATATATTATTTTAGTCTTAATAAATTTATTCCATAATTGTGATGAGAATTAGTTATATTATCTAATAAGGTTAAATTAATTTTCGAATAAAATAATTATTGAAAAATATAAATATTATTTACAATTTTTAATGTAAAAAATCAGTTTTTAAAGGTCTAAACTATGAAGAAAAGTGTTAAAATGAACAAAAATATTTCGTAATTATGAGTTAACAGTCATATTTTAACTTATCCTTGTCAAGTTCTAATGTAGGGTCATTTAAAATAATTATTCCTAAGAAGTCCGTTATTGTCTGTAAATATTTTTGAAAATCCCCAAGAAACATCCCAGAGGGTTCTACTTCCCCACATATAAGAGGGAAATAACTCACATATCATATTTTCACTAAAAAACTAATTTTTCACAATTAAAAACTTCTATAATATCTCCTAAAAAATGATACATAATTTATAGCATTTGTTCCTCCAAAATTATAATCCCAGGTGTCCTTAAGAGGATTTATAAAGGATGTTTCTAAAAAAGAATGTAACTATAAGATCATTCAATTTCATTATAATTTTAACCCCAAAGATATGTATTTACTAATAAAATCTAATAAAACTATTATATTATATATAATTATATTTTATTATGTTTATGTAATATTATTTAAGAACCTCTATATCGGGCAAGTGGGAAACGGAATCACTGATCTTGGGTTTGGAAGACTACCCCCTCAAGAAATGATGTAGTTTATTTTCAACCACAACCAATGAAGGTTGAATATAATGATTAAATTCAAACATTTATATTATATTTATTATATTATTATAATTTTTAAATTTTTTAATCACATATACCATTTTACATTATGTTTTGTCTCATATACAATAATATCGCCCATGTGTATGTTGGACAACCGCCTCACGAAGCGATTTAATTCATTTTATGTACATACACATTAAATAATATGTAATAAAGATATAACTATTACATATATATGATATATATTATATAATAATTACTTAATAATATTAAAAATAACCCAAATCTATAACATTTGTTTTTTAGGTAAATGATAATGTCACTCCTCCATATATATGGCCAATCATCTCCCAGAAGAGCTGTGATTCATGTTCAATGTCAAAAATTATTAAATGGTTATATAAATTTATATATTGAGTAAATATTTAATTTAAATATTATTATAACTATAGATATTATATATATATATATATATATATATTTCAACATCACAAGAGCTAGAACATTCATAACAAAACATGCATGTGAAAATAATGTAATTAACACCCAAAATAATAAAAACAGTGAAATATTATAAAAAAAGGTTTGTAAAAAGGTATTAGTGGATCATATATGATTCTAAAAATATAATTATTATTGTGGTATATATTATTAATGTGAATAGAAACATTATAATGTTTATAGGAACATGTTTTAAAGAAATCTGGCCTGAGGTAAG